>JAECXG010000606.1:4172500-4800000 GCA_018152135.1 Drosophila paulistorum | reverse complement strand
TAGCAAAAAACATTTGCTATGAAATTTTTTGTGAAAGAGAAATTCGTCCACGAATTGAAATTGGGCGTGAAATTTAATGGGCCCAATGTAGGCGTGTCTACGCCTACTTGCTGCTGTTGTTGCTGCTGCTGCTGTTGTTGTGGTTGTTGTTGTTGCTGCTGTGGCAATAGTTGTCGGCTCTGCTGCTGCGATTGAGCACGCTTTAAATTGGTGCCAGAGGCCATTCGCTGCAATTTATGGAACGATTGACCTTCACCGACAATTGGTGTTGTTGCTCCTCCTCCTCCTACTCCTCCCCCAGTTCCACCACCACCAAAATTAAGTGATACAGAAGCTGGTCGTGGACGCTGTTGTTGCTGTTGCTGCTGCTGTTCGGTTTTAGCTGCCGCTGCAGCCGTTAGCATTGCTATTAAATCCATTCCCGTTGTGGGTTGTTGTCCACCTAAAATTTGCTTGACTTGCGGCTGCTGCTGCTGCTGCTGATGATTGCTTTGCTTATCACTTTGGGATTTGGCTCGTGATCGTTGTTGTTGTTGCTGCTGCTGCTTCTGGGCCTTGCTTGCCTTCTGTTGTTGCTGCTTCCCCTTGCGAATCACATCAAAGGAGCTGACAATCTGTCGAGTATATATAGAGAAGAGAAATATCTTTAGATCTCTAGGAGCATTTGTAGACGATCACATGGTCACATGTTTGTTGGTTAAGCAACTCTACAATGTCTACAAAAGTGTCTAATGAATGCTCACCTTGTCATTGTTTGCCGGCTGTTGGGCATCGTTTTGGCTTTGACTATGAAACAGCTGACGCTTTGAGGTTGGATTACCAACACCTCCTCCTACTCCTCCTGTCGTTAGTGGCGTAGTTGTTGTTGTTGTTGTTATCGTTGTTGTTATATTGCTGCCAGCAGCCGCATTTTGTTTATTGCGTTTGCCATTGTTGCTATTGCATATATTCAATGATGTAGCAGGAACAGAGCCACACACTGAAGTGGGCACCACTCCGCCGCCGACACCACCTGCTCCTCCTCCTCCTCCTGCTGACTTGCCCCCACCATTGAGATTATTCATCTTGGCCATGCCATCCAAATCACCCATGGACTTGTGTCTTTGTCTTCGCGATGAGGATCGTCCACCATTAACATCTTTTTTACCACTCTGATTCTGTTCTTGTTGATAAAGTTGCTGTATGGGCGATGATGAGTTCGCCTTCGGACTCTGCTGGCCCGAGAACTTACGTCGTCGTGTCGGCTCAATGCCGGCCTTCCGTTCGTTTACCCATTTCTTTAGACGCTTCACAAATGGAATTATCATGAAGAACGAATTGGCATTTTTGCCCAATTTGGCTTTCGATATGGCATCATTCTTATTGACCGGCAATGCATCAATGCGAAACCACTCACAGCACTTGATCTCATTCCTTGTACGTGGTGCGAACTGTGTATCAATGGGTATATTTCGCACGATATAAAGTCGAGTATATTGATAATTGATAAAAGCCTCAATATAATCGTTGGCATCGATAATATCGGTTATATCGAAGCCAGTCTCCTCATAAACCTCTCTGGTGGCACAATGGGCTGGGTCCTCGTTCTCGTTAATTTTACCCTTGGGGAATCCCCATGAATTGCGGGCGAAATAGGATTGCACCAGCAAACAATGATTTAGATCCTCGGCTATTAAAATGGCTCCATATGTGGGCACGGATAGTTTGTAGTTTTTCCATTCCTCTAGGATTTGATCCACAGTCCCAAAGTGTTTGTTTAGGAAGGGAATGTGCTAATAGAATGGAGGAAAGAATGTAACATATGAGCATTGCAGAAACTATGTATATTAGAGCCTAAGACTTACCTGAAATAATTGCATGGCAAACTGTTTAATGCCCACCTCTGGCAACTTTCTCTTTCGCTGCTGTATATCCTGTTCACTGTTTCCGCCAGCAGCGGCGGCAGCAGCAGCTGCAGCAGCATCTTGCTCTGGTTCTGAGGCACAAAAGAAATCTAAATAGAACCAATGTGCCAATTCGATTTGAAAGCAAATTCTTATCAAATTGTTTAGCTCCATGTCCGGTACATTAATAATAAATCGACTGGCCAGATCGTCAAGTATATCGGACGGAATCTTTGATTTCTCTGGCAATTTAATGCTGGACGCTTTGATAGTGTTTGTTGCTGGAGTGGTGGATAAGTTGATCTGTTGTCCATCAGAGGTATCGGATGATGAAATGGAACTACCATAGGATAATGATGAATTGGTCGATGATATGGATGAATTGAGGCGTTGTTTCTGTGCGCTGTTTGGATACTGTTGTTGTTGTAGCTGCTGTTGATACGACTGACCATGCTGATGCTGATGCTGCTGCTGCTGTTGTTGTTGTTGATGGTTATGGTGATGATGATTGTGATTAAGATTAAGCTGCTGTGACTGTTGTTGTCTCTTCTTCTCAATGGCTATCGGTGCTGAGGAAGTTTTTGTTGTTGTCTTGGTGAATATTGCTCCGGTTCTAAGTAATTGATTTAAAACATCATTTTCGGCTTCGTTATCGGAGTGTCGTCGTTGTTGTTGTTGTATTTGATGATGATGAAGATTTTGTTGTTGTTGGCTAATGCTATTATTGTTATTGTTATTAATATTTAGCACTTTTCGTAACGTCAGCGACGCCAACAACGCCAAATTGTTAACTGCAAATATGGAAATAGAAGTAAATTCAAATTAGAAACAAAAATTGTTAAATATTCATATTAAAATTCCTTTTTCTTTATACCCTTGCAGAGGGTATTATAAAATTGGTCAGATGTTTGTAACGCACAGAAGGAGACGTTACCGACCCCATATATTCTTGATCAGCATGAGAAACAGAGTGCGTCCGTCCGTCCGTCGGTGCGTCGGGATGAAACTTGGTATTTGAGCTTCTTTTTACCCGGGTAAGATAATGTATGAAAATTGTCACGATCGGACCACTATACCATATAGTTATAGAAGCAAAACAGGTGAAGAAATTGGAGTATCCCTATGAAATGTATTAATATGATAGACATCAGATCCTGAACTTGTAATCAGATCGAATAAATGGAACACAAGTTACATATAAATCGACTCTGCTCAAACGCTGCCGGCAGCGCTGCCAGCAGCCAACTACGTCATTACTCAAATCCTCAGAGCACACACATACACACACAGACGCAACGCTACATAAACTGAATGTGTTTGCGTGCCAAACGCGGCATGCCCGTAAATGGGGACGGAGAAGAAGAAGAACAAGAAATGGAAATGTGATTTGGAAGGTTTTTTCTGTACATTGTTGAAGGAGTTTGGCACGTGTAAAACTATTATGGCCAAGGACTGCAAAGGCACAGCCGAAGTTAGCTTATAAATTCATCGAAGGAAGCTCAAGTTGTTTTCACTTTGAAGTGAAAAGTGTACTACGAAAACACGTGAATCATCTTAAACTCTCACCCAAGTCTTTTCTAGATTTGAGACCTTTTAACTTTAATAAAATGCACTCATTTTTTAGTATCGTGTCGAATGGATTATTGTCGCTAAAAATCGGATGGAAAATTGATAGTCTTGTGTATTATTGAATAATATCTCCTTGCAGTACTCTGTAGAGGAGTTGTCTAGGCGGCCCAGTCGTTTGGGCAACTGAACAACAAGGCTCCGGGTTCGATTCCCAGACGAGTTGAATGAATGTTGTATTCATCTCTAAGCCAGAAAATACAGTCCGGCATGCGAGCACCCTAGCGCCCCCACCAGCCAACGGCCAACTCCGGCCTTGTGCAAATACGTTTATATGCATAACTTGGCTATTCTTCGTCCGTTGATTGCACAATGTAGAAAATTACGGGAGATAATCGAGTTTTTTCAAATTACGGGGGTGGAAAGGGGCGTGGCAAAAATTTGAAATAAACTTGATCACTCTACATACTACATGAGCCTACATACCAAATTTGGTTGCTCTATCTCTTATAGACTCCGAGATCTACGCGTTCATACGGACGGACGGACGGACGGACGGACATGGCTAGATCGACTCGGCTGAAGATGCTGATCAAGAATACATATACTTTATATTGTTGGAAAAAGCTTCCTTCTGCCTGTGTGTGTACAACGCGTCAACACTCATACAGTAGAATCCGGTTATAACGACTCTGCTTATAACGTCCGCCCGGTTATAGCGACTAAAGTTCGATGAGTAATTGATTGGTCCCAATACAAACTTATATGAAAGGGCCTCCGGTTAGTACGTCTTCCGGATATAACGACGAAAAACCCGTGAGCGTCGTCATAACCGGATTGTGCAGTATATCCTTCCTCTTTGGTAGAAAATTTGATTAAGTTTCCAAGTGGCGGACACCTCCTTACCTAGGCGAAGGATTTAAATTGAGTGTGCGCGGCGGCGGGCGGGCTGGTCTACAAGGACCCCTATTTTTCTCTTCACCCTCCCTACACTAAGTTTACATACAATTTCATGCTTCAATTGTTAGAAAAGGTTTTCTTCCGACTTGTAAGACCTGAAACAAACAATTTTCTAGTCACGATGCTTGCTAAAGATCTATGGAAAGACTTCCTATTTGAACAGTTGTTTTTTAATGACCCAGCAACTCGTTGAGACCTTTCCATCTTTAGTGACAGGCCGTTATTGAATACATTTGAAGGAGAGACCGTTTTAGAGGTCTCTGTCCCCTTAGAAGGGCATTTCAAATCTTTTCACTGGGCAATGATCTGCGCATATTGCGCAACAACAAAATAAACAATGGCAAACAAAAAAAAAAATAGATACGATACTATACTATAACAACAACAACAACTATTGCCTTTTTGTTGAAGTGGCCTTTGAAATTATTGCAAAAACAAAATGTTGCTAAGCAAAGAGACGCGGCGGCGCGGCGGCGGAGACAGCGGAGAGGGAGGAGGAGGTTCAGTTCAGCGACCTCCGCTGAGAGTGTTGCAAACTGCAACTATAAATGGAAAACTACTGAGAGAGCCAGTGAGAGAAAGAGCCAGTGAAATAATATTATGAAGAGGGAGAGAATAAACAGACGACATGGTTAAAGGAGGGAGAGGTTTCTGATGAGCACAAGGCCGGGCAAGACAAGGACAAAATGAAGTAGGATTAGCGAGTGGGAAACGGTAAGTGATTGAGAAAAACATAGAAGCGGAGATGAGACAGGTAATGTTAGTGCGACAAGTAGGTTAGATGGAAAAGCAGGTGGGAGTAACAGTGAGAGAGAGCGAACGGGTGATGGCAAAGAGATGGGGGCAGGCGGCAGAAGAGATGATTTGGCAAAACCAATATTTCTTAATTTATAATTAACTTTTTGTTGTTTATAACATATATGCACGTATTTCATACATACATATACATATATTTTGTTTTCATTTTTCTATAATGGCTTGTTTATTTTTGCCTTATTATACCCTTGCAGAGGGTATTATAAAATTTGTCAGATGTTTGTAACGCACAGAGAATGTATATATTCTTGATCAGCATGAAAAGCTGCGTCGATATAGCCGTGTCCGTCTGTGCGTATGTATGTATGTGTGTAGATATACTACTCTTTTCTCTTACCATTATCATTTTCTTTGCCGTTGTTGCTGTTGTTGTTGTTGTTATTCCTATTGCTGCTGTTACTGGTGCGGCTGCTGCTGCTATTACTCTCGCTGCTCTCGTAGGCAAAGGAGGAAGAGGAAGCAGAGGCTGACACAACTACGGCTGAGGCAGAGGCGGCAACGGCAGAGGCAACTGCGCTATTGATCAATGGTGCAATTTCCATAATATTGTGAAATGTGCCAAAAAGAAAATTAAAATGCAATCTTTTTTTCTTGTTTGTTTTCTTTGTTAATTTCTTTTCTATTTATTTCTCGATTTATGTAATATATACACACAAATTCCCCGCACACATACACACTCAAAATACGTTTTTACAAATTTTTATTTGTCACTTTTTCGTAGATGTGTTGTTTTGTTGTTGTTGCTGTTTGTGTTTTTTTTTTTTAAATTTGCTTTTATGGTTTGTTTTTCATACACACTCTCTCTCTCTTTCTCTATCTATCTCTTTTAAGCGTGTGTGTGTGTGTGTGTGTGTATGAGTTGAGTGTGAGTGAGTAGCGTTTTGTCACGTATTTTGTTGTTGTTGTAAATATGGCTGCCAATTATTTGTTGTTGCTGTTGTGGTAGTTGTCGTCGTTGCTGCAGTCTTTCTCTTCGTTTCAATAATTTTTAATTTGCAATGCAATTGTTGTACTGTTTTGATCTTGTAGTTGTAGTAATTCTTCTTCTTGCTGCTTTTAAAAATTCCCCTTCTTCGCTTCTTCTTTAGCGTCTCTTTTAGCGTTTTTGCTAAAGGTGTTCTGTTTCTCTGTGTTGTTGTTGTTGCTTGACTTGTTGTTGTTGTTGAGATTTCCACCAAATTTTCTGCATTGCTTTTAATTTGTGTAATTTGTATTGTTGTTGTATTTGTTGGTTTTTGGTGGCGAGCCATCCACAACTAACTAAAACCAAAAAATAAAAGAAAAACGATGTACGCTCCACTTTTTTTTTCTCTTTTTGCTTCTTTCCTTCTTCTGCTTTTTACTCGTCGCACACACGCACACAAAGACGGCGACGGTGACAGCGACGACGACTGCGAACGCACACAATAAAAAAAAATGAATTATTTGACTTTGGTTTTTACTTTTTCACGTACTTTCTACTATCTATTTGTGTGTGTGTTTTTAATTGAAAGTTGCACTTAAATTTAGTAACTGTTTTACTAGCACTATTATTTAATTTCTCTTTTCTTTTTCTCTCTTCTTTTCTTATGGAAACTGCATCGATAGCACGTTTTTTACTATCGTTTATCGGAGCCAATGTCGATATGTATCGCTCATCGGCGTTATCGAAGCAATGTTATCGACATTATCGGAGCAACGTTATCGACGCTATCGGCACCGTTTATCGTTAACAAAATTTGGAGTAAATACATTCGTTGTGCAACACTAAAATTGCAATAACAAAAAGAGAATTACAATTTATTGATTGAAAGGAAAACACGAAAAATTACACATATGTACATAAGAAAAGTGCGCAGGCAGCAGCAATCAGTTTGAAAATAAAAAGTTTGCCAAAATTGCATTTACATACACAAATTGGTCTGCCTGCATTTGGCCCTGGACGTGCTTTGTATCCGTCGATAACCGAGACGCAAAGGTGTGTGTGTGTGTGTTATTGTGTGTGCGTATGGGTTGACATAAAAAAAATTTAAAAAAAAATTTCGACATATTTTTCTGATCCTCAGATAGACGCCGTGTGGGGTTGGGCTTCCGCCCCGCTGCGTTTAGCGGCGAACAGAATGGGCGACTTACCCGGTGGAGGAGGAGGAGCAGCAGGCGGAGCAGGTGCAGCTGGTGGTGGAGGTGGAGGAAATGGTGCAGCAGGCAGTAGCAGTTCGGGCGGAGGTGGAAGTGGGAGCGGTGGTGGAGGTCCCGGCTCCTCTGGTTTGCCCACTACCAATGGCTTGGGTGTGGCTGGAACTGCTGGTCCCAATGTGGATCGTCCCCCATCTCCGGCCCGCCTCTCCCACACGTCCGAAAAGCATCCAAAAGTCACTTTAACCGAACTCAATATGCTCCGCCGCCATCGGGAACTCTGCGATGTGGTTCTAAATGTGGGTGGCCGTAAGATATTCGCCCATCGTGTCATCTTATCGGCATGCAGTTCGTATTTTTGTGCCATGTTCACCGGTGAACTGGAGGAGTCACGTCAAACCGAGGTGACCATACGCGACATCGATGAGAATGCAATGGAGCTACTTATCGACTTTTGTTACACCGCCCACATCATAGTGGAGGAATCGAATGTTCAGACCTTGTTGCCAGCCGCCTGCCTGCTACAGCTTGTTGAGATCCAGGACATTTGCTGTGAGTTCCTCAAACGTCAGCTGGATCCGACAAATTGCCTTGGCATTCGAGCATTTGCTGACACACATTCATGCCGTGAGCTTTTGAGAATTGCCGATAAATTCACACAACACAATTTTCAAGAGGTCATGGAGAGCGAGGAGTTCTTATTGCTACCCGTCAGCCAATTGGTCGATATTATATGCAGCGATGAGCTGAATGTTAGATCGGAGGAGCAGGTATTCAATGCCGTCATGTCCTGGCTAAAGTATAATGTGGCCGAGCGAAGGCAACATTTGGCTCAGGTAAAAAATTCATCGAAATCCGCTTTTTGTGGTCATTCATTATTAAATTTGTATTGTATTTGCCGTCTGTTAGGTCTTGCAACACGTTCGTTTGCCATTGCTTTCACCCAAATTCCTTGTGGGCACTGTTGGGTCTGATCTCCTTGTGCGCAGCGATGAGGCTTGTCGCGATCTGGTAGATGAGGCCAAGAACTATCTACTGTTGCCTCAGGAGCGTCCCTTGATGCAGGGTCCCCGCACTCGACCCAGGAAGCCCACACGTCGTGGCGAAGTGCTGTTCGCTGTGGGCGGTTGGTGTTCTGGCGATGCCATTGCCTCGGTCGAACGTTTTGATCCCCAGACAAATGATTGGAAAATGGTTGCACCCATGTCCAAACGCCGCTGTGGCGTGGGCGTGGCAGTGCTCAATGATTTACTCTATGCTGTTGGTGGGCATGATGGGCAAAGCTATTTGAATAGCATCGAACGCTATGATCCGCAAACAAATCAATGGTCCTGCGATGTGGCCCCAACCACCTCGTGCCGTACGAGTGTGGGCGTGGCCGTCTTAGATGGCTTTCTCTATGCTGTTGGCGGCCAAGATGGTGTCCAGTGTTTGAATCATGTGGAACGCTATGATCCCAAAGACAACAAATGGGGCAAAGTGGCACCAATGACCACCAGGAGATTGGGTGTAGCCGTTGCCGTCCTAGGAGGCTATCTCTATGCCATTGGTGGTTCGGATGGCCAGTGTCCATTGAATACCGTGGAACGTTATGATCCCAGGTGAGCCAAAAAGATGCTTTCTCAAAACGCATGCCATCTCGCTCACTTTCATTGCCCTATTAACACTCAATAAGAGGAAATCGTTTCAATTGGTTTTGAATTCTTTCCCATCTTTCAGGCAAAACAAATGGGTGGCGGTCAATCCGATGTCAACGCGACGCAAGCATCTCGGCTGTGCCGTTTTCAATAATTACATCTATGCAGTGGGTGGACGCGATGATTGCATGGAACTATCATCGGCGGAGCGTTACAATCCATTGACCAACACCTGGAGCCCCATAGTGGCCATGACCTCGCGAAGAAGTGGGGTAAGTCGGATAGAGCTTAGTGTCAGTTCGTGGGGTTTGGTTATATTTATCATCTAAGCACTTAAACTGAATTTTAATCATATTTGAAACATTTTTCAGGTCGGTCTCGCCGTTGTCAATGGCCAGCTGTATGCCGTTGGAGGCTTTGATGGCTCTGCCTATTTGAAAACCATCGAGGTGTATGATCCAGAGACAAACCAATGGCGCCTCTGCGGATGCATGAACTATCGCCGTTTGGGCGGCGGTGTTGGAGTTATGCGTGCCCCACAGACTGAGAATTATATGTGGTGCGATAACAATTCAAGCAATAATAATAATAATAACTATAATCTCAAGCATCAGCAACAGCAGTCACAGCAACAACAACAACAACAGCAGCAACCACAACAACAACAAACACAGCAGCAGCTATAACAAAAACGAAAACAAAAACGTATCAAGCCGTTCTAATTTATTTTCTTCTTCATTCCTTCCATACTTGTTTCTTTCTGCCACATGCTGCACATCCCCGACCATTTTATCTATGTCAATGTCTATCGCTACAACTGCAGGATACGCAAGGATTCGGTTGTCTGATGGGTAGAGCAACAGTCGCAGCTACCGTCGTCCACTTTATTGCCGCCCTCCGCCAACGCCTCCGCCTCATCATCATCATCATTACCGGCGCCGGCGTCATCGTCGTCGTCGTCAATGTCCTCCAAGCGTATGTTGCCACCGCCGCATTTCGTCTATTGAGGAGAACAGAACAAAAGAAAACGAAAAGACGAAAGGATTATGGTAAACCGAAGAAGCCAAAATTTGCTTAAACAAAACAAAAAACGTATTAATTGTTAATTGAAAATAATTGAAATAATGTTTGTTAGAGTTAATGTCTCCCCATTCACCCACATGCATTTGCCTCCCACTCCCCCACTCCACTCCCCACTCCACTTCACCACACACTTGGCTTACCCATCATCACTCACCCATTCATTCATCATTTGATATTGTAAGTAAATGTTGTTGGTGTTATTATATTTTTCTCCCTGTCTGCATTTGATTTTTTGTTTATTTTTTTTCCTGAAAATTTCTTGGAAATTTTCTAACCAATCTAACCAAATCGCAGTCCCTGTATCAACTATGCCTTCTCGAAAGAATAATTATTTAAAATACTAAACCTAAGAAATAATAGTTATTAAACAAAAAAATAAGTAGAAGAATTCCTATGGGTTTTTTTAAATGTGGAAAGATCTGAATTATTATTGTCAGATGTTTGAACGTCTCATTTTGATTGTATCGAAATTTCTAAAAGGAATCCTAATCCACACACACACACCCACACCACCACACCCACACCCACACACACACACCCACACAGAAACAGTATATTCTAATATAGAGTCCTAGGTTAATAGCAATAAGTTAAAGCTCATTAATTTGTTGAACAAAATTTTTCAAGCAAAATTTTTTGGGCAAATGAAATCAGTTGAAATGTGTCGCTATTTGATAGAATTGAAATCGTTCCGAAAAGTAGAAACAAAAATAGATTTAATGATTTGAAGTTTTAACAATTTCGTTTGCCCCAATTGAATTTGCGTTGAATTGCAAATTGGCAGCTTTAATTTTATTGAAATTTGTATTCTTTAGGATTAAAAAGGATTCCTAGAGCAAGCTTCAAGTTTTTATTTTTGTCTAAAAAAAAAAAAACAAAAAAAAACCGAATAAGCAGTAAGTGAAAGAAAAAAGCTTGAAAAATAATTATAATAATAGAAAGTGAAAAAAAAATCAAAGTTCTAGTTGTAGCTTATTAAAGATTTCAATCAAATAAAAAAAAAAAATAATTAACATGCAATTTTTTTTGTTTACATTTAAGAAGTATTCGGATTTGGTTTTGTTTGTTAAAGAACCAACTCGAAATGACAAAACAAAACGTGAAATCAAAATTTTCAAATCATCTTTCACCATCTAAATGCATTATATTTGTTTTATTGTTTATAATTTATATATTTATTTTTGGTCTCGAAATTGATTGTACACACACACACACACTTGCACAAACATCTCATATATTAATTTTAATCGTTTGATTTTTTATCTTATTTATTGTTGTTAAAAATTGAGCAAAACATAAATCTTTGCTTCCAAAAATGATAAAACATTAAAATTTAAGGATTAAGCATTTACAAAACAAAATATAAAACAAAAAACAAGAACAAACAAAGGAAAATAGTTTGAAAATGGAAAATTTTAAGAAATTGAATAAGCAAAGAAGAGAAAAAACTCACCCAAAACAAGAAAAACGTATTTATATATTTTAGTTGTAAGTTGCATTCACACAAAGATTATACATTAAACAACTAAAAAACAAAAATAAAGAAAAAACACATTAAAAACAAAACAAAAAAATGCAACAGTTTCACAGTTATATCAAAAATGGAAATCAAATAACATTTAAATAATTGCACTGTGTTGAAGCAAATTAAAAAACAAAAACCAACATCAAAAGAAGCAAAATAAATGTGAAAATAATAAACAATCGAAGATAAAAATATTAAAAACAAAAAACCAGTTCTATGTCTAAGATAAGAAAAAAAAAACCACAATAAAATATATCTAAACTAAAAGATGCCAATAAATGGTTTAAACTTATTTCAGTCGACAATCGATAGAGCCAATTGCTCCTCTAATAGGTTTATAGATTGAACCAATACACTTGGCTTTAGTCTATGACCCATTACGGGTGGGTTTCCCCCGGGCCCGCAGTTTTCAGAAGGGCCCGCGATACATCACAGTCGAATATAGCGGATTTATTTGAAGGGAAGTAGGGGGCCCGAGCATGGTTACCCCCGGGCCCTGATTTTCTCTCTGCGGCCCTGCCCTTTTTCATTGAATTGAAACAAATATAAATTGTGTTTAACAAAGGTTTTGTCTTTATTTCTACAGGCAATGGAAGAATCGCTTAATTGACTTAACTTAAACCTTTAAAAGGGCTTAGGTGATTATTGATTATTAGATTATTTATTAGGGTTTATTAGTCAATTAATTAATGACTCTTTTGCATGTAAGTTGAACATTTTTCAAGAGTTTTTACAGTATTTAAATTAATAAACTGTCCCTGACTAGTTTTAGTCTTTTTTACTTCATGGTTCTTTCGTTTAACTTGACGCTTCCGTTTTGCTTTCTTTTTAGGAGCATCCTTTTCCGACGGCTCTTCTCCTGCCACCGGAATGAAATTACCTTGGCCAGAATCATTATAATGATGGCTCCTTACCCCGCCACGGAGTTTACGGGTAATAGTACTACCATGGGTTTGGCAAGTTTTTTGTAGTGCGCGACAAACCCTGAACGTGAAATGGCATTTATTGATGTGGGTCATATAGGCTCGATGGTAGGCAAACGAGGCCGCACAACCTGGATGATTGCAGTTGTAGCGACGCACATTATAAACGACACTCGACTGAAGTCGATGTATGCTGGGTGTATCTGAATTGCCAGGTAGTGAGTGTGGAAGGAGGATTAGCTGATTCTCGTCATCAGTTTTGACGTGGTCTTCTTTGTCATCATTTAATTCTAATTTCACATCAGTCACTTCTATATCATCGTGAAACGACTGAGGACTGTCCATATATTCTTCCTCCGATTCGATGGGTTCCATTTTGACTACAACAGATTCAAAGACGTCTTGACTTGGTAAGGATGCCCGCTTGCTTTGAGCCACGCGCCATGACTCAAGATCCTCGGACATGGTAAGTATCTTGGCTGCACACTCCGGGCACATCCTGTCTTGAATCTCATTGACGGGAACCTTAAAAATGAAATATTACACATAAACCGATCTGTAGGACTACGTCTATACATCATTGGTGAATTTCGTATCCTTACATCGATATTAAAATTCTCAAAAAGTTGCTGCAAAAAATTGTAGAAATCGCTTAGAAATGTATTGACTATAATCGGCGCCTTCGATACACTATTTGTCAGACATAGTTCGCATAATAATAGTTTTTTGCAAACGGACATTTTTTTGTACAGAAATTGTTTAGCAAGATTTACGAGAGATTCTTCTAATAATAAAATCTATTGAGCGATATTTTCCAATTATCGCATGTTTACAAATATCGATGTTTATCGATATAGCTAAAATAAATATTGTCATTTATTATGAGGCATGGGCATGTCTAGCGTTCAAATCCAATTCATATACTTATGGTGAACATAAAGGTTAAATTTGTTTACGATATTGATTATAGGTATTTATGTTTATGCTAGACAACCGATATCAACAGGCTATGGGCCGATATTTGGTTAACGGTATGGGTAACAGGTCATAATTAGTGATGTCGTCTTTTCGGCGGGTAAAATGGATGAAGCAAGCTAAAAAAGCTAGAAAATGCCGTTAAAACTAATATCTAGGTCCACAAGGCTGTGAACAAACCCAAGATAGCAATGAATTTCAGAGATTTGAAAAATAATAAGCAATTCGTAGGGTGCTAGAGTTTTTCCTTCACAGTTAATAATTTTGTGGTTGCAAAAACTGTCATACATAGATCCAGCAAGACATGGCTATGAAAGAGGAAGAAACTAGCTAAAAGGGCAACAGTGGGGACAAGTCTAGTGTCATCATTATCGATACCAGCATGCAGTCACCAAGTACTCATCTCTAGGACGTATTTCACATCAAGTAGGCTGAACAGAAACAGAGGAAGAAAAATTCGAAAGTTTTTTTTTAAACTTAAACAATTTCGGGTATATTTAACAACACAGACATACATATACATTTCTTCTAATAGTACAACAATAATAAAACTTGCATTTGCAATTCCGAACCGTAACCAGAAAGGAAAATTTAAAATTAGGTAAGGAACGTGGTTGGTTAGTCGAGTGGCAGAGCCACATTTTTTTTTGCACTCATACACACATATACACATGCACACAGATGCTTGTACAGTGATGTCTGATTGGCAAGGGGGTGTAGGTGTATGTGTTGTTGACTTTTTTCAAATTTTGTTATTTACGATCATTAGATAGAGAAAAAGACAAAAAAAAAATCAGAGGAGTTTGACTGTGTGTGTGTGTGTGTTGGAGCGAAGGGGAAAGTGAACAGAGTGACTCTTAAATACCGTTTAATCTTGACGCTGTTGCCAAGTCGACGGTTGTGAATATACTTAATACTTTTTGTTAATACCTCGTTTCAATGTTTACAGTGTTTAAACCATGGCACGCGGTCACCAAAAAATACAATCCCAGGCAAAGGCTGCCGAGAAGCAGGCAAAAATGAAGAAGCAACAGGGTCACAGTGCGAACGACCAAAAGAAGGCTGCCCAAAAAGCTTTAGTTCATGTCTGCGCTGTCTGCAAGGTATTTTTTGTATTCCCAATTCCCGCCATCCCGAGGACTCGGTTCTCTAATTCAAGTTCAATTCTTTTTACAGTCACAAATGCCCGATCCCAAGACTTATAAGCAACATTTCGAAAATAAGCATCCTAAAAATGATATGCCGGAGGAACTGAAAGATGTCTGAAATATACATTTTTGCAGCCAGCTATATATATATAGTATACTCTTTCTGTCTCTCTCTGTCTATCACTCTCTATATTTAAACGATAAGGACGAGTTGCCGCCTAACATCTAGAGGAAAAGGAAGATACAGAATTAAGCAACAAGAAAAAAAAACAAAGAAAACGGAAACAAAAAAAAAACACAATCAGTTTAAGTGAAATTTGGTCTTAATTTATCTATTCTATATATCCTTGCGCTTTACACGTTTACACACACACATATAAATATATACATAATTTTCCCCTTTTTCGAGACTATAGTTTTCCAAATTTTCTGAGTATGATAATAATACCAACAGCAATCATTTAATCCAATTATTCTATTTATTTGTTCTTTAATATAATTACTTTTTTTTTATTATAATGGTTTTTGTTTAATAATTCCCCTAAAAAACGAAACAAACACGAAAGAAAAAGGAAAACTATGTTTTATTTTGTACTATACTTAAATGAGATGAAAGAAGCAAGAAGAAGAGGAAACATACAACAAAAAAACAAAAGTGCAAACAAATGTTTTTTTGCCTCAATCATGTAAATGAGAATTTATAAATTACATACAATACAAAATGCAACAACAAAACAACCAACGAAACAATGCGATTTATCAATTGTCAGGGTCCTGTCTAAAAATTATGGCTGCAGAAAATTGTTGATCGGTAATATCAATAGAGAATACTTGGTCAAGTTTGTCATAGAGGTGGTGTCACATCTTAGTTTCCGCGCCGGAATTGAGCTTCGTCTCTGTTATATCCGTTGATGTTATCAACTTCATGAAAACCAAATCTTCATTGTCCGGAAAATCTGCCAACACAGTGATACCTATATCATTGTCTGGAAGATTTGGTGTCTCTACATGATAGCCAAACCAATAGATAACTATGCCAGGGCCAAATCTGTTAGGAAGTTTACAATTGAGGGAAATATAGTCTGGCGAAAGGAGCTGACTTGACCTACCGATTGCAGTAGCTCTGCAATTGCTGTTGTATATTCCATTTGTGCGTTTTGGGATCACCGAAGTTTGCCTTACTCTCGATCCAATTGACCACAGAATTATTGTAGAGGAAAGGTAGTATGATTTTGATATCCGGCGTCTTGTCGAAGCCCATGCGTCTCAAGTCTTGTTCATCATAAAAATGTATTCCCGATTGATTGGCCAAGCTTTTTAGTTTCTGTTCATATTCCTCGCCGATAATCCGACGTCGGAGGTCGGTTAGCGGTCCATCTTGATTATCACTGTAGACACACTGTTGGACATTCGCTGCCAGATGAGGATCATCAATTAAATGTGGAAATTTCAGGTATCGGGATATCTTCTGTTTCTGCTTTATATCGTACTTCTCTTGAAGTATGATGCGACACAGGGCAATAGGATTCATATTTTCCGCAAATGCCATCCGTATAATCAGGGCATTGTCCTTATTCAGAGGGCATAGGTCCTCGAATCTACAAGGCATTGGGGGTAAATGGAGATAGGAAATTTAGAAGCCACACATAATTCAGATATATCTCAAGAATCCTACGTTTTTAACAGTTTCCTGGACCGCTGCTCATGCTTCCAATGCTGGCGTTTGGCCCGGTTAAAGTGTTCCATCTGTGCTATACATGTTAAGGCCAATGGCTCAATATCCAAAAAGTAGCGATTCTTCATCTCTATCTCACAGTCAATAGCCAGGCCGTGGTAGTTATTAATAAATGAACAGATTTTTGTGTATTCGTCAGCAGTCAGGATTTTCTTTTTTTTATTGGGCAGAGCCACGGCCATATTTTAAATAAACCAAAAATTAAAACTGAAATGTATTTGATTCCAAATGCAATGTTTACACCACAATTGAATCTGTTATCGATAACGAAAACTAATCTGAATGAAAACAAAAATGAGCCTTGTTTCGACTCGAATATACCCTGCTCCCTACGAGAGCGCGATTTTTGTAAAGACCGTGTGTAATGTTAAATATTAAATCGACTCGTTTGTCGACTCGCAGATTAAGAGGGTAAAAATATAAATAATGCATTTTAATTTCATTTTGCTATGTAAGTACCCTTTGAGGCATGAGTGCATAAATTGTAGGAACAGCTGATTTGTGTTCTTGATTTTAGAAATAAGTAATAACAAGATGTTCAATAGCTGAATATTTAATCACTATAAATTGCAATGGATTATGTTTTTTTTTTTTGGAAAAGATTTCTTATTTTTTATTTTTAAATAATTGTCCCGCAAAATCTGTCAGCTGTGTTTGGCTTATCGTCTTATAGGAGCTGGTCACACTAATATAACCTATCGCAGTGGCGCCATTTCGTTTGTTTTTTGAACAACTGAAACGATCATTTGCAGTAAAGCTAAAGTGTTTTAAGATTATTTAATTGAAATTTAAGTTTTTTAAATTGTTGCAAAGGAATCTCTACGGGCCTTTACAGAAAACTCTTTACTTTCTTGCGATCGACATCAAAGTCCATTCTTTTTTTGTTTTTGGGGGGAAAGTGCTTGGAAAGCTTTATGTGATCGTTATATACAGTTTTTTTTATCTAGAAAACTAAAGAAGTTACCATTGCTCTGCCGAAAATTCCACTTGACTAACCATAAAGGAGAGTTCGTTTAAACCTACATACAAATACAGTGAAGACTAATAAGTCTAGGCCCAACAAGGGTGTAGCCAAGATTCAAATTAGGGGCGCCAACCGATTTTTGACTCATTATTTTACATACATTTTGATTTAAATTCCGAAAAGTAAAATAAACCTTTGAATGAAATAAATCAACAATTTGACGAAATATCATAATTAATTAAAAGATATTTGTACCATTGCAAAAAGGGTATATTCATTTTGGTCAGAAGTGTGCAACGCATAGAAGGAAGCATCTCCGACCATTTTTTTTGCCACTTTGACGGCTATAAGTGAGGAAGGAGCGGTCGAAGTTAGCCCCGGCCCCCTGGTTTGTTTTTGGATTCCATATTTACACATAAAGTTATCTTATTGTTGAGTAGCCTTCTAAAGAGCTGCAAATAGGCACTACAAAGCAAATGTAAAGCAGTCAACAACACTCGGACTTGTTTTCATTAAAATTTGAAGTGAAAAATCTGTTCAAAACCAAGATCCCAAATGAATATAACTTTATAATTTAAAATGGCAATTTAAAAAAAGGAAAAATTAAAATCTACTGCCTTAGCAAAGTCTTATTTAGGTGGTTCTATGTACATCCATTTACATATTTGTAATAAACGTAAGCGAAGCAGATTCCTAACCAAGATAGAAATATTAAACACTTTAAACACATAATTAAGGAAAATTTTTCACGAGGAAGTAAAAGAAAAGGGAGAAATAGTTGAAACAACGTCTGGCTCAGGCGAATGAACCTCGTTGAATGAGTATTCAAGGTTGGAATCTGAAAGGGCCAAGCAGAAAAGGCCAACTTTGATTAAAAAAAAAAAACATTGACTACTCTAAAGTCGGAGAATTATGGCATCTCTGCAGGTTGTCAAAGTCGACTTCACTCTACTCTCTTCTTTTATCGAGTCTTATCGATAACATTGTTAAGTTCAAACTTATCGCCTTTAGCACTGGTTCAACAATCGACACTTCTTGTGACTCGTCCCATTCCCACACATATATTTTTATTAATTATATATAGAATAATTCAGAAAGTGTAACGAATATTGTGTTTGTAGCTATAAATGACTGTGCCAAATTTGGTCGAGATCGAGTGACTATATCAGTTAGCTCCCATAGGAACGATCGGTGGTAAACAATGACTTTGGTCAATATTTTCGTTATTTTCTATGCTAAGATTGTAGGCCATTCTTTCGCAAACATTAGCCTTTTTATATAAAACGTTTTCCACTTTGATAGCTATAGGTAAAGAAACAGTTATGAAAAAAGTTGCAAGGGTATACAAACTTTGACGCGATCGAAGTTAGCCCCGGCTCTCTGGTTTGGGATATTTTTGGAGTCGAAGAACTTTTTGAGCAGACCGACGAGAAAAACTTGGTCTTAATGCAAGAAAGAAAACATAATTCCAACAACTCATTCCGATTTCAAGAAGACCTGCTTAAATATCTTATTCTTCAACTTCAAATCGAAAAAGAAAGTCAAAATTGATGATTCCTAACAAATGAAGTAAATTGTTAAAGTAAAGTTTCTTATAGTCTGCTACAAACTTTATTTATGAGTTGTGTTTTCTACGAATCTTTTATTTTCGAATACTTATGTATGTATATAGGTTTGTTTGTATATTGATCTTGGTCTGGGATGCTCCAGTTGCCAGTTATTCCCATTTATTTCATTTTGTGCTCACTTCACACACAGCTGCGAACCCAGGGCGAATGTTGCAGTTGTTTAAAACGTCAACGACAAAAAACAAATAAGAGCAAACGAACAGAAAGCCAGGCCCAAGCAAAACAGAGCAGACCAAAGTACAGAAGGAAATTAACACAAAACCGAGAAACAACGTAGAGAAAATGCAATAGCCAAAAATATACAAACGATGAAAATTTGCGCTCGTTAGCAAAATTTGTCGCAAACGTTAATAGAATAAATAAGCTTTGCTTCTCCATTTGCTTATGAAGCACTTTCAGTAAGATTATCGACTGATATAAACGAGAAAACCGCAGAATAATTTTCTATCATTTTTCTCTTTCTCTAATTTAATTTTTAAACACAATATTCGCTACACTCTCTGAATTATTATATATATAATTAATAAAAAAATATATTCTTCGAATAATATATTGGCATTACTCTAAATACAGACTACCCCAAATATTAAGGATATGTATACAATTGTGAAATATTTGACAACTTGCAGAGATGCCACAATTTTCCGACTTTAGAGTAGTCAATGTTTTTTTTTTAATCAAAGTAGGCCTTTTCTGCTTGGCCCTCTCAGATTCCAACCTTGAATACTCATTCAACGAGGTTCATTCGCCTGAGCCAGACGTTGTTTCAACTATTTCTCCCTTTTCTTTTACTTCCTCGTGAAAAATTTTCCTTAATTATGTGTTTAAAGTGTTTAATATTTCTATCTTGGTTAGGAATCTGCTTCGCTTACGTTTATTACAAATATGTAAATGGATGTACATAGAACCACCTAAATAAGACTTTGCTAAGGCAGTAGATTTTAATTTTTCCTTTTTTTAAATTGCCATTTTAAATTATAAAGTTATATTCATTTGGGATCTTGGTTTTGAACAGATTTTTCACTTCAAATTTTAACGAAAACAAGTCCGAGTGTTGTTGACTGCTTTACATTTGCTTTGTAGTGCCTATTTGCAGCTTTTTGGAAGGCTACTCAACAATAAGATAACTTTATGTGAAAATATGGAATCCAAAAACAAACCAGAGGGCCAGGGCTAACTTCGACCGCGCCGAAGTTTGTATACCCTTGCAAGTATTTTGTTACTCCTTCCTCACTTATAGCCGTCAAAGTGGGAAAAACGTTTTATCTAAAACGAGTAATGTTTGCGAAAGAACGGTCCATAATCTTAACATATGAAAAAACGAAGTTATTGATCAAAGTCATTGTTATCGACCGATCATTCCTATGGGAGCTGTATGATATAGTCACCCAATGTTTATCAAATTCGGCACAGTCATTAACAGATATATTAAACTAACAAATGTTTATTTTGAAAGCAATCTCGTCAAAAGTAACGAAGTTATTGACAAAAGTCACTGTTGTCGACCGATCGGAAGCTGTATGATATAGTCGTCCGATCTGGCTGAGTCCGAGATATACAAACTGTGCAGTATATAAGCCTACATGCAAAAATTCAGCTCTGTAGCTCTTACGTTATATGGTCGGATATGCTTCCTTCCATGCGTTGCACACTTGTGACCAAAATTAATATACTTTTTTTGCAAGGGTATAAAAACAATAATAACATCAACAACAACCAAAACAATCTGCAGAACGTCTAGGTCTAGGTGGTACTATGTAATATTAAGTAATTCACTTTTCCACTAAAACATGCATCTTAGTCAAGTCTACATCAGCATCAATTATTAATGCTTAGAGAAAGACGGTCACCTGTTTTAACAGTATATCTAATAGGTATCTGAATGAATTCAAATCAACGCATTCGAATTGAATTCAAACAATGAAATGAATGAGTCTGAATATAAGTAATTGTCAAATCTCACAAAATAAGTAAATATGTTTAAGGCAATGCACGAATTGAGTCTCAAAGCTTTTGAAATATACTAAATAACTCGAATCAATTCGAAGAATTTAAATTTCAAACTTTCGCGTCAAGATAATAATTTTATCAAAAAAAAAGAAAAATAAAATAAAAAAAAATAAATTAATAATAATAATGGCTTAGTAAAACAAGAAAATATCGTCTATAAAAGTTTTGAATATTTATCAAAAATTACTTTTTGAGACAATTGAGGAAAAAAAGAAAGGTTGTCTAATTGTCATAAATCCAAAAAACATAAATAAAACTATAATTGTAAACTCCAATATAAAAAAATATATTATTTCCTTATCCACTATTATAATATCCACGATAGAAATACGTTTTAGTATTGCTTTTAGAGATGAAAATAAAAACCTCATTTTAGTTGGGGTTAGACCGGAGAACTGCAGTATTATAGTTTGAATAGGTCTCCATTCAGCCATTGACTATTGGGATTAAAATGCTTTTGAAACAAAGTTCTCATTTGTCTAACATTTAAAATTTGAATGTTGTGCGGCAGAGTTTTACATTCGAAGTTTTCTGAATACTGACTAAATGCATCAATAAATGGTATTGAACGGGCCAACTATTCAAATTAATTAGTGAACCGATTAATAGTATGAGGTTTATTATTCTATAGATCAATAGTCTAACCTATCTTAGGAGCTCGAGTTCACTCTATATAGAGTGGTAAGACTGATTTCAAGAAGTATATGAATATAAATCGTCTCATCTAGTTCTTACTTCTTCATGATAATATGATTCAGTGGATCTATGGTTTAATATGCTATCATTTTCTATAAACAAATGTATACATATCTTTCTCCCAATCTGGATTTAGTAAGTCTTTACCTAAAATCATTCAGCATTAAAGTTGGATTCGTATTTGGTATTCCAGGTGTGGATAAATTTATGTATAAATATTCTAAAAATAAATTTCAAGAGCAACCGCCCTTTTTTTAGACTTAGGGAAACGTCAAATTTGAAAATATTCTTCCACAGTTTTTCAACAAAATACTGTGAAAGTGAAAAAAGAGTTTGAAAAAACAACCAAAAAATTTAACATAATTCGGTTTAAGAACATGTCACACCAAAAATATGCAATGAAATGATGTTGCAATACAATTATGCCAAATGTCGTCAGAGTCAGACACTTGCTGTTTTTAAGCACGAAGCATCTCCGACCATATAAAGTATATATATTCCGTCCGTCCGACCGTCTGGATCAACGCGAACTCCTCCTAGACCGTAAGAGCTACAGAGCTGAAACTTTGCACGTAGGCTTGTATATACTGCAGGGGTTGTATATCTCAGACGGATCGGACCACTCTTCTATATCATATAGATCCCATACAAACGGCAAAGTCACGAAAAGTGACAATAACTTCGTTTTTTCATATGTTAAGATTGTGGACTGTTCTTTCGCAAACTTTACTCGTTTTAGATAAAACGTTTTTCCACTTTGACAGCTATAAGTGAGGAAAGAGTACCAAACAACTTGCAAGGGTATACAAACTTCGGCGCGGTCGAAGTTACCCCGGCCCTCTGGTTTTATTTTAAAGTACTAAATTCAACGGTCTTAGAGTAGAGTGGAGGTTGGCAACCCCCCCTCCCCAAACTGGGCTATGTCTTAGGTGGTCAAAAAGTTGTCAATTAAACAAATTTTCGACATTTATTGGGCGAATTTTAAAAACAAACATAAAGCGGAAGTTCAGTAAGAAAAGTTTCCTTTTTCATTTATTCGATGTCTTAGTGGTATAAAAAATAAATGTACATATGTATGTAAGTATATATTTAACAAAAGTCAGTTGGCTTATAACTAGACTAACATGCTTGCATTATTATCGCAAAATTCATAAATATTATCAACGAATTGCATTTCCTGGGCGGTAGCTGCAATATTTTTAGCAACTTGAGTGATAACGGGAGGTTTTTGTGTTGCAAACATTTTCGTTTTCGTTTTCAGTCCGTTTACATGATCTGCCTGCGCTACATCATCCAAAGTCATACGTTTTAGATTGTTAATTAGTGATATATCATGTTTCATTTCATTTTTTAATTCGAGCAACTCATGCTCGGTCTTGATAATATCCTCGGCATAGGCCTCGATATTCGTTTGTAATTGTCCAACCGAGAATTCCATCATTTCCGTTTTGTTATATTGCTCATTTTGTTGTCTATATAGTTTGCATTTCTCTGACAGTTGACGAGTTAAATTATATTCCTTTTCATATCGATGATTCATGTCGGCATAGAGGGAAGCCAATTTGTTTCTAACACTATTTCGTAATGGTCGATCCTTGCGTCGTTTTATTAAATTATTATTGTTAATATTTAAATTGTAATTACATTGTTCATTTCTTGATTGTCTTCTTAGTCGTCGTGTTCTATCGCCATGATTCTTTGAGCTGTTGGTTGGTTCAGCAAGTTGATAAAGTTTATTCTTCTTATTCAATTTGCTATTACAGCTATGTTTGCCATTATATAGTTGATCGGGCAATAGGACTAACTGAAAATCATCGCGTATATATTGCTTTTTGTCTAATAAACATTTCTCCTTCATTTTATTGGGCACTTTTGGTGGCGTTTTAGTTGGTTTAATTGTGGCATTCTGTGTCTTCTTATCCTTGAGTTGAAATAGTTTTTTCAGCCATTTCAACATTGAGAATTTTTTTGAATTATCCCCATAGAGACATGGTCGTTGTAGTTGCAGAGCCAAAGGTTCCTGAAATTCCTCACGTCTTTTCAAAGAAATGCGCAACTGAAATGAAATGGAATGTGTTAAAGACACACTTTGATTAGGATTTATCGTTTAGGCAACGTATTGGTTACTTAAAGCTTAACTTAAGGTTAAAGTTACTATTGGTGCTGATCAAAATTAGTTTGTCTTCTACGAGTTTTATCGACTTTCTGGTGATCTAGGCAATTAAAATGCAATTAACCACAAAAAGGGGGTGAAAAGTGGAAGGGTTGTTTATGACACTTTTCTAAAAATAGAATGCCTAATGGTTAAAATCGTAAAAACAAGTCGGCAGCATAATTAACCTTTTGCTATGTAGTTGGCCCTGAATCCCTTCGCCCTGCTGCCCATCACCTCTTAACATTAAGTTTAATATTAAAATCAATGAAGTAAAATTGATTTCACTTTATGACGCATAAAATAAACAACACGAAAAAAACGAGAAACATACCAAAGAAAAATGAAATGAAATGATGAAGTTACAAAGAAACATATGCGCGGGAGCGTGACCTGTGCGGGTGGGTGGTCGGGGGGGCTTGTAGGCGGAGAAGAGGGGAGAAAAACATAGTAGCAGGAGGCGACATGAATTTCACATTTCTAAGCTTGCGTGTGGCGCCAGAGCGCAGAAAAAAGCGCTTATTATGCAATCACTGTCGGCGTTTTTTTTTTTGGGCCCAGTTTCCTAGATGTGTTTCTTGTTCAGGTGGACAAACAGGGGTTAAGAGGCTTGAAAGGCTTTGAAGAGGGCTCGAGAGAGGGAGAGAGAGATAGAGAGAGAGAGAGAGAGAGAGAGTTCTTATTACCTCATTGTGCACACGGCTCCAAGCGCGCCAAACGGGCAAAATGGCCATGTTGCCGTCGTAGCTGCGTTCTATGCCGCCCCAACTTTCCGTTATAATGTAATCGCTGTAGTCACGCGATCCCTTATTCGCCTGGCCGCCATCTTGTTTTTTTTCGTTTTTGTTTTTTCGCGTCAAACAGAATTAAAACGGGGAGGAAAATATATAACAAAATAAAAAAAAAACCAAGAAAATAAATATAATTGCAACAAAACGAAACAATAAATAAATAGTAGGTATAAATGTGTGTTTGTATAAATATTAAGTCACGAATCGAATGAGAATTTATGTAGGTATGTATCAAGAAAGCAAAAATTTAAGCATTTAGGTAGGTATATAAAATATTGACTCACCTTGTTGTTGTGCTGCACTGTTGCCACTTTTCAGCTCATCATCAATCAATGCCTTGATTATGTCATTGCATGTGGTTTTATTTGTTACACCCGACACATAACGCGGCTCGCCATCGTCCATCCAAATGGGTATTTCCTTATGGCCTTGTTCCTGTTTTTAAGGTAATAAAGAAAATCAAATTGTTGTTGTTGTCAAAGTCCATTTTTAAATACTAAGTTGTAATATTGTCCAATGCTCATTTTCTTGCTATCTAAATGTTTTTAAAGCATAGCTATATGTATGTACATATATATTTGGTCGTCACTGTATATTTTAGATTTAGAAAAAGTTATAAAAATGATTGTAAGATGGAAGTGGATAATCTAAATGACATTATTGGCAATCTTATTAAGTTATTGTTGTCTAAATTGTTACTAATTTTCATAAACTTAATGCTGCTTTTTGATATATAACTTTTTTTTAACATAAAATCTATCTGACAAAGGATCTCTCAAAAGTAAAAGAATATGTTACTTTTGAGAGATCCTCTTTAAAATAGATTTTTAGTATAAATGTAAAGTTAGGTTATCCTAGTTGGTAGTGGTCATTAGTGATACTTTTAGTTAAGTGTTTATTTGTCTGTGCATTGGGGCTCATATGCTAATAGCATTGTGCATTTTCACTTGGTATACCAATTATTGAACTGTACTTTGCCAGGGAGTTAGCCTTTTACCCACCCAATTAGATGATTTATTTGATTTCATTCGAATTGCCCATGCCACTCTACTCCGCCCTACAGCCCCAACCCCCCTTCCATTGTCACCCTCGACTTACCACAGTACTGTTAACGCCATATAATGAAATGGAACGGTGGCGTTGGCGTTGATGATGATAATGATGATGATGATTATGGCGTTGATGTTGGTGTTGGTTCAGGTGGTGGCCAGCATTTCCATTTTCATTTCCACTTCCGTTAGACTTGCCATATTTATTTTTGCCTGATTGTTGTGGCTCAGCGAATGCAGAAGCAGGAGTGGGAGCAATCGCAGGAACAGGAACAGGAGCTTGGTTATTATTATTTTGATTATGATTGTTGTTGTTGTTGTTGGCATCCTGGTGTCGTCGTTGCTTGGGCGGTAATATGGGGCTTTCAGGTAAATTCAATAGAGTTAACGATGGACAGGTGTCAAGATTATCATCAATAAATGTTGAATTTTCTGGCTGATGTTGTTGCTGCTGTTGTTGTTGATGATGATGATGTTGATTGAGTGCCATAATTAAACTTCTTTTCCCCTTCCCCTTCTTAGTTGTTATATTTCCACTGCAAACTGAAAAAGCAAAAGCAAAAGGAAAAATACAATTCGTTCTAATAATTAAGAAAAATTTTCAATGAAACTACACTCTCACTCTTGCTAAGTAATACACTAGACTACACTACACGCGAATTACTTGTTTGTTTGGGGCCCAAACCTAACGATCAATTTAGATTTGTGGCGAGCGATTAAATAAATTATGCACGAACTTGTTGTTGTTGTTGTAGCCACTCTATGGTGCATATATAGACAACAGAGACCGTAGGTTTAGCCCCCACCCCAAAATACCACCTATTATCCACCCATTTCCACCATAGGGGTTAATTTTTGTTCGTTCCTAGGAAAATTACCTTCTATGTAGCAAAATGTCAGTTGGCGCCAGTTTGGCCCATTATTCAGTCAACATTGCCGGCATTTAGCCTGTCGTGTAGTTGGTTCCTAACCTCTATTCAACTCCACTCTCTCTCTCTCTCTCTCTCTCTCTTTCCCCCTCTTTCTCAATCCCTATCACACCCCTCAACCACAACCTAGCACATACCAACATTCCTTTCTGATGTTCTTACAGGGCGTTGTACTTGTTAAAACCTTGCATTTCGTATGCAAATTTCGTTTTTCTTTTTCGTAGCCAAAAAGTAGAAAACAGAAAATCAAGAGGAAAAAAGGCAAAAAATTAGAAAGGAAGAATGCAATTGGCCAGACCGGCCGGTCAGACGGCCTACCAATCCACTAGTCATATAGGCCTGTTCCATTTTAGCCCATACTGACTTATGAATTATATGCTAATTTATGCTGCCGGAAAATGCAGTGGAAAAAAGTCGAAAAGGAACTCAAATTATAGATTGGTGTGAAAATTGGTCGGTATGCGGAATGGGGAAAGAGAAAAATCCTAGTTTTGCTAGACCAAAATTTAATTCATCTATTTAAAGCAAATTCTTGTTTAGTTTCTTACAAAATAAAAAGAAAAAGCCTGAAAAATTTTATGAATTTTTAAAGAAAAATCTATAGATCTTATATTTTACAACCTCATTCGATAACACACGATATATATGTATATAGAAATATTATGTAAATATATTGTTTAAATTGTGAGAATCCATTTTGAGAGCTTTGATAAAAGATGTTTAAATTTTCAGAGAATTTTAAATTTAAATTTTGTAACACTGTAGAAGGTTAATCCCAAGGGATTATCTACGCCAATTGCCTTTCTATTATGATCAATGCAATCAAATGTTATAAACAATTAAGTACCAGCGATTAGAGTTGAAACTTTATGTTATGGTCTCTCTAGTTGTAGTTAAACGTTTAGTTACACCTTCATTAAAGGGGTTGGCAACTAAATTGTTATGCAGACACTTGCCATATTTAAAAATCTTTTTAAAGATAGTTAAAAAT
Source organism: Drosophila paulistorum (assembly GCA_018152135.1). NCBI lineage: Eukaryota > Metazoa > Arthropoda > Insecta > Diptera > Drosophilidae > Drosophila > Drosophila paulistorum. The sequence goes on along the minus strand of JAECXG010000606.1, from coordinate 4,772,424 downwards.
TCAATTCCATAAGTGAAATTCATCAAATATTCAGTTCAGCCCCCTTTAGACAAACGTCTGAGCAGCTCCTCCGCGTCCTTACTCTCTTCTGCCTTCATTGGCTGTCACACCCCCACCACACCTCACTGTATTAGTTCTCCGCCCATTCAACTGAGCTATTAGACAAATGAGTTATAGGGGGTAGGTAGAGGGGGGCAATTCGCCAAAAGATTTCCACGCCTTTAATTACGTATTGGACACTTCGACGGGCTTGTAATTCCCAATTCTGACAAGTTCAAATGTAACTTTCATTTGATGGCCTTAGGTCAAATTGGTTCATGTAAACGTATGTAGTTAAATGTTTTCTTCGACAGAATTTCTCTTCTATGTATTTACGTATGTATATATGGCAACATATATGTATATCCATACATACATTATGTACATAGTTGAAGAAATATTTGTATAATATGACGTAAATTTGTTTCAGTTTAGGCTCATGTTATTTTTAAATGTTTTTGTACTTTATTTATTAATTCCATTGCGTGTTTCATGGAAATTAAATTTTGTTTTGCTTTTGGTATTGCGCATTGAGTTTTTAAGAACCCTCAAAAGGAAAAAATAAATAAAAAAAAAAATATCAAATAATCGTGACGTTAGAGTAATTTCGGGTTTGTGTGGCTCTAAACACAGGTCTCTCTTGATTGCTCGAAGTGTGTCATGGTTGGGGGCGTATGAGTAATATTTTACCTTCTACTTTGATTTGTGTGTAAGAGAAACGCAAGATAATAGTTGTGACAGATATCCAATTTGGTGAGTATTTTTTTTTTTGGAATTACAAATACTTTTCCGATAACCATTTAAAAATGTGTTTAGTTAAGATGTAAATTTAAAATTTCCTTACATAAAATATTGGATCCAATACACTCAACATTCAACTAAAAGTCTCTGTCTTGATAGCCTTGTTTTAGTGTTTGGCTTCTTGAAAACTTCTTCCATATCAATTGAGTTAGAAAAGAATATCTTATATATAGATATAGTTATCAAATTGAAGGATTAACATACAGTAGAATCCGGTTATAATGACGCTCAAGGGACCGACGATTTTCGTTGTTATATCCGGAAGACGTACTAACCGGAGCCCCTTTCATATAAGTTTGTTTTGGGACCAACCAATCACTCATCGAACTTTAGTCGCTATAACCGCTATAATCATTTTATTTGATTATAAACCTTCATAAGATTAAAAATAAAAATGAAACTCTAAAATAGTATTAAAAACCCAACTCAATTCCCGGATAAATTCTATAAATTTGTTTTGGATTTCAAAAGATTTTGATTCTTTTTTGCTAGTTAGATAGTAACGTTTTACTAGGTTTGTTCGATTATTCAAATTTCATGTTTTCAAGGCTATATTTTAAGATTTTTTGTAAATTTTACTCATTCCTTGCCCCTATTTTTACTCTAAACTCATTTATTTCTATCTAAAGATTTTCATTCTTTTCTTTTTCGATGATCACAACTCAAACATTAGATTTTGGCACCCGCAGAACCACAGAATATCGAATAAGAATCAACTGTGAATTCTCCCAGTGCCAAGATGCATTGTGAGCAGATATTATTTTCGTTCAAACACACAGAAAATCTCTTTTAGAATTTGAGATTTTGATTCATGGAATCAAGGTCTTAAGCTCACCTTGGATCGTTGATTGTAGCTCCTTGTTTTGTTTGTGGTTTTGTTCGTATTTGGTTATGTAGTAGCTGTATTTCTTCTTTGTAAGATGCACCAAAAAAAAAAACTTTTGATCAAATTCCAAAAAAAAAAAAAAAAAAAAAACAAAAAAATATAGAAAAAAAACTTCACTCTATTTCTATTTTGGTTTAGAGTTCTTTTTTTATATGATTGGTTGTAGTTTCATGCTGCAGCTGGAAAAGGACATGTTAATCCTTTGAGCTTTAACACTTGACTGAAGTTCCAAGTGTAGAACTGGTGGCTCAGGTAAGGTTTGTGCCACTGCCACTGCTGGTGTTGATGGTGGTTGTGGTGGTGGTGGTGCTGCTGCTGCTAGTATGTGGTAGATAGATGATGTAGAGGACAGGTGCTAGCTGCTAGCTCTGTTAAGGGGCCTTTTTTACTTTTCGCTAGTGCTATCCTTCTCTCTTTTAGAGCAGTATTCAAATTTTTTCTTTCACAATAACACCGAACACGAACATAGAAGAGTAGGACGTTGGTTGTAGTCCTTTTTTGCTTCTAGATGGGCTATATGTTAGTTTGTTCCGTTTCGTTGGTCGCTAAGGACAACAAATTGTGTAGAAACGGCGTATCCTTGACGACGGCTGGTGACTAACTAAAATTTTATTTGCTGCCACAGAAAACTTTAAACCAAACCTGGGTAGACAGAGAGAGAGCGAGCGTCGAGCGTATTGCCTCTAACTAGCTAACTGACTGTGTAGGATAGGGTAGGTTCCCATTTCGTCACTGTGCCTTTTAGCCAACCAGAGAACCAACAGCAACCACCAAAAAAACAAAAAACAACAACAATAACAACAAACACAGTAAGAAACACCGCGTTTCTACCAATTTCCTCGAGCCCTCGAGCTCTCGAGCCCTAGAGTTTACGTTTAGACCTTGCCTCTCCTTGCCTGATGTTCTCGCTCTCTCCGACCACTCCCTCGCTCTGCTGCAGTCACAATACCTGTACATGTGTGTGTGAGTCTATAGGAATAGCGTGCGCGGCGCTCCTTCTCCTTCGATCGGACTACCCAATCCTCGGCGCACTTTGCGTTATTTGGTAAAACGAGATTGTTGTTGATAACGTGCTAGCAGCAGCAACCAGCAACTACAACAACAGCCAACTCTGCATACAAAAAGTATTTCGGCCGCGCTGCCTACTCCTCCGTCCATATCCCAGCCCATACTCCATACATACATTTTATTGTTAATGGCTAGCATTCGCTTTTGTTTTTTTTTTTCTGTGGGTTGTACTTTTGTTACCAACGTCACTTTTGCTTATGGGGGTAGGCTCAGAGCCTATAGAAAATCGCTTTTTACCAAAAAACAATCAAAAAATCAAAAAAATGCGTACAACTTCGATGAAATCTCAACCAATTTTTAGGAATTTGACAACTAAAGTGTGAATTCTATGAAAGATTAAAGAGTTTACTATAACGATCGTTGCTAGCTATCTTCTGAACTTTTTCCATACGATATTTAGTTCAATTTAATAAAAATTACTTCTACGAAACACTAAGTTTTCAACATTTCGATCTTATAAACAGGTTTTTACAATTAAATATATATTTTCTCCCTTAATGCGTCGGTTTGGCAAATAAAGGATGTGAAATGCCAACAGCCTGTCATATATTAGCATTGAAAAAAAATCTATAAATCGAAAAGGTTTTAAGCAACAATAGATTTCAAGTAATTTGAAATCCTTACTGTATTTGAAACCCAATTTAAGGGCTTTATCGAGAATTTGTACATCGCTTTACAGCAAATAAAGCTAAACGATTTTTTGAATCTATTGGCTATTCGAATCTATTCAAGCTACTCCACAGAAGTGAGAGTTATGTGCTTTTTCGATGATTATTTTGAGTGTGTGATAAAATATAACACTAATATTAAGATCTAAGGTACTAAGATAAGATTGTTTTTGTTTATACCTCGCTCAATAAAGTTCATAGGTACTGCAAATCTTGTAACACTTTGTGCTTCTGTCATATTACATGGCATTCAGTCTTAATACTTTGTTAATAGGCTTCAATCCAAACAAAAAATGGAAAATGGCGTTAAATCCCATGTCCAATGCGTTTATAGCTAAATTCATTCCCAAAAGACTTGTACTAGGAATATATCTAAGAGTCTATTTACTAGGAGGAGATGTGAATTTAGATCGTGGTCTACGATATGAATATGAAAACAACGACATGACCAATTAAAATAAGCCACAAACGATTATGTTTTGGATTTTTCGCTAAAAAAATACAAATCCATAGCCAATTAGTTTGTTATATATCTTATTAACAGTAAGAAGATATATATATTTTGAGGTTAGAAAAATATCTTAAACAGCTTGTTCATAGGCTGTTTCATGTTTGACCATAATCGTTTTTGTCTACCGTGTAAATCGCGATACAAGTGTATGTAATATCGTGTGATACCAACAAAATTCTGTCTTTCCACTGATGCTTTCAATTGTTTAACTAAAGAAAGCAGTTTATGTCGAAACCCTGCTTGCCAAAACTAAACTGCTTAAGCTATGTAAATGTAAGGTATTTTCCTTAACTATAGAAGTTCCATGTAGTCATTGATAAAAATTTTAGCAGACCTTTTTTATACAGTTGCAGAGGGTATTATAAAATTGGTCAGATGTTTGTAACGCACAGAAGGAGACGTTTCCGACCCCATAAAGTATATATATTCTTGATCAGCATGAGAATCTGAGTCGATATAGCCATGTCCGTCTGTCCGTCCGTCTGTGCGTATGCGTTTTACTCAGCCATCTTAAGAGCTATCGTAACGAAATTTTTTGGGGGCTTTTTATTACCCGGGTAAGATAAAGTATGAAAATCATCGGGATCGGACTACTATATCATATTGCTCTAGAACAAACATACTATATCATATAGATCTAGAACAAACATTTTTGCAAAAATTGGAGTATCCCCATGAAATTTACCAATATGATAGATTTGGGTATAAAACCTCAGATTACAAAAGTTAAATCTGATCGGATAAATAGAACACAGTTACAGTCAATATAAATAGTTTGAATATCAATATAGTAGTTTAAAAAATATTTGAGCATTTTCATAATACGACAACTAATGCTGTTGATGTATGAAATTTCACTTTTGTTATCGGATTAAATGTAATAAAGAACTGCAAGGGTATAAAATAATACTATAAAGTTAGCTTCTTTGATATTTTTTCCATTGAATTTGTAAAGTTTCTACCGTTCTAGTAAACTTTTTTTTAATCTCAATTTATTTTTGAACAAAAAAAGGACTTGGTCAGGTAAGATGGGATTGGACGGCAAATGGATGCCGTTTTAATTTGAGTTTGAGATTTGAAATAAACAATATATGGACGAATATCGGAATTATTTTCGGGTTGTTTCCATTTAGAAAATGAAATGCTTTTCGATGTGATTTGTGATTGGCAGTAACTTAATTTTTTGTATGTAATATCTTAGATTCAAAGACTATATGAATATATGTTTTATGATCTATATTGATGCAATATTCCAATATTTATATTAACTTTAACATAATTGCGAACTTTCCTCATAAATTTATTGATTTACTTTGACTTTGACATTGATTTTTTGGTAATTCCTTACTTGCCCTCCCTCCCTCCTTCAAATCGAGTCCATGGAATTTCAATCGCATAAGTTACTATCGAAGCATTTTCACTTTCTCTCTTTGTAAAGGGTCATTAGGCGCTTAGGCAATATTCAGTAATGTTCGAACTCATTAGGAGGGTTCGATTGTATATTCACTATATGTACGTATGTATGTGTATGTGGTTAATTCCTGTGGAAGAGCCTTGATGTCCAAATTTTTTTTTGCTTTTTCTTGTTGGCTTTTCTTCGTTTTTAGGGCTTTTCCTCACAAATTATAGACCATTGCAAGTCATTATGATCATAGGGCATAGGGCATAAACCAAAGAAATGCAATTAAAAACACGCAAGTTGTCCATTTCGGTGAAGTTTTGGAAAAGCGCGTGAAATTTTGACGCGACATTTTTGCTTTTTCGTTTTCTTATGTGTTCTTTTTGCGCTTTTGCGATAATGTAAATGTTTGATTGCACTGCGACTAGGGATGATAGCGTGAAGGATCCATTGCACTTATTCAGAGAGAGTGGTTTTCAGGATAGGTTTACTCAAGGGTAGTTTGGATATATACTATAGCTATAGCTATAGTATCTACATACAACCTGCCTGCCTACCTGCTATTCTCGAACGTTGCGGTTCAGCGATTTCACGGTATGGCACCGTCACCGTCACCGTCAACCAGCACCCGGTACCCGTACCCGTACCTACACCCGCACCCGCACCCGTTGTCGAATAAACAAACATTATGCTTTTGGTAATATTCTAGGGAAATTATTTCTACTATGGGTTTTTTCTTTTTATGTTTTTTTTTTCTGTGCCCACTTTCAGTTGAGAAGTGTGAGAACTTTGTCAAACAATTGCTACTGGGTGGTGGATTATTATTAATTTTTATTTGGTTTTCTGTAGCCAATTAATGCTCGCACATGGAGCTAACTAATTCTTTTAGATGGCGCCACCTGTAGTGGGCTTTACGGCAAGTTGGAATGGTAGGTGGAGAGTGTGTAGGTAGTTACGTAGGTAGGGTAAATGCATTGCATGTGTCGCATATATGGAAATTTTCCCCGTAATGACAGGGGAGTTGACTACTCCCTCGAAACAGAAACAGAAAACTAAGTTCTTGTGCAGTTCACCATGCTTAAGCAATGATTGGGGGGTTTTTTCCATTATTGTTGATTGTTGGACAGAGATTGCCAGCGTAATATAGGGTGACTAGACTACCAAAGAATGGGGACCCCATGAAACATCAAACAATTGAAATATATTGTGTTTACTTACCTAGGTACAATCTATCTCAAAAATTAATAGAATAAAATCTAAGCGACCATTGTTTAAAAACATTTGCTAAGCTTATTCCAACATTAAAAAACCCCTTATGTTTTAATTTTATAAAAGTATAATCACACACACCATAATATCTATTTTTTAGATCATATATGTACAATGTACATATATAAAAATTGTTTGCTGACCAACATGGATTGCTTCCATTGGATTTTTCGCTAATGTCCTTTTATTAGTTTCATTTTTTAAATATTTTTGTATTCCATAATATTTTTCTATTTTCGGCCACTTTTCTAAAGGTAAGTTTTGTATGTTTTCTAAAATTCTTTTAAATTACATTTAAATTAAAGGGAACTATACAGTTAGTTAGTTTGGTTTGTTAATTTTTAAGATAAAATATTGTTTTTCCTTTCACTTTCACTCTTTGGGGTCTATGAGGTCTTTTATCGTAATATCTCATATTTCCTATAAAATATGTTGTACAATTTCAACATAAGTTTAATTCAAAAGTAAGTGTTATTTGTTTTAAAATGGTCCAAAATAGTCTAAACTACTAAAAATAAGTGGCACTGTTTACAAAGTTTGTATACAACTTGCAACTTTTTTGGTAACTCTTTCCTAACCCATAGCCATCAAAGTAGAAAAACGTTTCAGAAATCTTAGCATAGGAAATAACGAAGTTTTTGATCAAAGTCACTGTTTTCCACCGATCGTTCCTATGGGAGCCATATGATATAGTCACCCAATCTTGATCAAATTTGGCAGGTGTAATAAACTCACCAATATTATAACGAAGTTATTGACAAAAGTCCCTGCAGTATATACAATCCTACATGCAAAATTTCAACTCTGTAGCTCTTACGGTCTAGGAGGAGTTTTCGTTGATCCAGACGGACATACGGACGGACATGGCTATTTGAACTCGTGGTGCTGATCAAGAATATATATACTTTGTATGGTCGGAGATGCTTCCTTCTATGCGTTGCACACTTCTGACCCGAATTAATATACCCTTTTTGCAAGGGTATAATTACATCGAATAAACGTTAAAATTGACTTTTAGAACAGTCTACCAAATAGGTAGATTTTTGGATTTGGATTCCTTTATTATTCTAATTTCCAAACAAAAAATATTAAATATAATAAGATTATTCTGTATTTTTACATTATGAGATATTTTTTCAGTAATGCTTTTGCGGTCAGATCCTTCGAAGTGTGAAACCTGATCTTAATCTCAAAAACCAAGTTTCGTTTCAGTAACTTTCTAATTGATAGGGTAACTTCGGCTAGTAATGGCTATATGCTGATCAAGAATATATGTGCATATATAGGTACTTTATGGAATCTTTCTCTGCGTTACACACATCTGAATATAAAATAGAAAATAATGTACAACGAGTAGTTTTTCGACCGGATTCAAAATGTCCATCCAATTTGTTTCAATTTCAATCTAGAATTACCCAATTCTTTAAATGTGGTTAGGTTATAGAGTTTTGGTATTATTAAACAGGATTTTTTAATCAGTTAGCATTAGTTTAGAACATCTATTTTGTTTATTTTATAAGCTAAGTACTTTCGATATTAGTTTGTATGTACTATATAGAAACAACTGATATTTAAAAGTGGAAATAAGGTACTTTAAAAAGACATTTCAAACGTTGATTAATTTGTTGAATTTGAAGCTGGAAATCACAAATTTTGTCAAAATATAATTACGTCGATCAGTTCGATAAGAAGTTTTTATTGATTTTATAATTATAAAAACCCAGAAAACGCAGTTTTTTCAATCTCTATTTATTTTAAATTCAAATATAATGTTCCGGTATCAGAATATCAGCTGTTATTAGGCTGTTTGTCATATTGGTTAAAAGCAAACATATGTTTCCATTATTGACCCTGACATAAATACCGCCCAAAAGATATTTCCCACATGCCTAAAATATTCTCTGTGTTTTGTTTTTTTTTTTTGTTTTTTGTTTTTGCCGCAAAAGTAACGTATTGTTGGCCATGCCAAAGAAAAAACGGTTTGAAGAATTCTTGTAGTCGACGTTTTTATTATAAAAGATAATAAATAATTACAAGAGGGTCTCTGAAAATTGCCTCATGTTGCAGGTAGACGATACAAATGTGGCAATGTGGCTGTGGTGTTCCCCTCTTGGCATTTTACCTCGTGCCACATAATGCCGGCTGCTGTTGCAGGTTTAACTGCAGGTGCAGAAATCAACGAACCGAGTCCCCAGTCACCAGGGATATGACTTGTCTCTATGTGAGTGTGTGTGTGTGCGTGTGCGAAGCGGAAGGAAGCTGTTGAGCGGGTCAAAACACTTGGCCCAGAAACCTGTTCGTTTCGATCATCCCCAAAAGAGCCAGCTCGCGCGCCTTTTAGTTGACTCTAGAGTAGAGTAGATGATCATTGGCAAGCTGCTGTTGTTGTTCATCGACATTCATTTGGCAGGTTGTTTCTGTTTCATTTAGGGGTTTGTCTCCCGCCTTCTTAACGGCAACTGTGACTCGTGTGCATTGACCTAAAATACCAAAGGGCCAAGAGAACACATCTCTTCAGGTCCATGAATTCGCTAAACTTATTCGAAATGTGCTAAATAAGATTCTAATGTTTTATTGAAACTCAGTTTTGTATAATTTTTTGTTGTTTCCTCATTGAAGTAAAATTAAGAAAGTTTAAAATTCAAAAAAGAGCAACTAAACTCTCGAGTTTGTAGTCGATTAAGTCCATAATATACACATACAAAGATCTCAATTTTGAAAAACTCTTTCGACCGATGAGTTTTGGCTTAACTGAAAAACTTAGACTGAATAAACTTACCTTGTATAGCGAAAATTATTTCAAAATCAAAACACATTTCTTCAAAATTTTATTTTTTAATAATTTTCGGCTCGTTCTTTTTTATGTTTTTTTGTTCATTTTTTTCGGTTGAGACAATTTTTAATTAATGCGAAGCTTTGTTTTTTCTTTTGAGTTCTTCTGCTTTTTTAATTATTTATTTCTTTGGATTTTCATTTATTAACTAGATTTTTTTCTTGCACATCCACTTGTTTTTTTTTTTGCGTTTTCTCAATTTTTGTTTTTTGTTGTTCTTATGTGTGTATTTACATTTTTTTCTTTTTTGTTTGCTTTATTTAAATTTTGGTTTTATGCAATTGTTAATAAATATTTTGTTTTGTTTTTTTCTTTTATTATATATATAAAAAAATGTGTGTTGCGTCTTCATCAATCTCTAACAGTTTTCATTGTAGTATATTTAATTTTTGTGAAATGATTTCAGGAAAAATAAAACTTAAATGCTTTCTAATCGTTCAAGTTGATTTTTGTATACCCTTGCAAAAACTATCACCAAATTAGTCAGACCTTTCATCGGAGAGAAGGAGACGCAGAAGTGGATGAATACTTTAGATCGATTCGATATACCGATTTCCGTTTGTGCCAATAACCTTTATCCCCCCAGTCATAAAAATGTCTCTAAATACAGAAAGGGCCTAGTGAATAAGAAAAATGTTCAAAAATAACTCGCACTGCAAGGGTATATGAACTTCGGCGTAGCCAAAATTTTGGTTTTTCGATTTCTTTTTTGACTTGTTTTGTTTTTATTAAATATATTCTTCTATATAAGTTTTGTTGGATTATCTAACAAATTAGCAAACAATTGAGTTAAACTTTCTTAATCAATTAAGTAAATGTTTGTTCCTTGTTTTAAGAAATAATTAATTTTTTATTGATAAAATGAATTAACAACTATTATGAAACAGTTTACATATTTTGCCTCTTTGTAAACATTTCACATTTGTTTATTTTCTGTTGGGTTTATTTACATGTTGTATTGTTTTTTATATTGTTCTAAACAGAAACATTAAAGCCTTTAATATTAGAGAATTTAAAAAATTATGCTGTGTGTGTGTGTTTTCTTATTAAGTTTTTAGAATTATCATTTTGTTTTTTGTAATGTTTTCAATTGCTAGCACCCAGCAATATTTGTTATTTTTAGAAATATAATTGAAATTTGTTCATGCTTTTTTCTTTAATTAATTTTATTAAATTTTTTACTTAGTTTGTTCCAATTTTTTATATATATATTATTTCTACATTTTTTCTCCATATATATATTTTTATTTAGTGTTTATTTTTTTATATTGTTATCAGCTGTGCTGCCTGTGAGAAGTTGTAAGAAATAATTGAAAAGTTAAAGTCGGAGTACCGACTTAAAGATACCCTGTACCAAGTGGGAGTGCCATAAAACTGTCTTTGTTATGGTTATAATTTAATAAGACACCAATGATACAATTTTTAAAATTCAATTGAAATTAAATTCGTTGCGAATACAGAGAAATGATAAGGATCGAGATTTCGGTTACAATCTTTTACTGAAAACTAATTATAAAATATAGTTAGCGATTTTAATTATTAGTTTTTCTAATTGGCGTCGATTTGGAACTAAATGGCTTAGAGAGTGTTAATATGACTTTTTGCTACAGGATACAGGATGTTTGTGGAATATGCCAAACAAAAATGAGTTAAAGCCAAGGCCAAGCAACAAAGTTTTACTACAAGGCACCTTCCCTTCTCTCCCAAATGTTCATATATTAAATTTATTTATTATTATTATTATGTGTTTTTTTTAAATATTCATTAATTCTGGATTCTACTATTATTTTTTGTTTTTTGTTTTTGTACATTCCTTAATATTGGCCACACATTTCGTATTGATCAACCCGCAACAAATTTTCAAATATTTCATTTCTTTCGTTTTGGACGTGATTTAATTTGTATTTTAGTTATATGTTTTTTTTTTGTTCAGCATTTTTAGCATTGCTTAGTTGTTGTTCCTGTTGTTGTTTTATTTTTCTCTCTTTTGGTTTAAGTGTCTACAAAAAGATTGTCCTTGTCTTTTGGTGGCTTGCAAAAAACTTAAAAATTGTAACATTAAATGGAATTTGGAAAATGAAAAGGCAAACCGATATCGATATTCATGCTACTCAGGCTAGAATTGAATTATAAAATATGGAATTTGCAAAAAAGCTTCTCTCCTTGTTGTTGTTGTTCAAAAACCAATTTGTGTTTTTTTATATTAAATATTATTTTGGTTTCTTTTGTTTTTTTTTTTGTTTTTTTGGTAACGGTGGCCCTCATTAACCTGCTCTCAATAAATTAGAGTTAAATTATCTAATATTTGTTTATGCATTTAGTTTAAATTTTCGTTTTTGGTTATCACAAGGTTTTAATTTTTTTTTTGCTCTTTTGGTTTTTAGAGTTTTAGTTAGTTGTGCTTTATTTTAGGCAATTGTTTTTTTTTGTTTCGAATTCCTTTTATCTTGCAGGGACATAAATTTTATCTAAAATACATGGCTGTTGTGTGTGTGTGTATTTGAGTGTGATGGGTGTGATTGGGTGTGTGGGACTTGGCAAATGCTTTATAGTTTTATAGGCTACATTTAATGTATATATATATATATCTTTGTTTTATTTTGTTAAAGAGATTTAGTTTTCTATTATAACTTTGATATGTATATTAAGAAAATGTAGATTATCCAATTCCTGCTGCTACGAAACTCAAATAGAAACTAAAAAGTCAAGACTAAAGTGTACACGAAACGTTAAACTAAACACTTAAAAGGCATATCAAATATGATAAAGTTGATTAACAATTATTATTTTTCGTATTTGTCAGTATTCTTTTTGGTTTTTTTTTCGTTTTGTTTTTGTTTTCTTAAAGGTTTTTAGCAAAATAAGTTGGATTACAAATATATTTCTTTTGGTTCTACTTTGGTTTTGAAATCTTTTGATTTATCAAGTTGTTTTGTCATTTTTGCCATAGCCTACTTTTGGGCATAAATGAAATAAGTTATGCCATTAACGAAACTCCAAACCATGAAAGAAACCATTCCCATTTTAAGCTGACTCTTAACGAGAAGGGAACGAATTAAACAATGGTTACCGATGCTTTTGATGGTTAATACGAAGCTCAATAAAACAAATTTTGCTAATTCATTCAGTAGTATATAGTAAACTTTATGGAAATTATCAGGGAATGGGTTGAAATTATGGTGAAAATCTTTTTTGAACCACATTCGATTTGTCTACTTAAATTAGCTTTTCCTCGCCGCTCAATCAGCTTTCATTTTCATTTCTAATCTAAGAAATAAAACCTTAATATATTGGCCATAGGATCTGAATTCAGCTATATGGTTAATCTTTCTATATCGTTTTTTGAGAATTATATAAGGCGAATTCGGAAACCAAACTAACCTGATTTTGTATAATCAAAATATAATGTTCACAATATAATAAATTATAACTGGTTTCCAGTTTGTTTTTAAGTACTTAAATTGAAAAAAACAAAACAAAAAAATAACGCATAGAAAATCAAACATTTATTGAAAGAAAAACAATGAAAATGAATATATAAAGCAAATATAAATTTAAATATTATGTATTTAGTGAATGCTGATTTAATATGTATAACAATTTTCTCGTTGGTTTATAGTTTTTAGTTGCTTCTTTTTTTGTTTTGCGTTTTTGTATTTTTCGACATAGGCGGAGGCAAAATTTGAACTAATTTGAATTGAACAAAAACTTGACTAGAATTGTTGTAAATATACATATGTATGTGTGTATGTTGTGTATGTTTATAGTTTTTGGATTTTTTGTTTTGTTTTTTTTTTTGCATTTTTTTTAATATTTTTTTTGTCATTTTCTTGGTATTTTATTGGTTGTGACTACGCCATAGGTAAAGCTTTAAAGCTGTTTTAAAGATTTCTTTTGTCTTTTGTGTGGTTTACATATATTTTGTTTAAAGTTTTTATTTTTGGTACTTTCAGCATACGTTTTAAATTTAAATATATTATTTTACATTTTTCCTTTTCATTTAACTAATGCATTTTCGAGCACATGCAAAAAAACGCCAAGTTCTTTTCTTTTTGTTGTTGTTCTAATTAAAATTTGTCTATTTAAAAAAAAAGGCAGTCGAAAATGTTTTTATATTCTTCATTTTTGTTTAACAACTTTTTCTGTGTGTGGTTGTGTGTTCATTTTTTGTTTTGTTTTTGTTTTAGGCTTTGTTAACAACTCAGTTTTAAACTAATATACTTTTGTTTTTTGTTTTTGCATAAATATTTATCACTTTGAATTAATTAAATTACTTTGTGTTTCCCTTTGTTGCATTAAAATTAAATGATTAAACGATTTTCTTTTTTGCTTATTTCGTTTTCTTTTCTTTGGTTGTTGTTGTTGTTGTGTATGACATTTTTGCGTAGCATTTTTGTTGTTACTTCTTTAGTTTCTTTTTTGCGTGTTTCTTAATTTTTTGTTTTGTTTCATTTAGCGCTTTGTGAGTTTGGGTCTCTGGGTGTTGTTGTTGGGTGTGTGAGTGTGTGTATGCTTAATTTTACGAAAATCCTTTATAGTGTACAAAGAAGAATATAAGAAATATGGCATAAGCAGTTGGAAATGTAATTCTAGCAATGACATCAATCGTCTTGGCCACACGAATCGGATGAGGTGGCTCTTTCTTTCGCACCTGAACGAAGCAAGTCTGAAACAGAGATGGAAAAATGTGAGCAAAAATGTCCAAAATAAATTCAGAATTAAGTTTAATTGTTAACGAAATTCAGTTGAACAAAAAAAAAACAAACAATAAATTGGCAATAATTTTTGAAACAATCTTATTATCAATCTTATTTTTCTATTATTCTTCAATTTGTTCATTTTATATTTGTTATATTTAAGTGAATAATTATCATATTTTCATTAATTTACAAGAATTATTTTTAGAAAGTAACCAAGTAATTGAAGAAGGAAACTGTGAAACTAATTAAAATGGAATTAAACAGTCCCGATAATTTACTTGTTCGCCATTCTAACTTTCTTTGTATCGAAATGAATTTTCCAAATGCTACCATTCTAATTTATTCGAAAATGATATTTATGTCTTGCACAAAGGGTATATTAATTTTGGTAAGACGGAAGCACCTCCTACCATATTGATTAGCACGACGAGACGAGTTCATATAGCCATGTCCGTCGGATTCAGCTGGATCGGACCACTATATCATATAGCTCCCATACAAACGACAAAGTCACGAACCATGACTTTTCCTAACAATTTTGTTATTTTGAGCTATTGTCTAAACCTAATATTTGTTAGTTTCGTATAGTTTGATATAATTTATCATAAACCTACCATAGGAACGATCGGTCAAACATGGTGACTTTTGTCAATAACTTTGTTACTTTTGAGGCAATTGTCATTCCATTTGATATTTCTCAGTTTAACATACCTATTAATGACTGTACTAAATATGATTCAGATATCATATATGTAGCTCCTATAGGAACGATCGGTCAAAAACAGTGACTTTTATCAATAACTTTGTTAATTTTGATGCGAATTTCATAAAAATTAACATTTGTCAGTTGTATTAATGACTCTGATGATCGGATAACTAAATTATATGCATAGCTGTTCAGACTAAGCTTGTAGGCTGTTCTTTCGCGAACATTTCACTTTTTATATATATATAATAAAAAAAAACCTGAAAATAACTATTTTAGTTTACACTTAATGTCTATTTTAGCAAACACGTGTATTCGTATGTAAGAAAATGTTGAGAAAAATGCTGATACACTTGGATTTTCTTAGTTAAAAAGTTAGGTACCAGCTACTAGTGGCTACTTCAAATTTATATTTTAGGAACATTCCAAAAATTATTGCAGAATGTGGTTCCTTGTTCTATTATAAAAATCGGAAAAGAAAATCGGAGCTAAACTATATATAAATCTATTGATAAACACTCATATACTTTACACTTTCGAGTTAAACATTGTTGATATATTTTGTATTGTTTTTTGATACTTGATGTTCTCTTTACTTTACCTCTGTGGCACAACCATTGTTGGCCGAATGGGTGCACGGACTGTTGTTGCTGCCGCCGCCGCAGGTGGTGCATGCCACTATTTCATTTGTTGCCCCGGCATCGCGTCGCTTTTCGCCCTGATAGATGGCGGTAAATTTAAAAAACTTGTGCGTTAGTTTCAATTCGATTTACATTGGTTTGGTTTGGTATTTTTTGTTTTTGTTTTTGATTAGGTTTTTTAAAGGTATTTAGTTAAGAGAGAAGGAAAAAAGAACTTAATTATTTACACGCAAATAACAATATACGCTCACACACCCATCCACCCACACACACATACAATACACACACTCATATACAACAAGACAAACAAAAGAAACATGAAACATTATTAGTTCGTTTGCATTTCAGGTTAAAAGCAAAAGGCATTCAAATAGTTTTTAGACAAATAAATAGAATAAAAGTTGACGAAAATATTATTTAACTAAAATAATTACAAATAAGAGTGTGATATTTGAAGAATTTTTGGTTTTTATTAAAAGCGGCAGCACGAAAGAAATTACTGCAAAAGCTTAAGCCAAATTTCAAGATCAGTCGAACTTGTCTTTGGAACTGTGAAAATATTTCCGAAATTCTTTTCTTTGCTTGATTTGTTGTTGTTGTTGTTGTACTTACGGGCTGTTTATTTGAAAATTTTGAATAATATCAAATGAGCGGCATTAAATTTAGAAAAGAAAAAGTTGGAGAAAATTTGTAATTATTAGATTCACTAAAGTTTACTTGGTGGTTCTAGTGTAATATTCTTTTCTTTTGCACATAAAATTGTAAGTTATTTTATATATTTATATATATGTAGATATATTTTAGTTTATATTTGTAAGCTTTTGTTAGTTTTTGTTTAGTTTTCTTTTGGTATAAATGAGACAGACAGAGAGAGAGAGAGAGAACGAGAGTGAGAGATAATGGCATGAGAATTTTGCTATGTGAAATGGAAATCATATTTTCATATTGTGTCTCAACACTATTCGATATTAAAATGTGTGAAATAGGCGTTTTCCAGCTTTCGTGTTTTCAAAGTGAAAAACCGAAAAAAAAAAATGGAAGAAACCAGAAACCAACAAGAAAAAAACAAAAAACTTAAATATATGCAATTTGGGCAATGAATTATGAATGATTAACTACATAACATTGTGTATATACATATTAAAACGATTCGGTTTAGGTGGCCAGGTGGTTCAAAGCTTCGTTTTGTATGGGAGTGTGTATATATAGGCATATATAGCGTGCTTAGATATTAGGTACAGTTGACACCACAAAAAGCTTAGTTTTATTTTACAGGCTTTTGGATGGGATAAATACGATGTATTAACACAAATGAATGTTTAAATTAGTAAGATTAAATTACTGTCTATAACAAAATGCAGTTTCCCATCAAATTACCCCTATTTGAATATTTAATATATGGATTTAATTAATGGTTAACCTTTACTATTCCACAAAATTGCCACCTGAAGTGCCTATGGAGTGTTATCTATATAATTAACTTTAAAATGAGTTGCAATTTCTCAGCACCCAAACGGACACACACACACACACACACACACAACTGTTATAAATAGTCCGCAGGGAATGCTCTAAAGAAAGGAAGAGAAATTAACTGCAGACGCTCAAAAGTATGCTACAATTTATTACACCTACAACAGGATCACGTACACATAAAGTACAGTTTGTGTTGGCTAACAGTCGACAACTAGACTAGGCAGCCAAAGAGTACAGAATGCATTTGGATAAACCTGCTGACTTTTGTACAAGTGCCTGATAAGATTTATTAGCTAATTTAATAAGAAGAAATGCACTGACAATTATATGAAATTCCAAATAAATTGAGAATGAGTGAACTTATTTCAAATGGAATAACTGAATAATCACAATTGATTTTATCAGATGAAATAATTTAAAACTTTATGTCATTTAAAACAAAGGAGATGAGCAATTGAATAACTTGCTAGTCAGATAACTTTTGCCAATATGCACATATTTATAGTTCACCTCCATAAATTAGTACAAATGATTTGATCCGAGTATTGTTTCAGTATTTTTGACAACATGGCCTTTCATTCACCTTGGGTGTTTGTCGTCCTTGTCGGTTTTCGATTTCTGTTTGCACCAAGTGTCACACAAATCAACTTATCTCAGTGCTCCAATTGCAACTACATAAATCATTAAAATATCTTGCAAAAAATAAAACTATCAGAATGACATCCGCTTGCAGCAAGATAGCCGTAACGCCGCTCTTCAACAACAACAAAAAAAAAACGAGGGAAAAAACAACAGAAATGTAAAACAGAAACAAACAAATTCAAACGGGGCGTGATGAAAGACCATTCTGTGGCACTTCCGACAGCGAAAAGGAGCAGAGATAGAGACAGTAGATATGACGAGAGAAAGAGAGGGGTATAGAAAATGAGCACGAAGCAGTGCAATGAAGAAGAGCTGCGAAGAATCCTCTAGCAGTGGGGTGAGGTGGGGTGGGGTGGGGTGAAAAAAACCCTTCAAAAATGGCGAAAAATGGCAAAAATGTTTTTGCGCCCATTAACATGTAAATTAAAAATGTTGTATGCGTTTAAATTGGCGCCTGCTGTAGTCCTTACCAACCATTCTGGTTGCCCAGGCGCCTCAGGTAAATAATCTGATGGTGAGGAGCACACAGCACACAGGAGAGCTGGGACACACGGCACGGATGGCGGACAACTCTGCCACAACAGGACAACAACATAATTATTCATGAATGGCCCCGGAAAAGTGGAAAATACAGTAATGAGCCAGAGTGCGACTGCGAGCAGCGAGCAGCGAACAACCAAGCAACGAGCCAGCGAAAATGAAACACAAACAAACAAAATGATGGAGGAAGACATTACGTTTCTGGTACATGCGTCATAATTGCCTGAAATATTCTGCCAGGGGATTTTCATAAGCCAGCAAGAAGAATCCTTTGGGGAATTTCGCAATTGTTTGCGGGTGTGTTTTCTCTATGACTATCTATGTATGTGTGCGTCTCTGACTATATGTGTGTGTGTGTGAAATGCATAACTGACAGCCAAATTTGAGCTTACTCCCTGCACTTTTGTTATCCTGACTAATTGCAAGGAGCAAAAATACACACCAAACCCTGGAAGCCTTATTTTGTAGCACACTTTTGGGCTTAAGGTAACTTCTTTGTTGCTGTGAGGAATTATCGTATTGCCTTTTACAAAAAAACAAAGGACACACGACAAATCGACCTCATAAATTCAGCAAAAAGAAAACAACATTTCACACTACTTAACCAAAAGTAGAGAATCAGAAATAGGAAGATGTTAAGTCTGTTCGAAATGAACTATCCCACCAAAAATAGTATAAAATATGTGCATTTTTTTTTGACTTAATACTTATTGGAAGGCAATAATTCGAATCCCATTTTAGGTAATACATTAGATTAGGTAACACTCATTGAAAAAGATTTAAGCTCAACTTTTAATTGTCCACACCAAATGTTCTGCTAATTACCTGGAAATCAACTTCTTTTTTTTTTGTAGACGCGCACTTTAAATTCTGGGTTGGGTTTTTTTGTGGGATTACAATTGGGTACAGGCTGGGTAAGTGCGCCTTAATGCAGTTAACTCATTGTTAGTATTTCATTTAAAGTTCGATTGCAAGTTGTAAGGGGGTAAAAAGTTTTTGTGTTTGTTTGGCAAATTGCAATCAAAATAACCGCAGGCAATAAACTTTTTGAGGATTTTCTTTGGCAAAAGTTTGTTTGTGTTATTTTACAATTGTTATTGGTTAGTAGACGTAGGCGACCGCGACGACGATGACGACGACGACGACGACAAGAATGGAAGAACAAAAACAAGGGGGCAGGTTTTTTTTTTCATGTCCATTACTCACAGTTTCCATAGCTGCTGACTCTTTCAGCAGGGTGCTGGTGATGCTGGTGCCGATACCGATGCCAGAACCGGAGCCGGGTCCGGTAATAGCACAGGTTTCCGCATAAACGGATGCCGGTGAATTGGAGCGAGATGATTTTTTACGCGGCGGTTTTAATGGTAATTGCTGCTCTTGCTGATGCAATTGCTGACGTTCGGTCATTTCCATATCGTGGATTTCATCGCTACCTGGGTCTCCTTTAGTGGATGTTTCGCTTTCGATGCGTACCATGACGAGAGCGGGTGTACTTGTGGCCACCGAACGGCGCAATGCCATCGATGTCTCACTCTCCTGGTCTGGATGCTCATCCAAACGCTGTTCATCTTTAAATTTCACACGGGTAGCCGTCGTGGTGGGTTCCTCATAAATGTGTTCGGCAATAATCGCAGACTTGCCACCTGTGGGCGATGTGGAAGTGGATGGAGTTCGAGCAGCCGCTTTCCGTTTTATCGAACGGGCACGTAGATTTTGTACGGCTGCACCGATGATGCCACCGTGGGCCTCCTGCCAACGCATACCACCACCGCCGCCGCTGCCAAAAAAGTCATCCGTATCGGGTTGCAAACGTGGCGTTGCCGATCCAGTTGTTGCTGGCGTATGGGTCATTGTTGACATGGCCGGTGTGGCTCCGGCGCTTGCCTTTTCGAACGACAAATCAGCATGAAATTCTCATTCGATTATTTCCTATTTGTTGTTTTTGTTGTTGGTGGTTTGTTGGTTTGGGACAGTTGGTGGGTTGGTATATATAATTTTTGGTTTTACTTTAGATTTTTGAGTGATTGGTTGATTGTTTGATTGATTGATTGCGAGAGAGATAATGTTGAGAAAGATATACAGGACGTTTTAGTTAGGATTCTGTACACATTTGTGATGATTGTAGATTTGCTTTTAAGTTTCAGGTTAAACAATTTGCAATTGTACACAAGTGATGGTTAATCATTCTCAGGGATATTTATAAAATTGTTTAGTAAACACATTCGCTCTAGTTGACAAAACCAAATCTGAACTTAATCATTACTCACTTTACTCAAACAAATAACTTAATATTTGTCACGATTTTGTTGGATTCGATTCAAATTCGATTTATTTTCTTATCTATTTGTGTATATATATGTACCTATATACCATCTGCCCAAAATATATAATCTACTATGCTTCTATTGGTGTTGATGCAATTCAGTTTATCTTCTCTTTAGTTTCCAGTCAAAACATGCACATACTTTTAGGTGATTTTAATTTACCGGCTTTAGCATGGTCACTAACGGATGAATCTACCATGTTGCTGCCCTCTATGTCACATGACTTTACTGATGGCCTTCTAGGCTTATCTTTATCTCAAGGCAATTCCTTCTTAAATTCTAATGGAAAATCGTTAAACCTTATTATACCCTTTCAAAAAGGGTATATTAATTTTGGTCAGAAGTGTGCAACGCATAGAAGGAAACATCTCCGACCATATAAAGTATATATATTCTTGATCAGCACGACGAGACGAGTTCAAATAGCCATGTCCGTCCGTCCGTCCGTCTGTCCGTCCGTCTCGATCGATGCGAACTCCTCCTAGACCGTAAGAGCTACAGAACAGAGAAATTTTGCACGTAGGCATGTATATACTGCAGGGATGGTATATCTCGGATTCAGTCGGATCGGACCACTATATCATATAGCTCCCATACAAACGGCAAAGTCACGAACAGTGACTTTTCTCAATAACTTCGTTACTTTTTAAGCTATTGTTGAAATTTAATATAAGTAAGTTTATTGTAACTATAAACCACTGTGCCAAATTTGATCAAGATCGGGTGACTATATCATATAGGTCCCATAGGAACGATCGGTCAAAAACAGTGACTTTTGTCAATACCTTCGTTACTTTTGATGCGATTGCTTTCAAATTTAACATTTGTCAGTTTAATATATCTGTTAATGCCTATGCCGAATTTGATGAAGATCGGGTGACTATATCATATAGCTCCCATAGGAACGATCGGTGGAAAACAGTGACTTTGATTAATATCTTCGTTATTTCCGAAGATTGTAGGCCGTTCTTTCGCAAACATTAGCCTTTTTAGATAAAACGTTTTTTCCTGTGATGGCTATAGGTAAGGAAAGAGTTGCTAAAAAAGATGCAAGGGTATACAAACTTTGACGCGGTCGAAGTTAGCCCCGGCCCTCTGGTTTTTGTATTGGATTCTTCTTAAGGTGGTTTCTAGGATTTAACCATTTGTTCTTCCCGGAGACAAATTTCATGTTACATTAAATTTAAAAATCGATCTGCCCTCTCCATCACCATAACTTGGCTCAAATGAGTGACTTCCAACTAGGTGGTATCATAAGACTGACTTTGCCAGCCTTTATGAAAACATTGTTACTACCGATTGGTCTTATTTGTACAATTGTACAAATAAGCTCATCTGTTCGCTTCTTATATGATACTCTGAATTCACTCTTTGATATTTGTGTGCCTCTTGGTAGACAGAAGCGGCTTTATAAACCTCCATGGTTCTTTCGAGAGTTATCAAATTGTAATAATGTGAAGACTCGATATTATAAAAAGTTTCAAAAAACACGTCGTTCAGTAAGAAGTTTCAAGTTTTTAAGTCTTCTTATTCTAATCTAATTACTATGACATCAGGTGTTCCTTAAGGTGGTCATCTTAGCGCTCTGGTTTCCACATTATTCATTAACGATCTTCCATCAGTCTTTAATCATTCGCGTGTGGTTATAAAGAAACAGATTCATTTAGTCGGCTACAAGCTGATCTTAAAAACTGTTAATCCTGGTGCCAGTTTAGTCTATTAAATCTTAACAGCTCCTCACATATTTTCCAAACAATAGTCCTTTAGAACGTCTAAATAATATGAATGATTTGGGCGTACTTATGGACCATAAGTTAAATTTTAACACCCAGTGTTCTCGGTTTCATTTCATACTACTAAAGTTCTATTTACTTCGTTTGTCCGTCCTATTTTAGAGTGTGGATCTTGCATTTGGTCACCTCAATATGAGTGGCACCTGACAAGACTTGAATCCGTTAAAAATCAGTTCTTCATATTTGCTTTTCGTGGCTTAAGCTGGGATGTCGCAATGTCAATTTGCTTTCATATTCTAGTTTAAACTTCCTTCATTAATTCACCGTAGAATTAGGCTTGGTGTTATTTTTATGCACAAGCTCCTAAATGGTGATATTGACTCGCCTGAGTTATTGGCTCAGGTTAATCTGTTGGTACCATGTAGACGGAGTAGACATCCTACTATACCTTTAACCATTAGTCGTTGTTTTTCTAACTTCTATACTGATTCGTGCCGTGCGTTATACGGCTGCATCCCTCTGTCGGTCGGGTGGGAGGTGGGCAGCTATCTGCCCACTTGGGGCCACTTGAACGTACTGTGCATAGAATCGTCAACGACTACTAATGGTACTATATTTCTCAGACGATTAAGAGTAAACACGTTACTTGAATACTTCAAAAATTGATATTTACACCCTTGCAAAGAAGCTACATTAATTACTAAGAGAACATCTCCAACCGCTTAAGGTTTATATGTATAGACATATATCCATATAGCCAAGTCCGTTCGTCTGTAAGTCCAGCAGACAAGGCAAGGCTGTAGGTAGCCCGGCCCTATGCTTCTTTGTATTTGCTGATCAACTGTCCATGTGAGATGGTCTATTTAGTCTGATCTTCTAATCTTTGGTCAATTTTTTTAATGAATACAGAAAATTTAAAATTAAAATAAATTATTTTAGATTATATCATTCCTATGTATGTCTAAGACTACATATGTATGTATGTATATATAAAAATGAAACTTTTACCTAGACAATATTGCACTACTATTGTTAGATTAAGCATTAAGTTAGATATTAAACAAAGATTGCGCATTAACGATACACATGTACATACATCTAAGGTTTGCTTTTGCTTTCAAAGAAAGCCAACTTTTACACACAGACACACACGTATGGACACTCATACACCTTGTGTGTACTAACTAAATACATTTAAGCATAGACAATAAGACACACAGTTGCACAATTTACTAGTACTGCAAAATTGTAATTGTTGCTATTGTTTGCTGTTTTTCTCTGTGTTCGATTAAACCCAAAAACCAAAAAAAATGTTACCAAAAATAGACAAAATGCACAACCAAAACAAAACTGAAGCAAATAGAACACAAAAAAACGTAAAAGACCTCAAAAGCTCTCAGGCAATGAACTAAAATAAGTGCAACAAAACAAAAAAACAACAAAACAACAAAAAATTGGTCAACTACATTTTGTTAGTACTAAAAATACCATAATTTATGGCGGCCATTATTTCCGGTAAGGTATTGTCTTCTTCTTGAGTGTGTGTGTGCGTATGTGTGCTGCGTATATGTGTGCAACTATGTATGTGTGTGTACGTGTGTGTGAGTAAATCAATAGTAAACTTAACTAAATTTTTGGGCACACTGAACAAACAAAGAAAAATGAACAGAAAAAAGTTCAGTTATAATTTAAATGAAAATTTAATTTGATTTAAATAACTTATATTTTTTTCGTTTTTTGTTGTTGATTGTTATTCGAAGAGAGCGAAAGAGAGAGAGAAAGAGGGAAAATATGCATATATATACTTTGTATATATGTATATACATATACATATATATGTATATATTGGGGCTGTAATTTGATTTGTTTTCCATATTTTGCGGTTCGTAACATTTTTCCCAATTGTAAGTGAGAGACCTTAAAGTGTGTTTCATATATAAATATTTGAACGAATTTCCATATATTTATTTCTTTTTTTTTTTTGTTTTTTTCCATTTAAGTTGGATATTTTTGATTTTATGTTTAAGAATTGTTTGTATATTTTGTGATATCTTGTGCTTGTTGTTGTTGTTGTTATTGTGGTGGATGCTTCTGCTTATACTTGTTAAGTTGTTGTTGTTGTTGTTGTCATTATTGTTAATTAATTATAACCTTGCAGAAGCTAAAAAGGTTTTATCAGATTTGAATGGATATACTTTACTGAATCCGAGTATAACATTATAGATGAAACAAAATGTTCTTTAGATTATAAAACTGTTTTCTTTAGCGTCTATTTGATTGGATATTTTATTGAATTTGCATTTAGGCAATAACAATATGTAAATAACTAAGCAAAACTTGCCTTTTCAGATGCATTCAAGTTCATTTATCAGCAAAACAGAAAAACATATTTTTTGAATATTTTACAATTGATATGGCCAGGATAATTAATGAAATTTTAGTCTTATCATTTTACGATCCTTTCGAATTGGTCTGCTATAACACGAGCCAAATATGTTTCAATAATGTGGCATCATTATGCCTGGACTGATTAAGGTTTGTGTAGTTTCAGTTTAGTTATAGTTTAAAGTTATAGTTCTGTTTATTCAATAAATGAATAAAATGTTTATCAATTATAAATTTCATATAACTATATTTAGTTAATATAAAATTTTACAAATTTCCATCAATGAATAAAAACTTTCAACGATAAATTTGATAATTTCGAATTTTTCTCCTTGAGCTATCGAGAATATCGAATTAGACCACTATCGACAGTTTGCCATCTCTACTATGACAGTTTATCGATTGGAATATGTATAGAAGCTATAAATTATAAGTAAATTCTTAACTTAGTTCTGTTAATGTTTGTTTTAAATTCAGATAAGCATATAATTATTGCAATAGATCTGCAAGGGTATAAAAACTTCGGTGGGCCGAAGTTAGATTCCGGGATGTTGTTTTGTTGCTATGGTACAAATGATAAAACACAAAAAGAATAAAAAATACAGAAATCAAATTATAAAAAAAAACAAAAAACGTTAATTAAAACATTACATTTATATATACCTTTGTAGATATATATATATATTATATATATATATATATATATATATATAATGTATATTTATATGAAATTATATACATTTAAAGCGAGTGCGTCTACTTGATAAGAAAAAAATTTTGAATTGAATTATTATTTGAATCGTATGTATATATATTTTTCTAATTTTGCTTTAAAAAACAAACAAACAAAAAAAAAAAGTAAACTAAAACATAATAAAGAAAATGAAAAGAAAAAAGAACGGGAAAACAAATACCAAAACCCAAAGAAAAAGTTTCAATGCATTTTCTTTTGTATCAAAGCGAAATTCACATGCCATTTTTTTTTTTAGTATATTTTTTGTTGCTTTTTTGCTGACTTTTTTTTTCTTATTTTTTTTAGGGGCTTTGGTAAAGGGTGATATGGATGAGGAGGGGTTGCTGTGTGTAAAGGAGGGCTGGTGAAGGTGATGTTGATGCTGATTGTGGTGGGAGTGGGATGGCGGTTGACTTTTTGTGGGGAACTTGTGAGCGGAAGTGTAGGAACAAACAGGGTGTTTTAAGTGTTTGATTGGCTGGTTGGTTGGTTGGTTGGTTGGATTAGCTGGGTTGGGTGCATGAGTTTGTGGTTGATAGCTTACCAAAGGACTTGCAAGAATTACTCCGATCCTGCTTAAGACCGCTGGAAGACGCTGCAAAAATGTACACAAAATAATGTTCATACTCAAAACACACTTTAAGTTTTGGTTTTTGTTTTGGGGGTATTTTTTTTACTTTAGGTAGGGGATTTCTTTTTGGTTCTTGGCTTCTGGATTTTTTGAAATTTTTTGTTTGTTTATTTCATCTTAGTGGCTAGAAAATTGAAATTTGCGTTATTTGTTCTTATCACAAAAATTGGGAATAATGTTCGAGGTCTTGGTTTTGTTTTTTATTTGAATTTCCTTCTAAGCCAATTTAAATCTTAGATATGGAGTTTGTTTGTAAAAAGGGTTAAAAACAACTTAACAAAAAAAAAAAAACATGATCGTCCTAAGTGTCATATTTAAATGAAGTTTCTTCAGTAGCAGATAAGGGAAAGAAGGAAATTTGCCCCTTATAGAATGTAAAATGCAGTCGCATTATTGGCGGAGAAGGGGTAAATGAGAGAAGTTTGCTCCCAAAAGTGTGCAAGAATGACGAATTGTTTTTGTTTTAAAATCATAGCTCGCAAATAACTGTCGACAGATATTTTTCTTGCGGTCTCGTTGCGAGCACAACCGAAAAAGCTCATACTCTTTCGCTCTTGTTCTGAGCAAGACACTTTTGCTGTTTTCATTTGTGTTTTCTGTTGAGATCTTTTTGTTGAGCTCTTTGTATTTTCGTCTTTCAATGAGCAGTGAGTAAAAAACGAAACGAAAAACGCTCGCACAATGAGACTCAGCAAAAGACAGATTGACCGAAAAACTCAACGCAAACTGTCTTTACAAATTGTTGCCGAATCAGCTATTTTGTAGCTAGATTTGGCCACTTTTGAGAGCCGATTGCTCCACAAATTTTAAAACAGCTATTAGCTACACTTTTTTATTTAACTCTCTTCCCATTTTGCACAACAAATATTTCACAACTTCACACACTCAATTCACGATGGCAATTAATACATTTCGTCTGACGTTTAACGATTTGCTTACCAGCTAAATGTAACTTTTGAAAATGGCTAAATTTGTAGCTAATAGCTGTTTTAAAATTTGTGGAGCAACCGGTTCTAAAAAGTGGCCAAATCTAGCTACAAAATAGCTGATTCGGCAAACGCAAAAGACACTTTGCTTTACTGAACACGACGAAACTGTCTTTGAACAACCAAAACAAAACAGAATAAAAAAAAACGGTTTCGCTCCGAGCGCGAGCGAGCTAATTCAAGAACCGAAAAATCTGTTGCTCCCTGAGTCTTTTCGTAATGAGTCAGGAATAGACACTTATTTGTAGACAACGAGAAACGTTCGACAGTTATTTGCAAGCTATGTTTAAAATACATCGTTTTGGAATATTATATGAATGCAAGAGAAAATCATCAAAGTAAACATTGCTTTTAAGCAATTTCGAGTTCAAAAAATGTTAAGTTAAAGTTACAAATCTGTTGCAATTAATAAATAATTTTTCACCATATTGCATACTTTGAGGGGCAAAGTTTACCCTTCCTTAATAATTAAAGATACTGAGCATTTTTGCAGTCGATTGTAAACTTTATGGAGCCAAATTTAATTGTTTTACATCAATATTTACGTCTTTGAGTTTCTTTCAATCATATCCTTGCAGAGTTGTTTTAATTTATTCTATTTTATAAACCAAATATAACGAATATTTTAGTTGTTGTTGTATAGGTATTTGCAATCTTCAGACACATGTGAATATATCCCGAATCGATTACGGGAAAGAACGAACAAATTACAGGCTATTTTTTCTCATAAAGTATGTAAATGTTCCGTTCAAACATGGCAAAGATATGAACACATCGGCTCAGCCGAAGATTGTTCAAGAATTTGGGTTATATTTTGGATTAAATATACAACTTAAGGACTCGAATGTGATAGAACTGCAACTGATTTCATTAACAATGTTAAATTACAAAATTATAGAACATGCCACATTTTGAATGTTTGTTCCATCGAAACGGAATGGGGTTAAATGTTCTTGCCACATCGAGGGGTTATAGAGCTGAACATGCAAAAATCCATTTACAAAAAAATATTTGGAAATTTCTTTTTGAGTTTGATTTTTTGTAAATTTTGTTTTTTTGGTTGAATTTAGAATTTACCTACCTACCACACACGGGCATGTCAAAACGCATCAATTAAATTCTAATTAATGTGAAATTTAATATTGAAATTAAGAGAAAAAAACATAATAAAACAAACATTTTGTGTGAAATTCATGTTTGTATAAAAAGAGAAAACTTTTTCATGTTGCCCTTTTTTTTTGTTACTATTGCTGTTTTTTTTTTTTTAATTTAATGGTTTTTTGTATAATACAACATTTATATTTCATATATATATTTATATATATATATGTAAGTGTGTGTATTTGTGTGTGTATGTAAAAAAGGGAAGAAAACCAGTTTTAAAATAAAAATATAAAATTAAACAAAACAAAAGAAAAACCAAAAAACCAAAATGCCGAAAAAAGAAAAGCAAACAAATTAGCAACAATTAATATACACATACAACACAAGAAATAAATTGGATCAAAAAGCTTTCAATATTTTATTTGAATATATTTTGTATTTTGTTTAATTTTTTTTAAAGATATTTCATACGGACAGTTTTGGGAAACAGGGACGGGAAATTGCGAGACTGGGTGGTGGCAAGGTTGGAGGGGAGGAAGACACACAATAAATATGTATAGATAAATATGCGCTTTTCTTTACTTGTTTTTGACAAAATGCTAAAAATGAGAGGAGAACACACGGGCGGGGAAGGATGAAAGAAATAGTTTGAACATAAAGTGAGCTTCGAGCAATTTTCTTGACTAAAAAACCAAGAGCAAATATAAATGAAAAGTTAGAACATACGAAAACGGAAATAGTAAATGTAAATGAATACTTAATCATTTTTTGAAAGGACAATTAACAATAGTACAGACTTAGATAGGGATACATATATATTTGCTTATATATATTTAGAGAGACAGATAGAGAGATATATAGAGAGAGAGAGAGAGCGAGTTATAGATAGATAGATAGATAGATAAAGAGAGAGAGAGAGAGAGAGAGATAGAGAGAGAGACGCAACACAATGACTGGAACTGGAGTTGTATACTATTGAGTGTCGTTTTTTTTTTATTGTGTTCATTTCCGTTTTTATTCGTCTTATTCATACATCAAAGTTTGAATCATTTGCTGTGTTATATTATGTGTATGTATGTGTGTGTGTATGTACATATGTGTCTTTGATTGTGTTAAAGTGTTTATGTTCGTCTCTATGTGTACGCGTGTGTTTACCTGTGTTACGGGATTCTCGCCCGGACGATAGACCACATTGTGCAATGGACGCTTTCGGCCCACATAATTGACGCATACAAATTCCAACAAGGATGCATAGATGAAGCACATACAAACACCATCCCATACGTTCATTGCCGTCAAATTGGAGACAACTGGCAGAGTGCTGCGGAAACCGTTCGAGGTAGTGAAGAAATTCAACATTGTTGTCACGCCTGAGCCATGGGTGAAGACAACAACAAATGCAGATTTTTTTTTTTGCAGAATTTTTGACGAAAGAAAAGAAAAGTTTGCATTAGTATGTTTCGCTGAGACTCTTAAATAAGGTACATACATATTACATATATACATATAAATGTATACCCTTATATATGTATATATGTATATATATATATATATAGATCTATTGTGTATAAGTTTAGGTAAATGTGTGTGTGTGTGTGTGTGTGTTATAGTGGGGACATACAAGGGATAAAAGTTGGTACACTGGCATTTATGTAGGCAAAGGAACCAGGTGATTTTGTATGTGTGTGTGTGTGTGTTCAAGTTGAGTTTATAATTAGTTTCATTTGTTGTTCTTGTTGTTTTAAGTATGTACAAAAGTTGGTCAATTTGAGTTTCATTATATTGCATTATTATGTATTATTATTAAAGTGCGTAAAAAGCTAAACAACTAAAATTATTACATTCTACGACAAATTGTTGGATGGTATTTTTGTTCAGGATTTTGGTTTTTCCATAAATTTAAGGTATTTTCTTTCAGTTTTTCTTTTGTGCAAAGGAAATTTATTCAGTTTTAAATGATATTTTTATTTGAAAATTTTTTGAAGGCGAAAAAATATTTTGGGAAAACTGTAAACGTTTTACTAAAAATCTATAAAGATTTGAAGTCAATGTAATTTCGATTGAGTTCAATTTTGAAAAATCTTGTTTTCCATTATTTTTTTGTTTCCAAACACTTCAAAGATAAAATATATGTCACAAGTTCCGCAAATTTTGTTTTCGAACCTCAAAAAGAAATCATGCCATTAGCATAATTATATACATAGATTATTCTGTTAGTCGAATCGGATAGGTTCTTTCTACTTCATTTCGTTACGTAGTGGACTTTAAGATTGGAAGTTTACTAAACCCACAAAATATGTACATTTTTATTTTCATAATTTCGGATTCCATTCATACATATTCGTGTTATGCCGTTCCCTGTTGCAATTTGTGGAGAATTGTGATTACAATTGCCAGCCGGCTGGATTGAAAGCAAACACACTATAATCAATCTTAGTTGCCTAATTAGTTCTTGCCTAATTTGACCTAGCTGCCTATCCGCTTGACTGCCTTTCTGCCTAACTGACTGACGACTGCAACAAAATTAAACTAGTCTTTCGGATTGCATTTAAGTTGGTTTGGCTGCAGCCATCCTTCCAAACCAAACGACTAACAGCAACACAGACCCTCATCGATTTTCAATTTAGCAAACGAAATCTCAGCGCAGCACTCAAACTGCAGAAAACTGCTTCGTCAAGGAAAGCAGGAGCAAATGCATAGTTTGAGTGTAGGAGAAGGAGCAGGAGCAGGA
The DNA here is from genome assembly GCA_018152135.1 of Drosophila paulistorum. NCBI lineage: Eukaryota > Metazoa > Arthropoda > Insecta > Diptera > Drosophilidae > Drosophila > Drosophila paulistorum. The sequence continues at coordinate 4,741,618 of JAECXG010000606.1, read as the reverse complement.
GCATGAGATGCAGAAATAGAAAAAGGAAAATGAAGCGCATATAAATTCGAGAGATGCGAATTTCTTGACAAACATCGAGCAAATCCACCAATTGAAGTCCGCATCTAAAATTAAATTACCCAATTTAAGTAATCGAGTTAAGAATAGAAGAAAATGTAAAGAGTGCCAACCCATATTGAAATCGTAACGAAATGGCATCTTGTGTTTGCTGTCATTTAGATAGTGTTGCACAATGCAATTGCTATTTGCATTTTGATGCAAATGGTAAATGGCAAATGCCATTAAACTGACTAACTTTTTGATCTAAACTATTTAAACTTCATATATGCATGGTTTTTTAAAGCTCAATTTTCAACTTCAAAGTGAATCATATTGCAAAAACTTCGCTTTCTCTCTCTCTTTTTCTATCTCTCTGTATTTGTCCTAGTCCATGTAGCCCATATGGCTTGTGCATAAATCATCATGTATGATGTTTTCAACTCTTCACGTCATCATCATCATCATCATCATCACCATCATCACCATCATCATCAGTGGCAGCAGTAGCAGCAAAAGCAAATATAAATACCAGGGCAAAGTCCATGTCTCAGTCTTTGTCCACCAGAGTCGTCCTTGCAGCAGCTGCCAACGACATTTGATGTTTCGTTTGACATTTACTTGTCTCTTTTATTTTTGTTTTTGGTATGGTGGATTTGATGCTTTTCCATCTTGGTCTTGAGTTTTTTTTCTCCACTCTTGACCAAGCAGAGCATTATAATTGCATTAGTTTCTTGTGTCAGCGCGAAACGGTAATTTAAAAGTCAACCAGCAAAATGGTTAAACAGAAAAGGTTCTAATAAATATTTAGTCTCTATTGAAAAATACATGTAAATTAATTTTAAATCGTTGTATTCATTCATTCAATTTGATTCGAAAACATTGAAAGTAGATGTTTGATGAAAACAAATAAATTGGAAGCAAGTTCCCATATTTAGTTGGAAATTATCTCAATCAGTAACAATTAAATTGTTTATAATGATTTCCTCTTTGAAGAAAATCATAATTATAGCAAGTACTAAAAAATTGAACGTAAATATAAGTATATTAAGTGCTTTAGGTTATATTCATACGAAGCTTTAATCAAGGCATTTTCTCAGTTCAGGTTAAAGTAAAAGGAAAAATCTTAAGGATAAATACTTAGAGTTAATAGAGTTCATGCAAGAATCGAAAGAGAGTGCAAATAACATTAGAGGAAATTAAATGATAAAGTATACAAAATTTAAATAAAAAACTGTCAAATCTAGCGCCTAGCTGAACAATTCACATATACAGATACATATACATACATACATATGTATATATATATTTGTATATCTTTAAATGATTGTTAGCATGAATATGAACGAATAATGGACCTATTTAAACAAAAGACATTTGAAAATCTAAAAGAATTTGCCAATTAGTTAGGAAATTATTATGTTTTTGTTTTGTTGCTTCAATTTTGATTAAGACTAAAACTTACTAAAACTGCTAAACGCGCCTAAAATTTAATTGGAAGACTAAGATTTTGTTTTGATTTGGTAAACTGAATTCTGTTTTTTTTTATCATATTATATTTTTTTCTTTGTAGTTTTTTGTTTGTTTTATTTTCATTTTCTTTTTCTTGGTTGGTATTATTCTTATATATTTTTAAATTTTTTTTTGTGGTTTTACGTACCGATCATAACCCGGGCTGGCACTGCATTCCATTCCAGCCAAAATGTGATAAACGACGAGGTGACCAATATAATGCCAGGTATGAAAACGGTTGTAAAATAATATGCACGATCACGGGTAAATGTCAACTCGACCTGTAGGCAACTGTAATTACCTTAAATAGTGGGGTGGGGAGGTGGGCCACAAAGGCTCAATTATCATCAAAACGCTTTTACATACAACACACGCAAAAGAACACACACATTTACAGAAAGTCGATATAAATAATTCCAATACCCTTGCAGAGGATTCAAGCATTAAATACATCTATAATCGAAATTAGTTGAATGGAAGAAATATGTTTTCATACACATATTTTTGGATTAAACCCGAATTAGTATTCATTTATGAAATTTGCACAAAGCGATGGATGGAGCAAAACACAAGTCAGGAGACAGTTGTCCAATTGCTGTAGGTTCTGTTATATCACAAGATATATCGGACAAAAGTACCTACATGTTTTTTGAAAACCTTCAACACGAATTGATTATGACAAGTTAGATAACTGCAAGGGTATATAGAAATATCGGTGTGCCGAGATTTTGCTTCCGCAATTATTTTTGGTTTTCATTTTTTTTATTCTTATAGAGAAGCCTAAACCTAATAGCCTAAGTCTAGATACTAAATTGGCTTTTGGACTCAACTAGACCTTTTATTGTCCTAGGAAGGAACAGAAAATAAAATTTAAAAATATTAACTAAAAAATGGAATAAAATTGATATATGGTTTATTGCTTTCGATATTTTTTGGTGGATGTTTTGTAGGATCTTTTTCTGGGCAATACAAGAAACATTAACCCATGCAGCAATCTTGATACGGAAACATATGACAGAAAATGAAGGAAAAACGCAAATGGGAGGAAAAAATATTTAATGAAAAATAATAAATATATATATACTTAGTACAATATATATGAATGGAGAAAAATACTTTTTTTTTTTTGGGGTGGGCTCTGTTTGAAAGGCATTTGTTGGTTGGTTGTTGTTTTACGAATTTTTAACTACCACAAAGGAAACAAAAGAAAAAGGAAAATGAAAATGGAATGTTTGCTTACATACAAAGAAAGTTGGCTACGGAAAAGAGGCGAGAGGTAAAAGTAAATCAATTTCTCAAATGGCGTAGATAAAAATTGATTTTGCAAGGGTTGATTAAAAAATTTGTCGCAAAAAAAGGCGATTTTATTGTTTTTGATATTTTAATTTAAAATTTTTTTTGCTTTTTTTTTGATTTTGATTTTGGGTTTGATTTAATTTGTTGTAGTTGTAGTAGTAGTAGTAGTTGGTTGTATTGGTAGTTGTTGTTTGTTGTTGTAATTATTGTTACCTATCATTGATCTAGCTGGCACGGCATTCCATTCTAGCCAGAATGTTATAAAGGATGACGTCACCAATATAATGCCAGGTATAAAAACGGTGGTGAAATAGAATGCACGATCTCTGGTAAAGATTAAATCGACCCTAAGACAGCTGTAGTTCCCTATGGGTAGGACGGGGCGGGGATTACGGGTAGCATAGTTGAATTTATTTTAGTGTATTTGTTGTTGTTGTTTTTGTTGTTGTAGATTTGAGAGGTAGGAGGAAGGGTAGACAAAGATTAGACCATTAGAAAGGTAGTTTAAAAACAAATGTTCTATTTTGTTGTTTGGTTTGGTTGGTTTTGTTTTTCAAAAAGCGCAGCTAGCCTACTCAAAAGTATAAAAACAAAGGATATCAAAAGCCAAGCCATTTACAGAAGTCTCAAAATATAGTTTGTTGCTCTTTTTTTCTCTCAAAATGTTTTTCTTTTGGTTACCAGAAATTAGCTGCTTTTTTTAGACTACATATAATAAAATTAAAATTATGAAAAATATTCCATTTGAAATTTCGGGGACAGCATATAACAGGGTAAACTTACCTCGCCAACTGTTCTGATCACAGGCCGTAGTTTGATTTTTTATTAAATACGCATTTAATGTGGTCAATGAGGGACTTTTCCTTAGTGTATCCTCATCGTTCTTCCAAACATATTTGATTTGTGCCTCTTCATAGGAAACTGTTTTGAAAAGAAAAGTGGGATAGATTTTTCAATCTTTTAAGTAGGTTTCTAATTTTTTAGCCTGATTACTTGGTTGATTCCTTGAGATTTGTCAATGTTATTTTAGCTATTTTAGTCTTGAAATAAATTGGGTTAGACATCTTTTGACTGATTTTGTATTAACATTAAAGCAAATTATAATCTTAAGGAAAACAAAAAATTGCTCCCCAAAACAAATTTGTGAAGAAAAAATTTGTTCAAAGAGATTTCCCCACGAAAAATCTACGAAATTTTCTTCAATAAGCCATTTACTTAAGATAAAAATAAAAAAAAGGAAAGAGGCCCCAAAAACGAAACCCGAAAATACTTTGTAAACATTTCCCTTTTTGTCGCCCAGCAGTCCCTTACCCGCTCCTCAATTTCAATCTTTTATCATTAATTAATTACATTAATGTAAATAGATGTTGGCATAGACAATGTTGCCCATGTATTGTCTGTCAAGTGAATTAAATCATATTTGAGACAAACAAGCCATGACAAGAAGGCAAGAAGAAGCAAATGCCAAAAGCAAAACAGCAAAGAAAAGCCAAAGAGTGACACATAGATAGATCAGTGGGGAGGAAATATAAGTATATGGGGAAAAGTGATGAGGAAAAAAAGGAAAAAGCCATCATAGATGGCAAATCTCAACAATGTCATACTGTGGCAGACTTGGTGGAGTCTTCGCTTCAACTTCCACTCCAAAGTAATTTACAATTTGCCTCACGTCTTCACAACAGAATGGTAAAGCGGAATGGATGTGATGTGTGGGGAAGGGGAGGTGGATAATGGACATGTTGGAAAGAGAACAAGGCGGAAACAACTTTTCGCAAAACAATAGCTGAAAAGCGCTCAGCCTAGTCGGCAGTCGACAGTCGACAGTCGACAGTCAGCCCAGTTGTTAGTCACTTTGTCAGGCTTTTGTCGTACACCATTGACTTACACACATACATACATACGTACATCCAGCAACACTGTAGAACAGTGCGCCAAGATTTCCCTTGTGTGTGTGTGTGTGTGTGTGTGTGTGTTTGTAAAGCAAGACAGCATTGTTGGATATCAGAAGGAGAAGTTAAAGAGGAGTAGTCTACAGTCCATTGTTAGTCAAGTTAATTTTGCAACACTTTTGTGCCCATCATTTTCATATTATTTACACAATCTTCTGATTTGCAGTTAACAGTTTGAATTTGTACTTACTGCTTTCCATGGAGAAGGAACATTTTGGATCATCAAATGGAAATATGTGTAGACTGCCCTGACAGGATAGAATCAGGTGACGTCTGCAAGTGTAGAAATTAAAACAACATTAGGAAATTGCAATCAATTTTCAATCAATAATAAAAAGGTATAGACGTAATTGCATCCTCAACTTTTTGCCTAGGCTGTCGACTGACAGCTATAAATCATATAATTTGTCATAAAGTTTTCATAATGTGCTTAATCGTCAAATTTATAATGAAATTTCAAGAATAAATAATTTGTTAAAAGGATTTAAATGAAGTCTTAAATGAAATATTCCATGAAAATCTTTATATTTTCTGTTGTTTGTTTAGTTGAGCAGAAAACAAAGTCAACCTGGTCATTGGCTTCGCTTTGCAGTTTCAATAAGTTTTATGAAAACATTAAATTCTGGGGTTTACATTTTTCAATTTGTCATGGCTTATCATTGAAAACTTAGTTTGCCATCTTTTTTGACCTTCTTTAAGTTGAGTTTGTTCCATAAATTTCGTCTAGCAAATGCTTGTCTTTGCCACTTAATAACACGCCGTGTTGTCCTGCGTCATTTCATAATTTCTCCCTTTTTACTATTCCCAACCCATCCTTTCCTACCGTTTTCTTCACCCTTTCATTCCTTTTAACATCTCCTCCGCATTACCCCACTTTTGTTTTTAGACTGGTCCAAAGTTTCCTTTTGCGGACATTTGTCCTTGTTTGGGCTATGCAAACAAGAAAATGAGAGAGTGTGATAGAGAGACAGCGAGGACGCGGAATTGGAAGAGGATAGGAAAAGTGAAAAAAGTAAATGGCAACTGCAACTTATTTTAATTGCTGGACGACACTTTTGCGCTCTGCAGTCAATTGGAAAAGTTCTGTTGAATTTTCCAACAGCAACAGAGAAAACATATAACCAGTAGGAAGAAGAAAAACAGGAGAAAAATGTAGAGCAGACACGGCCGGAGAAAAAGAGAGAGCGGAGACAAATGTCAAAGGAAAAGGGGCAAGAAAAGGTGGAGCATCATCATCATCCTCATCATCATCTCCATATTGTTAAAAGCAAACAAGTGACGAAGCGAGTTTTTAGTTTGCCAGTTTTTTACCTGAGCAAGGTAAAGAAACTGTTCAAACATTTGCATACATTTTTCTTCCAAAAAAAGGGAGAATATATGTACATATATACAGGGTGTTGTAAAATTGGACCCTACAATGTATGTACATTCATTGCCCCAAAGACATTGAAAAGCAATGTTATCAATTACAAACCTAAAGTGGCAAAAACACTGTCGTTTTTTAGTTGATGTTTTAAAGAAGAAGGAATAGAAGATAATAATATGATAGCATAAAATTAATGCTTAATGTCTTAAATGTGTCATGTGAATTGCCAATTGCTCCTTGTTCTAATGTCGGTGACACCCAGTATATTAAGTGCTATATATATTTAAGGACATGCATATGGTTGGGGTTTTTTTTCTGTTTTTTTTTTTCTTAAATATATGTATATTTCTTTTAATATTTCAACAAACAAATTCTCCCCCTCTTTGGTTGCGTTTTCTTACTCACTCTTGTGTTGGTGGCATTCTAATTTATACGAAAACTTTTTGATATGAATTTGCATAAAAATTTCATTCATATTCAAATCGGTTGCTCTCGCCAGTTCTCTCACCTCATTGCGTACGTAATGGTCCCGTTCCGAAATATTCTTAAAGCAAAATGCATTGGTATGATGGGATCCTTGAAATCGCCATGCATAATGAAATACGTATCCGGCGTCCAGATGCTATCATGATGATGCAGAGCATTCAAAAAGTCATAATGCGACTTATTGCCATATTGCAAACGTGGATCGTTCCATTGTTGATTCAATAGAAACTCCACTTCGTATTTCTGCATCCAGAGAATAAAGAAGAGAAAGAAAAACATTTATGTTTTAGTACAATATATAAATGTGTAAGATGTCGTATATATATATAGATCGATTTGTTTTAATCGGTTTTCTATAGTATTTTGGCTTTACCAAACTGCTTTCATCAGGCGAAGCTAAGCTTAGGAGCAAGACATTCACATTTACCGTTAGGGTGCCTATAAGAATAAAAATCCATATAGAAATTTATTAAATACAACAATTTCATTTTATAAAAATAATAGTTTTTATATTAGCGAACGGAAATCAAAGTAGAAAAGAAAAACGAAACTTACATTTAAAAAAAAACTAGTACCAAAAAAAAGGAGAGAAGAATAGAAATAAACGACAAATGAAACTGTGACAAAACTAAATCAAAGTATAAGAAATCTTTTCTTTAAAGAAAACGTTATAAATCAACTTATAAAGATATATCATGGGATTCATTGTTTTATTTATGTTGTTGTTGTTTTTTTTTTTTTTGTATTTCATTTTTAGCGATATATATCACCAACCGCGATTATGTGGTCTCCGCGCATTTTGATTTGTGGCCATATCGGGCGACTGTAAGCCACAGCAAAAGTCTTCATCTGCAAAATTCAAGTGGGAGGTTTTTGTTTTCTAAAAATTGTAATTCTAGTGGATAAAAAGACAAAAAACAAATTTCCTAATACAATTTCCCTATGCAATGTCATAGTATTACTGTTGTTTATTTTACAAATCTCATATGAATTATTTATAGGGAAATGTAATTCATACACTATCAGCTTTATGTCCATAAGATGCGATCTGAACTAAGAAAATAATAATATTCAATAAGAACTATTAATCATTTGGTTTTAAAGACTAGAACATAAATACCTAATTACCTATATTTTGATTGCAACTATTTGCAAAACTTGCAATAATAATGAAACCTTTAGATAATCACTAAAGTTGAGAAAAGTTAAACATAATATTTCTATTATTGATGGAATGCTTTAATAATTGTTTTTTAATTAAAAAGCTTATCAAGCTCCTATTTTATTAAAAAGGCTAAAATAAAATTATTCAGTTCGTGGCTTTATGCGAATTTCTTTTGTTTAGTAATGAATATTAAATTACTCACTAAATAACTAATTCCTGAACTGAAGTCTCATTGTCAGTCAATTTTTCGATCGTTTGGCTTATGCACTATGGAGTATTCAGACGTTTTTTGAGCACTTAAGTCAATTTCTAAAAGTTTTTGAAACCCAAATATTTTGATGCCAATTTACAGATAATATATCAATTGACATTTCTGCATACTAGGTTTTTCAAATTTGTTCAACACTGGTGAGAATAACGCTGTCGAAAACAAGTGTTGGGAACAAAACAAAACTGCTTGCATTTGGTGCAAATTGTTGCTTGACTTTGAGTGTATTAAAAGAAAAACGTTATTGACAAAACTGAAGATGCAATTGAAAAAGTCGGGCTTGTACTATGTGTTAGTAGACTTGATTTGTTATAAACTTAGGTGCGTGTATTAAAATCTGTGTAATTCTAAGCGACTCTCAAAAACAAAACTTGTTACGAAATCTGAACTTAGGGAGAGTTATAAAAAAATGTCTACCAGTGTCCAGTCTAAAACTTTTACTGTTGAATAGAATAATAAATTCTCTGTTATATATAGAAGTCTCAATGTCCACAAATAACCAATTTTCGGAATTCAACTTAGAATCGTAGATTTTACAAACTTTTTCCGCATGTTCAGATCTCTTGATTTTCTCTTTAAGCCTGAGAAAACCTCCAAAAACATTTCTCGAATTCCACGGCCGACAGAAGCATTTGCTTGTTTGAAGTGTCTACTTATGCTGATAATGATATTGATCAACTTTAAGAACAATTTTTAGATTTTTCTATGAATCTTTTAATGTTTAATGTTTAATGATATACTTCGCATACTTTTTTGGGTAAAATAGGGTTTTTTGACCATGGAGGCGAGATGCCACACTCATTTTGTCGAAAAAGAATTGCAAAACATATTTATTACTTCACGCAATGCAATGAGAATGAAAATTATTGTTAAACATAGATTTTTGAATTAAATGCTTAGAAAACGTCTGAACACTCCATAGTGTAATGTAACCTTTAAAAGTTTGTTAAGTTTATCTCAACTCTTGCGCCCCATTGATGCAATTTTTATTAGCGATTCCTTTAAGCATTTCTTTTAATAGCTTTCGTTTTTTCAAATAACCTGTGCTTAAATTTTATAATCCAACCCCACAACAATGTATACATACATAAGTATGTATGTATGTATATACGTACATATATATAATTATTCTCCAAGTAATTACATTATACAGATGGTCTGTGGAGCCAATAAAGAAATAGGTGGATTCATCCTATTTGCCACCCGCAACCCTCATCCCATTGTCCTAGTATTCACTAGTACTATTTTGCTTCAACGAAATTGCATCCAGGCGAGGAGGAGCCATTAAGTTTAATTGATTTTATAGTGACCATGCATCGTCTTGTTGGTTGAACGCCCTCACTATCCACCACCCCGACAAACCGTTTGCCGTCTTCCAATTCTTGAAAATGTCTTGTAATGACAATCCCTACTTCCTTACTATCCTCATTCCCTCGTCGCGTGGGTTAGCTTAATGACTTCAGCAAAACAAAAACAGAACAAAGACTACATTTTCCTTCTTTCTTTTTGTGTTTTTTTTTGTCGTTGCACTTTTCCCTGTTATTATTGTCTCATACACTTAGACAAATTGAAAATTTCAAGAAATATCGAAGGAAAATGCGTTTCCCCTTAACTTGAATTTTCGCTTCACTTGAACTTCTTACCATTTACAGGCGGCAGTAATCGTTTATCATAGCGTTTCTTCTCTAGTAATAAATCTAATATCTCTTTATCCGAACTGGATTCATCGAATCTGTATGTGAAGAAACAAGCAAAAAGGAATTTGTTTTATTTTAGGTTTCCTTTCATTTATTTATTGTGTGAGGAAAATTTATTGATTGTCAAACGTCAAAGGGATGTTTTTTTTTTGTTTAGTTGTTGTTTTTTATAGTTTATTTCGTTGAAGTAGAAAAATGTTAGTAAGAATTTCGTACAACATGTTAACATTGATGGATTTTCATGTATATACAAATCGTTTTTTTGGGCTCCATGTAAGTTGGTGTGTATGTGTGTATGTGTGTATCTGTATGTGTGTGTGTGTTAGTTTGTGTATTGGCGTCGAGAAAGAAATGCGATTTTGATTGAAGTTTCAAGTGAAGGTTAGTAGACCAATTTGACAAAAGAAGCTTAATGTAACCGAAAATAGTAAAAAGTTTTGCAAAAACAGATAAAACGGATGGATAAAGTTGGCTGTGAGTTGATTAAGGTTAGCTGTGGCTGGTGGCCTAAACCATTGTAAGGTTAAGCGTGGTATTAATAATGGTTACCGCGGTAATATGGTCTGATAGATTTGAGTATGGCATGGTTAGATGAGGCATCATTAGGCGAATTATTAGCATAATGAGTTTTGATCTTTTGGTCTTTTACGAATTTATTTGACCTTTATGTGAAATTGTTAAAACTAAACTTTAATTGGGCTAAATAAATCAACATAAAAGAAATAAACAATTTGAAACAAAGCCTTTTGCATGCTTCTTTCAAGTCCAATTAGCGTTAAAAACAAGAATAAATTTTTGCTAAAGCGATAAACAAATTTAATTTACATAATTGGAATATAGATTAAATCAAATATATATTTTTTCTTTTTGCTTTGTTTATTGTTTTCTTTTCTAGTTTGTGCATTTAACTTACTTCGACCAATCGATGCCATGACTGAAAAAATTTCAAAAGAAAACAAAAAATAAATAGAACCATTTTTTGTTTTTTGTGGTGTATATAAAATTTTTTTTTTTGTTTGTTTGGTGTTTTGGGGGTCAGGTAAGAAGGTTTAACAGGCGATACATAGAGAGAGAGAGAGAGAGAGAGAGAGAGAGAGAGAGAGAGAGATACAGAGAAAGAGAGAGAGAAAGAAATACAGTCACATTTGTGGACGTGTATGTGTGTGTGTGTGTGTGTGTGTGTGTGTGTGGTGTGCAAAGTGTATAAAGGATGACTCTCAAATAGTTATGTAGATAGGTCCTGCCATGTTTTTTTTGTTTTTGGTTTAGCCAACTCAATATCACTTCGGTCACTTACATGGGATGCTTGTCGAGGGCACCTGACGTCTCCGATTGTGTGGCAGCCGCTGTGGTTGCGGTAGTTAGATAGCATAGCATCAATATAACACTGGAGGCGGCATAGAAACTGAACGATTGGCTATAATGCTTATAATGCTGTCCCAAATATTGATAGGCTGCCGATGCGGAGGTGGCTAAAATCGATGCGGACATGGCAGCAGTGGTGGCGGGTAAATAGGAGGACGATGGCGATGGTGACGGTGGCGACGGCAGTGGTGGCGGTTGCCATCGCTGATAGGCTAACTCATCCTCATTTCTATCACGCCGATCATGGTTATGATTTGTGTTCGCTAGGGCAACTGTAGCCTGCCACAGCATCTCTTGAAAATTAAATGCTGTTGTGGCAGCGGCGGCGGTGGCGGCGGCAGCGGTGTAGGCGGCGGGTGGCCTAAGTCTGGAACGTAACCGAACATGATCTTTATCCTGTTGATATTGTTGGCGATGTTGTCGCTTTCTACGTTGGCTATAACAATTTGAGCAAGTTATTTGCTTCGTTGTGTTCGTGGTTGTTGCCTGAATATCGATTCCTATCCTTTGCCGCCCTGCCAACTCGTCCTCTTTGTTCTCGTCTTTGTCCTTGCTGTAAACCACTTGACTGCGGCTCGGTTGTTGCTGTGTTCCTGGGTGTTGCTGTTCTGGTTGTTGTTGTTGGTGCTTTTGTTCTTGTTGTTGTGTCGTTAAAAGCACTTGAGCTCTTGCTTTTAGATGTTTGCTATCGTTTGCTGTTTCTGTTTCGGTTTCTCTTGCTGTTTTATGATTTTGTTGATAGTTATCCTTGATTTTGATGTCCTCAGCTGGCTTTGTGTTTGTTGTTGTTATTCTTGATGTTGTTCTTGTTATTGTTGTTATCGCTGTTGTTCTTGTTATTCTTATGGCACCGCATTGATTTTCCTTTTGTTGTTGTTCTTGCTGCTGCTGCTGCTGTTTTTTTGTCCTTTGCTGTTTACTTTTGGCTGCTTCAAAGGCGCAGCCCATGTTACGAGAACTGCAACAACATGAAAAGAATAGATGAAAGATACATTTTAAAATACTATAGCATACTTTTCAGAGCTCACGCGTTCACATGCTTCTTGTAAATAAATAAATTATATATGAAGTTTTTAAGAAAACTTATCTAGACAGACGCTTTATAAATCAAAAATAAAGCGGATTAATCTACATATTTTGACTCTCATTACTTATTCCGAATTTCATGTTTGGATTTTGTAGAGTACTCAAGGTTTTAAGAGCAATACAATGTTCCTAAACTATTCTTTATTGACCTATTTCATCTGAGGTTTTAGTTAGTCTGTCCTATTCCTCAATTAAACTTACATTCAATAGTGAATTAGAAATTTAAAAATCAATCACTTTCGTTGCTCAGCTTTGAAACTTTACTAAAACTTGTTTATTGAAATTCAACTATTTCAAATGGTATTTGCCCTCAATTTGATTTTCAATCAATAACCAAGAGAAAGTTCAATTTACAAACAACAAAAGAAAAACTAATTTAGTTTGGTTTTTTTTTTGTTTTTGTTTTTGTTTTTTTTTTTAACCCCTTTCGCACCCAATCTGAAACCGAAAATCTGTCATTACCCACTTGACAGTCATTAAAAAGGAAAAACTTCTTTGCCAATGACTTTTTGCTTCGCGCTGTGGATGTTGATTGATGTGGTAATATTGGGAAAGTTGATACAAAACACAAGCCACACCACAAAAACGGTATGGCAGGGCCCTTCCCGGTCCCACATACCCGTCGAACCCCTTCAACATCATCCACTAGCCACGCCCCGCTGCGTGTTAAGCGACAAGAACAGGCTAAAGCAATAACTACAACAACTACAATAACAGCAACAATAACAAGAGCAACAAGAGATAGATATATACTGGCTTCCTTCCCCCTATAGTTATAGTCCCAAAAGTCAGTCTGACAAAAAAAAAAAGAGCGCAAAAACCTAAACTGTCGTCAGTCACTCAATCTGTCAAAGCATTTTAATACCCTGCAAAATTTTCTGTGGTTAAAAGGCTTATTGAAGTGTTTAAGATGAAGAATATATATTATTAGTTTAAATTTTCAATTTTATACCAACTTTAGTCAAAATGTATAGATTTCATTTCTTGGGGATTATTTAAAATGTACAGATTAAGCGAGAACTTAAATAAAATAATCCATTTAAAAGATAACAAATGGTTATCTTTAATAGAGGCTTAGCAACCCGAAAGAGATTTTTTTTTAGCTGGTATGGAGGTGCAACAAAGAGTATATTCTACTTGGTATAGAGTATCATATTGTTGGCATTGTCACTAAGGATACAATACTTCTATTATTGCGTTTTTTGCTGTTGCTATTGCTGCTATTTTTAGTGGCGCTTGCATGTCGGAGACTTGTCTCTTATTTTTGCCTGTTGTCGGTTTGTATGAAACCAAGAATGCAATTTTCATTTATTTCATTCCTTTTTGGACGATTTAAGTTAAGTTTTCGGTTTTTTCGGTTTTCGGTTTTTTTGGTTTGTGTTCTTTTGATGCCAACGAACCACAGAAATTCAATTTCCTTGTCCATTCAATGGTATGTATGTAGATGCATATCAAGTGAATATTTTTAGTTAGTGTGATAATTTAATAAAAGGCCAACGCACGTTTCCTTGTTGTTGTTTTTTCTTTTTTTGTTATGTTTTGGTTTGATTGTTAATCGGCTTTGATGAAATCAAATCAACAACACTTGATACGAGATTTAGTTGAAATGAATTTTAAGTTAAGCCGTTTTAAATATTATATAAGTAGATTATTAAAAAAAATCCTCACATGTGTTTTTTTAATGGGAAAAGTTTATTTTTAATGCTCTATTGTTAAATAACTTTGTACAAGCAATTTTCACTAGGCTTAATATTGTTTTAGCACACGCTTTTAAACACATTAAAACGAACATAACAAATGATAGATATAGTTATATTGCTTGACTATCTTGAGCAGAGAGAAAGTCAATAATTACTATTTCGACATATAAATTTCAGGTAAAATCTCACGTTACAGGACAATTATGGGCAATTTGCCTTATGGCACGCTGTGAGCTGTCCAATAAACATTCCATTTTGAAAATTTTGACAATTTTAATCAAATTTAATAGAATTTTCAATTATGTGATTTAAACCATTTGACCAAAACTGGGCCAATTAAAATTTAATCTAAATCCTTAAACGTGATGGCGTATTACGTATACGCAGTGTGTGTGTGTGTGTGTGTCCGCTATAACTGAATTAAGCTAAAACTATGTAAATTATTTTTCATTTTTCAATTTCCTCTTGAGTTCTTTTTTCATATTTATGTGTGTTAAACAACAAATCAACCGCAACACCAACTAATTTGGTATGAAGCAGCAACAGCAAATTATTAAATTGACTGGAAAAGTCAGCCAAGAGTAGGAAGGGTAGGGGAGAAGCAAAAAAAAAGAAAAAAAAAACAGAAGACCAACAAGAAGCATACAATAAAAAAATGGACAAGAGAAAAGTTGCCACAATAAAATATGAAAAGTTCGGAAAATGAAATGCATAACAAACTAGCCTAGAAGTGGTGAGTGGCAGGGGATGTGAAGGTTTAGAATAGAGGGAACCCAGTTAGGGTTAGTTGTTGGATAGGCTGTCAGTTGGCGCCGTTTCCTGCCACCAGGACAAGAATGAAGATACGAGCAGCAGATAGAGAAGGAGGCGGTGTCGGATGAACGAGATGGGAGACTGGCATAGGGCAACCGGGCTTAACTTGGACCAAAAAGTTGCTGTCGCGCGGTTTGGCTGTGAAATTTATGCAACCGGAAAGGATAAAGGATATCAGGAGGGAGAAGGAAGAGCAATGAATAGACTGATCTCTGGTCAGTTGTGGTCTCTAGTTCGTATTCAGTTTTCCTTTTTTTGTTTTTTTTTTTTGTAATATTTGTTCTTTGTGTGTTATGTTTTGTGGTGGTTTACGCCATAATCAGGCCGAAAACTTTTTTTCTCTTTCGCTGTAAAACTTTCGTGTTATTTTTTGAAACATGACTGTGTGAAAGGGGATGGGGGAAGAGAAGGAGTAAGGAAGGACACGAAAGGCGTGGCAGTCAAGTGAATTGACATTTTGTGGGTAAAAATGTTGTACAAGCGTTTAAAATAGATTGAGGTCAATAATTGTCCCAGGCACATGTAGACGAATATGCAAAAGGACAGAGGAAAGGAGAGGAGAAGAATACGGTTTGAGAATAAGCAAGAAAGTGTGGAAGGGAACTCTAAGCTCTTGTTACACGTTTAGAACATATTCGTACCAATTTGTATATGAACACCATTTACATGGCCTATTCCTTTAGATCCTCTTTCTTTTCCCCTCTCTCTCTCTCTCTATCTCTCCATCTCTCTATCTGTGTCTCCTTCTTGCTGTCTCTGCCTCATTTCTTTGTTGGTTATTTTTGTGCTTTATAGCCTAAGTCACGTAAAAATCAAATAAATGTATAATGAAGAAACGTATAGAATAAAGTTGCTGGCAAAAGCCACTGAGCAGCCACTGGATGGTTTGGTCTGTAGGTGGCTCCATCCGTCTGTGCCGCTCCAAATATGTCTACATATATATGTATATTTGTGTTTGTGTGTGTGCGTGTGAGTGTATGTTTTTGTATATGTGGTTAGATTTTACCCATATGAGTGTGAGCGTTTTTGTGGCTTTTATCGCAGCAGAGTCGAAGAAACTCATGGGAAAGTTATCAGTAGGAGGTAGGAAATGGTAATTGTGGCACACAACTATGGCTAAAGAAGCTGTTAAGTTTGAATTGTTTTTGTGGGTGGTATGGTTTCGCTGGTCTTCGCCATGCAAATCAGAAACTAAATATGCCTAGTGATATGCAACAAAAACTAACAACAAAATGCAAAGCAAATATATGCCAAACTTTGCCAATTGCCTAAATGAGAGCCATAAAACACAAATACATATATGTTTGAAATAGTTTCAATTTCGAAAATTCACAGCATTGAACTAACAGGTCAAATACAAAAAGACCACAGACCTACTGCTAAAGAAATTAAATAACGCACTTCTTGAAAAATTTTTAGCGACATGTCTCCTAGTTTCTCTATAGAAGACTTCGAAGACTTTGGAAGACTTTAACACAAATAAGCTGACATAAGGACCATGATTTCCATACAAATTTCTTTAATTAGACTCCGACTCGATCGGTTTTGTTTGTGTCCAAGCTGGTTGGATACCTTGCTTAAAGTAACAAATTTTGAGCCCATATCCTTTGCCATAAATACAGTCCATGTCAGACTGTACTTTGCCTTTCGCATGAGCGACCTTTAAAAATATTTTAATTTGCTATTAAACCAGACAAGACCACAGAACACAGACAAAAGTTTGTCAACAATAAACCACAATGACACAATGACAACAACATTATATCGATTTATTTTTGTCAGTTATTTAGCTATTGGCGCCAGAGTTTGGCGAACAAAAAGTGAACAACAAAAAATAGGAATAATATAAAAACGGTTAATTAAAACCCATTGACATTTAATATACTTCTGCAAAATGGGTACATTCATTACCGTTGGAAGTGTTTAACACATAAATTGAGAGTAAACAATTTTGATGGTCATCATTTTGCATATAGTTTCCTATATATTGCGTTGTATATCTTGGATTCAGCAGAATCAAAGCGAGGAATATATGGAATAGAGTTTTTGTCATTAAACTTTATGTAATTATCAATAAATTTGGTAACTGACAGATTTACATATCTCTTGAAAGGGTGTTAAAGCTTCGGTATGGGCCAAAGTAGACCACATTGCATTACTTAACTAAGAGATGCGGAATCTGATGATGACAGCTATACAATATATTGGATAAATATTTCATATTTTGTAAAAGGAGGTAAAAATTTGAGGAGGTAAAGATTTCAGATATTCTAGGGTAGTAGAAAAAGGTTCATTTTGAGATTATTCTTCGAATGAGTATGATTTAATTTTGTCTAATGGGTGTATAACTAGTTGATTTCCCTTAAATGGCAATGGCATAATATCCTTGACTCTCATTTACCGGCTGTATTCTCTATCCCTTGCTCTGGTGTCGAACCTTTATGAGTTTATAATCTGTTGCATAAGAACTTATTAATATGGGCACTTGACCTGAATTTGTCGGTGAATGCAAAAGACAATTCGGTATTTTGTATAAGAGAAAAGTATAGGAAGTTGGGTTGGGTGGTGATTTCGTGTAATAGTATTGATTCTGATGACTGTATGCCAGAACAAAGGAGCACTCAGCACTTGCCACTTGGCACTTGGCTCTCAGAACTCCGCATGCAGTCGGACCTAATTAAATAACTCGATAAAAGCATGCGGAATGCACGTGTTGAGAGTCGAGAACAGACGATTAAGGGTTGTGGTAGCTGAAGATATAGTCAGAGATACAGATAGAGATGGAGGTAGTGACAGAGATAGTCATAGAGATAGGTAGTGAGTGCAGTTCATTCGCATTTCAATTAGATTGACGGAAATACACACACACACACACACATACACAGAATACTGAATAATGGCAAACCACTTCAGTTGCAGAGTACATTAAGCCGTTTAGGCTTAACATCAGCTTACGGCCGGCGGAATGCTCTCTATGTGCTGGAAAGTGGAACAAGCAATGACATCGACGACCTGTTAGAAAATGCCAATAAATTCCCCTCTCCCTCTCTGTTTTTAGTTTTAAAAGTTTTTTTTAAGAGCAACTGGTGAAAAGCATTGAAAATAAATAAAATACAATGCAATATTCAAAACTTGTGTTAATTGCATAGAGAAAACTTTAAAAGAAAACTTATACAATAATAAGTTTTACAAAGGAATCGAAAAAAGAGGAATGTTTCTATAAATGGAATTTCTTTGCATATGCTTTGATATTTTTTGACCAGAAATGACGCAAGTGCTAAAGAGTTTTAGAGGTATTTGTTTGCTTACATTGCTTGGAATTTCAATTTTGTACTTTTTGGTGCATAAATGTTGCAAGAGTAAAAACATTTGACTTTCCTTTTGTTTTTGGGACAGCAACATACTTTGTAATATTTCTCAAATATTTTTCACATTGAGGTTAAGTAAGAACAATTCATTTCGATAGCTTTTTTCTCATTTACAGCTTACATGCCAACCATGAGGTACTGCATCATTTTGGGCTAGTGTGGGGTCTAGGGTCTGAGTGTTTGACTTTTCTTCTGTTTGGCTTTTGTCATTGAGCTGACAGCAACAACTGTGACTGGTCCTGTGTGCCTGGGTGAATGTGTATTGGTGTATGACAATTTAGTGTAAACAGCATGTGATCCTGCACTCACTGTGTGATACCTAAAACCCATTCTCCACCCAGTTCCTATCTAACATTCTGCACATTTGCACTTTGTCATCTCTGTGTAAACTTTGTGCAAATGTTTGCGCCACAAACTGTCAAAACGGGTGTGTGCTGGTGTGTGTGTGTGTGTGTAACTTAGAGGTGTGTTTGATTTACGTGCAATTAAATAGAAGATAAATTAGCTCAAAATGCTATTATGCTAACATATATCCAAATTTTAAATATTTTAATTTCACATTTCTTAAATTCATCGTCTTTTATTGTCATTTTTTACGAATTTTTACTCCCCCCATTTACTTTGCTTGCATATTTGATACTTTTTGCATAAATTAAATTGTGGTTAAGTTAATGGCTGGCCACAGCTAAAAGTGAATTGGAAATCTATCACATACACGCATTCGCATACATTTAAACAAATATACAGGGTCAGGTTTTCGAGAAACGTGTGTTGAACTTATTCAAATTGACCGCATTTGCAGTATTTTATTGTATAATATAAACATAATATTATGCTAAAAACAGTTTTATTTTAACCTATTAATATATTAAGTATTATTTAATAGCAATTTACAAAATATCAAAGCGGTACTTCTTTGTTTTAATGCATAATATCTTATACTTTGGATATGGTTCTATATTGATTTAAATTTGAACCAAAAAGTATGCTATAGAGATTCCCAGAATTGTCTGCTTTTTAATTTTAAACAATTATGGAACATTTATGGATTTTATTAATTGTTTTTTCGTAAGAGCTATTTTTCTTACACAGGACATTCTGAAATCTGCTAAGAAAGTTAAAAATTTTGTTTTAAACTTTCTATAGTATACTTTTGAGTGCCCATTTTCCGACCTCGGGGATGGGATGGACAAAAATCAAGTATGCAGTGATAATCAGCGTACTCGAATTAGTTAAGAACATATCTCAAGTTAACGTCAGCAAATATCATGTCGGCCTGTGTAATAGAACTTTTGAGTTCAATTTTTCGATCAGGAAATTAATAAAAATATAAAGTGGTTACCTCAACTTTATCAATGCAATAAAAATAAATTTGAATAAGGCAAAACTAAAATTACCGAGGAATAATATGTCTTTTAAATTATGCATGTGGATAATATGTTTCTCCTGTTGTAACCAATGTCTTAAATAATAAATATTAATAAATAGGTACTTAAGCCAATTTACCGCGTGGGGAAAATATTAGTAAGGGCATATTGTTGCTCTGCACTGGGACACCCTGTAGGCACACGCCAAATTGCTTATAAATATTATATAACAACCTTTTATACACATGTATTGATTATTGCGAGTAATTAAACGATTTTTGAATACTCCAAAACCATGGGATTTTGTAGATTTAAATATTAACCTATTGCCAAAATGTTGTTACATCAGAAATATCATTTTTTTTTTTGCTTCTTGGGTTTGTGGGAGAGAGAGAGAAGGATTGGTTCTGTCACAGCCACTTAAATGCCATGCATCATGGAAAATTTATGTGAATAAATTATAATAATAACAATAAAAAAACTTCCACACTGTAATAATTCAGATTAAAAAGTATTTATACACAGTGACAGGAGGAGAGGGAGATTGGTCAGGAGAGACTATAGATGAGCAGCCATATATGGTCAATAGGTGGGGCATTGTGGGTTCGGGCTTATGCTGCTGGTCACGCGTGTTCCGCTGCGTGTTTGGGTGTCCTCTGCGCTGATTTCAAGCATAATAAATTGACATTTTTTTGACATATCTCTCTCTCTCTCTCTCTCTCTCTCTCTCTTCTCTCTCTCTCTCTCTCTTCACTTCCCCTTGCATATATGCGTAAATATGTGCGTCCCTGGGTATGTGTTTGTGTTTTTTCGTTTTGGGGGGAATTCGAACAACTGTCTGTCATTTCATTCTCTGTGTCCCACATGCTGAGATTCCCCCTTTTTCAAGCAAGTTATGGAGAGATTTACTGAACAACATCAAGTGAGAACGGAAGCTGTTGCAGCAGCAAAAAAATAAAACAACAAAATAATAGAGATAAAATATAAAAATAAATATATACAAAGGTTGCCTTTTTGCAGTTCATGGAGTTTTATGTGACAAAGTTGTCTCGAAGGCCATCAGACGAGCTTCTTCAAAAATCAGTCCATGGTCAACTCCAATTATCGATTGTATGTATATATACAGTTATACAAACTGTGCAGTATATAGCTCTGTAGCTCTAACAATCTAGGAGGAGTTCCCGTCGATCCAGACGGACGGACGGCCGGACATGGTTATTTGAACTCGTCTCGTCGTGCTGATCAAGAATATATATACATACTTTATATGGTCGGAGATGCTTCCTTCTATGCGTTGCACACTTCTGACCAAAATTAATATACCCTTGTTGCAAGGGTATAATAATACGCTGAAATTGAACTTAATTTTAAAGATATAATTTTTAAGCTTTTAACAAAACTATCCCAGAAATGAACGATCAAATTTGATAATACACAAGGTATAACTCAATTTATAAATTTATATTTTCAATTCCCATGGTAGAATTCATCAAGTCTTGCTTTAACTTTAATTTTGATATATTTATGTAGATGTGTGTGTGTTTGTGTATGCACTTTACCCCACAAATTTTGCTGTCTCAACTATTGCCCTATATATTTAGAGGACATAAGGGAGATTGGCTTTAGTTCCCCATTTACCTGAGCTTATCCTCCCAACCTATGCATGTATGCGTCGGTTTCTAGATGTATGTGTGTGTGTGTGTATAAAGGCAACATGCATTGTTAGGACAAACGACCCTTGAGATGTATAAATAAACTGCCTCAAGATTAGTTTAAATGGTTGTGGGGCAACAAGAAGAACGTGCAACAGCAACATTAATGTTCGCCCTCGTTTTAGAAAAAGTGCATACGAGAAGCAAACAAAAAAAAATAGAAAACAGAGAACCAACAACATTAGATGCAACTGTATATCCTTAGTTCCCCTTACCCTGTAGCAATTTCTGACTGTATGTAAAACACTAACTCGTGCACACACAGACACATAAGAGGACGCTCTTATGTGTAGGCGAGAGAAAAGGATGAGCGAAAGGAGACACACATTTAACACACGCCCCCTCTTAACACGCCCATTATGCTCATTATGTGCTTGGAGAACTTGTCGTCGTTTTCTTGTCTTTTGTCTTAACATATTTGCTGGCTTCTTGCTGTTTATGTTTATCTTGTTTATTTGTTGCTTCCTTTTTTATCTACCCACTTATTTTTATTTGTTTTGACAACGATTTTCGCATTAGGCATTGCTTCAGTCTAACGCATCAATGGAAACGACCTCTTCTGAGAGAAACCAAAGACGAAACCAGATTGAGGGCCAATAAACAGTGCCCAAAGCTGCGCATCTTTTTTCTTTTAACCAGCTTCAATGTCTAACTCATTATGGTTTTGTCCATATTGTATATCCACTCATTTAATTAATGTTAAGACCAGGCGATCTTAGTGTCCACTAATGGCCAAACGAAATGAATCGATTATTTGATAAAAAATTAGATTGGCTTATAACTAAGCAGAAACCTTTGAACTGTTAGTTTGGCAAGCCGCTAATCAGATACAGTTTCTTGCTGCGAAATAGTCGAGAAGTATTTTCGATTTTTGTATTTATTCAGAAACAATGATATAATCCTGTTCTCGTTTCCGAGTAGATTTCATTGTGATCAACTTCACACCGTTTTCAAACTTGCTGCTCTCGATCTCGAGTAAAATATGGATAATGGATAGAGCAGATTTTAAGTTTTCGAAGCTGTATAATTATTTTTGCTTGTAAGGGCAAATGCTTTTGATCCGACATACATAAATATTCGGAATCGCAAATGAAAAGAGGCCTGATATATCTAGAATCTAGATATTTAATCGATTAATCTTATATAAATTAAATTAAAGTAAATTTGCAATTTTATTCGATAACACAAATGCAAACAAAATTACTCACGCACGTTTAGAGATTGATAATTCAACTATTTGGTTTTTCTCGTTCTATTCAATTCTATTTAAGCAACTGGAGTTTGGTTTCGCCTGACTAATCAAATGTACCTCAAATCCTACAAACATACACAAGTAAGTACGATTGTACATTATAAGTATATGCATTTATCTATTTTATACTATTTTGAGGTTATTCAATTGCTATATAAATATTTTGCCTATGCAAACCACAAATCTGCGGGTCATGAGCCGAGGGTTTGCTTTGCCTTGGCTTGGCTAGCGATACAATACGCAGTTCCTTTTCCTTCTTGGCTAAGCCTCTTAGACCGCAAAGAGAAAGGCAGAGAGGGTGAGTAGGAGAATGAGGTGCATGCCTGAGTGAGCTTGTATTAAAGCATCCGGAAATTAAACACACAAAACTTTTCTAAGACTCTGGCCATACAAATACACTTACTCACATATACACAATAAGTGGGTGTGCATATGCTTGTTAGTGCTTTACATTTCACTGTCCTGGTCTTTGCCTGTCTGTGTGTGTGTGTGGTTTTTTGTGGTTACCTCAACTTTATCAATGCTCTCGTTTAGTTCTTCTATGCATTTCGAGTGCAGGCATTCTACATAAAATATATTTTTTTTCCACGTTTTTTCTTTTCATACTTTGTCTGCTTGGCAAATTGTATACTACTGGCCAGTTCAATGCAATTTGTTCCTCCCTCTGAATGTCTCTACAACGAGTGGTAAATTAAGAAGAAAAGATAAAAGACAATTGAAGGAAAAACCAATTATTATCCAAGCCAGCCCGCATATTTTTGCACTTGTCAGTCTCTAGAGTGGCGCTTCAACCACCGAACCTCTAACCTCCTAAACTCATACGCAAACTCACATACATATACACACAACAAAAACAAAGCCACAGACACAACACAACAGAACAACAGAAGGATGGGGCTTTTAGGCCAAATTGAACAGATGATGTAGCCGCCTATCCTTCACCTAAACCTCCATCTGAACCCACTTTTCCTCATCTCGTTCTCTATCTCGTTTGTTCCCTCTGGGAAGGGGTGTGCTTAGAGCATATGTGTGTCTGTGTCTCTACGCCCAAAGCGCAAAAATGAAAGGCGCAAATGATGGAAATCACTTAACAAAGGACGATGACAACGATGACAACGACAACGACTATGATGCGGCTTATAGGGCGGCAGGATTTGAGCTTGTCTCTTTCCATGTGTGCGTGCGTCTGAGTTCTTAATGAGCTTTTGTCTGTTGCATACTTTTCAGCACTGAGACACTTTGCGTCTTGGGACAAAGATTTTAACAAAGGAATGATAGAAAGGACGAAAGATAGAGAGCGAGAGAGATAGATTGAAAGAGGAAAAAACTCGGTGAGAGTCTCTAGACAATTATTGGCTGGTTTCGAACTAATGAAACTAATGAAAGAAGTGAACAAGTTAAAAGCTATTGAACATACACATACATATTTGATATGTATGTATGTAATTGGCAAGCAATTTTCGATTGATTGATTGCTTCGCTTGTTTCTCCTTTTTATCACTTTGCCTAAGGAGCTTATTGTATTGATATTTAATTTAAATACAGAAATTAAATATAATTATTTTTAATTATTATTATTATGTAAAACATTTTGACACACAGATGCATGCAGGAAGAGACAACGAGAGGTCTTTAATTGATATACCCATTGTGTATTAATTGCTTTACTATGCGGAAATGCACACATACATATGCACATAGTTATATACATATGTACATATTGTATGTACATGTATTGTCCATTACATTACTATATGTACATGGTAATGAACCAAGTTGACTTTATTACGAAAAACGGTTTGACGGCCTTCTGGTCAATTTGGGTTGGGTCTTTTCCCCAACTCCTTCTTTATTATTTGTTTGTTTCTGTTTTTTTTTTTATGTGAATTTTAATTAAAATTCAATCAGATTGTGAACGTGCAAAGAGTGTGGGGGAGCAAAAATCATTTATTGTAATGAAATGGTATGAAGAACTGCCCAGTTCAATCATGTTCCTGATGATGATGATTGCCTGTGGTTGTCAGAGAAAACAATCAAATTTTGGTTGATTATCAAGAATGTAATTTCAGTAAACACCGATAAACACCAGTAATTCTTCTGACTTTATGGAAACAGCACTACATATTTCATATGAAATCTTTGAGAGTGCAATTCGATTGGATAAACATACATATTGTAAATCCTAGTATAATTTAACCAATTTCATTGATACTTTTAATGCTTGAGTAGCAGAGACAGTGATGTGTATTTCTTCATTTGTATTTATAGCAAGTACAAGTTGTTGTAGCTGCAAATGTAAATCGTAATACACATTTTCTCAGTCTTAATAGGCAACAATAAAAAAATTCAATTTCAACCCTACAGTGGGGCAGCAAATGAATTACTTTCATTCCCATGCGTGAGTAAATAAATCGCTTATGGCATGAAATGAAAAGTTTTTAGAGTATACCATGAATTTTATGGAAAGGAAAAAGTGTATGCCAACTGAGTTTCCACGTGCATTTTTATAGCATACTTTTCAGCTGATTCACGTCTTCAGTCCGATTTTCATGACATATCTGACTAGATGCTTTAGTTGACCTACTTTCTTCATGTTTCAGGTAACCAAAAAATACCAAAAAAGGTAGAAAACCAAAACTTTTCTCATGTATTAGATGAAATCGTGCGTCATTTCAACTATTAAAATTAATCCCTGAACACGCAAGGATAATCGCTTGGATGACACGTTTTTTCTACATGTTATTATTTTACTTTTTTTTCATTCTCTCTCCACGTCACTATCTCTGTTTCTCTCACACTTGTTTTCTGTATCGGTTTATTATTTCAGAGCCCACCCCACCTGTTTCTGAGATGCAGACGCGTGACTAAGAGGCCTATGGCGCTTATTACGTATACGCCGTGCATGTGTGTATGAGGCATTTCTTTACGTTATGATTCTCTTTTTGGGGCATTTTCAATGCCCTAATTGGTCATCTAATTATAGTATTTCAAACACCAGGGGGGCATTAAAAATTATTAGCCTTTTTTTTTGAGATTGCTTACAATCTCAAAGGCATTAAAATGCTAATTCAACTGGCTTTTACTTTCTATGTATGAATTTTTGTTTTTTTTTTTTACTTAATACCTTTTTCTATTTTCTTGCTAAACTGCAGACGAGTCACCAGTAGTAAAGCAACAAAAACAAAAAAAAAAAACACAAAAAAATTGAGAGAAAAAACGCGACGTCACGCATGTCCTTGCACGGAAATGTCGAAAGTTTCTGTGTGTTTGTGGCACATTTTTCTTTGCTTTTTTTCCATTTTTTGTGTGCAAACAAAGGTTGTGCATAAAACTAATTAACTTTGCTATTTGCACGCTCTACGTGTCGAAAAAAGTATGGGGAAAATCAAAAAAAAAAAACCAAAACTTCGAATAAGTAGAAGTTTTTTGTCATTTTTCTTTCTACTTTGCTACCACCAAGTTTTTCTATTTATTGTGATTATCCTCAAGCAGATGTGTATTTTTTGAGCTGAAGTCCAAACATATTTAATTATATTATATTTGTTCGATGCATATATATACAAATTTAAGTAGTAAATAAATAAATAAATAGAATCAAATTTAAAGTCGAAGTAATACGATTATTTACATTAGTTGTGTTATAAATGGTCTAATTGAAAGAGTTATCTTTGGAAAAATGGGATTCTCTTGTTTTTTCTTGCAATCATAAGGAAATCGGGCCACTACCTTGATACCCAATATTCAACACTGATTGTTGATTTTGCAGCTAGTCATTGTGATTTATAGTAAGTGGGCGATAACCCGCCCTCAGTTATATTAGCTAATGGTAGTAGACTTTAAAATTAATTTGAACTTTCTGTGAAATATTTAATCCACGAATGAAACACAAAACATTTTAGCAATTTCACTTGCAATTGCGATGAAATGATAAATTGTCATCTAACTGACTTTTCAAATGAGGGAATGGACGAACTTTTATCGTACTTTTTAATTTATTGGCTCAACAAATGTGTTAGCCAATGACAGAAATAAAATAAATAAAACAACTAATTAGTAAATATTGTCAATATGTTTTGGACAACTAAAGTCATAGATTTGCATGGCGAGTCAACTAAGTGCAAATAAAATGCTAAAACTAACTAACTAATTAAGAAACGGCAAAAATCTCAAACATCAAATGGGGGAAAAAAATGAAGTTGTGCTTTCTTTACTCTGCTCTTTTATTTTGCTCTCATTTTGCACCCCTTTTCATTTACTTTGTCTGCTCTACTTTGTCTGTTTGTATAACTCCAATTTCATTTTTTCATCCTCTACTCTTCTTTTTTGGTTTCTCCTTTTTTTCGTAGTTTGAGATTTTTTCTATGACTTACATATCTCTCCCTTCATCACAACTTAACCCTATTTTCTATGAAATGCCCCTTCAGGAGGTTTCCACTAGTCTGTAGCTTCTGTTTTCTTTCAGTTTGTTGTTAGTGTTAACAAGCTACATTTAAATAATTAATTAAGCTCTTCTACACAACTCTATGCTCTAATTTTTGTTCGCTTTCCATTCCTATTTTTTTTTTTTTTTCAATTTTTTATATTGCAAACTCATAAACAGAAGGTAAATTTATATCTGCGTTGGCATAAATTTTTGTTTTGCCATATATAACTGGCATATACTAACTAATTATTTAATCAATATAGGCTCATAAATATTCCACAGACGGAGCCAGTGGATGAGAACGATATGGATATAGTGACCCTCATAGGCCATGTACATACATATGTATGTATGTATATCTTCGTATGCATGGCTCAATTAGTCAGACTTGGCAAACAAAAGTTTAAGTTCCCACAATGCCTCTATAGTGTCAGCCATCGGCGGTCTATAGGAAGCTATCGGACCATCTTCTTCCTATGCATGAAACGTTTAATATTGAAACAGGTCTATAATTATAATTAAGATGGCAAAGCTGCCAGAGTCTCACGCATTATAATTAAAGGTAAACACTAGTATGGCCAACAGCTGTTAGGCTTTAATGGCAAATGCAAGCCACTTGAGCGTAACACAGATTTTAAAGCCTAATTTTTAGCTGTAGGTAAATGGAAAATGAACTTTTAATTAAATTATGATATTGAGAAGAGCTCTTCCATTACCAAAACCATTATCTGTTCTTGATGAAGTACTTCAACTCGCTTTGAGGATTAAACAAATTTTTAAAGTGTATTATTGCAAGCTTTAAAAATGCATAAACATAAAACCAACTCTGTTTCCATTCAATTTTTCTATGTACCTATATATGTATTTATTTTTAGGTTTGTACAAACAAATGACTTGGCATTTCCTCCTTTGACTAAGAACGCATATCTAAAATCAAAAGCATTAGTTTCCATCTATTTCTCATGCCAGCCAGAAACAAATCGCTTTTGTGTTTTATCTATCCTTTTACTCAATTATAACAAAAGCGCGACCTTTAGACACAAACGCCGTCAACATAGTCAGAGCCAACTCCAACTTTACTTCCAGCTCCCGGCTCCGACTTTGACTTGGGCACTAAAAATGCGTGCGTGCCATACAGGGTTTTCTCTCTTTTTATCGATTTGCATATCTAAATTTAGTCAGGCGACATATAATACCCAACTAGGTATACATAGGTATATATATATATTTGTACATATACCAATACATATACACACATGCACACACATACATATATAGAGGTCACCACATGGTCACCATACACACGCGCCTTAATAAATATTGCATTGTGATACACAGAAAATGGCCCTCGAAATCGAGTTCCTTCTCCTTCAACCCAACCAGCCTAACCATTCACCCCCTCAGACACTACTTGGCCTTATAATTAAAGTTTGCCTTTGGGCTTCAATTACCTTTTTTTTGTATGTATTTTTTTTTTTTTTGGGTGCAAAACGAAATTCATATTGTTGTAGCATTGCCTTGAACCTGCTGGACAGGCTGCATGATAAATGAGCAAAGCCAACTCATGTGGCAAATGTGACATGTGCTCTGGCTTATTTTATTTCTCATTCTATGCCACACCACCTGTCTCCCTCGGTCTCCCACCTCTTGAGTAACATTTACTCCAGTTTTGCTTTTTTTTCCAGACAAGCGCTAAAATTACCATATCTCCCACCCTAACAAAATCTCTCCTTTATCTATGTTTCATTCTGTGTTTGGTCTTCTAATCCTGTGGAGGAGGCTAATAGGTCAGTTTAGTTGGGTCTTTTGGGTAGAAAATTATGGTTAATTTTGTGGGTTAAGGCGGAAGTTATTAAGTTGTTTGATTGAACTTTCGGTTGAGCGTTGAGGGTTTTAGGGATATTTGGACATTGCCATAGCCGACGGCAGGTCTGAGGTGGAAATTTATGTGCGCAGGGCCACCAGGTAATATGTGTATTCTGTTCATAATCAAAACGGATATTAAAGTGGACAATCTATGTACATATGTACATACATATATCCGATAAAATGCTTCTATATCAAATATTACGTATACGACATGAGGGCTGGTTTGTAAGCAAAGGGGATGAAATAAACAAGTGACCTTAAACTGTGTACAATTTTCATGAGTTTCAATTGCAGTGAATTGGTTTTATATGTTCAATCTAGTAATATTATACTACGATCCCTTGCGTTTAATATCAGTTAAGTGGTCTAATCATATTTGTCTATTTTCTTACGAATCTTGGCTTATTTCAAAGCTTTAGAACTGAAGTAATCGCTATTGTTTATAAATGGTAAGTATCAGATGAGAACTTATGCATTGTACATATATATTCTTCATTCTTTTCTTGTAGAAAAGTGAGGTAGCAAACCAGTAAATACTCAACTTTAAGAAATATTAAGCAATTCGAAATTTCAGATAAAAAATCAGCATAGATAAACAAATATATAAATTGCAATAATAAAAGAAACATTGCGCAAAAATATATTTGAATAGATACTCCAAGCAACTCCATGAACTAAACCTTTATCACATCTTTTAAGATTTGATTTCAGTTGACAATAAAATTTCTCATTTTTTTAGGCCATTACTCTGTCAAAGAAATAAAAGCCATCGCTGAATAGGGGTAAATGGTAAGAGTTCAAAACAAAAGCAATGTTTAGTTGCCAAAAAGTTGACCGATTGAGGGGATTGATTTTAATATATATTAGTAACCAATAATGCGAGTTTAAAGTTTTTCAATGTAAAAATATGAAGTATACGACATGTTGTCTGTGAAAATGTTATTAAAATGTAATAGAATATTTACGTTGGCAAAGCTTTAAATTCACACCATTCGTTGGAGTTCGAAGCTTAAAAGAGCGGGTAGAGAGAAAGAGGAAAAAAATGAATCCAAGCATTCTTGGGAAATTGGTCTTAGCTCAGCACGTGTGACATCAAAGTGTGTGCCAAGGAAATGTTTGAAAATCCCCTTCACATGTATGTATGCACTATGTTATTACCATATATGTCTGTATATAAATTTTTTGTATGCACAGCATGAGAAATGGTGTGGCGGCTGGACGGAAGGTCTGAGGGTGCCCAGTAGGCGGAGCAAGATGTTGAAGGCTCTGCATAATAATCTATGTAAATGTGTGCACAGAAAATTTGTTTGTATTGAGAAGCAAGGCATGGATTTACCACGTGGTAAGCTTGAAAATGTATACATATACACCTGTATCTGTCACGCCTCCACTTGCCCATACCTTCTGCATCTATTTTTACATATGGCCATGTTCAATGATTTGTTATCCCTGTTTCGCTTTTTTCCGCCCCACCCCGCCATGCTACTGTTTCTTTAAGTATGAATGTTTCAATAAATCGTTGTCATTCAACTTTCGTCAACGTGTCGCCTGCCAAAGTGGCTGTAAAATGCAGCGCCCACCCTCTGCTACTTTTCATCATATATTTTTTATGCACTCGAAACTTTCTTTTATTTTCCTCATGATGAACAAAAAAGAAAAAAAAAGGGGGTAAAGTAGTTTGCAGTAGGGTGATGGGTGTGAGGCCCTCCTGGTAGCTCATTTAACTTGTGACATGTGATGCCTGACTCTGTTATATGAAAGTTTTGCATAATTTATAATGTGAGCGCGAAATGCGAAAGTTTTTCACAGTTCGTTTATTATTCGTATATTAAGGAGTTTTTTACTGTTGCACCTAATAAGGATCGATTGCCAGAAGATACCCAAATTCATCTGCTAATCTGCATCTAATTGCACTCACCCAATTAAACGGAAGAGATAACGAAAACAGAGCTTTGATGAAAGTAGTTAGACTATAAAAGTAAAGCAGAATTACTTTCAAAATTGGTATTATCTATCTTAATATACATAGTCTTTAACACCAATGCAATGGTTAAAATCAATTTGTGTTCCTCATTGTAAAACAGGATAATTTTGATTTACCTACATAAAGAAATAAATGGATAGAAAGAAAGGGCGACAAAAAATTGATGACAAGGACGACAAATATGAGAACCAAGTGATTTAGATTATAAACAGATTCAAATTTGTGCATATACAATTTCAATTTTGTTTTGGTAATTGGCATTTAGTTTTATACTAATTACTAGAGGGTATTTGTGAAATCGTTTCACCAAGTTAATGCACGGATTGGTTTCCTTTTCGTTGATTTTCCATTCACTGCTCGATGCTCCGTGATTTGACAGCATATGAAACAGAATTTCAATATTCTCTGGATTTTGTGGATATGAGAAGCAGAAGAGGTGAACAGAAAAAAAGCGGGGAAAAAAATAATAATAAAAATCACAAAAATTGGCATTCGTGCAAATACAACAAATCAATTTCTGTTTGACCTAACGCTTCACTGAGCCGCACCGTAAACTAACTGAAACAGGCAGGCTATATAGAAGCTAACGTACGTACCTACCTGTCTGCCTACCTATCTGCCTGTTTCCCCTCTATATCTTGTTCCTTCCTCAACTCGAAAATACCTGCAAATAAACTTGGCTTGTGATATTTCGAGTTTTCGTTTTTGGTTTTGTTTTTTTTTTTATATTTCTTGCCCCTGGCACTGACACTGATTGCTTGTGAGTCCTAGAACGAGTGATGGAGAGTGCGAGAGAGGAGGTAGCCCCGGCTTGACTGCAGTCAAGATGGCCATTATTCACTTGCACTCGCCACTTCACTTCACCCAAGACAAGTCAGACAAGTCGGACAAGTTCGGACGGAAGAAGTAATGGTCGTTTCGTCGAATGGTAAGGTTTCTGTTTCAAGGCAATGAAATGCCGTCTGGCGTGACTCACGCTCTCATCTCGTATGTGAAGTAACGAGTTCAGTGTTTCTTTTTTTTATTTTTTTATTGTTGTTCTGTTCTGTTTCATTTTTCTTTTTTTTTTTTTGTCCTTTGTTGTTAGCAACATTTGTAGTTGTTGCTTTTGTTGGTTGTTGTGTCAGGCTCAACGGATTTTGGTCGTAGGCTTGGCCGGATGTTCTGGCATTTCCGTTCCTCGCTTTAATACTTACTAATACGAAATCGTCATGACTTAGGTCATTTTCGTCTTGTTTTGTGGTCTCGCATTTGCTTTTCTTTTTCATTAGCATTTCTCTTTAGGGAAATAATGTCGTCGATTATGTTACATAAGGAAAACAAACGAACTAACTTGCCCAAAAGTCAAATTTTTCTCTACCCTCCCTTCAGAAGGTTTTTTGTTTTGGGTTTTTTGGGTCCTTTTGCACAAAGATTTTCGCTCCTAATGATGTCAACTTTGCACGAAATGCCCAAAGGAATCCAGAGAAATGAAAGCAAGAAAAAAATAATAATAAATGTAGGTTAACTTAATATTCGGGTTAATTGTGTATGAAATTTATGGTAAAAGTTAATTGATGAAGTTTAGTAACGGATCAGAGTGAGCTGAGTGCTAAATTCAATACTTAAAGACCTTACCAAATCGAGAAAGAAAAAAACAAAGCAAAACCCTAACCAAAACCAAGCAACAAATAGGCCAAACAAAAATCCATTAAAAATATATTCAAAAGTAATTTTCACACTTTATCTCTCACTCAAAGACTGTCTCTCATCCTTAAAAGTCTGCGGCAAATCCTTTCTATAACGTATACAAAAATGTTCTATCTGTCTCTGTCTCTGTTTTTCTTGTTCTGCCTATCTTCCTGCATACATTAGACGGTGTGAATGTTGTTGTTTTTTTTTTTTTTTTTGGCTCCTTCTTGCGTTGTCCTCCATAAAATGCGCAGCAATATGAGTATGTGTGCACAAACTGGGTTTATATGTTCTCATAATGTTTTCGGCCATAAATTCAGCTTCATTAGCCGCATGGCATAAAAAAATGTGTCTTCGTTTTTCTGTTTTCTGCTTTCTCTCTCTCTCTCTTTTGAGGGGTTTTTTTTTTCGTTTTTAAGCCGAAAATTTCATTTGAAATGTGCTCTACGTCTTTACGGTCTTAAATGATAAGAAATTAGACTTTGCAGCTTGTCAAGCATCATCAACATCATCATTATCTACTTGTGGGTACTCTTAGAATTAAGACAACATTTTAGTTAAAGTGATTCATTTGGTAATGCATTTACCCCAAGTCATGTCTCTGTCATATTAAAAACTTTTCTGACAAGCGGTTACTAAACCAAATTTCTTACTAGCTATTTACTTGTGAAATCTGAGGTTCAATCAGAAACTTGATATTTTTTATGGCAAGACTTCTCTCTTTATTTTTTTTCGTTACGTTTTGGCAATCATCAGAGAAGTAGACACTAGACAATAAAATGATTCGCTATTTAGCCTTGAGCTTGTTCTTGTTCGGAGGTTTTGCTTTTTGTTTTTTTCTTGTTCATTTTATTTGTTTGTTTTGCACGCAGCAAAAATTTGCACAAAAATGTATGTTTCGATTGTGTTGTGTTGTGTTCTGTTCAGTTTTGTCAACAAATTGGCCAATGTCACAGTCAATTCAAGTTGAGACACACAAAAAAAATGTTAAATGCCTGGGCCAGGAATTGCCATACCCTATAATCTTAAAGAGTAAAAGAGCACATTCGGCCGATCCAGTTGAAAAGCAATAAACAAAACGAAACGACGACGAAAATCGCAAAGTAATTTTGTTTCCCTGGTTTTTATTTTTATCAATTGCTATACATTTGTGAGATCGCTATACCTAAAGGATGATTGTTAGATGATTTAGCACTAATTAATTCAACAATTTTTGTTTTTTGAATTGGTAATTGGGCTGCTAATAATATTAAAGACTAGTTTGAGCATGAAAATGAGTTTATTGTATTCCAATATCTTCCCTCCGAAAATCAATATACTTTTCTGTTATTTCAAACCATTGGTCTTAACAGTTTTTTCATTTCTTTTGAGTCATCTCAAAAACATGGCTTTGCGTCGTTGGCGCTTGTAGTTTGTTTTGTTGAACTTGGCTCATCTTAGAACAGTTTAGTTTCCGGCTAATACGCCCACATATATTTATGATTTATCTCCTCTCACAATTTTATAAACATTAGCATTGCTAATTGTCGAAATAAAAAGCGAATCCTTCGGAGATAGGTAAAATAAAAAGAAGAAATTGGTAAATTTTCTGTTTACAAAAATTCATTCTGCAAGCAAAAAGGATATTTCATAGTCGGTCCTTAGTTCTAAGATGTAAATTTCATTCTAGTTTATTTATTATATTTTATTTATTTCTTGTATTTTGCTTTTTTCTTCTTCTTCCTTACGTTGTCTGTCTTTGTTGTATGTATTCGATGTTAGGGATACAAATTGTTTGATTATAGAATTCGTGCCAACAAAAAAACCAACAGAGAAAAGAAAAACCACCACATAATATTCACCCACATGAAAGTCATAAATTTTCATCAATGTGGGTTTTGCTGTTTTAGAATCTTATGGCAATTGGCTAAGAAATATATATAATATTCTCTTATTCTCTTCTTCTATTTTCTCAAAAGATAAGACAATGAGTGCATTTAAGTGGGCGCTCAATATGATGTAGTGATGCTAGATAGATGAGTTGGCTGGTGGTTGGTACATAAATTTTCATTTCACTGTAAATCAAAATTTCCAAGCACGCACAATTGAAGGAAGCCAAAGCCACATTTCAATAAGTTTTCATATACATAGAATAGAACTGGGTCAGTCTTAAAGCTTTTCAGCAAACAGAATCCTTCAGTTCTCTTTATCCTGTCCATCCTTTGCCTTCTATCACATTTCCTTTTCTTTTCTTTTTTTGAATGCTCCTGTCTTGTCCTTCTCTTGTTATCATATAGCCATGTTAACCTTGACTTGCAGCCAAAATGAAAAAATAAGAAATAATAAAATTTGGGATACAAATGTAGAGCCTGCTTCTAGGCTAGCCACACACACACACATTCATACCCACCCAAATACATATACATAGACGTAAATAATTAAAATGACCTCATAATGTTTCGATTTTTTTTTTTCGTTCCTTCTTTGGACATGGTGTGGTGTTTTTTTTGGGTGCTTTTGTAGACTTTTTGCCGCAGTCATTAATGTAATGGTCTGCATTATTTGTGAACATTTTAGCATGTGAGTGACCGTCTATCTATATCTATCTATCCCATTCTCTAACACTTGTCATCTCGCTCGCACATTCCGTCTCTCCCTATTTCTATATATATATATATGCGAATGACACGCATGGCTTTTCGGCATACTCTTTAAAAAGAAACGAATATATTAACTTTGTCAGGGATTTGAGCAAGTCTGTATTGAGTAAATTACTTCTTAACTTCAGGATTCAGCAGCGACAAGGACAATTTGCCCAAAAATGTCCCAACATGTCCCTACATATACTTTAATTAATTGATATTCACTCTAGTAGTCAATCACATTCCAGAGAGAATTTAAGTATTTGTAAGTAAGTTGACTTGATTTCTCGTTTGTGTTCGACATAGAAATTTCTTAAATATTGTTTCCCACTTACTTCTTTAGCCAATTTAGCTAACTATTTGTAAAACATCCTTAAGGGTATTCCGAATTGGCATTTCAGACTGTTTTTTTTTTGCTACATCTACTGGTAGATTTTTTATTGTTGCTTTTCTTGGTTTTCTATCCCGGACTTGACCTTTGGGTTTCTTACATTTTGCATTTTTATTTTCGCTGGTCACTTTTATTTCTCCTTCATGGTTCGATATAGTATTTGCTGTTTAGCTGCTTGGCTCAGCGCCTTTTGCTGCGCATTCATTCATGAAGCTCGTGCCCTCTACCGTTACCGTCACAGTCACCGCCATCGCCATCCGATTCCGCATCATACTGCTGCCTCTCTTGCTCTTCAATTTTCCCTCTTTGTTGTTCTAATCCGCGCCTGTCTTTTGCCTGCCAAATTGTCTGTGCCATCAAATTAAACGACAACTAAATTGGCGCACATTTTGTGTGCTATTTGGCAGGCTTTTGTCTGCGCTTGAGAGGTTTATATAAGCCAGCAAGAAAAAACCAAAACCTAGAGAAAAAAGTGCTAACAATGACAACAGCTGACATTGATTGGGGATATATATATATATATATATATGGTTAGGTATATATATAACAGTAATCTAATAATGATCATTATTATAAGTGGCAAACGATATGGATACTAAGCTCATTTTATAGGTCCGAGGTGCGTATACGTAATGTTTTCTTTGAAGTTCAATAATTTGACCTAAATCTGAAAAAATCGAATAATGATCATTTCACTGAGTGGCAAATAAATTGGCAATTTGTGTGTGATAACTGTGTACACTGTGCTGGTACAAATAGTTCAATAAAGTAATTCGAAAATTTCCCTGTTAACATTAAGTAACACTTATTGAAAATAATAATAAACTTATTTTGACTTCTTGTCCGTCTAGGTAACAAGATAACATGATTGTTTATATAATCCATAACTTTTAGTCATTTCATACTGTAGGAATAGCCTAATAAAACCATATTTAAATTTTATATTCGGTGAAAATTCATATGATTTTAGTTGAAGTTAATCCAACTGGAAAAATTTCTGAAAATATTAAATATAAATCGAAGAAAGACTGTTTGGACTACAGACGAATTGCTACATTAACTATTCAGATAGCAAAGCTACATAAGCATCCAAATAACTAATATTCGTATAAACTGAAAATAAA
This sequence comes from Drosophila paulistorum, assembly GCA_018152135.1. NCBI lineage: Eukaryota > Metazoa > Arthropoda > Insecta > Diptera > Drosophilidae > Drosophila > Drosophila paulistorum. The sequence goes on along the minus strand of JAECXG010000606.1, from coordinate 4,705,097 downwards.
CATTTAGAAAAGTTTACATAATTTAAAGTTATTATTAAATTATTGTCTGTTTATTTGGCCAGTTCACTGTAAAAATGTAAAGAAATTAGCATTCTAGTAAATAGAAATAAGATTACATGGCGTATACGCAATGTTTTTATGGCAAGAAAAATGTGTCCTATTTATGTTGTTGTTGTATTTTTGCATCTTCTTGGAAATGTTTTGTAAAACAACATTACCTGCCGTCATTTTCAATTCGTAGTGAACTTTGGTAGACATTTTATCTCATGACTTAATTAGTTAGTGTCGCCGGACGAAAAACCAACCTGTACATACACACACATATATATATATATATATATATTTAGACTGAGACAGGTAGGGCAACGAAACTCAACCACATTTCCCTTAGCGCCAATAGAAAACTTTTCAAAATAGATTAAATTTCTTAGAGGCAGCAGCAGAAGCAGTAGCAAGCAAAGAGAAAAAGCACCGAAATGGCAAGAAATGGCTAAATTGAGTGCACACACACACACATATAGAGACCACCGCACCACTAACTCACACCCATTCCCATACATACATATATCTTGGGGAGAAGACCACAAGTGCAGTTTTCCTGCTTTCCTTTTATTTCGCTTTACTTATGACAACAAAGCTACAGCAAGAGAAAAAAGGAAAAAAGAAAGGAGGAAAAATCGGCCAAAAATTGAGCTAGCCTCTGGCTGGGATACATTTGAGTCCAAGTTAGCTGCAGTTTTTCGTTCACTTTTCTTTCTGGTCTATTCTGTTGCCTTTTGCCCTGAGGTCATTCCAGTTTGTACGCTTAATCCCAGAGCATCTGTTTTGTTAACCCACAGCTCGATCTTTCTTTCTCTCTTTTCCTTTGTCTCGCTGTTTTTATAGGTTGTAGTATATTTTGTACGTCCATTGGCCATTGTCGTTTTGTGTAGTTACAGTTGATGTTTCGATTATTTTTGCTGTATGTTGTTGTCGTTTTGTTTTTTATAATATTTTGCGTTGTGTTGAAAATATTGTAGGCATCTGATCTAGACGCCTCTAGTTATGGGTCAGATATTTGTAATAATAAAATATTCCTGCTAATAAATGCAAATATTGTAAGTGTCAATGCCAAATTTTACTTAAATTATATACATAGATTTTTCGTTCCTCTCATATGTATATACCAATGTTCTATTTTTTTTAATCTCGCATTGAAATATATCTAGTTATCTGCTGGTTCAATCAATCAATCAAAAAACAAACTAAACGATGAGAGAATAAAAATAAAACAGAGTTCCGGGGCAAACTTAAGCCGTGCCGAAGTTTGTACACCCTTACAAGTTCCTATTACTCATGCATTGCTAACATCTTTTCCAAAAAGTCGATCTTTCTCCAAAGAATGGCCCACAAACTCAAGCGGCACGGCACATATAGCATGATCTTTTAACGTATTTGATCAAGTCTGCTAGAATTATAGTTTGGTGATAATTGCTTAAGAAGCACAAACAATTTTTCTGTAGAATAGTAATTGACTATAGAGTATAATACTCATAGTCAACTAATCTTGATGAAACTCGGCACAGACATTAAGATATAAATAAAACGGAAACATTCGATTGGAAAAAATCAAAGTTATTGATAGAAGTCTCTATATTCGACCGATCATTCATTTGGCAATACAGTTTATAGGGACCAGAAAAACGGTCGAACGGACATGGTTATATGAACTCGTCAAGAATATATTTATTTATTTATATTATACCATAAGCATCTCACTTCTATGCGTTGCAAACTTCTGACCAAAATTATATACCCTTTTGGCAAGGGAAAAAATAGAAGGAAAGAAAAAATCTATGGCAGCGCATCCGCCCATCATTGAAAACAATTTATCATGGCTTCATAATGCAAAGAGTTGAAATGAAAGCCAAACATTGGCAACGTCATTTTACCTATATGTATATGTATGCGTGTAGGTATGTTTGCCCCTTTACTTCTATCAATTTCTCATAGCCATAACCCTATACAATGTCCCAGCCCACACAAATCGACCGTCTATCTCTTGCTGCTATCCGCAATTTACCTGGGAAATTCAATTTAGCGCAACGCGCGGTTTACAAAATGAAGAGAAATCGAATTGAATTGAGTATGGCAAATGCATCATTGATTAGCTGCTGACAACTTTTCCAAAATAAAATATAAAAAAACGTACGATTGCCTTGCAATGGTGGAAAACTGTAGAGAATGTTTTTTGCTTCAAGTTGCCAGTTTGAAGAATACCCTCTGCCAAATAAGTGAATCTCTGCCATAGCCTCCAAATGAATCTTTTCTATCATTGAATTTAAACAAAAAAAAGTGTGTACAAGTCGAAGAAAAAGAAGTTAGCTCAAGATGCTAAGAACAAAAGCTAAAATAACGAAAAATACAAAAAATAAAATAACATGCCTTAATTAGCACTTGGTTCTTTTTTAATGAGATTATAGCCTAAATTTGTGTGCTTTCTCTTGCCGATCTTTAAAATGACATATTTAATAACTATGAAATTGTCTGAATTTGAAGCAACTGTAAGTTCGTGAACTTCCAATAGTATTGACTGGTTAAAATTTGCAAGATGATGTCAAATACGAAATTGATATTTTCGGCAGATCAAAAATAATAAACAAATTTATAAAGCATAAGTTTTGTATGTTTTTAATCTAATTTTGTTGACTAAATTGGTCGTAAATTGTGAAGAATTTGCTCTATGAATCGTTTTTCCGTATTTCCAAACGTTTAATAATATTTAAAGGCACCCAAAGATAAATTTATTAACTAAGAGAATTAAAGGTCAATGTAACAAACTGTACTACTCGTCTAGGACACTCGACCGAAACAAGCTTAAGCAGGGTATGGGAATGTTTGGTTTTAATGTGGCCCCAAAAAGTAGACTATACATATTTGAAGTTGTATGCGAATATTAAGACACTAATTGATAAATGAACTAATTGAAATGGGTATGTTATGCATGTAGATATTTTGTATATAAACGATCCAGAGAATACATTAAAACAACTATATATTTTGCTAAAAGCCCTATGTAAGTGTTACCAATTTGCTTTGAAACACAAGTACATACATATGTATCTTTGCAATTCTTCTGTGTATATAATTATAGTTTTATTTCGATTTTTCACTTTCGCTAAATTGCCACAATTATACAACAGCCCCACAAATGAAATAAATATGTTTCAAGTACAATACACACATGGACACAGTATTCATGTATACGTGTATGTGTATTTAGTTCTGTATACGTGGCACATACGAGGACCTTAGGCTTATGACTTACCTAATTAGTGACAGGATTTCCAGTAGTTTGTGGCACGAACTTGTTGGTTTGTATTGTGTGTTCAGGAGTGTGTGTCTGTGTTTTATTTCTCACTTTTTCACTGGATTGGCCCTGGTTGCATGACCTGGCGCCACCTGGCGACACGAAACGAACCGTAGATCTGAATATTTCGGGAGGCCCTTTGGGCTATTGTTGACAATCTGGCAACGCCTAAGAATGTTTTTACTATGTTTTATGTTACTTCAGCTTGTTGCAACTTATGTGTGCAATTGCCGCTAGCTAAAAGAGAAAGGTTCACATACAGAGAACGCGAGAGGGCGAGAGAAATACAGAGAGAGAGAGAGAGAGCGAATGAGTGAGTGAGAGGTAGAGAGTTGGTTTTAACTAAAAGTAGCAAGGACACGCACAGCAGGACGAAACGCGTGACGTGTCGCACACGTTCTTTTTTTGTCGGTTTTTTTCTTTCATTTTTACTTTTTATTATTGCTGTTGTTGTTGTTGTTGTGGCCAACAACAAAAACACCACTAACTGGGGCGTTGGGGCGTGGCTGAACCCCTGCCGCTTGAGGCGCGACACGGGGCACGCTTTTTGTTATATTTGCTTGTTGTTGCTTCTCTTGTGTTTTTTTTTTTCTTTCGCTTTTCATTTTTTATTTCATTCGACCAACTTTTGACGTTTTATGTTTCGTCATGTGATTTGTTTTTATTTTATGTTTCGTTCGTTTCTTCTTTCATTCCTTCTGCCTTTTAGTTGTATGTGTGTGTGTGTGTTTGTGTTTTCTTTTTTGTTGTTCTTTGTTTGTTTGTTTGCTTTTTTTTGTTTCATTTTGTTTTTGTCTTTTTATTTTTATGGTTTTTCTTTCTTTTTCATTTGTTGTTCTTCAGTCTGTATTTCTTCTTTTGAATTTCCCCTCTAAGTAGGTGCGACGGTAAATGACGGAAGGGGGACAAATGGGAACACAGAGGTTGCTGGCAGTTTGATGATCATTTGGCGCCACTTTTTGGACTAAAGTTTCTTTCTAAATAATGGCTGCCAGCTTATGTAAGTGGCAAGCAATTTGGCCAAGAAATATGTGTGAGAGAGGAGAAAATATGTTTACTTATAAAAACGGAACGGTAGTAAAACTTATAAAAGTGGGAAGGAGGCGACTGCGATGATAACGTGCAAAATATTTCACAAAAAAATTACTTGAACTTAAACTTTAAAGTAACTTGTATGAAAGTTGTCAAAATGCTAAAGCAACGTGTCCTTGTTCAGACCTCAAAGGCGTATATATGATTCAAATTCGATTTGAAAGTCGATACACTTTCATTGAAAAGCTTTCCTTCATTTAAGTATGGCTATTTCGATTTGAATATATTAAATAGCGTAACTATTTATGGTCAATTATTTTGATTTTGACCTATTAAGAAAATGGAAAAAAAACTGTGATCCTGGTTAAGATGGCGTTATTTTCTGATTCTTAAAATTCGCTCCGATTAGTTTAAAATCATCATCTTTGTACGTAAAGCCCTAAACATATGTTGAGAAAAGTGCAATATTATATACATAGCAAACTCCGATTGCCAACTCCTAAAAATGTATTTAGACTTAGTTAACACAACTGATTTCATTACATTAGTACGTCATCTTTAGGCACTCAAATTTTCAACTAACTTTAATTTGACAAATCTCTAACTTCTATGCATTTTACTTTGACATCAAGAATTAAGGCAGCACTTATTATTAATTTAAAAAAGACCGGAAAACGTTCCTGCAGGGCACACTAAGTAGTTGGGTTTATTCGGTGCGGGAGAGTCTGTTTCACAACTTATCCTACTGTTTATCAAGGAACTACTACATCATGAGGGCAAGTTAACAATGCGGAGAGCACAAGAGCGGAAACTGATATGATTCAATTTCAATGTGTTTTACATTTAGATGATCGATGCAAGATTCATACTGCAATATAGGAAAATCGTTACATTTGAAATCTAATAAGATTTTAAAAGAGTTGAATTGCAGATTATATTAAAACTCTAGAGTAGTAACTGAATTTGATCACTATTTGAATTATTAATATACTTTTTGAATTTAAACGCTCATTTGCATTTAAGATGTTTTTCAACAATTTATCTAAATTATTATTCGCATATTACTTTTTTTTTGCAGCTAATAAGCTTTGCCACTATTTCATTAATAAATCATTTGCTTTTGGCTTATTTAATTTCGTACATATTTACAGAAACGTAGAGAAAGGCGAGAACTCAAAAGCTGCCTCAATGAACTATTTTTGTTTTTATACATTATAGTTCTACATAGATACATATTCATTTATATATGGCTGCCTTTGCCACGGGAGCACAAAACTAAAATCAAAATTAAAATCAATTAACACGGTGCAAATGACAAACAAAATGAACTAGAACAGGAAAAGTAAATAAATAAAACAAAAACAAGATGAGAAAACAGCTATTTTGGACAAATTTATGCGATGCATTTGCAGTTCATTAATTTCGAATAAAGCAATAGACTTGGAGATACCGTAGAGATAATATTTAAATAATCCAACAGCTGTGTAATTCATAATTTCCGTCATGACAAATGTTTATATAAGTTAATATAAGTATAAAAACCAGAGGGCCGGCGCTAACTTCGACCCTTGCAACTTTTTTGATAACGCTTTCCTTAGCTAAAGCCGTCAAAGTGGGCTAATGTTTGGTAAAGAACGGCCTATGAAATAACGATCAAAATCACTGTTTTCCACCGATCGTTCCTAAGGGGGCTATATGATATACATAGTCACCCGATCTTAACAAAATTTTGCATAGTTGATTAAATGTCTAATAAACTTACCAATATTCAATTTCATTACGAAATTATTGAGAAGAGTCACTGTTCGTGACTTTGCCGTTTGTATGGGAGCTATCTGATATAGTGGTTCGATCCGTCTGAATCCGAGATATTCAACCCCTGCAGTATATACAAGCCTACATGCAAAATTTCAACTCTGTAGCTCTTGCGGTCTAGAAGGAGTTTGACAGACGGACGGTCGTCTGATCAAGAATATATATACTTTATATGGTCGGAGATGTGTTGCACACTTCTGACCAAAGTTAATATACACTTTTTGCAAGGGTATACAAATACCTAACTACATATAAAGTATAAATTAACTACTAAAGTCCTTATAAAGTTCGAAGATAAATCTGTCTAGATTTCGACTTTGCATTTTTGCAGTTTTAAGATCAATCTTACAAAAAAAAAAAACAGCTAATAAAATGCTAGTATACCCATTCAGAAAATTCTAATGACACTCGGTATATACGAACAAATATTAAAAATTCAGCGAAACTTGCCCTGGCAACAAAATGCAGGCAAACAATGTAAATGCTCGCACACTGAAAACATTTTCTCACGCTCTTGAAATGCAAAGAACAAGAAGATGGAATGTAGCCATAGAAGAAGAAGTGAAAAAAATGCGAAATAGCAGAGCAAAGCAAAAACACGGGGAAAAGCCGAAACCGACAAAAAAAAAACAACATCAAATAGACGAGACACTAAATTTGTGTGTGGTCAAAAATTGAATAGTGGCCGAACGAAGGATGAATCCAATATTGTGAAGACAAGGAGAAGAAGAAAGGCAGCAAATGGTCTCGTTGTCGAATTAAGGAAGAGACGAAAAGAACTAAAACTAAATTTAATTTAATTTATTGTAAATGTAAACGTTACTATAAATGAATGTAGGGAGCGTTATGTAGTAGTATTTCTTTTGGCTATCCAACAACTTTTATTACTTGGCCAAATAGATAGGAATTCATTTGTAAGAATTTCAAATATTCACTCTTTCCTGTATCGTTATACAAATGATTCTCTATGCAACATGTCGTCAAGTTGAAACTGCGTCGGCAGCGGCGAAGACTTGATATCTCCCTTCGTGGGAATGGGAAGAACTGTGAGTGGGTTGAGCCGACTCCACTCCCAGTAGGGCCGCACGCAATAGGTCACACAGGGTGACTCATAATTCTCTAATGATTGACTGGGGCGCCTAAAAAGCTTTTCGTTTTGTTGTTGTTGTTGTTGTAGGTGGTGGTGGTGGTGGTGGTGGAGTTCCCGCCGCCTAGTTTCTAGTTTTTCTGTGACTTTGCGTGTAGTTTGTAATTTAAGTAAATGTGGGTCGCTAACTTGTAAGTTGAGCCTGCGTATCCTTGCCATGTGTGCGGTAACGCGATTTACTTTTGACTGACTGACTACCACGACCGTACCTACCCTTGGTTCTTAGGCTCACTCCCGCACCCAATTCTACTCCAAAAAAAAAAAAAAAACAACCTTTGGCTAATTGTCATTGGCCAGGCCTAGACCAAACTAAACAACCTTAAGATATAAATTCAATTTCATTTTTATTTTTTCTTGTTTCTTTGGGTTTTTTTTTCTTTTCGATGTGACAAGTATCTACATACGTCTACCTCTGCCTAGTTCTTGGCTTGCATTTTGCCTGCACCTTGACACTAATATTAAGCAAAAAAAACAACAACAACAAAACCAAAAACAACAGCAACAAACAAGAAAATGTGCAACTAAAAATAGTCCGACGGAGACCGCTAAAAGCAAATGGTAAATTGCTCAGAGCATGTACCCGCATAGCAGAGGGAATGGCGATGAGGATGGGGATGCGGATTCAGAGGGTGTTCTCCCTCACTTAACCCAAAAGACACTTGTCTAAAGAGATTGGCTACTTGGCTTCTCGGCTGTTTTGCCGATTCTCTATTTTAGTTTTCGTATCTTATTGATATCTGATTCACTTTAACCATTCTTCTGGCTAATGATTGAAATTGCCTGATGACTTTTTGAAAACTAAAGACTTGATCTGGTTGCCAGTTAACTGTTCTATAGCTATAACAAAAATTTCAACTTTTGATCAGCAACTGATCGGAAAACCCTACGAAACTTTCAACATATTTTCCAATCTAAATTCAATCGGAAGCCAAAAGAGAAATATAGGTTAATTGGTCAACATTAAACTCTTGTATATTTTATGATTTTGAAATGCTCAAATATTAGTCTGAATTTGAAATCTTTTAATTTATTTATAATTAAGAGATAACATTTGATTCACATAAGCTTTGCCTTTTATTATAATTGAGTGTGATATATGTTTATTAAACATTTTGAATGTTTGATGTTTTACCAATATTATTTTTGAAGTCACTTAATTTTGATATTTGTTTCTTTTGTTTTTTGGTATTGTTCTTTTTCTTGCACACACAAACAACACTCAAATAAAGCCACACATAGAGAGTCATACGCAGAGTCACACACCGACACTTTCTCTCTCTCTCTCTCTTTCTCTCTCCCTCTCTCTGACTCTTTTTCCGTCTCTTTCGCTCTGTACTAAGTCGTATCCATAGCTTTTACATAACTCACTCACTGCAGTCTGCAACTGCATGAAGTTCTTCGAACTAAACAGCAAAAAAAAATGTAAAAAAAAACATTTATATTATATATATAAATATACTATATATATATAGTAGATATGATATATTTGAATATATATATATATACAAATATATAGAATAACAACGACGATTGTAAAGTTGCACGTTAAAAATTCAAATTCACAATTCGTTGCCCCATTGAAATTTTGTGCACATTGTTGCATTTTTTTCATGTATTCGAATTCCAATTATTTTGTGCATATTATTTGTTAGTCCGAAAGTCGGTTTTTTTTTTGTTTGTTTGTGGATTTCCTTTTTTTTTTTTTGGTTTTGAGGTGTCATTTTGTATTTGATTCGTTTAAATTCGATTCGACTTGATTACGATATTATTAGTTTTGTTTGTTGGCTTTCTTACTCTCTTCTTATTCTATATAGTGAGTAAGTAGTTGGAAGTTACTACTACTCTACGCTTCGCTCGCTCTCGCTATCGTTCTGTCTCTCTGTCTCCGTGTGTTCCTTCAGTTTCTTCTTCTACATATATTTAGTTAGAATGAATACAATATTTCGCTCCGCTTTTTGCGCTATGTGTTGTTGAATTGCAAGCCCGACCCGAACTGAACTGAACAAACTGAAATGACCAAGTTTTTCCGCTTTTCATGCAGTTGTTTTTCGGAGACGGAGACAAAAAAGAACAAAAAAAACAACAACATTCAACAAAATACTACGACGAAAAGAACTCTGGTGCGCCGATTGCTTTTCCTCACCGACGTTCTGCCCGCATATTAAACCGTGGAGAGCTTTTGTCGGAAGCACCCGAAGACCCACAAAGCTAATGCTGCGAGTGGATGCGAGGTCCTCCAAATGGTTCGGCGAAAGCCACAAAAGCTTTCACATAAAGAGTGTAAAAACTTTTACCCCCCAAAAAAGCCAAGCACAGCTGAGTGAATTACCCCTCAGTTTCTCACGTTTCTTCCACTATATGTTCATGTGGGAATCAGCTGTTTTTGTTGATAACCCGAAACACTAGAAACCTGAATTCCGGGTCAATCCAATTCGAAAAGAAAATAACAAAACATCTGAAAAAAAATATTTTATTACGGCTCTTTCAGTTCAATTAAACACAAAATGTCAAAACCTTGTTAAGTTTTTTTTTAACTCAAAACGGATTTTTTTTCTTGCAGTTTACAAATAACATTATCCAATTGAACTATTTACCAATATCAAACTCCAATTTAAAACACTACCAGAATTTAAATAAACGAGCCATTGAAAAAGCTGTAAAAGGAAAAACTTTTAACGCCATCTGGATTAGGGCCAAATTCAATGGATACTCTCTGGCACCATCTGTTACCCGAATGTAGACGTTGATCCCAAAGCGAGCTTTCATTCCTTCAAAACCCAACGGTATTCCGTTTGCATAGGCTCAGATTCGTTGAAAAGGATCAGCTGTAAAGATGGAGAACCAAGTATGCTGGGATTATGAAACTCAATCTCAAATGCCAGCAGCGAATAGTAATTATAAACGGCTAACAGAATTTCAAAATCATATATGTAGACCTCAAATGCATTAAAAACCTTTTTTCGCTATTTTCTCTTCTAAAAGTTAACTGTCTAACCTTTATATGAAGTATAGTAAGTACGTTAGAATGTCGCTTAAAAATATAAATCGGTTTTTAATAACGCCTACGCGTACGAATAGGGGGTTTATATTTGTTCATAATGGACTTGCAATATTTCGAAATACAACTTTGGATACCCTAAACTTCAACAATCGCTGTAATCCGTAACGCGAATGTAAAAATCAAATAAGTAATTTATATTGTTTATGTACTGACGTTAACTAAACATAATCATAATATAACATCCATAATATAATAATTAACATAACAGTAAAACTTAAACTTTGAGAGTCAACTGATATATAAATGTCCAAAAAGTCTGTGAAATCTGAAACCCAGTCATGAGACTGGAACAACTTTAGGCTTTCACTAGAAAAGTTTTCAAACACCAACAAGAATGTTCCATAAAATAACTTGAGATATACCCCCACTACACATCCGAAATCAAATTGCCACAGCCAAACTCTGCAAATCACTAACTCACACAACTCCCCAATCATCAACATAATAAGAAACTATAAACATAATAAGAAAGTTAAATACCAATCAACAATAGACAGAATTATCAGCACTGCCAAAGTCTTCGATATCCCACACAAACATTATCCCAGTAACTCAATAATACATACCCCACCATGGCACCTAAACACTCTTTTAACGGACTCTTCCCTCAGAAAGTATCTAAAAACCTCAACTCCTCCTCTCATATACAACAAATTATTTGAACAAATCCTTGACGACAACAAAAAATACAAATCTATATTCACAGACGGCTCCCAAATAAACAAAATCACATCTTACGCCATAACCAACGAACACAACATAATAAAATCAGGCTTAATACCATTTTACTCAGCAGTTTTTTCTGCTGAAATTATCGCGATCTCAGAAGCCCTCAATATTTTTAAATACAAGCCCGGCAAATATGCCATATATGCCGACTCCCTCTAAACCATTGACGCAATAGAAAACATCAACAACTCATCCTATTATGCATCCTCCATCCGAAACATCCTCACCAAATACCTACCAAAATTTAAAATCATCTGGATCCCTGGCCATGTAGGCATTAAGGGTAACGAGTTAGCCGACCTTGCTGCGAAAAATGCTACCGTTCTTCCACTCATCCTAACCCCAAATCACAACTTTCAAGACATAAACAAATATTTAAAAAACTCCCTCAAAACACTTACAAGAAACACAATACACAACACATCAAACTGGTACCAAACTCTTGACCCGCAGGAATACAAAGCCCCAAAAAACACGTCAAGATCCCAACAAATTAAAATCACAAGACTTAGACTTGGCCACACCAACATCACCCACCAACACTACCTCGACCCAACATTAAATTCTTCATGTCCATTCTGCAATTATACAAAAATAACACTACGCCATATCCTAAAGGAATGTCAATCCCTAAAAACCTCTTATAATAAAATACTCAAAAATCTTGACCCAATTCAACTCCTTTCCCTACCAACTTCAAAAAATGTAAATATTATCCTTAGGAACTCCCAAACTAAAAGTGTAAACCAAATATAATCACAACTAGAGAGTCGAAGGCCCCAGAGCCAGCACTCTGTAATTTTACATTATAAGTTAAGTTATTAATATTTTTTATTGATTTAAATCAATCTTTAGATCTTTTATTTCAGGATTTTCCTGCACTTTTCAAGATTTGATAATGTTAATTGATGTTAATCAATAAGGACTAGAGTCTGGTAAATAAATCACTGAAATGAAAGCGCTTCGCTTTTTTTTCACCGAATTTAGAGTCAAAAGTCGTTGTTTTTTTTTAATTATTTGAAATATTTATTTTATTTTAAATTGCAGTTACAATTTTTGTTGCTGTTCACGTTTTGTTGTTTGAATGTTGCTGTTTTATGTTTTTACTCTTTTTTCTGATTTTTCTTTTATGCTAAATTGTAGTTTTAGTTTTTACTTTCTTTATATGTATATATATAGTACATATATATATACATATTTATATATATTTATGTGTATATATAGTTGTATATATATTTCACATATTTTTGTTTATATTTTCTTATTTCTTTTCGCAAACAATATCAATAATTCCTTTAACCTAATAACAGATGCACTTCATTTTTTGTTTGTTTCTGGTTTCATTTTGTTATGTTTGTTGGTTTTTTGTTTTAATTATTATTTATTTTATACTTATTTTTGGTAAGCCTTCCCTTATGTCTCACCCCCCGTAACGTGCTCACAGATCCATACGTCTACACATTCTCAAAGCTTAAAAATAAATTACGAATTACAATTAATTAACTTAGATACAAAATACAAAAACAAAGCGCACAATGTACACACACACACACATACATTTCATTTTTCCTCATCGTTCCTTTTTGTTCATCTAACTTATACTTAAAGGCAAGTCAAAAAAAAAAAAACTAAAAAAAAAACTAGCCCAACTTAAACAGATGAAGAAGCATCAAATACAATACACAACATTACATACTAAATTTTTATTATTCATTTGTTTTTTTAAATATGCATTAATCATAAATGTAAACTTTGGTTTTCCTTTTTGGGTTTTAAGTCAAGCGTTTGCTTCATTTTTTTTTTTTTTTTTTTCTTTTGTTCTTGTGTTTTGTTTTTGGGTGTATATATAGTACTATATAGAAATATGTATAAGTTGCATATCAAATTATCGTTTTTTTTGGCTCTCAAATTGTTCGAATTTGTATGTTTTCACATCTCTTAATTTTCTTTGTCGAATTTCCTTCTGATTTTCCAATTTCCAATCCATTTATTTTTTGTTTTTTGTTTTTTTTGTGAAGCAGCTTAGGTAGGTAGGTGGTTGATTATGTTGCGACGACAAAAAATGCTCTCAATCATATTGCTCAATCTAGTATAGTTTTAGTTGTTTAGGCTTTCAGTTGAAGGTAAAAAGTTAGGTAGGCGTGGCATAATGCAGCATTTAGAGTATTAATTAGTTGTATGTTTTTGTTTTTTTTTTTTTTTTTGTTTGTTATCTTATATAATAAAGCAATTGCAGAGCTTGTTTCATTTATAATGCTTTCTTTTCATTCTTTGTTTGTTCTTTGCTTTGTTTTATTTACTTTAGTATTTCATTTTATGGTCTTTAAAAAAAATATGATTTTATATTTGTATTTTTACATATTTGATTTAGTTTTTTGTTTTCCGTTGGTTGTTAGTTTTTTTTTTTTCTTCATATAATACAAAAATTAACAATTTGTAATCAGAATGTTTATGTGAGTCATTTTTCAGTTGTATGTATATAGTTGGGTAAACATTTGTATACCCTTGCAGAGAAATGTTAATGGCTATAGATCTGCAATCTAAACCTTTATTAAGTCCTGATCTGCCTATAATCTATCATTAGAAACTCGTCAGCTAGACCAAATCCTTTCAATTGTCAATCTGTAAGTCATTCAAGAAATGTGTTACGCGTTGGTAAAAATGACAAAAACGGAACCATTGATAACTGGAAGAGAAAATAAAGTATTGGCGATAGTTTTAGTATTCTAACTAAATCCAACTTTTCAAACTAATCCAAAGGAGTTTTCCACTTCAAGACGAATGCGGTTTCGGGAAAAAATCATTGACCCAGATTTTGAATCGAATAACTGCAAAGGTATATTAATACATCGGTACACCGAGGTTAATTACATGTTATGTATCTCTGAATTTGTAATATTCGTGTATGCCAATCTTTATGTTTGTATGTTTGTATATATAGGTATAGATAGATAGATATATGTATAAATCTTTGATGGGTATGCATGTATGTATGTCTTTTCTCGATTTGTATATGAAAGTAAATGCATATAGAATATGTTGACTTGATCAAGTAAAGATACAATATATATATATATATATAGATGTGTATGTATTGTATGCTGGTATGTGTATATGATATAATAAATAAATATATATGTATATATTTAGATGTAGATGCCATGTCGATTTCGGTGAGCTTAATTTTGAATGCTTTTCAATATTTGAATATATTTTTGTTCTGTTGGAATGACTGATAAATTATGTTAATACTAAAAAGTAATTCAATTTCAATATTATTGCATTTGATGTATTTTTACAGTAGTTTTTCTTCATTCTTTGTATAAGATATACATATATATATATATATATATATTAATATTATATAATTTGTGTTATTCATCATATGATTTTGTTATAAGCTTTAATTTGTTTAATGCCTTTTTTATTTCATTTTTTGTTTCTGTTTCTTGGTTTCATCACTATATATTCCATTTCTTTAATATTTCTTTTATATTTATTTTGATATTGCTGACAAGTTTCTTCTCGCTTTTTATTTGTTAAATAATTTTTTGAGATTTTTTCTTTTTTACACATTGTCATTATTCTTACACAACAATAAATTGATTGTCTAAATTGCTGAGTTTGCCATTGGATTCTATTCTATTCAGTTAGTGGAAAAATGGACGGTATTTTCTCTTCGTGTATGTGTGCGTATATGTGTGTATGTCCGTGTGTATGTATGTCATTGGATTTTCACTTGCTTTATGTCAAAGTCTTTTGGTTACAAATTATCGTATAAATCGGAATTTGATTTCAGTGAAAAATAAAACACACAGTTCAATAAACAAAATGCCAATTGAAATATCTGCACATTAAGTCGACTTGCCGACTTTGAGATATCCTATCCTGCAGCTAATGGGGAGATAATTTAAATTCACTTTTAATCAATCTATTTACCATATTGACATCCTAGCAGCTAGGAATAGATCTTATACCAGTTGTTTGTAATGTGAACTATAGAAGACCGATAATTAATTGGGTCTGGAAGCTGAATGAAGTGATCAGGGGGAGGGGAATATACATAGATTCAAAACCATATATACACAGATTTAAAGTGGACCAATCTCTTATTTCAGCCTACATTTTGATAATTTTTCGCATAGTTCTATATAAGAGATTACAAAATATGAAAATTCGTTTTTTTGTGCATTTTGTGCTTTTGTTGTTGTTGTGTAGTTCTTTTTTGTGTTTTCTTTGGACAGAAGGGTAAAAAAATATATAAATTTTTTGAAATTTTTCTTGAGTTTTTCATTTTTTGTTTTTCTTGTATTTGGTTTTGCTCCTTTTATCTCTCTCTTAACTCAGCAATTTAGACAATTTCGCGTGTAACGATCGATTGAATTATACAGTTAATCATTAACATTATCTTTATCGATTTGTTAGTTGGTTTTCATACATTATTTCTTCATCTACCACACAACACATTTTCCTTTGTTATTCGCATTATTCTTAATGTTTTCTTTTCGGTTGATCGTCATGCAAGCATGTTTATGTGCCACTGAAGCACTTTCGTTTGTTTTTTGTTTTTTGTTTTCGGTTTTGTTTCTTTTTTTTTGTTTAGGAAAAATAGTTTGCATTTGAATTAAATTTTTGTATTCCTTTTTTTGTTTCGTGGTTAGCAAAATAGGTTTGTTTTTTGTTGGTTTTATAGAAAAACAGCAACGCTAAATTTATGACAAAAAAAAAGCCCACATACATCACTCCATCGACTGAGTTTATCATTTGGTATTGTTTAATTTCTTTTGTTCTCTTTATTATTATTATTATTTTTATTAGTTATTTATAGTAGTCAAAGTTCAGTGCAAAGTTCATCATCTTTATACACTCTCTATACAAATAGCATTTGAAATGTTGTTGTTTTGTTCTCGCAAAGCCTAATCTAAGGTTAAAGGAAAAAACCTCTAGTTGGTAACAATTCATATCGATATCGTTTTCTGTCATTTTCTCTTTACTTTCTTTTTGGTTTCATTTTGTTTGTTTTGTTTTTTGTTTTTTTACAAGCATTCGTTTTGGGTTTTCTCTTTAGGCGCGGCGGCAACAATGTCCATATAAGTATTGTAAATAGTTAAAAAAAAAAAAACAAAAGAATATAACACAATTTAGAAATAAAGTGTAAGTAAAGCTAGAGCTAAGCTGGCAAAAAGTTAAATTCAATTATGTCAGCAGTTTAGTTATTCTTTTTCCATATACCCTTACAGATTGTTATTCAAAATTGTTGAGCCTTAATTTACTTCAGATGTTGATTCGGTTTAAGCCATAAACATGTTAAAAATTCATCTGAGATTCCCCATTATAATATGCTTTTGTCAAGTTTTAAAAGTGCGATCGATCTCTTGTCAAGAAGAGGGTTTCTCATTTAAGCACTTTTGATAAAATCATTGTTTCGGTGGACCGACTGCACATTAGAAAAGATTTTGTCGACATTGTCATGGTTTATTATTTCTAACCAATTCTGTGTTTCTAGGTCTTTGTGATTGGCTTATGATTTTATCTGAACTTTAAAATGCACAGGAGAAAAAGTTGTTCAAAAAACTGCCAAGTTATCCAAGCAAATGGAAATCAGGAAATGAGCAGATGTTCCTAAGTATATATCGTAAAAATGCTACCGATCAGTTGACTTGCTCGCTCCTTTTGCTTTCATACTGCAAGGGTATTTAATTTTCGGCATGCCGAAGTTATCTTTTAGTGTGTATGTATATAATTTTTCGTTTTTATTTCTTGATATATAATTCCACTATTATTGCTTTAGGGGGTTTTTTTTTGTTTTGGTTGTTTCTTTGTTTTTCGTATTTCACTTTTTTTTGGGGGGGGAAGGTTTTTGGTATTTAGAAAAAATACTGTTTGAGTTGGTTTTAGTTTTTTTTTTTTTGTGTTTTTTTAGTTTTTGCGTTTTTTCATTAGTTATTCGGTTGTTGCTTAGTTCAAGTATTTGGTTGTTCTTGTTGTTTGTGTATCAAAAGAAATTTGTATTAGAAAAATGTAACTAAATCAGAGAAATAATTCTCATGCGATTGCACTACCGGACATCGTTGTCGCCTGTCGCTCACTCTGCAGTTCACGGTTACGTTCATGTTCAGCTGTTTCGGAGCTAAATGAAAGAGATAGACGAAGAGAGAGAGAGAGAGAGAGAGAGAGAGTGAGAGAAAGCGAGAAAAATAGAACAATGTTTGAATTTTGATAGTATAATTAACACAACTTACTTTGATCGCACAGCTATAGGACTGCCTGGTATATCCACCGGATTGGCATTATTATTATTTGTAGTAGAGGCACGGCGACCATTACCCGATTTGTATGAGAATATTGAATCATTCTCTATATCATTTTCAATCTATATGGCAGAGATATACTCTAAATATAATCCAAGTTGTAAAAATATTTCAATATTGCACATACCACTTGTCTTTTATAGGACAAACGTTCGCTGGACACTGAACCGCATGACGAACTCTCTGATACAGCCTGAGTGACGCTAGTCACTGTTGGCGGACTACTGGGACCAGGAAAACGCTTCGAACAAACTTGCGATTGTATGTGCTCACAAATGCGACGAAAACGACGAATATTTCCTGTAAAAAGAGACAATGATGTAAGTAACAAGACTAGGTTTTTTCCATAATCTTTTTTCCTTACCAGATAGTAGTGTAAATGTTAAAGCAAACAACATATCGGCTATATCACCTTGTTTACAAATGGCACTGATATCCACCTAAACAAAATGAAAATGATACTGAATTGTGATATACATATTTCCTATAGAGGCGAATGCATTACTTACCTGAAATTTAACATGACGTTGAAACATAACAGGTCCATTACCATTTCGTTTGTATTCCACCCGAAATGAGGTGGGTGAGACGACGCTATGCGATAGTTCAGCCATCTTAAAAAAGCAAAAGAAGATATATGCGATTATCTAGTGTTTTATTTGTTTAAACAGTTTCTTTCTTTCCAATCTAATGGTATGATTTAAGAAGTAATGTCATCAATAATTTGACAATTTTTAAATATTTTCATTGATTGTGAGTGCTAAGCATACTCCAGTCTATCCATGATAACCCTGCTGATGGTGAATTGTTTAATTGTAAGATTATTTATACATTTTTGTTCTAATTTATATGGCTTTAAATTAAATAAAGTTTTACATTAGTTAAGGAATTTTAATAAATTCAAGTTATGTAGGGAATTCTACATGTGGATTAAATGTAAATTTCATTTTAAAATCATCATTCTAAGCTTTACGTCAAGATATTATATTTTCTGAAAGGTTATCTTGTAAAAAATTTACCCAAACAGGATGGACTTACCGATAGAAATGCATGAATCAAATGCGCTTTAACTGTGGCTATGGGTTTACCCTTAACCAAAATGGTAAAAGTTTCATCCTTCTCTGTGGTAATTAGATTACCAAACCAGGAGCGTTTCGTTAGCTCCGGTGACGATTCGGGAGTCAAATGAACTTCATCGGCCGATACTAATGATGATATAAAATACCAAAATGTTAATATGCATAGATCGAAAATGGTTCAGTTTGTGGTAAAACAAATTACCCTGCATTTTTCTCCGATGGAAACGCGGACTGCCCAGGAAACTATTTTTAATATTTGTCAGTCGCGTTTTCCAGAGTTGACCACCGGGATTATTGCACGGTGAGCCCGGTATGCCGGGACTGCTGTTATTCATCAGTGGCGAGCCATTGGGATTCACAACTGTTTGTACAAAGTTAATGAAAGAAGAAGAAGAAATCATGAATTAGCATTGATTGGCATTGCGAAAGGAGTGGGCTACCACAATGGGTCTACGTTGCATGCACACACCACTATTCGACTCTGGATCGTGGAACATGCTAATGGCAATTGTCGGACCTGAATTGGCACGATGATGCACCACAGATGATGGTGATGAGGTTCCTTGCTGTGAACCACTGCCGCCAGAATTGCCGCCGGGACTGCCAGGTGGGACCCCGACATTATCGCCACGCGAGCTACCACCACCGGTTCCTCCAGTTCGCTCTTGACGGGCCGAATCACGACGTTCGAGGCGAGAACCCTCTCGCACCACAACTACATCACCTTCGATGCTCTTTTGGGAACTATGAGATGGCGTGCGACTCACTGATGAGTGATGCACTACCGAACTGGAGCGTTCACGGTCCCCATACTGAGAGTGTCGAGTGCCTGCCGCTGGCGATGATGGACGCGATATGGCATTGGCCTGCTGTTGAGCCGAGCTCATGGGGGAATTGCAACGTGTCGGACTGTGATATGAAGAACTTCGCACTGATGAGGATACTGTCGTTGGTGACCTTCGCTGATGGTTTCGTGTGCTGCTATACGACCGGAAACTGCAAGACGAAACGGAAGAATTAACGATTTTTGAACTGGTAAAGCTGCGTATAATAACTACTCACTTAAATGCCTGTCTACGCGGTGTTAAGGGTGAACCCTCGGAGATCTGTCCATAGCTAGGGGCATTGGTACCATTTATACGACAAGTGTCTAAACGTTTACGCGGTGGATCTACAGCGTCTAATTCACTGCGTGACTTTTGGGCAATTTCATCATCATCTTCAAGGGCAGGACGTCGACGTTTCCGCTCCAGTAAAAGGAAATATATTACCTTTTCTGTATTATGGCTGTTATATATAAATAATAAAGGGATTTAGATTAATTGCTGAGGTTGCCTTAGCTCAATCCCACCTAGTTCAGTTGAATCCATTGAGAATGACATCTCTTACCTGGCACTCAATAACTCCTGTATGAGTTTGTCCTTCTCTTTGAAACAACCAAGCGAGCAAATGGCATTCAATACATCTGGATCAACAGCTGTTGATGTAGGTATAACATGTGTTTGGACCACCTCCATCATTGGTAACTCCAGTTCCAGTTCACCTTTGCCACCAGCTGTGACCCAGGGATGACGATTTATTTCAGCAAGCTAAGCCGGAAAAATTAAATGACAGAGACCAAAGACACAAACATACACACACACACACATATGTACATATGTGTAAGTATAAATAAAAGGAAAACGTAAAGCTATCAAGAATGGAGACCCAACAATTCTGACCCCAAAAGAAAATAAATAAAAACCAACAAATGGTTTTCCTCTCAATTTCCAAAAAGGGGGTTGCATTTTCAAGCTCATTCCCTTTGCCCTTTGGGGATGACTCACCGTTAGACGCCTATCCGGATTCACTTCAATCATGCCACGTAATAAACTCTGGCAATCGGGTGGCACAAAATGCGGTATGTGAAAGACGCCTCGTTTGACTTTCTCCAACAATTGTCGCAAGTTATCATCATCGAAGGGCAATGCTCCAACCAGCAGGGCATACAAAATGACACCACATGACCAGACATCCGCCTTGCGGCCATCATACTTCTCACCCTACAATCAAAACGAAAAGGAAAATTAAAACCACTCACTAACAAGAAAGAAGGCAAATCAAAGAATAAAGTTATCTTTGGGATTTTACTTATAAATAGATAGAAATGGGGTATGCATGTAATTTATATGTACCTACATACATGTATGTATGTATGTATCTGTTTGCTTGTCTATATCGAAATTCGGTTACTTTAATTGGGCAACCTTAAAGCAAATGCTTTGTAATTTATAGAAAAAACATTTCTTGTCAGTTAGTCCATTCAACTCGTTGATTATTGACATCACAATCGTGGTCGTAGTAACCGTCGTCGTCGTCGTTGTCGTCGTCGTAGTTGTCCATTGTTTTGTTGTCCATCAAATGCCAAGAGCTCTGGAGTGGACGGTTATTGACTTGGCAGGTAAATGGCACAATGACTTTCAGGTTGCAGTTTGTGTTGCCCACTCAGATGGCAGGTACAATAATTATTATTGTGGCTAACACATATACACAAACACGGAATATGGAATGCAATCTGTGTTTGTTGTTCAAATTCAAGTGCATTTTTGCAAAGGGTTAAAGTTGAGAGCTACATTAATGCTGAATTCCACTTTAATTTATGTTATTTTTGTTGATATATGCATGTAGTTTAGAAATAAACAAATCAACACTTATCTATGTCAATTATATCTTTGCTGAACTTTCGTTTGACCTTAAACATTTATAAGTGTGTGCGTTTAAATTCACAGTCGATTACTTGTCCAGACCACAGGAATTTTGGTTACCTTTGAGTAATCCTAAACCAAGCACCACCCCACACTTTAGTGCTTGGTGCTTGCTTTCAATTTGATAAATGACCACTTAAGTGATTGAGTATTTTGTTAGGCTTCTTCAAAGAGTTTGGCACCCCTCTGGTATGGAAAGCATAGTTAATGCATATACACTGGATATATGTACATATGCGGTAAGAAAAATGATTCGCTAGACATCAATTATAACCAGACGGAAATCCCTGACAGAGCTTGACTGTTGAATATTTATAAAAATTCAAATGGGGGAAAATATCACGTAGCAAGAGACTTATAGCCAAAACTGGTAAAGGAAGATAAAAAACTGCACTAGAATGAATATATATGTATGTATATCTATCTATCTTCCTCTTTCTATGTTTTTTGTTTAAATTCCGCTTATGAATTTATTACACGCAGAGCAGGGGAAAAGTAGCAAGTAGCAGGAGCAGCAGCTCTTGCGTGAGCGAAGTGAAGCTTGCAGGCTTTTGGGTTGAAAGACTTTTATCCTTTTTTTTGGGGGGGGAAATCAGATGCGCACATGACGCACATGGCGACAAAGATGGAGATGGTGGAAGATAGGAATGGGTATGGAGTTGGAAAAGATGACTGCTAGGAATTTTGCATTTGCATAGAAGGGAAACGATTTGCATGAGGCAAACTGCAGAGAGACAAACTCGTAGACAAATACATTCAGAGAAATACAAAAAAAAAATATAAAACAACTTTTTAGAAGGTTATTTAATATGCAACTTGTTATTTTCTATTCTCATGGTTGAGTTTCTCTCAGTGTATGACAATGTGCTAAAAAGTTCGTTTTGATAGACGTTTATGCGTTGCTCAAACCAAGCTCAAGCAAAGCAAGGCAAGCATACACAGATACGGATGACTCCAACCAATTCTATAAGCATTTTTCAACTGAGATTTCCTTATATCTCCCAACTCATTCGGGGTCGTTCGCCCATTTGTGTCCTTCTTCTGACTTACCCTTATAACCTCGGGACACGCATAGTGCGGTGAGCCGCAAGAGGTTTCCAGCATGCTGCCAGCTGGCTGAAGTGAGGCCATACCAAAGTCCGCTATCTTAATATTATTCTTTTCATCCAGCAGCAGATTTTCAGGCTTCAAGTCCCGATGACTGGATATCCAAAGAGCATAAAATTGAAGAAAAGAAAGATTGATTGCATTTTAAGAGCGTTTATATATATTTAGCTTGTTGTTGTTACTGTTGTTATTGTTGCTCACTTACCAAATCGAATGTGAGTGGCAAAAATCGAGGGCCGATATGATTTGTCTAAAGAATTTGCGTGCCTCTTTTGGCGTTAGGCGTCCCTTTTTCACCAAATAATCAAAGAGCTCACCGCCGGATACATGTTCCAATATTAAATATAAATATTTCTTATTCTCATACACATCACTTAGGCCAAGGACATGCGGATGATCGATTAGTTTCATTATGGCAATTTCACGTTCAACCTTGAAATGTAACAAGAATATTGAAGGAGATGAGAGCCAAGCGCAACCGGATACACGTATCTACGTGAACAAGGATAACAATTATTGTGCTTATTGACAATGTAAATGCAAAGTTCACAGAGACAGAAACAGAGAGCGAGGGGTAGAGCGGGGCAGGCAAGAGATGATAATAATCTTTTGCCCACTTTTACAACTGCACAACAATACAAAGTGATTATGCTTGCGTTGAATGTAAATGGGTCCTGCCATTGTCCTTCCACTGGCGTCCACTTTCTTGTGCGTGTCGAGACCAGCTGGACACGCAATCGCCGTTAGCATTAGCTATTTTTGTACAAGAATTCACCTTGCATTCACTGTGTTGTGTATATAGTATATATGTGTGCAGGATACATACATACATATACATATATGTTTATACAATATATATACATTTGTATGTGTAAACTCCTCCCACACATACTACCGATTATTGTCTGTTTCTTTCTGTTTCTCTTCAGTTTTGTTGCTTGCCTTTTATTTACTTTGTTGTCGCACGCACTAATTTGTCGCATGTCCTTTCAATGCCCTACAAAAATGCACAAATTTTCTCTTTGTCCCAGGGTTGAGGGATACTTTCTGTGGGGGCAAGGGGAGGAGTCTCTATTATGACAGCAAACTGATAAATAGTTTAGGATTTACTTCAAGTTTTATTGAATGAATGGCATGAATCTCATTTCGAATTCCTTGAACGTATTACATAATCAAATAGATCGAGTCTGGACAAGCTATTATAAATGAAACCTATAATCGAACTATATATGGGTATTTATCAAGATACCTATAAAATAATATGTAGAGCTATAGTATCGACATTATATTTAGGTGAAGTGGAATTAACTAATCATGTTTCTCGCGTTTTTTTTGGATCTCAAGCAGTTTGACAAAATTGAATGTGCTTTTGAAAGCCTTTGTCGAGTTAAATTCAAGCAATTTAAATGCAAATAATTTATCCAAATAAATACACAACATCCCAGTATTTGTATTATAATTTACAACAGACATGTCTCTATAATAATCATCTTTCTTGACTTTGACACACTAAACACATAAACCAATGAGCCAAAAAAAAAAAAAAAACAACATAATTCACTCGTATTTTCCCCTAACGACAACAAAAACGAAGAAAAAATGAGAGACATGCCAAAATTGACCCAGCAACAGAAAATCCCCATGGAAAATCCATAGAGCTTTAACTTTGAATGCCAGCGAACGGCACTGACACTTTTCTCAGACGATTTTCCACGTCTTTAACCTCCTTCTCGCTATCCTGCACCAATTGGACAATTTCAAGGCGAAATAAAACAAGACAAGAAATTTTATTGTCGCAAATTTTTATGACTTGTACGCCACAAAAGGCAAAAAAGAGCAAAACAAAACAATAAAATTGGGGCAAAAACAAAACAAAAGCAAAAGAAGAACTGCTAAACTTTCGCGCAGTACGAAAGGATAGAGATATCTACTCTATATCTACACTAAGTGTATATAACCTTTGATTCTATTGTACTTTGTTTTGAGTTCTCAATTGAGCTGACAGTGAAGTCAACTTACCTTCATTAGCACCGATTCGCTGAGTTTCTCACGATTGATTATTTTAATGGCCACTTTTTTGCCAATCACACAGTGTACGCCCAGTTTGACGAGACCTAGAAATTAAAGACGGAAACAAAACCGCAACACCAGAAAATGAGTAGACGAAATTGTTGGCAACAAAAGTTTGAAATAGTTGAAATCAGTCTGTCAGTTAGTCAGTGAGTTTGAATAGTTTCATATAATATGCTGTGTGATCTTACCCGTTTGACCCTTGCCCAGGGTCTTCTCCAGGCGATAGGGACCAACAAATTGGCAATTCTCAGCCGTAACATTGTTCTCCTTCTGCATTTTGTGGCCTGCCTTATGCTTGTTTCTTCCTTCCACGTCTTAGGTCTTGGTTAGCTGTTTGTGGCTGGCAGCGTCAGCTGGCTTTTGGCCATGCACAGGATTCGTCTCCTCACCTCCGCACCAGGTCTCCGCTCCACTCCAGGACTCCTTAGCAACTTCCTTGCTGTCGCATAGCGTTAAATAAAACTTTTCCTCTCTTCGTGTTCTTTTGTTGGCCTGATGCCTGAATGTGTTTAATTACTTTTGTTTTAGCCCAAAACAAGAAAGTTTTATTGCAATTGCTATGAATTTTATTCGTCGACCTGATGCAGCATTTAATTAAGTTGTTGTCCATAAATGTATTGGTTAGCTGATTTTCACATGACTTCATTGGAATATTCTATAAATTGCGAAATAGGAAATTGTATAAAACAGACATGCAGATGTAAAGAGAGAACGAAAGAGAGAGAGAGAAATTAGCCATGAATATTTATGTGCCACCAAACTGAAACTGAATTTTTAATTGAAATAAATGGAAACTAACCATATTACAAAGAGATGTGTGTGTGTATGTGTTTGTCTATGTGCGTGTTAGTATTTTAGCTTGCTTGTTAGTTAGTCAGGTGTCCTAATTAGAAACGCCTCCAGCTGTGGGGCTTTCACCTTAACAACTAACTAACAAACAAACGAACTCTTGGTCAATTGAAAAATAGATTTATAGCCCCCAGACAAAGTATCCTAATAGCAAAAGGTGGTTGGTCGTTTTTCTTAGTCTAAATAGTTCGTAAAATGCCTAAAGCAAACTAAAATTTACTTTATTTATACAACTTGCATTTAAAGTGTAAAACCAATCAATATTAAATGTAATTGCTTTTCAATTATTTAAACATCGGCCATTCCACATCGATTTCATATTGATTTTTCACATTTAAGTCAGACTAATATTTGACACTTTTATTATCTTTGGCATGAGAATCAACCAAATGTGTAATAAAAGTATTCTTTTTGTATTCCATGTACTACCATAATGTGAACGAAACAATATTTTCTGCCAAGTAGATACAAATTAGACAAACAAAACACATAAATAGCAAGGCCCTTTTGATTTTAAATTTTATTATTTTTTCGATTCCTTTAAATGTACAAAGATGAACATTTGTATTTCGAATTTGAATTTTATACATTTATTATTATCGATTTAGGAAGTTATTTTTACAAGCCTTCTATTTCGTCTGAGAAATTGTAAATGTTATAAAAAGGTCTCTACTCGACACTCGAGATCTTAAGGTATTCGGTTTGGAAAACGTTAGGAAATTTCTTAGTATATATGCGTCTCAAGAGTTCATTAGAATATCAAATTGGGTTGAGTCCATCTAAAGAAGAATTTAGCTTCTTCTTTGGTCTTTAAAATCGGAATAGTAATAGGCAATGCAATTTTGCAAATGGAATAAAATCGGCTGAGATTTAATTGACTTACAACAGAATTTGTAAGAAAATATGAGTTTTCTTGAAATATAATCTTTTCATAGGGCAATGATGATTTGCAGGACGATTTAAAATTTCATTAGGAGAGCTCTAAAAACTCAACGATGCGTGGCGGCATAAAAACCTAACATAAAAACTTGGCCAACTATGTTGAAGAACAAAGCCAAGGCATTTCACACTGATGAGCGGGGGGTCAAAGATGGTTGGTACGATGGACCGGGTAAATGTAATTGAAAGCAGTCAAGAAAGGCGCCGCTTCTGTCGCTGATGATGAGGCTGAGAGATGACGTTGAAATGCCAAACAATTTGATGGGGTTGCGCAGGTGTACCAAGGACGGATTGATGCGAGGACTGAGGGCTTAAGTAGGTGCGGGTTGTAGTGTGGTGTTGTTAGGGGGCTCTCACGCACACAAATTGAAAAATAAATGCTGCTCGTCGACATTAAACGACCAGGGCCAGAGAGCATCATCATCAGCCATAGTAGCAGCAGCAGCAGCTGAATGAGGAAAGACTGTCAGAGCGGAAGCTCAAAAGGAAGGAAGGATGCTAACAAGTATCCCCCGCGTCAAACAATAAGAAAAACTTTCCGCTTTACATCCATATCACCTCTCTCCCTCCCTCTCCCTCTCTCTCTTCCACTTTCTGTGTGTCTGTGCTCTACTCTGTTAACCTAATTTGAAAAATGTTCACAAGAATAGGAAAGAATTTTGTAGTGTTTAAAAAAAAGGGAGGATTTGAAGGGTGGGGGATGGCGATGGGAATATGGATATGATGGAAGGAAATTGCCATCATTTTGGGGCACAAATTTATACAATTTGCGTTTTTGGAAATGTGTAAGACTATTTTTTCTATTTCTCATTCAAAAGCTTTACAACAGAATAAGGGCGAAATAAACTACATAAGTGCTCAACATACACACTTCCATATGCCAAAAAATAAAAAGAAGGCGTTTTACTTGCACTTAACGCTGCGGCAAAAATGTCTAAAAATATGCCAACAAAATAAGTAAGAAAAGTGCCCCAGCATAGGGTGCCCCTACATGTGTATATATGTATGTATATCCCTCTCTCACTTTCTCTCTCTCTCTCTCTCTCTCTTTTGCTATGTGTGTGCGTGCAATAAAAATCATAAGCAGTTTGGCGTTGATTTTCATCCATGGAAATTTATGTTTTTGGGTCGTGAAGCAGCAACGCACAAAAAAAAAAAAAAAAGGCAAAGAAAAATGTCGCCAAGTTGTGGTAAGGGCAGAAGAAAAACTCTTGGTCGGCTTTGCCGGGTTCGGGACAAGCAGTGGCAGCATGAAGCATGGCAGGAAATTCGTTGATGTAGGCCTTGAATGAGCTTGGCTTTTATGCTCCATCCATTCCCTATAAAAGGCCAGCGACAATAATTAAGCGATTTGTAAACAATGCCTTTGGGCCATATAAAAGCAATCGGAAATTATAGTGGAAAACAAAAGATGTATCGATTTAATACCGTAAGAACTTTTACTTATATTTCTATGTATTCATATATTGCAAGTGTCCTCTTTCCTTTTAATCCAAAATGTTCTATATACATACATATAAAATACTAAAGATTCATATTTTACTTAGTGTACATATGATTATGAGGATTATAGTTCTAAAATGTTTGCTAAACACTAACTAGAAGCTACACTTTAATTGAAGATCTAAGTCTATTAAGTCATTGATATTAAATGCGCTTTAGCTCTATGCAAACCACATGTCGAAAGTTACTATTTGCTCTGAAGATTACAAATTTGAACTGGATAGCATCTGTTAGTGAAAAAGTTGCTAATAAAATATATTGAAGAGCTTTAAAAATCGTATATCATTATTGTAGCCAAATTACTGTAAGTAAAACATTTAAAAAAAAGAATTTCCAGCTTGGCTTGAAACAATATCTAGCAGTTTGTAGGTGAAATTCTTTACCTTTTGCCCTTGTTGACATTATTAATAATTCCCTTTATTGTCTGTCCCACAAAATGTCTCCAAAAAGTATGCTATAAATATTTAATAACGAACCCGAAATTGAAGCGGAAGTCAATGGCGACTGACATATTACTCAAAGTTGACAAGATGACAAAATGTTTTGTTAAATATTGATTTTCATTTTCCACCTTGGTAATTGCAATTAGTTGTTGCTGATGGAATGCTGAGTTTCAACTCCTTCACTGTCATTTCCCTTCTGGCCCTCATTCATCCTGATGATGCTGCTGCTGCTTGTTGCAGTTATGTTTTCCTGTTTTCCTGTTTTGCCTGATGGTGTCTGGTTGGTACAATGTCTGATTCTGATTAAACAAGAGTCAACAAGGAGAGTTCAGTTGAGTTGCACAGTAGTTAGCAGTTAATTAAAAAACTAGTTCGTTCATATCCCCATATGCCAATCGTTTTAGGTCCGCAATTTGTACCACTGTGCTTTGGTTTTTTGCTGCTCTTGGTGTTCAACTGCTTTTTGAGTAACCGCCCTTTTGCTGTTATCCTCTCCCCTCTCTCTCTCTCTGGCACACACACGTTATATCCTTCTCTCTTGCTCTTAGTGTCTGTCAATCTCTTCTGGTTATTGCCAGGCTCTGATGAAAAGCCACTTACGCACAATTTTCACAACTCAAAAGCATTTTATTGATTGCACTTGGCAAAAAGCCGGCTACCAGGGGCAACAACAAGAACAACAACACATAACCCACAAGCAGAGCAACAAGAAAACACTCATACGCCACGTTGGTCGCACAGAGTGGGAGAAACGGAGACATACCTAACAAGAAGAGAGTGAGAGCAAAAACCTTTTATTCCCCCATTTCTTGCCAACGTTTATTGACTTGCCCGTTTTTGAAATTGAGTTTTGTTGCCCTACCCCCTCTTGTCCTAGCCCTCGCACTTTTCTATGCCTTTCTCTTTCTCTCTATCTTTGACTCACTTGGTTAAACTTTGCTTCACTTTTTTCCCAAGCCAATTTAGGTCCTTAGGCGTTCTCTCTGGTTTTTCATTCTTCGTTCGGTAAATTTTTTTTTTCATCTTTTTTTCGTATATAAAATATGTGTAGCATACATTTTTGCGTTGTGTGCATGTGTGTGTGTGTGTGTTCGACACTTTGTGTGGGGAGAAGGAAAAATCAAAGTCACTGTTGCTCATTTTGATGCGCCTTCTTCTTTCGGTTAGATAACACACTTCGGTTTCGGTCTTGGAATATGATTTTGTCCCACCCTCAAGCGTAATTGTGCGAAAGATGGCTAATGAGGACTTGTGAATGCCTTCAAGTGTTTTTTCATGAAATTTCCCACCAAGCTTGAGTCTTGTTAATTGTTTTTCATTTTTGTTGAAGTGCACCACATTATGTATATGTAAAATATGTAAATGAGGCGCAAAACCAAACTTTCTGGATGATTTTTAATTAGTTATTAGGGGATGTTTTCCTTTTGATTAATTTGCAGATGCTAGTTAGAAGACTGTAAGCCAACAAAATTTCAACTTAACAAACTCAAAAAAAAAAAAAAAATCAACAAAAAACAGGAAACCAGACCCAGACCAAATCCCAGGCCAACTAATTCTCGCCCTCACTTATTATGCAAGCAAAGTTAAAAGAGGGCACGCTTTGATTTCACAATCTAAGGGCCTAATAAACCGCTTAAACCAAACACCAGAAAATGGCAAAAAAAAAAAAAAACACACACACTCAGAGCCATGGCAAAGGCAACTGCTGCCCATTCGACGAGTCCTGTTTTCAGCCCGCAGCTGGCGGGGAAAAAAGAAAATTCGATTAAAGCCAACCCAAAACTAACAAGGCAAAAGCCAGAGTGAACGAACAGGCGAGCAACAGCAGCAGCAGACCCGCACAGAATTAACTCGATTCGATATGGCCAAAAATCTTGCAGCAGCTGCTCCGTTTCACAGGCAACATGTTGATGCAACAACAACTATATCCACTCTAAACACTATTTTTTCGTTTTTCCTCATTTTGTTGTTGTTTGTTTAGTCAACTTGGCGAGGGCCATAGCAATAAAACGAAAAAAATTTATATATATATACAGATGAAATGATTAAAATGGCCAATTAGATTGGATAGAAAGAGCAAGCGATAAATAGGAACCATAAATGGGCGTGGCATGCCCTAAAGGCTGACTGGTTGGCAGACTCGTAGTCTTCACGAAAATAAAATTCAATTATTTTCCTCTTATTGCCAATTGAAACGCAATCCAATCCAAAGTTGGCCGAGTTAGCACAAAACGTACAGCAGAAAGATAGAACAGACAGAGGTGAAGCTTAATTAAAGCGGAGTGAAGAAGCATACAGAAAGGTGACCAAAGGATTCAATGTCCGGATATGATTGTTCAATTAAAGCTATAAAGCAAATCAATAAATTGATTTTGATTTTGGCCATCCGGCAAAGGCCAATATCATAATATTTCAGAGGAAAAGAAGCGACATATCAAATTGATGTTTCTCAAATTGGGGAAAAAAGACTTTTTCATACAGTACAATAACCTGGCCAATTCCATGCAAACTTTTATCTGGTTGAGTGAATTCAAATTCATTTCATACATGAAAATATAAACAAAAGCAGCGATAAAAAGTGTTTGAAAAAGAAGCACAGTACCAACAACAGCGACAACGCAAAAACAAACTACAAACAACGGGCAGTGTATATTTTTTCCCCCCAATTTCATGCGTAGGTGTGTTATCCCGCTATTCGCTTTCTGCCATTTCCTTCTTCCGCTCCCTTATACATACATACATACACCCTTCCCTGCAGGTAAAAAAATTCTGAAAATGGACAAAGTCTCCCGCATTTGTTTGCCCAAAGGCCCAGAGGGGTCGCCGCAGTTGGCAGCAGTCTTCCCTTCCAGTGAATTCAATTAAGGCTGAGGATGATGAGCCAACCAACGGCAGCAGGTAAAAGGTAACAAAGCCAAAGGGGGAGGGGCAGCTGAAAACTGCTGATGGATGGTGGAGGGATGATGAGAGGCGAGAACATGTGGCCGCATCGCGTACATTTTGCGGCTTTTGCCTCCGAACTTAATTCAATTTTACCATTTGCTATGCATGCAACATTCCACATTCCCCACAATTCATATATATCCTTTGATAGATGCTGCCAAGCATCCACTTTATCCACCTAACATCCCATTCTACTCTACCCTGTCATATCGAAAACTTGGGCTAGCCAATTTTTTATTACCTTGACACACTGTTCATATATTTTGTATGTGTGTGTGTGTGTGTGTGTAGGTTTTGCTGTTTTTGTAATATTCTATTTTCAAGGCTTTTATAAAAGTAATTTATTTTTGCACAATTTTAATGCAATTTCTTTGCTACTGCCGCTCACTACTATCCCTATTCCTGTCTGCTCTTTTTGCTCCTTTGGCACTTTAAATTTGTTTTAATTGGCCAACCGTCAGTGGACAAAACTTTTCAATTAGAGAAACTAATGATGTTATGGACAAACAGAGTAAGTGCAACAAAATGCACTCTGCAGCCGACGAGAACCTCGGTTGCCTGTGGTTTACCAGCTTCAAAGGGCCCTCCCTAAAAATGGGAAATATACTGAAAGTAATTTTATACCCTTGCAGACCCCATAAAGTATATATATTCTTGATCAGCATGAGAAGCTGAGTCGATATAGCCATGTCCGTCTGTCCGTCCGTCTGTGCAAATCAACTTCACGCTGGCATCTTAAGAGCTATCGGAATGAAATTTAATATTTGAGCTACTTTTAGCCCGGAGCTCATAAAGTATGAAAATTGTCATGGTCGGACTACTGTATCATATAGCTCTAGAACAAACATGTTTGCAAAAATTGGAGTATCCCCATAAAATTTAGCAATATGATAGTATTGGATATAAAATCTCAAATTTGAATCTGATCGGATAAATAGAACACAAGTTACAGTCAATATAAGTCGGCTCAAGCGCTGCCTACTACGTCATCATCAAATCAACAGAGCACATACATACACTCACAGACGCAACGCTACATGCACTGTATGTGTATGCGTGTTGTGTTTTGCTTAGGGAATGATGGAAGAAGAAAAAATTGTAGTAAAAAGAGTAATAATTTAAATGTTTCGTTTGTGTATTGATGAATTGAGTTGCAGGGAACAAAATTTTAACATGTAAAAATATTATTGCCAAGGACTGCGAGAATATAAAAACTTCGGCATTGCCAAAGTTAGCTTCTTTGATATTTTTTATACATATCCTTCACATATATTTTTCAAATATATTCTGTAGACTCATAGCAAATTGTTGCTATTTCGAAGCCAGTAAAATAAATCTTGGCGTGACCAAAAGCCAAGTCTTATTCTTGGTATTTACCATTTAGACAAACAATAATGATGAAACATTAGCCACAATGAATGTTAAACAAAATTTAGCTATTAAAGATTTACCATAAATATGAGGTATTGTTATATTTAAGTTGTTATAATCTAATACAAAATGATATGCGATCAAGATAAGACTTGAGATTTATATGACTTTCAGTAAAACGATTCTTTGATTCGAGCATAATTCAATGGATAATAATGGCAGCTGGATTTGAAACAGTTCAACGAATAATTTATTCTCCTTTTTCATATGTTTGCTATTTTTTCGGTTTAGTTTTTTTTTTTGAGCTAACAATTAAAAAAAAAAAAAGACAACAGGGCAACTTTGCTTATCTTCTTACCTTAATGGTGGTTGAGTTGAGTTTCTTATATACTGGATTTCAAATAATTCATATATCAAAAAGAAAAAACAACATCTTTCGAGTCTTACAAGTTTCTTTTATCCTATGGTAATTAATTTGTAATCAAAAAATCAATTATGAATATTTCCAAACTTGAAAATCAAAAAGTTTAGTTGATCGATTCGCATGATTCTCTTGTAATCAAATGCCTGCAATTTTATTTGCCTCACTGATCGAGAATAGTTGAACAAGGCTGATTGGCTACTTCGACAAGGATTTAAAAAGAATTGTTGACCACAGTCTGTTCCTTGCTCTTTGGGTCCTCTCTGGTTTCTTTCCCATTCCAATGTTTGCTTGATTAATTTATAATTTCTCTCGGTGTAAATAAAATTGTTAAAACTTGTATAGTTGCCTAGCACTTTTTTGTGGCGAGTGAAATTGTGGCGGTTCCTGGCTGGATACTTTCCAGCCAGGATGAGGGGGGATGCAAATTATTATGCCAATTATAACTGCAATTTTTCTCGCGTATTGCCGAGAGAGACAGATAGAGCACAGACAGAGAACATCAACTGAAATATGCAAACCGACAAGAGCAGCATCAAGAAAAAAAGGAAGCAAATTTAATTTATGACTGTAAAATTCCTGAAGGCGTTGAAATAAATATTTTTCGCTGGCTGTCACCACAAAAAAAGCAAAACAGCAATAACAACAAGTAAAGTAAACCTCAAACACCCTGTGACTGGTAAATGGATTTTGTTTCTCCTGTTTCCTGTCAAGGATTTGCATTTGATGTTGGATTTTTGTTTGGGTTTATGTCACCTTTTTTTTTTGTTTAGAGTTTTTCCTCTTTTTTGTTTTGGCAAATGGAGGAAAGGTGTTTTCTGCCATGACTAAGCTTTACAGAAGCATCAGCTGATGCGATTTAAGTCTGACGTAAGGTGAGCCTCTGTAAATAATTGATTGCACAAAAGTAGAACTTCTTTCTACACCCTGGGAAAAATAGAGAAGGAGAGAGATTGGGGCTAGGTCATGGACAAATATTATGGGTTAAAAACACACAGACACACACAAAAGCCTATTGTATGTGTGCACAAGTAGACCAAATTGGACTATTGACTTAAATTGTCTTAAACTTTCCAAACTGTGGCAGAGAAGAAGCCAAGAGAGAAAGTGAAATCGAAGACAACAAACATTGACTTTCATAGCCAAATTAATTAAAAGTATAGGAATTTGAAGCACATCTTCTAATGTCTAAGAATTAATCAACAGCCAGTTTTAATTGTGCTTTAATATGTATTTGTTGCATTTTGAAGT
Organism: Drosophila paulistorum; assembly: GCA_018152135.1. NCBI lineage: Eukaryota > Metazoa > Arthropoda > Insecta > Diptera > Drosophilidae > Drosophila > Drosophila paulistorum. The sequence continues at coordinate 4,670,930 of JAECXG010000606.1, read as the reverse complement.
GTTGCTAACTGCATTCCTTAATCAAAGTCTGTAAATAAAATTAAAAAGAAATAAACTTGTTTATTGAACCAAGTGTATCTTTACACAACGAAAACTTGGTTATTGGTCAGTACCGAAATAGTCTCACAATGTCGACTATATTTTGTAATATAACTTTGTATTTCTCTCTCTTTAAAAAGTTATTAACTTTTGACATATCCAGCTAGAATGATGATGAATTAAAGTTATTAGATTAGTAAAGTGCATAGCTATTAATCTGACATTTTTATTTATTATTCTCTTTTTACTAATTTTTCTTATAGAAAAATGTTTGACAAACTGAATGACATTATCAGAATTCAAACTAATACTCTATTTACTACATATATTATACATACTCTTACAAATACTCTATAAAAGATAACAAATTCTTGTGGCAAATACCGACAAATGGTAAATTGAATGTTCTTCATTCGAATCTAATGTACTTTGAGAGTAGAGGGAACCTTTTATTAGCACTTTTCTACCCAATTAAGACTTGATGATGTTTATGGAGATTTGCATGTGGGCTGAAAATTGTATTTAGAGAAGCTAACAAAATTGGTCGAGTCCTTGCATATGTATGTGGTAAGTATTTACACATATCCCTATCTTTCCCTCTCTCGTTCTAGCTCTATGTGGCCCTGTCCCTTCATTCTCTCTTTCTATCACTCTTGCACTTTAGGTCGACCCTTGAACAACAATTCCCCAAGCCACAATATTTTGCTAAACAAATTTTGATTCCCCATGCAAAAGCCGAAAAATTTCCTTTTAGAGTAAACATGCCAAGGACAAACAAGCCAACATAGCAGAGAGGCTATGGCAGCAGCAGTTAAAACAACGACAACAACAATAGGAAATAGCCAAAAAATTCCATATGCAAAAATTTATGCGGCAAAAACGAAAATTTTGTGACTTAAAAAGGCAAAAAGAAAAGGAAACGAATGGAAAATAGGAAGGCAAAAACTGCAAGCTGGCAGAGCAATTCGATTTCTCTTCGACCTCATGTACATCGCACCGAAATGGGATTGAGGGACTAGGCAACTAGAGACCAGGATCAGGACAATCGTTCACCATACCCACATTTCTTTATATGTTTGTGTGTGTGCTTGGAGGGGTTGGCAGGACGAGAGTTAAGAAACATGTGGCGCAGACTAAAAAAAAATGTTTGTTATGTTTGCATATGCTTTAATCAAAGGCAATGACGTACGGGAATGTGGTTCATTTTTAAAAATGTTGCCAACACACTGAGAGAGAGAGACAGGGATAATGAGAAACAGAAAGACAGAGAGTTAGGCCAAGGGAGATGGAATTGGGAGTGGATTTAAGAAGTGAGAAGGGTAGCAAAACGAAACGGAACTGTTGACAAAAGCCATGCGGGTGTCCATATTGTTGAGAAAGCGCAGGCGCAAGGGTTAACCGAGAGGCAGCTTTGCCACAACTCACTCTCTCTCTCTCTGTCTCTCATTCTCTCCACTTTCTCTCTTTCTCTTTGTCTCTCTATCACGTCACACGCCCCACTGGGTGGCTGTTGTTCAGTTCAGTTCAGTGCAGGGTTGGTTTTAGTTTGGTCCCACTGTGGCTCCCCGCCTTATCCAAGGTGGATATAAGAATGTTGTTCATATTATTTCTTGCCGCTTATTGCTTTATAATTGTTTAACAATTTTGTTGTTTTTGTTTTCAACTAATTGCGGACTGTCAGAGTATCATCAGATGGCGGCTACTATTTGGTTCCTCCCTAAGCTCTATCTCACCTATCCATCTAAAGAAGCGTTATCAACGCCTTCCAGAGAATATCGCATTGTCTACAACGGTAATCCCTTGGGTCATTAAGGCGTCTACGTGTCTGCAGCAGCACCAACACTAGCAGCAGCAGCGACAGCGACAGCATCAACGTTAAGAGCAGCAAGTAGCAGCCACAGGATGCTAGGACATTGTCGCCTTCTGATTGTCGCATGTTTTATTCAGTTTGCTGACGTTACACACCGCTCCTCGTGCTCGTCCTTGCACTCCAGCCACCCACCAGGTTGTAAATATTGAACAACAACACCAGCAACACGAAACGTAAGCCAAGAGTAGGTAGCTCAGCTCTCCTCTCATATTTTGTCCTGGAATGGCAAGTTGCATTTTTGATCTGACGCGACAGTTTCTTCTTTCCGTTTTGCTCTATGTTTCTCTCTATTTTTATTATTATTATTTTTCGTTTTCGTATTTTATTGCGCCAGACAGGTGCACAACGTGTGATGGCAGAAAATAGGATTTCCTAATTGTACACCAAAACGTTGAACTAAAACACAACCTTGTTTAAACTATTTAAAATGATAAACTATTGATAAGAAAAACTTATTTTTCAAGTTTTCGTTGACTTTTACCTAAAGGGAAACCTTTTGCATTTTCATCAAAGTCAAGCAAAGTAAACTTGATTCTGACATATGAGTATAGGAAATTTCATCTGAAGTACAAATAGAAGTTGGCGATGAAAGAAAGAAATTATATTAATCAAATTACCCAAGACTACCCAAACTAAGGCAAAACTTTTACGCGTACAAAGAATATGCTGAAAGAAGTTACTACTATAATTACAAGTATACAATACTTAAAAGACAAACTTTTACATCTAATCACTTTTAAGAGCAGTTTCACATTTGCTTAATATTATTCCGAAAATAACTTTCTCTTAGCGTTTTAATTTGACACTAAACATTCTTTGCATAGGATTTAAAGTGAGTAACTAAACTAATTTAACTCTTTCTAGTTTATATTAGACTAGACTATTTCAACTTGGAAAGAAAATTGAGATAATTTCAACATGGGTTAATAAACCAATCTTCAATTGTCTAAACTTTTTTGATTTTGAACAATAAACTTACTACTAATAGTATCAAAAAGTGCTACTATCGTAAAAGTTAAAATTGCTGTATACGACATTGATGTGTACAAATTGTTTTTTGGAATTGTAATCAATTGTAATTAAAAATTGTTTTCAAAATCCTTTAACCATTTTCTTCTAGTCTTTCCTTCAAAAAAGCATCTTTAAGTTTAAATTTACCAACATTTTTCTTAGTTAACAGAAATAATGGTTATTCTTATAATAATTCATAACAATTCTCATGATTTAATGACGTTTCCTTACTTGAGTCTTTCAACTTGATTATTTTGTGATTTGTATAAATTTTTGAGGCAAATGATTTATAAATTTCGTTGACCAAATATTAGTTTACATTAGGCCAATGTATGGCAGTTGAGAGGGTTGAAAATTCCCTTAACTATACGGTAAGAGTATAAAGAACTATGCTATAGGAAATGCTAACTATAAAATCATCCACTGACCGACCAACCTACCAGACGGGATCTCGTTTTGGGTGGTGGGTTTTGTTTTTTTTTTTTTTGGGCTTTTGGGAGAACATTCTTCTACTTGTGGCTAATAATACTAATAACAAAAGGCAAGCAGCGATGACGTCATATTCGCTGTATATATAAACATACATATATAAGCATGTACATATATTTATAATGTTTATTCGTTTGCGCAATTTAATGGCAAAAACACTTTTACTTTTTGCTTAATTTCCATAATCAATCAATTGTCTTTTGGCCAATATATGGACTGCATCTATATATCGAGTTCAGTCTATAAATACGAATAAATTGTGTATGGGACCAGTGAGCACCTTGTCCTTATATATGTATAAGTGTTAATGTGCGAGTGTGTTAATGTGTGTGTCTGTCGGCGTGTGTTTGTGTGTGTGTGTGTGTACCTAGCTGGGAATTTCTGTGGCTTGAATTGAAATTATTTTTGTGGGTGGTCTCTTGGTTGACTTGAGGTCTTCTTCGCATTTACCACCATAATGTTTTTGTGTTTGGTTTTTGTTTTTTTTGAAAATCAATAAATAAAAATTCGATAATAATAATGGAATTGCCCTAACCGTTGCTCTTCCTTTTGTGTTTTGTGCTTACCTCCAGTTCTGCAATGTTCAATTCGTCAAATAAAGTGTTATGAATTTGTGGCAGAATACTAAAAAAAAAAAAAAAATCACTTCCGGGTTTTGGTTTGTAGCTTTTTCGTCTTGCCTCTTTTATTATTTTTCGTGTGCTGTGTGTTGTGTGTTGCTGTTGTTGCTGCTGCTGTTGTCGTTGTTTCTGTTGTTGTTGTTGCTGCTGCTTTGTTGTTGAACGATTCACGTTGCTGTGTTGCACTCATACGCATGCAGCTGGCCACGAGACACCAATACCAAGGCACACAAACAGCTCATACGTGTGCCGACACACACACACACACACACGCACGCACGTACACACATACACACACTGTAAGTTACAGCTAGTTTGTAACTGTTTGCTATCTTGCTTTTCCGTTTGGCGTTTCTTGGCCTTTTTTTTTGATTCCTTTGCCTTTCTCCTTAATAATTATATAATATGCATTTTATTCAGCATTTTCTCTTCAGAAATTCACTTGACTGATTTGCATAAACATTTTGACGGATTTTTTAAATTCAAACATTCAAAAAAAAAAAAAATACCCAACACACACACACACGCGTACACACACAAAGACGACCGAACGAGCGAGCGAAGAAAAGTGAGAGAGATAGTGAGTGATTGTTAGACAGAGAGAGGAGAATAGAAAGAGTATTTTGTCTATTTTTTTGCCTAATTAGTATTCTTTTATTACTCCTGTTATTTTTTTCTGGTTTTTGCTCTTGGTACAATAGTTAATAATATTCTTTTCTTGTTTTTTTCTTGTAATTTTTCCGTTTCAACTTTTTTTTTTGTTTCTCAGTTTTGTCCGTTTTTATTTGGCCACGGCAAATGTTGTCTACAAACTGAGGCAAACCGTAAGCCGCGCTCTGTATAACTGTAAAAATTTGCAGAGAGCAAGCGGAAGCACTTGCCAACAGAATGAGCGACAGAGAGCGAGCAACAGAAATTGTGTGGGAGCGAGCAGAGCACGTTGCAGAGAAAGATAGCGAGCGAGAGAAAGAGTCAGCCGCCTTCAAAAAGCTCTTCGCATTGACATTTAATTTCTGGCCAGCCTGTGCGTTTGCATATGTATGTGAGTGGGTGCGTGTAACTGCGTGTGTGTGTTTGTGTGTGTGTGTGTGTGTGTATGTGAATATTATTGTTTGTGTGTGTGTGCGTGCAGAGTGTTTTGCGTCAAGCGTGCAAGTGGATGTTGTTTTTGTTGCTCTTAAGGTGGTGTTATCATTAGAAGACATTATTTTGGGGGTTGCTCAGGACAGGGTGTCGAATAGCAGCCAAATCATATAAATACACCCTGTGTGCCTCCTCAGCTGGCTGAGCTTTTAGGGTTTTTGTATCGGCTAAAAGAGCGAAAAACGCTCAACTACACAGCGGCTCACAGGATATTCTTCTAAGTGGTATTAATTGCTAAAAAAAATTTCTTTAAGACTTCACAATTTTCGTGCCAATTGCTTAGAATAATTTTAAGTTACTCAAAATGCACCCTCAGATACCCTTTCGAACTAGTTTCAACCCTCAATGTTTGACAAACTGTGTCTTGACTAAATGAGAACTTTTGGTGAAGACATTGAAAGGAATTCATGGTCCACATATTTGGCGTTACCATTGTGAGCATTTATTTGAGGGTTGCTTATTGCTGAAAGTTGGCCAAATTTCATACAATTCTTATTTGGTACTTGGTGCTTGTCCTCACTAATATATTGTTTGCAGAATTTTCAAAATAAATGATTTTAGATTAAGGATCATTAGATCCATTGATCTAATTTCACATCATTAATACATTAACTTTACGGATCACATAAAGATCCTATCGTAGTTTTATCTTTGAGAAGTAGCAGTACGCGCGAATTGTAGCCTACTTATCTGGGTAGAGCTTCAAGCATTGATCTTCCGTTAAGGTACTCAATTGTTGAATAACTATCAATTGCTTAACTGAATCAAAGTGTGTTCCACAAATTCGTAATATTAACTACCTCATTAACGCTTGATCAATTTTAGCACAGTTTGTATGGGAGCTATATGATATAGTGGTCCGATCCGGCTGAATCTGAGATATGTATACCAACTGTGCAGTATACAAGCCAGCTCAGCTCTGTAGCTCTTACGGTCTAGGAGTAGTTTGCGTTGATCCAGACGGACGGGCGGAACACGTCTCGTCGTACTGATCAAGAATATATATACTTCATATAGTCGGAGATGCTTTCTTCTATGCGTTGCACAATTCTGACCAAAATTAATACATCCTTTTTGCAAGGGTATAAAAATTGGACGAAAAGTGAACCACATTCATAATTTCAGGATATCGATTCATTCTATAATATAGCCAACAGTCTTCCTATTTAAATGCCAAGAGGTGTAGAAGCGAAGCTCTGCATGTTTCTACTGACATGAGTCATGTTTGACTTTTATATATTTTCGATTAATAAAAACAGAAACATTCTTATTTTCATCAAACCTTTACAAACACAAGTTTTCATTCGGTTTTAGCTTCGCAATATATTTCAATCTTTGAGATCGTCTCCGGAGATCGTGTTCAGGGGCTACAGGAAATATACAATAATTTAAGTTCTTATAGACATAGAAACAGATAACATTTAACATACATTGTTTTTACACGTTGACGTCCGTTTTGTCCGACGTGAGCACTATTTTAAATCATAGGCAGCACAAAAGGTGAGCAGGTTGTCTGTATAGCTTTTCAAGAACCACCAAGTTCACCGCTTTCGGTAGCTAACCTTATTTTCTGATTCGTACTCCTCCTTGTAGATGCATAAATGAGACATTAAAGTCGCGCATACTGAACTTAAAAACATTCAAATTGGTCTTATATGTTTTGGTGCAATTTAAAAAAAAAAGCCCACTATTCACTTATAATTTCGTATCCAATACACCTGGAGCACGGTGCACTACATGCGCCTGCAAGCTATGAACATTAACTCTATATACTTTATTCCTAATTTGTAGTTTCCTGTTATTTTAAAATCTCGTCTGTATATAGGAATATGAGATTATGCGCTAAAAAGTTGAATTCCGAAAAAAGTGGTTATTTGTGGACATTGAGACTTTTATATATAACAAAGAATTTATTATTCTATACAATAGTGAAAGTTTTAGACTGGACACTGGTAGACATTTTTTTATAACTCTCCCTAAGTTGAGATTTCGTAACAAGTTTTGTTTTTGAGAGTCGCTTAGAATTACACAGATTTTAAGACACGCACCTAAGTTTATAACGAATCAAGTCTACTAACACATAGTACAAGCCCAACTTTTTCAATTGCAGCTTCAGTTTTGTTATTCGTTATTTTGTTTTTCTTTTAATACACTCAAAGTCAAGCAACAATTTGCACCAAATGCAAGCAGTTTTGTTTTGTTTCCAACACTTGTTTTCGACAGCGTTATTCTCACCAGTGTTGAACAAATTTGAAAAACCGAAATGTGAATTGATATATTATCTATAAATTGGCATCAAATCATTTGGGTTTAAAAAACCTTTAAAAATTGACTAAGTGCTTTAAAAACGTCTGAAAACTCTATAGTTGCGAGGTATTAAAATGTCTGTGAGAGTCATGTAAATGTCTGTAGATGTGAGCGCAATTCTCTGTGTCTGTTAATGATATGTATCATATCTAAAGTGAATCTTTTTGTTGTAATTTTGTTCCTGCTGCAAGATTGTCACTGCTGAGAAATCTGGTGTCCACTGGATGCACAGTGGGCTGATAACGCTGTGTTTTGCGTGTTGTCTTCATTTCTTTTTTTAGTTTTCGACAAATAAAATAAAAGTTATTTTCTGATTTCTGATCATCTAATCGCTCCTATATGGCGAGAAAATCGTACCCTAGTTACGACTTCTCTTAATGAATTGCTTATGCCACCTTGTTTTAAAGAGTTTCGACTCCTATTGGAGTCATGAATTAATCATACACTGCGATGGCCTTTCCTTTTTCATTGTATTTCATTAACAAAAGATTTTGAAGATATAGAAGGGACGTTTTCTCGTCTTTTAATGAAAGATGAAAATAATCATTGGTTAATTGATAAAACAGCCTGAAGAAGACTCATCAAGGTGATTTCTGCTAAAACAATTTTCAGAATGATGGTTAGGTTGTTGTAAAAACTGATTTTTGGTTTTGATTTTTATAATAAAAATAATTTTTATGATTTACAGAATACTTATAAATCGGAATTGATCAGCTACATATACATATTAAGTTTGGTCAAAAGTGTGCAACGTATAGAAGAAGAATCATCATCGACCGTATAAAGTAGATATATGTATTCTTTATCAGCACGACGAGACGGGTTCATATAACTATGTCCGTCCATTTGTCCATCCGTCTGGATTAAAGGAAACTCCTCATAGGCGAAAACGAAAACAGATTCCACTCATTGTCTACCTTGGCGTAACCGAAATTCTTCTCCAAATGTATGTAACCTATCAAAAGTATTATTATGTTTAGTCAAAAAAAAATGAAATAGAAAGAAATAGCAACTGCAAAGAGAAGGCTTTGAATATTTAGAATTGATATTGATTATAGAGAAAAGGCTAGAACAGATATACAGATATACTCCACTGTAGAATTGTCTTTGGTCTGGCTCCATAATCAATGTCATGGTATGATTTGGAATAAGTGTCCGTTCTATGCGACATTTCAAAAATTACCATAAATCCCTCTTACACAATGGTTATAAGGTATATGTATATAGATATAGATATGTACATACGTATACGCACATATTTTTTGTCATGTTTTCTGTGTATATAGAGAACGAAAACGAACTCGTGCCTTACGACTGACAGGTTTCCATCTGACGGAACCAAACTAATCCCACAGAACAATGAAAAAAATATATAAATAGACAAGAGACAGGCAAAAGATTTGAATTTCTATCACTTTATTTCAACGTTTTACGTTAATTTCTTCTTTATTTATTTATTTAATTTGTTGTTGTTTTATATTTTTTGTTGGATTTTTTTTTGGTTGGGTTTTTTTGATGTTGTTGTTGTTGCCCTCATTATTTAACTTATTTTTTTTTCCTTTGTGAGGGCACAAGAATTAAACAATTAAATATAATAATAATAACTTAGGCGTATTTCTTCATATCATAATATTGTAAGCATATGTATGTGTAATGTTGTATGTATGTATGTATATGTATATATATAGAATATCATATATTATATATATTAATATATATATCATTAGTTTATCGATATCAATTGCACAGCATTTTGAAACATCAAATTAAATGTTCATTGCAATAACGAAAAAGGCAATCAAATTGAAGCAAAGTCCCTTCTGCTTCTCCTTTGTATGTGGTGTATTGTCTATGTGTATGTTTGTGTGTGTGTGTGTGTGTGTGTGTGCTCTTAAAAATCATTGAAGTACTGCAAATCTCTTTGGTCTACTGCCTTGGCGGGTTTCCAATCCTTTTCGGGATAATCATCAAAATTCTTTGTATCACCATCATGATGAACATCGGGCAATATTGGTGGCTGTAACATAAAAACGATCAAAAGCAATGCATATCGATTAGTTATCTTTCAATTGAACAATTCAATAACCTTAATTCGGTTGTATTCCCGCACTGATCTTAAATCTTGTTACTGACGCATATCCCATTAACCACACACATAAATACCTTTTGTTACATTTCTGCTTTAGCTAACAAAGAGAGCGAGAGGTAGGAAGATTTATGGGTCGACACCCACACTAAAAATAGACGCTCTGCTGTGGTCATTAACTAAATTCATAGCTAATTTCCAAAATTTGATTTGTTTATTTGCCTTTAATTACTAAATGGGTGGTAAACGCCGGACGTGGGGTACGACATCGTGGATAAAAATACATTTTGCTCTTGCTCAGTGTTGAACTCACTTAAATTGGAATAAATATCCTATTTCAAAATTAGAAATCCAAAAAATAAAATTGTCCAAGTCTAAGCGCTAGTTCCCTTAGTATCCTAAATTTGTTCTACAAATGGAAGAAAACTCTTTTTGTTTTTTAATTAACGAAAAACGAATACGAATATATGTAAATGTATTCAAGTTTAGTTATGCATAGCTAATGTAGAAAGAATCAGAGTTTTATCATTTGTTTTATATATTTAAAAATAATAATTTAAATTCAAGTTGAATGTTTCTAATAGTTTCTAAACAGCAGTTTTTTCATCTTTGCTCTGTTGAACCATGTTTCTAATTATAATGATATTGATTTCGATCTTGGCAAACTGACAAATCATTTTTAGGCACTCACCTTAAGCTTCTTATTGTAGACATCATTCCAATTCAAGTGTTTAAACCAGCGATGTCTCTTAACGTCATCGGCGCCATTCTGAGAAAAACATTTTTGAAAGGCAAAAAAAATTAGGAAATTAACAAAATTGCGCGACACTCTACAAATACATATAAACATGTGTATATATGTACATATATACGTATTTGCATATGTTGTTTTTATTTTTGCGGATGATTTCCTAAACTGACAACAAGCATGTGCAATAGCAGCCAATCGCAACTACAAACGTACTGTCATATATGTATGTGTTCTATATGTATATGTACATTTGCATACACATACATATGTGTATACTGTATGTACAGTAGTCGACAATTAATTTTTGATATATGTCTAGCAATTTTTAATATTTCTGGCCCATCCAAGCCAAGTGACAAGTGTAAACAAATTGTTTAAAAATAGATTTCTTGTGGTGGCAGCAATAAAATTGTTAAATTTTTCATTAAATAAAGGCCAAAACAAAAAGTTTGCCAATTAAACAAAATATAAAATGAATCTCCACGTTTGGCAAACTTTTTTTCCGTAGTCTATAAACTTACCTTCATATTGCCCAGTCGCTTGGTTCTATCATTCACCAATAGCTTCTTGATCAAGTCTTTAGCAATGGGATCCATATGACGTTCCCATTCAATTTTGCCGCTCAATATCTTTTCATATATGCCAAATGGTTGCTCATCATAGAATGGTGGATAACCCACAAGCATTTCATAAATCAGAACACCTAAAGAATTGAAGAGAACGATTATTTCAGATAGAGATTCAATAATCATCGCTTCATTAACGTACCCAAGGCCCACCAATCCACAGCCTTATTGTGTCCCTTGGATTGTATTATCTCAGGTGCTATATACTCAGGTGTGCCACATAAAGTCCAGGTGCGATCACGTAACTTTTTGGCAAAACCAAAATCTGTTATCTTTAAATGTCCATCACGATTGATAAGCAGATTCTCGGGTTTAAGATCACGATAGACAATCTGCAGCGAGTGTAAATATTCCAAGGCGCTAACAATTTCAGCCGCATAGAAGTTGGCTAAATGAAAAATACGTACATATATGATATTGGGCATTCAAAGCAAGCTATTGAATATTATGTACGCAGGAGGAGGTTCATTCAGTAACTAGGCAAAAAAGTTAAGCTTAAGGGCTAAAGGTTGATTCAATATGATTTGTTTCTTGTTTGACCTTTGATCAATTGCTATTATTGGTTAAAGGATTAACAAAAACAAAATGGCTGGTGACATAACCCAGGACTCTAGCTCTATACACATTATCCTAATTACTTATAAACGGACCATTGTGCATGTGTATGTATACTTACAAGTTTGACTGGTAAATTTGCCTGCATTACGCAAATATGTAAAGAGCTCGCCGCCACAGACATAATCAAAGATCATATATAGATTCGAATCATCTTTGGTCGACCATTCCCTATTGAGCGAAAAATGAAATTAGGTCGTTTCCTTACATACTCCTATTTATATACAATTACTTACAGACTGATCACAAATGGATGTCGTATTTCACGTAATATATTACGCTCATTCTTAACATGCTCAATTTGCTTTAGACGTATGACTTCGGTCATGGCCAATATTTTCATGGCACAATATTTCTCCGAAATGCGATCGCGACATAAACACACGCGTCCAAAGGTGCCAGTGCCTGCAGAGATCAAGTGAATAAGAAAACAAATATATATGAATAATGGAGAAGAAACCGCAAGATACAAATGTATACAGAAACCGTCTTAAATGTCAGGCCCCATTAAAGTGTTTTGTAAATGATATGGCAATTGGAACGTGGGCGTTAAAAACGGTAGCTCAGCCCTCTCCCCACCGCCCAACCGTCATTTCTACAGCTCATCATGGCACACACTACTCTTCTTCTCCTCCTCCTTCTCCTAAGATGTGTAATTACTGTGTTTCTAGCACGTTTTGAGGTTACCAAGTCCAAGTGAGATTCTCTCAACCTTGAATTTTTAATTGGTACAGAGAGGAAATGTGGTGTGTGTGTGGATCTCAAATTACACACACTACTTAGGAGTGGTTTTTTGTTTTGCTTTTTCTTTGCCTTCGCCTCATTCACTCTCCACTTTTGGTATGCCAAAAGCACCGACTAAGTGCTACAAATTGATTTTTGTCTTATAAATCATCTTTCACTCTTCTTTCTATAGAAGAAGCAAACCCAAAAATTACAATAACACCAGCAACAGCAACAAAAATTACCGCAACAATGGAGAGAGAGAAGGGGCTGGTTAAAAGAAGGAAAAGTTTTCTTTTCATTTCATTTATGTGTTGTTGTGTTGTTTTTGCAGTTTTCTCGCGCAGCTGCTTTTAGTTTTTCAGCACGTTTTCGAACGTTTTCCAAATCGCCCCCAATTTTTTGGGCCAACAATAATTAGCCAATGATTTTGAATGTAATAAAGCAAAAATTGTGCAAAGATTATTGAACCGTTGCCCCTTAGATGACTCGACACGTGCGAATGAAATTCAACAAGCGCCAAGTGGGCATGTCCGCCACTACAAATCGCTAATATAGCCCATATGTTTGCATCTGTCTCATATCTAAGAGAAATTGAAGAAAAAGTGGGAGTGGTAGTGGGTAGTTTTGGAGGCGAAAAACACATTACACGTGCACATCAAAATCCTATTTCAGACATTCTAATTAATGACTTTTTTTGCTGTGATTTTCTTAGTTTTTGCATACATTTCCCCCCCGCCCCGAGCCGCTCTTCTTGTTTGAGGCTTAATTTGAAACCTGAATGAATCAGCAAAGAAAGCTTATTGCATAAGGGAAATGGATTAATTTGATGGCCTGAATATGATTAGGGAGGGGGGAGGAGAGGCTCACTATGATTTCCCAAAAGAAAGGCGGCAATAATAATCAATATTTTCATAATAATCAAAATTCTAAATTTAGTTGACTACTTAAATTAATGTATGGGTAATAATGCACTTTCAGTTGATGTTTTTGGATGTGTACTAAAAGATTTGATTTAGCACAGATTGCTCATTGCTTAAGCATTCAGAAAATTCACAATGGTTTTCAATAGATGTACTAAACACAGCAGATGATTAAATTAAAACAATGTTTACAAATTTGTCATACTCAAACAAAAATTGTAAGTTTCAAGTTCAATTCTCTATAAATCAAACAATATTATTTACCAAAAAATTTCCAGATTTTTTGATATTTATATAAACACAAACATAGCTATGTATATATGTAACTACATAAATATATATAGTATTAGGATCTGTTCTTTTTTTCCAGCTGGTCTTAATTTTGGGCGTCTAAACGAACTTTCAACAAATCCAATAGAAAAAATAATCAGCTCATAAGATATCTCAAAAATTTTTAAACAGAAGAAAGCGAATTTTTTTAGAATCAATTTTTGCTTATTTGGGTTTTTATTATTATTTTCTTTTTTCGTTTTGTTTTGTTTTGTTTCTTCTTTCTATAATTAGTCTAAAAGCGTATAAATAAATAATCGAAATATTCCAGATGAATATTTATAAATCAAGCAAGTTATTGCCTACACATCACCTACAATGATCGATGATGATTTTTATTATAAAAATGTTTTAAATATTGCAGACAATTGGCATGTTTCTCTGCGGCAGCAGGGGGCCATGACGAAAACACAGACCAATTTCCAAAATTTCAATTTCTAAAATTTTGGGAAAGCACAGAAAAAAAAACAGAAAAGAACGAAAATTATTCAGCGTATGGGCGGAAAAATTTTTTGTGGCCATGCAGTCGTGCATAAAGCATATGGCCACCATGAAATAATCAAGTTTTAACAACAATTCTCTACAAACATATTTAAAAATTAGTTTATCATATATTTCTTCACTGAATTTTGACAAATTGTCCAAGACCAACAAGTGGCATGTGTATTTTATTATGGCAAATTCTTTTCATATTCTGAGGAAGATCGTTTAAATCTTTCCCTGAAAGTAGATAAGATAGCGCATTGTCTTGGAATGAATTTTTCGGTCTAATAAAACAAATTGTAAGCGAAATCAACAATCAACTGAGAGCTCTGACAGAGAGCTCAAAACATTTATTGTTGATCTTTTTTTGTTGTTTTTTTTCTTCCGAAAACTGGAAAATACATTTTCAGTACTCTATAAACGGCCTTTCTAACACCTTTGCTTTTGAGTAAACTAAACTTGTGGTGAATTTCAAAACTAAAAACATGAAAGGAAAGTGTTTTTCGAGATGTTTTGTTTAACAACTCTTGCAGAGCTCAGCCTCAAGTGCTAAACACATCTTTGCCAAAGTGAAATTGTGACAGCTGTAGAGCAGACAGACGACTTACATACATACATGCGGATAGGCAGACAGTTGGACAGACATGCGACACCAGGACAGACGTTTGGCAGACAAATAAGCGGCGCAGACGCAGAGCCAGGTAACATAAAAGCCAAAACCAGTTAGGAGACGTTTAACGTGAACGCAGAAAGCTCCTGGAGTTGTTGCTGCAAGTTGCTGTGGCAGATGCAACAAAGTCAAAGAGAGACACAAAGTGCGTTGAGCGCACAAAAAGTGAAATATATTTTTACATAATACATAAAACTTTCTATTTAATGATACGATGCCTAGCCAGATCCCATATGAGACCAGAGCAGACAGTCATGTCCAGTTTGTCTGATGAATTGTGGACTCTGATTGATACCTTTCAATTATACATAGAAGACAGGGCGACAAACAGAGAGCAAATGCAGAGGCAATGCAATTCTGTTCCGTTTTGATTTTAATATATACATTTGAATGTATATAAATTTATCTGTGCCAAAAAGTCAAAATACTGTAAAGTACATATACATATGTATATGTATCTATATATTTTTTTGTAATATTTTGTAAACGAAATGATTCGTTGATGTGCAATGAATATCCAAGATGCGTTTCTATATAAACTTGGCACAAATTTTCACGATATTTCAAACAGCTGCCGCAGATCCACCCGTCCATCCCTCTACAGTCCCCCCCGATGCCCAACCTCCAACCATGACCAAAGTTAAATAAAGTTAATTGCGTTTTATACAGTTCATTTAGAGCAAAGAAAAAAAAAAGTTTGTTTTGTTTTTCTTGTGTTCACAGAAATATATACACAAATACAAAAAAAAAACTGTCAGATCTGTTGTAAATCGGGTTTATAGGTTGAGTTTGTTTTCGGCACTCTTCCATTTACATGAGCTATTATACTACAATTTATCACATTGTATGGATTGGTTAAGATCATCTTTATTTCTGGTAAATCTTTTACAACAAACAAAAGTTGGCATCCAACAACATTGCAATAAACTTGTAATTCATTCAATTTCACGGTATCTATCATCTAAAACTGTTTTAGTACCATCAAAATGGAGAAGAACAAATTTTGATTTTGATTTACAGTGAATCAGTTAACACCTTTTATTAGTTGGCACATTTTCGAAAGACATCTTTATAGACTAAACAGATTTTTTGTTTAACTTAATTAACATATACCTTTTCAACATTCTCATTGACAATGATTGTTCGTTTTCTTTTATAGAATCTAGAATCTCAGTGTAGTTCGTGTCTACTTAAAAGTATGAGTTTTTTGACCCTGTACTCAATTCATGGTTTTGAGTCATTGTATTTATTGATTCACTCACATCAACTGATTGATAGATAGCTGTAGACTAAAAGTGTTTTTCTTCTTTTTTAAATTTGCCAACACTCTATCGGTTATTTGCTCTACTTTTCAGTCTATTTGAGAGACAATTTGACATATGTATGTGGCGGCATGCGGAAATCCATTTCTAAAGCTAATATATCAAATTGACAAATTTCTACTACTTATTTTGTTTAGTGGGTGGGGGCGGCGATATAACAGGGAAAAGATATTTCCAAGACCTCCAAAATTGAAAGCACTGACAATCCTTTTTACTATCTCTCCCACTGAGAGGCCTAGTGGGCGTGCATTGATTGATAGAATTCTCTTCTTCGTTTTTGGTTTTGGTTTCTTCTTTTCTTTTTTTTAGAATAAATATTTACGCACAATTCTAGGAAATACAATTCAATTGGGACGCAAGAGAAATATATACACAACATATAATATATGGTGGTTCAAGAGTTTATTGCCATTTACCAATTGAAATGAAATCGTATCATTTTTGTATATGATAAAGGGTATAATAATTTAGTACAGATGTTTGCAGTGCAATGAATCAAATATACATATATAGTATATATAAATATTATAAATTCTTGATAGATTTAAGGCAGCTGTATTCACATACATACAACCAAGTGTCGTTTGGTACCACAACCTACAACAAATGCAGCTTTAGCCTGGTCTGTGGGTAAACCTTTTTTTTGAGGTCAATCGAAATTGAGCAGACTGTATTATCAGAACCTTCAGAGTTTCAATTGTCATATCAAACGCTAAGACTTATTCATATTTCTATGTATGATCTTATTAGTTCGGTTTTATTTTCAGATCACTGGGTAACAGTCAGACTTATGGATTTTACAAGGATCTCTAGATAAAGCCTACTTTAGTTACAGCTGACAATGAATTGATGAATGAGAAAGAGTATAGAGACATCATCATAGCAGTTAATAGCCTAAAAATTGTGGGTTTCTGTTCATTTTTAGCATAAATTGATTTTTAAATAATAAAAAATATAATGAAATTTTCTGTCAGATACAAACACAAGAGGCAAACAGAAAGAACACATGTCCATGGACCCAACAACAAGTTGTGTGTCGTCGTTGCGTCTGCAAAATATAACTCATATAGTTCAAATGGATTACCCCGCCGATATTCGGTTGGTGCTGTTTTTTTTTTTTTTTATTTCTTAATTTTTTTATTTAAGTGCCCCAACGAAAACCATAGCCGTACAATAATATATGTGTGTATATAGAGAGAGTTCTATATAAATATTTTTCAGTTTGCTTGAAAAGACAAAATCAGTCAACAGCAAAATTTATGTTCGCATGGAAAATTTGAATTTGTGTAAACTTTTTGCTATTCGAAGAGAGAGAGCCACCCAAGAAAAAAAAATGGACAAAATGGTCTAAAAACATATAAGCAAAAATATTATAGAAATTATTATTTGGCCATATGCCAATGAGCGCCAAATTGGCCGACTGGCTGGCTGGCTGGCTGACTGGCTGGCTGAATGCGTTCTGTGTTCTGTCTCTAAAGCAATGTTTCTCAACATTAAACGAGCATATTAAAATTGCGTTATAAACAATTTTCGTATTAATAAAAATGACCTAAAAATGCATTTTGCATTTGATATTTTTCGTTTTTTTCGCGCAAAAATAGACAAAACTTACAAATCGAAAGGACATATGTATGCTTGGACATTATAATTTATGTTTATAATTCTTTATACTCATATATTTACATATATTGACAAAGCAATATACAATTCGATCAGAAGCGGAAGCGGAATACATTATTTATGAATGTGTGTGTGTGTGATGATATAGGCATGACCATGGTTTAATAAAATCAATCAATAATAATCTCTCTAGGGAATTGTTCATTGTCAATTGAGTTACTTTTCCATGTGCTTCAAGTGAATGAAATGAAAAGTTGATCTAGTCTCTTTTGGTTTCTTCATTTGGCATGCTTTTTAAAGAGCTCCTTGGACTTGACCAGGAATCAATCTAATAGAACCTTGCCAACACAAGTTAGCCAACATTTTGTTTTCTCGTTGGTCGCTTTATTTGAAATTATTTTCATTTGCTTCTTATGTCTCCTTTGAGCAACTTCATATTCATCTTCAGCGACATCCGGGATGTCTTGTTTTGTTTGTTGTTAAAGTCATGAACTTTCACTTGCTCACAATCCAGTTTACTCATTTCCTCTTTCTCAAATTCCTCTCCATCCTTCCCAACCACCTCAACGACTGCATTATACTTTCCAATTATTTAGATATGACATTTTTATTGCCTTTTTGGGGTTTATTGGCACTATTTGTTATAGTCAGTCTCGCTATAGACAGGTACATACATAAATTTGTATATCATGCAGGCAGAACATGTACAAACACCAAAACTGAAAACAACAAACTGTTATTTTTTTCTTCATCTTTGCGTTTCTTGTTTTTCGTTAAAGAAAAACAATTCCGCAGAAAATCATGCAAATACACACATTTTCGAAAAAGTTCCCCCCAAAACGAAATTTGAAATTTTGATCAACATCTTGGATTGGCTTGGGTTTCACCTTTGTTGAAACGCTTTTGGCACGTTTATGTATGTATATTGTTTGTCCGAAATGCGGCTAATTAACGATGAGTTCAATATTTACAATGAAAAATCACTCGATTGCGATTTGAGACGCTCAGGGTTATTGTTTTTTCCTCTAATTTGTGTTGTGTTTTGAATGGTTTGCCCTAATGAACGATCTCTGACTCATAACAAATATCTGCCCCCACGGTGTGTGATGTGTGTGTGTGTGTCTGTGTGTGCGTGTGTCGATGCGTGGCTCTATGGCATGATATCCGCTCAAGTTTATTTAGATTATTATCCATGTGAGTTTTCACTTGAATATTTTCCAATACCTAATACACCATTGGTCTGGCAATTGTTTTGAAATGAATACTTGGATTACTCATACGACGTGTGGTGCAACTGCCAAGCATAGCGGCAGCCGAAAAGGTAAGAAGAAGCTGGAAAATGTTCTAAACGTTTATTTATCTATGCATTAGGAAAATCATGTTTTTAATTTGCAAGACTTTCTTAACTTTTCACTACTTTGTGGCCACATAGTATCCACTTTCCAAAGTAAAAGTTAGAACATGAATGAAAAGCGTTCGAAAACGATGCGCAAAGATAATGGTATTTTTTTAGGAGTTTTCTGAATTAACTTTTGTCAACCTTTTGGCCCCTTAAGGCTTAAGGCCTGTTGCATTTGCTGACGCTGTCCCAATGCAATTTGTAAGAGTGTTTAAAGTTCGGCAATGTCGAGGATATCACAGGTAGAACAATAACGTTAGTCAATTGAGAAAACTTTTTATTAGATGAAAAACAATAATTGCCCATCTAAATGGCAATAATTGCCCATCAAATTAGATAACCTTTAATGGCTAAAACGTGTACTAAAAGAAAACAACAGAAAAAAAACATGAAAAGATATTTACTAATCCACATAAATTGTTAAAACTGGCCACAAGTAAATATTTATCCCAAAGCGAAAAGAAAACATAATGACTTATTTTAGAAACCTTTCAATCCTCCCGCACAGACAGATTCCCGCCTCCCTTAAGTTCTTGCTCGCCCACCTAATTGAAACAATGTACTAAATTTAGTACAATCAAGACGTCAAGCGTTACGTCACAAGGCAAAACAAATCAAATTATTGTACAGCATCACTACACTCCTCTCATTTCCCCGTACCTGTTTCTCCTCCTTCTGTTCATATTGCTGGATTCATTCATGATCTTAAACAAAAGTCTAAAAATACCGATAAAATTTTGTACTTAATCTTTACGCACAGTGGGCAGAAGCAATTTACCTACGATGAGTGCAAAATACTCATAATAATCATGAATACACTCATACCATCATAATATCCATTTGCCTTCACATTCAATTTGCGTAATCAATAAGAATTTATATATTTTTCTCTGCGTATATAATAAAACCAATAAAAACTAATAGAAAAGCCAAAGCGCTGATGGCAATAACGGCAACGAAACGGTGAACAGACAGGCAAGGGAAAGCAGGGAGAGGAGCAGTGTGAGAAGAGGGTGGCATACAAAAAATGAGGTAATAAGCAATATGTATGTAGGATTCGGGGAATATCAAAGCAAATCAGCTCAAAGAGCCAGTATTCGCTTTTTTTATCTTAATGAAACAAAAAGAATAAGGCTGCACAATAAACAAAAAAAAGAGCCATACTAATCGTAATTATTGTATTAATTGGTTTGCATACACATTTTTAATTTCATTAACATTCGAAATCATTTAATTCCTAGATGTGTGAGAAAACAATGCGGGGGAGGGGGGGAAGTGGCGGGTGTGCCTTGAAAATCATTTAATCTATAGTCGAAAAAAGCCTTGACTCTCTTTGTCTTGAGAACTGACCTAAAACTAATGGTGTTTTGATAGCTATACTCTAAACAGATCCTCCCCCTCCTTTCCCCCAGCCAACCAAACGATCGGCAATGCAAACAAAGTCGGTGGAAATCACACCATATGGCGATTTTATACCATATCTTCCATGAGATATGTCTCAGGTTCAGTTGGTTGGGACAGGTTGAAGGTTATCTACATGTGAACGAACGTATGGATTTCGAACTTACCGACAGTTTTGATGATCTGATAGTCATCCAAATGATATTTGCGCACTCCTTTGGCTGTTTGGACGCTGCTGCTTTCCTCTTCGGATGATTCATCATCTTCATCCTCCTCGTCGTCGGTCTCATTGCCATCGTCGTCCTCAATACTCTCTGAATCATTGGTAATATCATCGCCAGTAGCGCCAACGCTGGCAGCTGGAGCAGCAGCACCATCTCCAATATCATCATCATCGTCGACGTCATCATCGCCGTCGACATCATTGACATCCTGTAGAGAGCTGCTGCTGCTGCTGCTCCTGTTGCTGGTGCTAGTGCTGGTACTGTTGGCATGTTGTTCCTCCGCCTCCTCTTCCTCCTCGTCGCTGTAATCTGATTCTAAGGGATCTGATGATTCACTTGATGCCACACAGTGTCCACTAGTACCACGTGTAGCTGAACCAATGCCATTCGTTCGTCCAGCTCCGCCCAATTTGAATGTGAATGTTGCCTCTGTATTGATGTCATTTGTTGTTGCTCCTGCTGCTGCTGCTGCTGCTGCTGCTGCTGTTGTTGTTGTTGTTGTTGTTGTTGTTGATGATGATGTGGTTGTGGGTATTTTCTTGTAGCCTGATGACGTCATGACGCTTCCTGAATTTCCTGCCGTCAATTTTGATGCTGCTGATGAAGTTGATGTGGATCCACCAACTGTTGAAGGCTTTGTTGTCAACGGTGTACAGAATCGAGCGCAAGTTGCCGTGGACATTTCCGGGCTGGTCCTTGAATTCTTTTTACCCCTTCCTGTAAACAGACAGACCGACAGATATACATATAGACAATTGATGGTCTATTTAGAAATCATAAATGTTGAAAGCATTGTATTTTATGCTAATGGACATTGTTAAAAATAGAATATGATGTATAGTGTAAAGCTTAATGCAGGCAAATGAGAATTTCGTTTTGCCAAAATGGTTCTGAAATACAATCAAATTCTTAGTTTAAGCCAATATTCACAAATCCCATTTGAATTCAATTAATTCTGAAACCAAATTGAGGTCGCTAAACGATTCTTAGCAGAATTCAAATTTTCTTTTTTCAAGAACCGCAACTTTTCGCCGCATTTCGTTAGTTTATAAATGCAGAAATAATATTACTAAACTGCAAGCAAAATGTTCATTTAGAATTGAGTACTTGAAAATGAATGAAACCACATGGAGAAGTCTTTAATTGCTGCGCGGCCTACTTAATGACTTTTTCATGGTTTGTATGTATGTACATACATATGTACGCGTATGTATGTATGTATGTGTTAATTACTTCCCAAAAATGACATTGGTAGGTACTCAATATTTGATATTTGTTTGCCAGACTAGTTAAATTTAGTTTCCTTTGTTTGGACGAGGCTCAGTTTGCCTTGAGTCATGCCTCCTGCCAGCCATTCATGGCTGTTTAATTAACCAAACCGACGGCCATATACAGAGAGAACGAGAGGGACAAGTAGCGGAATTGTGAATGGAAATGCTTCTTTTGTATTTTAGTCTGACAAGCGCTTTAGTCGTGCGCATCAAATTGAAAGTGAAATGAAATTGCCATTGGTCAAACAAAGAGGCAAAAATTGAACCGCCCTAAAACGAAACGTACAGACAAAGACCAGAGTCCGGAGAGGAATACTGCGGTCAAAAGGGCTGTACAAGTGTCCTTTCAATGGTCTTATCAAGCAGAGAACAGATAGAAAATTGACTTATATGCCAAAGGGTTGAACAACATACAACAATCATAATATTATTAATAACAATAAATGCAATTTTCATTCAATTTAAGATCCGAGACTGTGACAAAGACTCGAAACGACTGAAAAGACTTGGAAGGCGATGCACTTGCAGTTAATTGAAAAGTTATGGGCCCAGGCATAAAATGCCATCATGATGATGAAGATGATGATGATGATGATTATGACAACGAATATGATAATGATGACTACATATGAGTATGTAAAAATCAATAGCCATATGGCGGGACAATAGAGACGAATATACGTATGTATATGGATTTTCTATAATGGTTCAGAACTGTTATTGTTCTGAGCCCATAAGGAAGCTGAGGCCTGAGGCCTGGTGGGGGCCTGGAACCGAGTGAGGCTAATAATCAGAATCTAGGCCAGGCCACAAGCATTCGCCAAATTGATGTATGCATGTATATACATACATACACTAGTAAGTAAGTAGAGTGTGTACGTCATCATCTGGCGAGAAAAAGCCTTACGAAATTGAAACGCTCTGCTCTGACTTTGATTGAAGGCCAGCCATTCAGACATGCACTCTATATAAACATACACACATACATATGTATGTATGTATGTATTTATTGAAAATAATACAATGGGGTTCTTCCACGGACTTTGGGTTTTCGGTGTATTTGGAAAAGATTGATTGAAAGTCAAGTGTGATTAATCCCATCCGGAACTAAACAAAGGAAAATGCAGCGAAAACGAAAAATATTCATATTCAAAGCGAAGAAACCTATTAAATTTCACATCTGAAAGCTAATTGTTGTCGTTGTTCACACTCTCTATTGAAATTTTATGCATTTCACACGTTTCCATACTCGAAATAAAAAAGAAAAGTCCATTTCTTCCATTATAAGCAAATGGCAAAGAATGAACAAGGGGAAATCGCGCAGTATCCATCACTGGAAAATGCATTTTCAATAGCTCGAGGCGAAATACTATATATGTATGTATGTATGGAAGTAGTATAACTTGATAAAACTTTTAAACCGCTAAATGAAGTTTCTGTAAACCTATCACTTTATAATAAAGTCAATTTTATAAACATTTTGCTTCCTCCTGATGGGTACACATTATGACAAAAGGAATATACTGATCCACCGCGTGAAAAACAAGAAAAAGAAACCACAAAACAACAGATAAACAGTTCTGGATAAATAATATCTCAATCTTTATTTTAATATTTGCCAGAGAAAAAAAGAACAAAACAAAAAAACAAAGCAAAACAAAAGATACAAAAAGCCAACCTTGTCATTTCTTCTTTCATTTGGAATGTTTACGATTCTTTGCTATTTTTGCGAGAAAAACGAAACGAAACAAAAACAAAACAATTTCAACATTTTATGATTATTACATACAAAATCTTTATGAATCGCTGTCACTCAAAATTATTTATCTATCTACTATATCTTTCTCTTATTTTTTTTTTTTCTTCCCTCATTCCATTATTTTCGTGTATTAAAAGTACGGAAATATAATTTAGAGTTCAGCATTTGTTTTCTGAATAATTTCAGACAAATCACTTCGATGAGGGGCAATAGCAATTGTGAATGGCAGATGAGAGAAGAGGCAGGTGGAAAGGGGAAAGGGGCATGTGCCTGACGGAGGGTGGGCTGTTGGGTGCCTGGCAGGAGATGTTTGGGGCGTGTGTGTGCTAAGTCGATGATTGTATATTAGCCAAAAAATAAATACCAACAACTAACGTCAGCCAGTCAGTCAGTCAGTCAGCCAGTCGATAAGTGGTCTGCACTATCCCGATATCTAGCCCCTGACGCTTCTCTCTCTCTCTCTCTTTCTCTTTCTCTGGCACTTATTCACCTTGATTGTGGCATGGCGACTGCTAAAATGGAAAATGGAAATGGAAACTGATTTTGCTGCTGTTGGCAAGTCAAAAACACAACAACAAAAAAAAATAGAAAGAAAAAAAACGGAAAATATCTTAAATGTTGCTTAATCTTCCGGTCGCGGCTAAGCAGCAATCGTCACTTGATGTTTTCTTTCTCTTTGTCTATATATTTGTATTCTTTTTGTGAATGGAGAACGCATTTAGAGTAAAGAAATTGAACATGAATGACAGGAACTAACTAAAAATATATTCAGTCAAAGGTGTCAAATCCCTATATTTAATGATCTGAATGATGGAATAATAGTTTCATAGGTGATAGTGGAAAGGATTTTGGCTTAACAAATCATTTTTTGTATGTACATACAGTGTTGGAAGAAATAATAGAAACGGCATAGAATTTATTTTCTTTTGTGTCTGTCTTTGGCAAAACTCTATTTTTTTTTTAAACTGAATGGATTATTATCAAAACGCCAAACCAAGGAATCAAAAAAATTATGTTTTGTATATTCTAAAGTAAATTCAATATAAAAACGAAGGCATTTATTATTATTCTCTTGGAAGATGAAATAGAAACGATAATCTTTAAAGTAAAAAATGTGAAGTTGTTGTTCAAGAAGCATAGCAATTTTCGGTTTTAACAAATATTTGAATTAATATGAAGTCGTTCCAACCTTATTTTGCAAGACATCGCGGCAACGACATCCCACGGAATCAAATAACTTGGCGCAAATAGCTGATTTTATAGAATACCATTTAACCTCGATCTTTTCCCTATATTCTTGCTTATTTTCTGGTTTATATCCATCAGTTGTATTCTTTAATATTCCCCAAAGGTGTTCTAGTAAGTTTAAGTCCGGGGACTGGGATGGTGGCTTTAAAACATTAGCTTCATTTTCCTTGAACGAGCTGGCAAACAGCTGGGACGAATGTTTGGGATCGTTTTCCTGCTAATATTATCACTTTAAATGCAATTCTTCTTCGGCATAAGGAAGTACATATGTACATATAGTATTGTTAAGGATATTTACTTTGTTGATGGCGCATATTTTATCCTTTATCCAAACTAACGGACCGATACTTGAAGAAGAAAAGCAGCCCCAAAACATAATATTTTCACCTTAGTGCCCAACGGTCTTTAAAGTTGTTTTGGATCATAGGCAGTACTTTTTTGCTGCCATCAGATCCATTTGTTTCTTTCTACCACAGCACGTTTTTCAAATAGGCCCGAAGCACATGTTGGTTAGCAAAATCTGGTCTATCTTTTATTTTGTTCCTGCTCAAGCACGGTTCTTCTCGAGCACTATATGCCTTAACCGCTTTAATTTCAATCTTGCCCGGATAGTTCTCCTGGTTGTTGATGCATTTAACTTATTTTTGAGCTTGTTCGATGAAAGGAATGGGTTTTTATTCGCATCCAGCATGATGATCTGTTCGAATTTTGACTTTGAGACGTGGGGGCGGCCACGATTTTCTTGCTTATATTCACAATGAATAGCGGAAAGCCCTTTTACTCTTGGGCAACTCATGAATTGGGCGATCTTTGCAGTTGAACGACCACAATTTCTTAGTTTTTTTAAATTTTACCTTTCATTCTCTCCCATACTGCATATAATGATATTAAATTTAGACGACTTTAAAAACCTTTACTGTAGAATATTATATTAAAACCAAAAAATTGACATCTATGAGACTTAAAATGTTTTTGACTGAAAATATACGGAGCGTTTCTATTTTTTTCCAACCGAAAAACGGGTTTGTTTTACTATGAAGCATGTAGAAGAAAAAGTTTCGCGAAAATAGGTGTCGAAATGTATCCCACATTCTTAAATACTGATTTTCAGGTCGGATAATTTGTCCAACGTTGAAAAAGAGATTTCAAAATCAAAAAAGGCTGTCGTTTCTATTATTTCTTCCAACACTGTATGTATGTACTGGAGAGTTCGAGTTAACAACATTCAAAACCAAATGAATGAATTGAATGACTTTGACAATCAACTTCAAGTAAATGATCAGTCGTACAACATTCAAACGAAACAAAACGAATTGAATGAGTTAGAAAGTGAGGCAATGAGTTCCTATGATTCGAATGCATTCGAATTTCAGTTCTGATTTTAGTATTTAGTATTTATTTGTATTGTATATTTTTTAACTATATGTAATTACTAACTAGTGTGCTCAGTGGTCCAGTGGGGACCTACCCAAACTCCCTACAGAGATACTAGTGAATATTAATAATATTAAAAGGTAGATCCATCGTGTATATGATGGATTAGCGAACATTAGTTTATATTAGATTAGATTTTACCAGATTTGTCCCAAATTGTCCAATCCATAACTGCGCACTAAAGTTTTTTGGTGTATAGCATATTTTAATTTTAATAGCCCTCATTTCGCCATTATTTCGCCAACATTTTGGACTCAATTCATTGCCTTCATTCATTCATTAAACAGAGTTACGTATTTTTAGAGATTTGACAAGTACTAACTCACACTCATTCAATTCATTGTGGAGTTGTCACTCATTCATTCGAATTCAATTCGAATGGATTCATTTGACTTTGACTTTTCTCTCATTCATGCAGCTCTCTAGTATGTACATGTATAGAAATCATGGCCAAATATTGGAATTGCTAACCTTTTCGTATTGGGAACATATAATTTTAGTTAATTTAATCAGAATATTATTTTCAAAAAACTGATAGTTTATTTAATTCAAATGGACTGGGGATATGGTAATGTTTTATTTAAATCTATGTCAATTTATCAGTTCAAGGATGAGAGGGACTATTTTAATCCTCCTGATTCAAAATGACAAATCTCAATCTCTCTCAATCTCTCTCTCTATCTCTCGCTATCTCTTTCTTCTCCTTGCCCAAAGTTTTAAACATTTGATTATTTATGATCCAAAATTTTCTATTCTTAATTTTCTGAATTTTCAGTTTTTTTTTTTATTTGCTCTCGTGATTATGAAACATTTTTCACCTCAACTCACACACACACACACCTACATAAATTGGGATTTGATTTATTTAGAAAATTATCAAATCAAAGAATGAATATTGCTTAATTTTTTATTTATTTATTTTGTTTTTATTTTTGGACTGCCCCACTTGAACTTTGCCAAAGGGAAACAGATTGAAAGAAAAGAGAAAGAAAGAAAAGCGCAACCGAACGAATGGAAAAAATTTATGTTATTTATTAATTGAAAGCTACGTGGGGCGATTTGTTAAAATGTGAATCGTGAAATGGGATGAGATGGGATCGGATGAGGGCATCGTCATCATCATTAACCATCATTTCAGTAGGCGGTACAGGAAAAACGTATTAAAAACGCGCACACACACGCACCACATTGAAAGGAAAATTAAACAGGGAATGAAAATGAAATTATGAATAAGTGACAGTAAAAACGAAAAATAAAACAAAAAGACAAATTTTTCCAAAAAAAATAAAAATAAAAATAACACGCATCATCATCAAAATTAACGCGCACACACACACACACAATTGCCCATAATAATCAAAAATAATGCCGGCAAAAACAACAACATGTACACAAACATACATATATACTTATATATATATGTGTGTGTGTGTGTCTGAGAAATCTTACATATATATTGTAATAAATTTGGCGACACGACACAACGCAAAGAAGAGGAAAAACAAAAACCAAAAAACCAAAAACAAAAAAAGGGCAAAAGTAACATAAAGATTTATGAGCTTTGGATTTTTCATTATAGAGCAAGTATTTCCGGTGTCCTTGGTCTAGATTTGTAATGGAAAGCCATCAATGCGGGAAAAAGGAACAAGTTCTGGGATCGGGAACTTGGCCTTGACTTAGTTTGAAATAACAAAACTGACGGATTGAACTTTGACACGAAACACATACATGAAAAGCAAAAAATGCAATGCAAATGAAATATGTATATAATTACAACATTTTGATTTTGTTAATGGCAACAAAGTTTTTAAAAGATAGTCCCCCCCCCCTTGCCTGGTTATAATAAAAACAAAGTGGAGAACTTTCAACTATCAGCTGATTGGAGGACAAAAGCCATAACTTTTTTGTTAATCTCCATTTGAGAACAACTAAATGGCAAGAACCAACTTGGTAAACAGTTGTTAGTTGTTCTTGATGCATACACATAATAAATTGAATTTTAATTTAATCATTTAATTTGGATTATATACAAAATAAATCGTGTATTAGTCAGGTTATAAAAGATAAAATCGTCTCAGGGTCTCTTGCCTAGTGAAGAATTACTAGAAGCTTTGTCTAATTTTTGTTTTCTAACATTTGGATAATCGTTAGTTAACCGCAAATCGTATAGTTTTTTTCTTTTTTGGTTGAATTATGAAATACAAGAATATATATAGAATGTATATGCATATGTACATATTCATTTTCAGTATCGGAAAACTTTATCGATCGATGCGAAACGATCTTTACTGGCTATCAATGTTTTCATCATGGCCATTTCCGTGTATGAAACTTGCAGCAAATCATCAGCTAATTGCAATAATTAAGCACTGAGAAACTTGCGTAGTTTGGCTAATTATACATCCACTTATTCATCTCAATGTGTGGAGTGAGAGAGAGAGAGAGTGGGGGGGGCGGGGAGACCTCGAGGGGCGTGTGTAGGGGCTTAGAAGAAGAAGCATTTGTAGACCATTTGGTCTACCTTTTTGGCATGGAGATTATTACTCACCGAAAACTAATTTTTACCAGCCGAACGACTCGGCAGGCCGCTGGCGCGATGCTGTTTTGGTTTTTCTTAAAGATCGCGTTTTTCTTTCACTCTTTTCTTGGTGTTTTGTTTTTGTTTGATTTTTGTTGGTTTCTTGGTTTGGTTTTGTTTTTTTTCTTCTTTTTTGTTATTGTCTGGAATCGGAACGCTTGCGAAATTGTTAAAAATAAATATATATTCAGCACGATTTTCTTTCAACTGAGCAAAAGTGAAACGAAAATAAACTTAACACTCAGCGCGATATATTCTTATACGGTTTTTCTTTTTCTCTTTTTTTTGTTGTTGTTGGATTTTTCTTCTTAGCGGTTCTTCGTTCAGTTAACCAAATTGTGTCACTTTGTTTTTTGTTGTTAAACGCTTTTGCCCCCTTTCCGTTCGCTTTCCTCTCAATGGTATTCCTATTATTATTATTATTGTTGTTGTTTGTATTGTTTGTTTTGCTGTTTTACTTTTTTGCCGTTTCCAGAGACCGTGAGATCGGCTAAGATCTCGAATATCCGGTTATTGTGCCGCAGCAGCAATAGCAGCTCTTGCAGTTCTGTTTTATCTTAGTTAAGGGCAACAAAGTTTTGCCACCAGAACCAAAACAATTTGACAAACAAATTGGCAACAAAAAAAAAAAATTAATTAACAAATTTAGTAAATTTTTGTTGTTATTTTGTTTTTGTTTGAGTGGAGTGTTTCAAAGAACAATTTGGATTCAAAAAAAAAATATATTCTTTTGCAAAAGTTTGATTTTTTTCAAAATTTATATAAAAAAAAAATACAATTTACAAATTTTCTTTGTGGGCGCTTTTATGTTTTTAGTTTGTTGTTTATTTTTGTGGTTTTATTCTGTTCTATTGGTGACCAGCCGCCTCCAAGTTTTGCACGAAACTGAATTGTAAAATCTGCGAATTGTTTGCCACAACTCTTGAATGTTGGCAGACGGTAG
The DNA here is from genome assembly GCA_018152135.1 of Drosophila paulistorum. NCBI lineage: Eukaryota > Metazoa > Arthropoda > Insecta > Diptera > Drosophilidae > Drosophila > Drosophila paulistorum. Next base: position 4,641,045 of record JAECXG010000606.1, on the reverse strand, counting down.
ACCCGATGACGGCGCCCGAGACGACGACGACGACGACGACATGGGGCTTCGGCAACGGCTACACTTGGTCTTGGCCAGAAACAAAGGCCGTGGCAAGACAGGAAGAGGGGCAGCAACAGGGGCAGGGACAGCAGCAGGAGCCGCTAGCAGGGAGCAGGGAGGGCAAGAGCAAGAAATCTAGATGATAATAACCATGATGACGATGATGCCGATGATGCCGATGATGATGATGATGACGATGATGATGGGATGCGCTCTTTTGGCTATATTGGAGGAGAAGATGTTTGCCTTTGCTCTCCACGTGTAGGATGTGTGTAAGTTGTCGCCTGTGTGTGTTGGGGGCTAAAGTGTTTGACTCAAGTGTTTCCAGGATTGAAACGTTTTACTGGATCGATTGTTGGTTAATTTACACTTAGCAAAGCCTTTAAAATTAATGACCAGCCAAATCTATTGATACGACCTTTAACGACATTCAAAAGTATAATCGTATATCTTGAAAAAGAGTATTTCCACAATGAAATATAAGTATAATTATCAGATTTTAGTGTCATGTGAGATTGGCATACATGAACTTTTAGAACTTTTCGTAATGTGGTCTAAACTTGTTAACGAAAAAGGGAATATCATGTCGTTTACTGAGACAATGGCTAGCTCACCCAGTTGATTTCTTTCCAGTTAAGTGAAAGATGCATGTGGCTTTTTTTCCTCCAAGTGTAACCTGCTGCTCATCATAATTTAATCTAATTTACAGCGTTCTCCTCCCTTTTGCCACTTTGTGCTTTTGACGGGTTTGCCTCAAAAGGCCTCATTTTGAATGTTTGTTTGGCAACAAAGATTTTTGCGTGTTGAAATTTTGATTTTGATATTGTTTTCTTTTTCTTTTCTCCTCGTCTTTTTGGCTTTTTGTTTGTTTGCATTGCATTTGGTGTTAGTAAACACAAGTCTTAAACACCAGAAAGTTTGCATGTTTATGTAAGTAGTTTGTACTAGCCGCAGAGACTTTGACAAGGTCAGACCCCGTTAAGGAATTTACATATCAAAATCATCATCATCATTTTCACCATTACCATTACCACGAGCAGCAGCAACATCATCATTGTTGTCATCATCAGGTGGACGACACGTCAGTCACGCGTATTTGTCCTTTAAGAAGTCCTCTTCAAGACCAAGGTCATAGTTCGCACTTACCACTTTTAGCACCATGTTGAAAAATTCCACCTATTCGAATTTAAATTCAATTAAATAATTTTAAAAACCAAAACAGAAATACATATATCGAGACACTTACACTTCTTGTGCATACCGTTTTGCCAACAAAAGCAAAAAAGTCGGACAGATACATTTGCTAAAATGCACACGGAAACTTTATAGGCTAGTAATATTTGTTGAAAACTCTTCCAAGTGTCCATGAAATATACAAAATATTTGTGTTGTTGTTCTTATATAATTGTTTTGCTTCGGTAGATTTGATATATTTCAAATTTGGAATTTATCGGCGAATATAATTTTTCCAACGGTTACTTAATTCAAGTCAAATCAATTTCTAACTACATAGTATAATTTTTATATATTTTTCCAAAACTATCTTTAAGCGAAATTTTCGTTTGAATTGGCGCTTTAACATGTTCGAACGTAGTGCCAACGTCGAACCAATGAGTGCAACTCCAACCTATGAGTCGAGCATATGGTGCCAACATCAAGCCGAGCAATAAATATCGGGCCTCTAATAGAAATAGCCGGGATAGGAAAAAAGTGTGGCCACTCTACCAGTGCCATTGATGGATTGACCAACACTAGTAATAGGTTGCTATTTGTTTTGTAAAAAAGATGCAGTTTTCGTGGATGAAAGTGGCAATATATCTGCTGACGTTCCTGACCTATGCCTACTCTGGTTACGGATCCAGCACAATAGTCCACGTAAGTCTAGGCCCTTTGCATCATTTCTTATGAAATTCATGCAGGAGAGGCCAAGTAATTTCGTCACAGCTTTGAACACGCAAAACAATATTAACATGTTAACAAAATATATAATCCTGATCCACATCAACAAATGGTTCATATTAACAATAGGTACATATCCTTTTTGTAATTTGGTTGGTTCTCGCTGAAATTGCCTATGTGTAATACAAAAGTGCAAGGGTGTAGAAAGTTCAGCATGTCTCATCTAACTTCCGGTATCTTTGTTTATTTTTATATTTGCCGACAGCTCCGAGATGCGATTATAGCAGCAGAGGCCATCTTTGGTGACGTGTTTAAAAATCTCATAACTATTGTGCGCAAGTTTCGGACTGTCCATGAGGTGTTCGATGCAGCTGTTGAGGAGAATTGTATCTACCAGTGTCCCTCACCAGAGGGAGGAGGACCGGGTAAACAGCAAAATTTCCTAAAAGATTATGTAAACTGACAATAACCCAATACCAATTTTTTCAGCTCCACGAGCTGTACAGAATAAATTCTACACACCCACCTCCGATGGCTGTGGCTCATTGGGCTTAAGGATTAGCACAGAGTTTTTGCCAGCAGCGGAAATGGAAACCTGCTGCAATGCGCATGACATTTGCTATGATACCTGTAATAGCGATAAGGAACTCTGCGATCTAGACTTTAAACGATGTCTCTACAAATACTGCGATAGCTATGAGAAATCATTGGCAAGTGATCTGATGATGAAGGGTTGCAAGGCGGCCGCCAAGATGCTCTTCACCGGCACACTGACCCTAGGCTGCCGATCGTACTTGGATTCGCAAAAACGCTCCTGCTATTGTGCGCCAGTTAAAGGTGGCAATTCGAGATACGCGAACAGCAAGGAGAGACAACAGCAGGCGGGCGGACAACAGAAGCAACAAAAATATGGATGGAAGGATCGGAATGACATGTAGTATTCGATAAGGAGCAATACGTCCGTGCATGCGTTAAACTGTTGTTTAGTTTGTGTTATTTGTTAGTTTTAGTTTACTAAACATTGTAGGTCAGTTGACCCTACTATTGACGAATTATTCTAAGCCAAAGAAGTTCAATATATAAGATTTTTAACCAAGAATCACAACTATAGTTTAACAAAATAGATTTACAGATTGTTTCAGGATATGCAGCTAAAATTGAACAAAAATTTACAAAAAGTGTTGCATTTTCAAATTGCGATAGCATTTTCAGTAATCGATCTTTCGGCGTGAACACATCGATAGCTTTCTTCATTGGTATGTCGCGAAAGTCAGAAGCCACCGATATTATCGATAGTCCTCATCGATGTACTTGCAGCTCTAGCATGCACGTTGTTTTTGCCACGCAAATTTCGCCGCATAGAATATTTTAGTAAAGGTGAGTTTTTGCATTTGAGCTTTATTAATGAACTAAACAAACATTCTGAAAGTCATGGGTAAGAAACTAGAGCGAAGTGATGTCTGCCGCGTACCCGAGAATATAAATTTTCCGGGCGAGGAGGAGAATGTGCTAAAGCAATGGAAAGAGGAGAAAATTTTCGAAAAGTGCAGCCAGCTGTCCAAGGGAAGACCCAAGTAAGCCGATATCAAAATTGCATCATTCATATGAATAATATTGACTTTTATGTGAATCCTCTTATAGATATACTTTCTACGATGGTCCGCCGTTCGCTACGGGATTGCCCCACTATGGCCACATCCTGGCTGGAACCATTAAGGACATTGTGACCCGCTATGCCTATCAACAGGGCTATCATGTGGATCGTCGTTTTGGCTGGGATTGTCATGGCCTGCCAGTGGAATTCGAGATTGATAAGATGCTGAATATTCGCGGTCCCGAGGATGTAGCGAAAATGGGAATCAAGGCCTATAATGCGGAATGCCGAAAGATTGTAATGCGTTATGCAGATGAGTGGGAAACAATAGTGACGCGAGTGGGCCGCTGGATTGATTTTAAAAACGACTACAAGACATTGTACCCGTGGTACATGGAGTCCATTTGGTGGATCTTTAAACAGTTGTTCGACAAGGGTTTGGTCTATCAAGGCGTCAAGGTAATGCCCTATTCCACTGCCTGCACCACATCCTTGTCAAACTTCGAAGCGAATCAGAATTACAAAGAGGTCGTTGATCCCTGTGTGGTTGTTGCTTTAGAAGCAGAAACTTTGCCCAATACCTTTTTCCTGGTATGGACCACAACGCCATGGACATTACCTTCGAATTTTGCATGCTGTGTACATCCTACGATGACTTACGTCAAGGTCAGTAAAATGCTAGCTTCTACATGCTACTCATCGTCTATACTGATTTCGATTGCTAATACGGGAGCACATTTTCCTATTTCAGGTACGCGATGTGAAAAGTGAACGCTTGTTCATCTTGGCCGAGTCTCGTCTATCCTATGTCTTTAAGACAGAAGCGGAATATGAGATTCTGGAAAAGTTTGCCGGACAAACAATCAAAGGCCTGCATTATAAACCCCTTTTCCCCTATTTCGCCGAGCGTGGAGCAGCTGTGAAAGCCTTCCGTGTTTTAGTGGATGAATATGTCACGGAGGACTCGGGCACAGGTATTGTCCATCAAGCTCCATACTTTGGTGAGGACGATTATCGCGTCTGTCTGGCTGCTGGCATCATCACCAAGTCCAGTGAAGTCGTTTGCCCAGTGGACGATGCAGGAAGATTTACAACAGAGGCCACCGACTTTGTGGGCCAATATGTGAAAGATGCGGATAAGCAAATTATCGCCAAACTGAAGGCAAATGGCAATCTGGTATCCAGCGGTCAAGTGAAGCATAGTTATCCTTTCTGTTGGCGCTCAGACACGCCCCTCATCTACAAGGCTGTGCCATCTTGGTTTGTACGCGTGGAGCACATGTCGAAGAATCTACTGGCTTGCAGCGGCCAAACCTATTGGGTTCCCGATTTCGTGAAAGAAAAACGATTTGGTAACTGGCTGAAAGATGCCAGGGATTGGGCTGTGAGTACAATGAAAAAGTTCTGCCCGCGAATGTCGAATTTCACACGTTTCACACGTTTTCTGCCTTTACAGATCTCACGCAATCGGTATTGGGGCACTCCCATCCCTATTTGGCGATCACCGGATGGCCAGGAAACCATTGTCATTGGCAGTATCAAGCAATTGGCTGAACTCTCCGGCGTTCATGTGAACGACCTGCATCGTGAGACTATCGATGATATTGAAATTCCTTCTGCTGTGCCTGGCAATCCTCCACTGCGCCGCATTGCACCTGTATTTGATTGCTGGTTCGAGTCAGGTTCCATGCCATTTGCTCAGCAGCATTTCCCCTTTGAAAACGAGAAGGATTTCATGAACAACTTCCCAGCTGATTTCATTGCCGAAGGCATTGATCAGACTCGCGGTTGGTTCTACACGCTTCTAGTGATCTCCACTGCCCTGTTTAATAAGGCGCCTTTCAAGAATTTGATTGCCAGCGGTTTAGTTTTGGCCGCGGATGGCCAAAAGATGTCAAAGCGCAAGAAGAATTATCCCGATCCCATGGAAGTTGTCCACAAATATGGAGCCGATGCCCTGCGTCTGTATTTGATAAATTCGCCCGTTGTGCGGGCCGAGAGTTTGCGCTTCAAGGAGGAGGGTGTTCGTGATATAATTAAGGATGTCTTTTTGCCTTGGTACAATGCCTATCGGTTCCTGCTGCAGAATATTGTGCGTTATGAGACGGAAGATTTGGGCGGTAAAGGTCAATATACATACGAGGCCAAGAGGCATTTGTCGAACATGGAGCAGGCTTCCGTTATCGATATTTGGATTTTGTCATTCAAGGAATCGTTGTTGGAATTCTTTGCCACCGAGATGAAAATGTATCGTCTGTACACGGTGGTGCCCAGATTAACCAAATTCATCGATCAGTTGACCAATTGGTGAGTTTGCAACTAATTTAGCTCAATTTGTATGTATATCTATGTATTCTTCTTCCAAACTCTATGACAAGGTATGTGCGGCTCAATCGTCGCCGCATCAAGGGTGAATTGGGTGCCCAGCAATGTATTCAATCTCTGGACACATTGTATGATGTTCTATACACAATGGTCAAAATGATGGCTCCATTCACACCCTATTTGTCTGAGTATATCTTTCAGAGATTGGCTTTGTTCCAACCTTCTGGGTCGTTGGAGCATGCGGATTCAGTGCATTATCAGATGATGCCTGTGAGCCAAAAGAAATTCATTCGCAGTGATATTGAGCGTTCAGTGTCATTGATGCAGTCCGTGGTGGAGCTGGGACGTGTGATGCGAGATCGTCGCACATTGCCTGTCAAATATCCTGTCTCGGAGATTATAGTTATCCACAAGGATGAGGCAACCCTAAAGGCAATCAAGAGCCTGCAGGACTTTATTCTCAGCGAACTGAATGTGCGGAAACTGACATTGAGTTCCGATAAGGAGAAATATGGTGTTACATTAAGAGCTGAACCCGATCATAAGGTACGATTCCTGGAGAGTAAGCAGTACAAAAAAAAAAACGATTAAATTTATTCCGTATGTTCTGTCTCTCCCTCTTCTTCAATTATAGACACTGGGTCAGCGTCTTAAGGGTAATTTTAAGGCCGTAATGTCTGCCATAAAGGCTCTTAAAGATGAAGAGATTCAACAGCATGTTGCCCAGGGTTACTTCAATATCTTGGACCAACGCATCGAAATGGATGAAGTGCGCATCATTTACTGCACTTCCGATCAAGTGGGTGGCAATTTTGAAGCCCATAGCGATAATGAGGTATTGGTATTATTGGACATGACGCCCAACGAGGAACTGCTTGAGGAGGGACTCGCACGTGAGGTTATCAATCGTGTGCAAAAGCTCAAAAAGAAGGCACAATTGATACCAACTGACCCGGTTCTGATCTATCACGAATTGGGCAATAATGGCGACAAAGATTCACTGGCTCAACTGAAAAAGGTTTTGGTAAACTATGCCAACATGATTCAGACCGCTGTGAAATCCGAATTTGGTGCCTACGATGCCAAACAGGCATCTAAGAAGCGGCTGATTGCCAGCGAATTGGTGGACCTTAAAGGTATTTCTCTCCAGCTAACCATATGCTCCACAGAAGAGCTGCAATTACCCAGTCTGGCTTGGTCGAATGTCCTCCTTGCCGAGGAGTTGAAGCCACGCTTTGGCAACGGTGACAAGGCCACCGTCTTGCTGCAACACAATCTTACCAAGGAATTCATCACGCTGCCCATCCTGAAAAAGGAATTGGAGATACTGTTTGGACTCTACGGCGTTAGCTACAACATCTACGTGATCGGTCAGCAGAAGAAACTCACTGAACTTAAAGCCATCGACAAGAACCTTAGTGGCAAACTGTTGATACTGGCACGCACCTCAGAGGCTCTTAAGCAAATTGAAAAGAGCCTGGAAGTAGCCGAGGCTCCCTATTCAAAATTTGCAAATCAACCATCTGGCAGCACAATATTCACGGAGAATCCTACCGGTCAGAGTCTGGCATAATCTTTGAATTCTGTCGTTAATCCTTTGGCTTACGGAAGCAACACGAAACTGAAATTGTTATTAACTTTTACAAAAAGCTTTATACCAATTCAAAACAAAAGTTTAAACTGAAATAAAATCCCAATTGTTGTAATTCCATCCCAATGCTCATATAATCATTGAATCCATTTTCTTATATAACTCTTTTGTAAATATTCCATGCCATTTTGAACTATTTAGAGAAATCCTGAACTTTTATTACAAAAGTTGTTAATTTAATTCTAAATCCATCTAAATAAGAGCGAGCAAGAAAACCTTTCTACCTCTCTCTTCTGTTATACATATTAATGCGAAAGAGATGCAAGCATGTAGACTTGGGCTCCACATTTTTGTATGCTCCTATCGGGGTTGAATGTTGTCAGCCATCAAGGACAACAATCTGGCGAAGAGACATCCTGGTCATCCTTGAAATGTCTGAGTTGTAAGGATATTTGTGGGTTTTTTCTTTATTCTGGCTCTTTGTAATTGGCCAGTCCTAATGCTGCTTAAGCGTAAAAAATGGTCTGTAAACCCCGCAGATCATATAGCAGGGCGAGATGAGTTGGATTTTTAGAATGTCCTTAATGATCTGTACAGATTGGCATTAAATAAAATTGATCGAATTGGCCCTGTTTCATCTTTTCAAAGGACATTCCAGAAAACTATGTCCTGCCGATATATGGCATGGAGAAAAATATACTTTTTTCTTAGACTTTCAAAGGACATTCCAGGACATTCTAGTGAGGTCTGTCAATCTGGGCAAAGGCATTCTCTATTATCCTGAAAATAGCCGAGTTATGCGAATTTTTCTCGTATTTTGACTTGTGATTTTTAGCTTATTTAACAAGAAAATTTATGTAGAATACTTTTAGGGTAAATAAATTAAGAACAAAAAACTTTTGCATTCTTATTTGAAGCAAAAAAAAAAAATAAATTTTGGGGGGTCCTTTGAAGACTTAGGACTAAAGTCAAACAAATTCTTCCACCATGGATAATAATCTGGTAACAGGATATATTTAGCAACGAAATTTGAAGTTTTGTCGACGAATTTGGCAGAACAACAGAATTAGTTGGTAGGCGGTAGGACTACAAATTTTTCACAATGTGTAACGGACTTTTGGACATTTAGTTTTTTAAATTTAACCTCAGACAGTTTTTTGAAATTAACGACCGAAATTGGAAGTTTTAACAACGAAATTTGTACTGGAGAAAACAAGAAAAACACCAGGTTAACAGAATTACTTAGGCGGCTGGTTTAAAAGTTCGTCACGTGTAACGGACAGTTGGGCATTTGAATTTTTAAATTTACCGGGCATCATTTTTAACAAGTTTCAAACTGAACCCAGTGGACAAAAAACTAGACAAAACAACATAATCCTTGATATTTTAGCTCTGCAAGACTATCGGGATGTCCTTTATACCAAGAATACTCCTTGATGATTAGATTTTTATAGCATTTTTTTAAATAAAAGTCAAGGATAATCCGGATGCCTTTTATCACATCGTAGTCCTTGTTGACCCACTTTGACTGGAACCAACAATTCGTGTATAGTTTTTCAATGGCATTTTCCTGCGAGTCCCTTGAAGAATCAGGAATTATAAAGGACTGAATTGCAAAAAAATATATATCTAATAATTTATAAAGTGCGTTTAACATGAGTAGGAAAGCCGCTTTATTGATGATCAATGAAACGGAATTAAATTGTAAAAATCCATGTACGATGTTTATTATTTCTTGAATGTGGTGCCGGTATCGGCCAGACACTTCAGCAGTGAATGTTGCGCAATGAGAGTGTCCTTATGTGGAAGAGCTGCGATTTGATAGAAGAGATCGATGCCCTCTTTGAAAAGTTCAATGGCCTCGACAGTCTTCTGTGCGTGCATGGCCTGGGCAGCTTCCCGATAAAGTTCTTCGATTTTTATAAGCTTGGCCACACTCTCCTTTAGGGAGACATTTTTACGGCAACGAGGACATCGCACATCTTTCGCCAAATCCTTCGGGAACTTGAGTAAATAAACACAATTAGCTGAAGTGCACCTGAAAGGGAGAGCGAGATAGAAGAATAATAAGAATTAGAGCAATAACAGGTAGTCGTTGCCGTCGATAACTCACCAGAAGCGGACTTGCTTGTCCAGCTTCTGCAATAGAGGCCAGTTCTCCTGACAGGCCATGCAATTGCAACTGAAGGCATAACGTCCTCGAAGAGAACGCTGTCGTTCCTTGAGATGCATGGTGGTGAATATGGGTCCGTAATTTACAGCGACCACTTCATTGGGACGGTGTGGCTTTGTAGTCCTTAGAACCAGCTTTTTGCCTACAAAATAACTAGCTACGCTGAAATGAAAATGCATCTTAATACGAAACTCGATCACAGTAATCCATTTGCTAGTTTTTACCTGGGCCAACATTCGTGATTGAAATATGAACCGGTTCCATACAGGCCAGCACCCACATGAATTGTTTTGCTGCCCTCGAAGCGATGATCATCGGTGACAAGTGTCTGGTAAATTTCATGGGCATTGTACTGAAGGACCTGCAGTAAGCCCAATAGGGCTGTGGCCACCTGCAGCTCCACTGCAGTGGGATTAACTCCTTCGGTCTTGCGACGACCAAAGTACTGAGCCTTTTGCAAAATCCTCAACAAAAAACCAGCCATAAGCGAACGCTGCAAATAATCATCGGCCTGGCGCACATCCTCGTGGGAGCACAAATGTTCAAAGAGCAAATTTGCGGTACTCAGTCCATCCTCTAGACTCGATGCCTGTGTAAAGACACGCAACGCAATGAAACACAATATGGACATGCCCGAACCAATGAGCAGATCCATGAACTCGCACTCGAAACGATGATAGCTCTCGGAAGCCTCACCCATACACTGAGCCGAGCAGAAGGCCACACCCGAGCAATGCAGACAGGCCACAGGATTACGAAGCCTGCGTATAGTGAATGATAGGATTACCCGTACGTTCACATGGACATGGAGACCACTTACCGCTTGAAGCAATGATGGCAATTGGTGCCAAAGAAGCTGGGCAACAAACAAGCTGCAACGGGATTCTCGCAGAGAACCACATCCCCGGTTTTTAAGCCTCCATTGGCCACCACAAAGCGTCCCTTTTCTTTGGTCTCCACTAATTTGACACCTTGGGCAGCTCCACTCAACTCTGGATTTGGGCCATGCGTCAATTCTGGTAACAACTCTCTAGTCTCCTCTTTTTCCTTGGGCTTGATATTAGCGATTTCCTTGCGAGAAACTGTAATAAGTCCAGCATCAGAACCAGCCAACTTTTCTGCAATCTTCAATGATATCTCTGAGCGGGCATTTTCCCCCATGGCTGACAAAAGAATGCACATTGATACAGTTCAGATGCTAAATATGTGCAGATGTCTACTTACTGGCATAGGCCTTGGCCATTTTACAATAGTAATCCACACTCTCCTTAAGTTCCAGTCCGAAATTGCAGGCCAACTTCAAATCGCTCAATGCCGCCTCGCCTTCACCCAAAGCAATCAATATGGAGGAACGCGATCGATAAGCCAAGGCCAGGGTGAGACCATCATCGATACTCTCATCTACATTGCGGGCTGGGGCACGTATCACGGCCAAATGAGCCGCCAGCAGACCCTGTTGCAGCAATTCCTTGCGCTCCTCCTCTTCCGATGAGCTACATGCCAGCAGATAGTACTTGTCAGCCTGGGCCCTTCTCTGGGCCGAGAAGAGAGCCTCCTTCGCCTTGAACACGGGCTGAACATGCTCCAGTACACCCAAAACTGGATCGCAGACCTCACGATCACTGAATATGGACAAGACACGCGCCGCATTCGATTTCAGTTTGCCAAAATAGTTCTGTAGCCACTTGTCGCCACATGCCGATCTCACATCGGCGCAGAACTCATTGAAGAAACCCTTCTTCTCCGACTGAACGGTGCGCGTAGAGCATATCTGCTGATAGCTAGTATCGTACTCCATAATATCCAGACAATAACAGCGAAAAAATGCAATTTGTGGTGTCTTATGAAGAAAACGTTGACTCAACCAACCGCGTTTCCTGTTCAGTACAGCAATCGATGATGATGCTCTTGACTAGATGGAAACAGCTGGCGGACAGCGGTGGCCTCTCCAAAAATAGCCACCGACCGAAGCGATCTTTCTCTCTTTTCGTTAGCGTTAGTTGCGTTATAAATAATCGCAACGGACTGACTACTCGGTGGACTGACACAAACTAAACGTATCCCACGTCTCCTACCTACCAAAACGTTCTTTTCGATTCCAAACAAAAAAAGTTCAAAACTTCTCGCCCCTAAAACGTTTCCGTTTTCATTCGCTTCTATTATAATAAGACGTCTGTTTCATGTTAATATTGTACATATTTTGCAGATTATAATATCAATAATGTAGATCTTTCTGTTTTTTATTATTTGTAACTTGAATTGGGACTTATAAATCACATTAAATAATTTGTATTTAAAAATTAGCTAAACGTACAAAAATATAACAATGTACATATATACGTATATATATATACATATATATATTTCAATATTTATGTATTGTGTATATTCAAGTATTTAATTATTTATATATTCGTATATGTATATTCGTATGTTGAACAATTTAAATTGAATTACCTATTGCAGTTTTCGGAATATACATAATTCTATTGTAGACTAAAGTATTACACTAATTATGCAGGTATATATATATATCAATCGATCTTGAAAAAGTACAAACCTATGTGTACACAGGAAAAAACAAACTGATCAAACAACAAAGTATTACATTTCTTCAAGTGTATCTTTTGATCGAGTTGTCGTCTCGTTCTGTTTAGACTAGTAAATTTTCGAAACTTTTGGAATACTCTAACTCTGATGGATGTATGGAATGATTATATATGCCATACGCCGCACTGTAGGAAGAGTATGGAGCGATTTCATGAACAAAGATGAAAATGCAGCAGTGTCTGAAATTAAACACTAATCAAAACTCAAATTAAAAGTCAAACTAAAAGTCAATTAAACAGAGAAATAAAATAAACAAGTATTTTTGCTGTTGTTGTTGTTGTTGTTGTTGCAAATTGCCATATTTATTTATATATCAAATAATGTATGTCTGTTTCTTTTATTTTTTCTCAGATCTCAATTGAATTTGTTGTGAAGTTTAAGTGAAATGTGATATCTTCATTGATTATAGTTCTTTCGTATAAAAATGCATTGTTTTTGATTAGGTTTTCCTTTCTTTTTTTGTTTCTTTTCAAATTGAAAAATTATAAAAACGTACAATTTGTATTTTCACTAAATATAAGAATAATGTACAAAATGAAAATTCAATTGGCTAACTAAATATAAGGTAAAAAATAATATTCTCAAAAACAAAAAAAAAGTATATATATAAAAATATTTCATTTGAATTAGTTGGTTTTGTTGTATCATTAAAATGGAAAATGGTTAGAGGAGATTGATAATTTGTTTTGTTTATTTGCAGAGAAAGATTTTGAAAAATAAGTTATATATTTTCATATTGTTTTGTGTTTTTTCTTTGTTTATATGTATGTATATATGTACTTGTGTTTGTTTCGTTTGTTAGCTTTAGTCACAATTAATCTCGTTGGCATTTCATTTCACATAATACAATCTAAGAGAAAGTGTCACTAAACTTAACAAATAAAATGCTAAAAAAATTTGTCAGCCTCGCCGCCGTCTCGAACAACTGCGAGCGCGACTTTAGAAGCGCATAAGTCGGTAGTTAATTGGTAGATATATATATCTATATAATGTATGTGTATGTGTATGTGTATGTGTATGTGTATGTATGCATGTATGTATGTATATTATAAACTATTATCATCACATTTCAAACGTTAAGTGTCGCTTATTATTTTGTATCTTCATCATCATCAACATTTTGCATAATTTTAAGCTAAGCAAATACGAGGAGTACATCATAGTTATCCGTTTTATTTGGGATTTGTATCGATACAGAAAATTTGTTAATGATCTTATTGATTTTGTTTTTGTTTCTTGTTATACAGTTGCTGTCTTTTTGTGTACAAGCTTAAAACGCTGCCAAGTATGAATGGACTTCGATCTCGTGTCACAACATTCGGTTTTATCACTCTGCACTAACTAACTAACTAAGTAACTAACTTAACGATTCATTCCCAGTTTTCTCAGCCACCAATCAATCAATTAACTAACTAACCGTCCTGATTTGCTGTTACAATTCTGAGAATTTTGTCTGCTTAGTTTTAGTTTTTCAGTTTTTATTTTTATTTTGGTTTTGGTACGAGTGTTTTTTGTAATGTTTTTTTTTTGTTTTATGTTTTTCTTTTTATTTCATTTTTGTTTTGGCTGTTGCGAGCACTGAAGGCGATTTTGATTTCGATTACCCTTCGGGACGTAGCCTAAATGTTAATAAATTAGCACTTAATTGTTACAACGGCTCCTTCTATGTGTGGACCTAAACACTGCCGGCTAACTAGGATGACTTAAGAAAATTTTGGGATTTGTTCCACGACTTTAACGCGCCTGGCCTTAAACATAATGTTTAGTTTCTCTATTTCCTTTGCTTTACTTTCTTTGTTTTTGTTTTTCATATATAAATAAATTAGCCATAGTATCACTTATTTTGTATTTTAAGAAAATATCCAAACTGATTGAACTAGACATTACCCAGAAAATAAGAATAAAAATTAAAAAAAAAGACTCACAAAAAATCGAATAAATCTATTAATTGGTATATACCAAAAAGCTTGGAAGAGGCCTGTTCTACACTTAAGGAAAACAGCAGCTTGAGGTACACATCTCGATGAGAAGATCCTGTCGCCACCCACAGTGCGAAATGTAAGGGAAGATGATAGGAATAGGCGATAGAAAAGGAACAGACAAGGAGAGAGCGATTGATCTTACATCTAACAACTACCACAACTACTAGTACTATACACAATGGAGAGCAGAGCATCAGAGAAGTAGTGCGAGTGGTAGCCACAGCCATGACATCCGCACTGCAGATAGCCACAGCCAATAACCGTTGAGTTAACCTGATCGGGCAGATGGTTGAGCATCGATTCGTTTGGGGGCAACCATCTCACGACATTTTAATGCCCAGCGCCCGACTCGAGTATTCGTAGACAACATAGCTGATGGATACGGCGGGCAGCACCTTGAGGAAGTTCGGCGTAATGCCACGGTACAGTCCCGTCAGGCCCTCTTGTCGCACAATCTTGCGGAACAGACCCGTCATGGTCTCTTCACCGCTGTGTGCATCGCTGCTCTTGAGGGGAATCTGTGTCTTTCGCTTCTGGTTGCTTATTGTTTCGGCGGCTGTGTGAAAAAGTAGAGGAATTGGGAATTAGTATCGTTTGGCAGATGCAAATGGGATGACTGATTATAGCTTACCTTGTGCCTGTAGCCGTGTTCGCACCAGGGCCAGGGGATAGGAGCAAAGCTGACCGAGAGCACTCGACGTACTGCCGCAGGCCAGGAGCACCAAAAAGCTGGGCTGCTCATTATTATCGTGGCTAGCAATGTAACGACGCTTGAGCGTCTCATAGACAGCCAAATCGATGCCAGCATAGGGCAGAATACCCAATATATTGGGCACATAGCCGCGATAGAAACTTCGCGCTCCCTCTTGCTTATAGATTTTGGTGGCTGCATCTGCTATTCCCGCATATTGGCCCGTCTTGCGCAACGCCAGGCGCGTCTTTAGGACCTCCATGGGATATATGATAGTCTGAGAGATGCCGCCAGCAGCGGCGCCCGCATAGAAGCGTTCCACAATGCTCATTTGTCGTGTGGCATCCTCGCCGCGTATCAAGCGCTTCATTTGCTCATAAGCAGCGAATTTGAGTGCTGTTTCTGGGGCAATTTTAAGGACATTAATGCCATTGCCGCGCCACATGCTACGCGAGCCGCCTTCATTTAGCATAATTTGCATGCACTCTGAGATTCCCATTCTGTGTGTTTGTACCTGCACGGACGGATCAAAACACAAATGCTTGAAAATGTATCGAAATTCGACTTTCAGTTTCCGCTTACCTGCAAATACACTTTGATTCTGTCCAAGGGAGCTGTGCATGTGCGTGACACTGCTCCAGCTATGCCACCGGCGACCAAGTGACGCCACCAAAGTCCCGTCTGCATTTCCTTTTGTGTGAAGTCATCAGGTACATTCATATCCTCGCCAATGTCGAGGTACTGCAAGCAACAAATTAAAAACAAAACGCACAACTCAATTAATTTACAAACATATTCGAATCGTTTCAAATGACTTAGATTTGACTAAGTCTGGATAAAATATAATTGTGCTTCGGATCGCTATCTGAACAACGATGCGATGTAAGAAGTCTAAGAAGAGGTGACAGAAGGAGGTGGAGCAGATATTCTTGCTTGCCGCCTGCCTGAAAGTATGCATCAATTTATCACACAAGATAATTATCAACAAAAAAGAGGAAAAAACCAAACAAACTACAAAATAAAAGGCAACCTGCCATAGTTAAATGCAATTGCATTTGTTTCTGTTTCCCTCGCTCTGCCATGCAACTGCTATGTGACTAAAAAAAGATATATGTACATATGCATCCCGATGAATAGTCGGGTGAGGTAACAAGGGGCCGTGGATGGGGGCAACCACGCAATTTACACACGCGCCACAGAATGTGTCGCATAAACGCGAGGCGGAAACGGGAGAAAGCAAAACAAAATGACAAAAAAAAAAAAAAGAAACTATGCAATAGTCTAGCCCCCAAAAGGTTATATCATTCGTTCTCAGTTGCCGATTCTTCTTCCCTCTACTTGCCACCTGCCACCATGTAATAGTTATAATTGAAATGGGCATATTAAAAGAGGAATCGTAATATTTACAAACATCTTTTTAGTTTTGGTTCAAACAATTGAGCAAACCAAAGACCTTTCTAAACAAGTTTACCCTTGTCTGTGTCAAGAGATATTCCAATAGTCGACTACCAAAACTTGGCTGTATTTGTTGTTTTCAATTTATATCCAACTCGTGCCGACACTATATACCCAATTTGTGTGATTTTGTTTTGCTCTCAGACACGGCCCCTCCTCCCCTTCCCTTGCCACCTTTCCTTCCCCTTCCCCTTCCGACAGCGACGCTGACGCCGACGACGCCTCAAAATTGTGTAATATGTCCGATTTGCTGGTTTTATAGACACATTCCGTCGTTTTGGCTCTAGGCTTCGAGTTTAGGGTAATTGGCTTTTGTCGGAATCGAGAACCAAGCCCCATTCCTTCTTAACTGATAATTAACAAAACACAGTACGATTGCTGATAATTTGTTTTCAGTTGTCTTACTTTTTGTTTTCGCAAAATAACTGAAAGCTGTCTGAACATGATAACCGACCGCGCGCGCGGGTCTTGTGATTTTTTTTTGCAAAAGCTTTTTCGGAAATTAGCAAACACGAAAAATATGAAATAAGATAGGCAAAATGAACCAACCACTAGTAACTATGGATTGGCAATATACTTCTGTCAAATTGTGCCCCCCCTCTCCCACCCGGCCCCTCTTTGTTAGACATATTCGGCGGCTGTAGGATTTCAAGGTGAAACCAATTCCATTCGGTATGAATGGAACAAGTTCAGTTGCCTTTGACTGACTGGTTGGCTGACTGACTGTCGGGCATTGCGATAAAAGGCCATTCAAGTCAATTTGGAGGTTTAAATGACTAAGTAAATAAAAGTAATAATAATAACAACAACAAGTGATGGTCATAATAATATTTAACCAAGGATAGGGCAGAATAATCTTGTTTTTTTCTTCTTTTTTTGATTAGGAAACAAAAGCATAGACAGAAGAGTTTCTCTTGGTAGTTCATCAAACTGAATTCATTACAAGGATTTCCACAATCAAAATGAATGCATATTATATAATAAGTGATATTACTTCCGAACTAACAGTCTATCTATCAGTTATAGTCGGGAAATGGAATAAATGCAAATTCATTCAGCAAATATAATAGAATTGGCCAAAATCGCTATATTTAGATATAAAAGAGAACTCATTTGCCAAATTTCTTCACACTTTTTCTCTTTTTGGGTTTCCTTCCTTGACATTCCGTGATGTCACAAATGAATAATATGAAGGGGGCAAAACAATTTTCTATAGTTTATTTTACAAATTTACGTTTAGCCAATTTGGGCCCAATCACATGCCAAAATGTGTGAAATTCTTTTCCATGGAAAATGTTAATTGGTTCATTAAACAGACACTCAAATCGCACAATAATGGACTATGGAAAGTTTAAACGAAATACAACAATTTTTGGAAAAATTTATGAAATGCAATGTCAAAGTCGAAAGATATATGTACCTATATGTGTATATATATATGCGAATAAAAAAATATATAGCTAGCTAGACCACATGACAGAGAGAAGAGTTTTCTTTTTATTTTGTGTACGTTTTATTAATATCTATTTATATCTATTTTTGTTGAATTCTTTTGTTTTTGGCTCGGAAATGTGGAAGTGTTTTGAAAAAATAAGCGGTTACAACTGGTTAGCCAGAGATTAACCAAATTGGTGTGTCTACGTGGATAGATTGAACCAAATGCCTTGAGATCGGCTCGATTCGATGGAGACTCATTCGTATTCAAGGCAAACTGGGCCGAAGTCGAAGCCGGACCCAATCTGAAACGCATTGATTGATACCATGGGCCATAGCACATGAATGATTACAAGACATGATGATGGGATGGAAGGCAAACTAGGCCAAGATGTGCTCATGAGCTCACTTGTTGTTGTTTTTCCCCCTGGTTGAATGACGCACACGTTTGTGTTTCTCTTTCTCAGACAGTGCGTCAACAATTTCCAGTAAATGAAATATAAAAGATCAACAAGTTTATTTCTGTTTTTTTATAATAATGAAAATAAAACCGAAATAAACAGAAAACTGTTTGCACATTTGACGTCACTTGATTGCCATGATGGGGGCCTGACCTGTCCAACCTACGACAATGGAAGGATGGAGGAGGGCGGAGGTGGCGGTGGCGGTGGCGGTTTGGGGGCCAACAACGTAGGCACGTCGTGCTGCTGACTCAGTTAAACACAAATATTCATTACATATTGTCGGGTGTAGATCCCCCGCCGCCAGTCATAATATGTTGGCCAAGAGCACAAACTGTGACGTTGCCACCAAGCACTACGCGGCGGTTCGCTTGGCAACAAGCGACTTAGTTTACCGTCAACTTCAAAGAGCGCCAACTGATCGTGGAGATAGACGGAGAGCGGGAGAGAGAGAATAGAGACATTCGCCACGAGGTTGCCAGTGTGTGAGTATGATCAAAGTATGTCGTCGTCGTCGTTGTTGACGATAAAGACGAAGACGGAGTCAAAGACGACGACGACGACGCGACGACAGCCCCACAGACCAGTTCCCCCTCTTTATATCAGTGGCGGATCTAAGAGTTCCATTGTATGAGGGGCAGAACTACCTTTTTTTTACTGATCGAAAATAAACTTGTATAGAGAGTTGGTTAAGTTATCAGGAAAACGGGTATTTCCCACATTGCAAGTGGCATTGGGAAGTTTTGAAACCTTCACTCCGACGACCCCCCTCCTTTTGTAAGTCCACCACTGTGTTCATCATATCAGCAGCAGCACGTTTAATGTTGTTGGCTTGACTTCTTTGGATTTGGCTTTGTTTTTGGCGCGCTGTTGCCATGCGCCCAAATCGATCGATCTGCTACGTAACTGAAAAGTCAAGCTAAAGTGGAAACAAAAAGACTGAATTCCAATCCACACACGTACAACCAGGCAATTGTGGTGGCAGTGCGGTGCTGCAACAGCTGCACAGATATAACAACAATTGAAACGTGCAACGCTGGCAAATTTCTTAAAGGGTATTTTTAGCTGACTCTGAACTGAGAGCTGCAAAGAGAGATTGCCCATAAAACAATACAAAAATGTTTCGTCTTATTGAAATTTCTGTGGAAATGTGGGCAAAACCGATAAGATAAACAACAAGGCAGTTTGCTGACTGGATCGAGCCCCACACACACACACGCCTACACTAGCAATGAGTCAACTTCCGTTGCACCTAATGATGTATGCTTAGAATAGGAAATTCCAGAACACACTGGTCACAATCAGCATCAATGACATGATCTATTTTCATATACTTGCATCCCACACTAAACTTTCATTCATCATCGTCCATCTAGTAATTACTTATACTGCATGTATTTATAATCAAAAGGTATAAAGCGACACCTACCCGTCCCATCATATCACGAAATATGACAGCAAAATCCTCCATCATATCGCCAGCGACTGCCATTTGTTGTATATTATGGTAATCGACTGGCAAATTATATGAATATGTGCTATTTCGCAGCATTTTGTTGGACACAAACTACTTTGTTTTCGTTTGATGGATTTATAAGTTGATTCCGTTTCCTACTTTCCGCTGTTTACAATTGCGGAATGTATGAATTTTTGTTTAAGTGTCTATAGTGTCTATTGTGTTTAGCTTTCACTGGCTTTGGTTTTTCTCAACAACAAACAACAAAAAAAACAACAAAATAATTATAAACTTTCACTTGGAGCGCAGTTACAAAATCAACACAAGCAGCTCCTCTTCTCAGCGTCTTT
This sequence comes from Drosophila paulistorum, assembly GCA_018152135.1. NCBI lineage: Eukaryota > Metazoa > Arthropoda > Insecta > Diptera > Drosophilidae > Drosophila > Drosophila paulistorum. The sequence continues at coordinate 4,620,982 of JAECXG010000606.1, read as the reverse complement.
GGTATATTAATGATTTTAAAGAAGGAGTAATTCTATAATTTATGGCAATAATATGCAGTAATATTGCAAAAAATTGAGACTTTGCTCGTTTCGCAAACAGAACGCGGCACTTGGTTGAACAAAAATTCGCGTTTACAGTTGTCTCGAAAGAACAAAAAGACTGAATTCGAAACGACGATTGGATGTCGTTTGTTAAAGCTTGAAAATTATATAACAAAGCTTCGGCGCAAAAGATATTTAACGCGCAAACACAACCAACGCGTGAGCCAGCTACTACAAGACTGAAAAATGGTGGAGAGCGCCATCGCGCCAGCAGTGGGCAATGCCTCGCTGCCAGCGTCAGCTCCAACGACACGATCGCTCGCTAATTGCTGAAGCTTCGCGATTTCGTCTCGCTCGGTTGTCGCTCAAAGTTCAAATCGTTGTCGTTGTCGTCGTCGTCGTGTGGCACTCATCACCACCTTGCCCTCATCTCTCTCCCCTCTCACTCTCTCGAACTATCAGTTTGTCGAATTTTTGCGCGTGTGTGGCCTCTAAACAACCCCAAAACTAAAAACCGTAATCCGTAACCTATAACATCATATTAACCGGTAATTTAGCAAAATTTTCATTTCTCTCTCTGTCTCTCACCCACAAGCTCTTTTCTATTGCCACCCCCTCTCTCTCTCTCACTCTCCCACTCACTCGTTCAGTCATTCGTAATAATATTACGTATACGACTTGTAGTACAAGACTACGTCCGTCGCCTGCTGGCCAGTCTGGGCCAACAGAAAAACAAAAGTTAAAAAAGAACTACCAAAAATTTACGATATCTTGAGTCAATGGTCTAGACTCTAGACAGTCGAAAAACATTATTAAAATACGTCTGTTATTTTGTTTACTAATTGGCCCATTCGTTTCTTTATCATTTCAAATGATGATGGTTTTTCGCATAGTTAACCGGTTTGCACCGATTTCGCAGAGTGCTCTCTCTCACTCTATGCTATATATTATATTAAAATCAAGGGCCCCATATATTGTTGATAGCCACATGACGGGCGTATGACCGGGGGGAATTTGTCTCCCGGCTACTGCGTCGTAAGTTCGGCTGATCATGGACACAGCGAGAGGGTGACAAAACGAACACTTCACATTCCCATTTTTCTCCTCTCCTCTCCCTCCGTTACCAATCAATTCAACAAGCTAAAGAATCCAATGAGGTGCAATATAGACGGGAACGGAATATAGATCCACGGCTACTTAGCACCATTGGCGATGTTAATCGAATACGTTAATCGTTATTAAGAGAACTAAAGGCAGTTATTGATTTTAAGAATTGAAGCTTCCGTTAAATTCACAATGGAAATTGTTTACTTTTTTGACTGATAACTGATATTATCATATATGTATGTATATAGGGTATATTATTGATCGACCAATTTGGGACAAGACATGCTTTGAATTTTCATGGTCATCACTAGGTCTATGACGCTGACGCTGATCTCTGAGGCACACCGCAATGAATGACTACAATTTTATTTACATTAAGCGATGGAAACTTTACACATTGCATTGTCATGAACAGATAAACAAGACCACAATGTCTTGCATACGTCACTGGATAGGAGTCTAAGATAAGATCACATATACCCAAAACTGTTGCTTAGGAGGGGCTGGGATTTCATTAAACGACGCAAAAGATCATCTGAAACTTGGCTCCCCGCCATGGTAATCATTATCGTTTGTTATTCCTTCTAAAAACTCAATTAGAAGCCACTCATTAGTGTCAGCTGACAACAGAATTCCAAGTACCATACGTACAAAAAAAAAAGGAAACACAAAAATACCTAAATCATTCTGCTTATCAATAGCAAAATAAATAGATTATAAAGCTTTCACAATCTAGTCAATAGAATGAACAAAAACCGCAACGATTATGAATTTGTATATATTTTTTGTCAGCGATAAGCAGAATGAAAGTAATATAGAATTCAAACGACACACCCATTTTCTGAGGTTGGCCTTTGGTTAGGGACCCCATTACCGTAATACACACTCCGGGATTACACTTAGTTTTCATTCCCTAACACATGCGGAGGGTATTTCAAAGTCGTTCAAGTGGTTATATTGACGTTACAGCTTTTTTCTTTAAAATAGTGATTCTTGATGAAAAACAACTGCATCAAATACCTCTAATGACTTACGAGTCGTGTACCTGGAAGAAAATATAAACTTTGTCGGAGAACTTTTCAAACTATTTTCTTTTTATGAATGCACGATGTATGTATATATTAGGCATTCATTCACAATTGACTTACAAACGGCTTACAGCTGGTTAATAACTTTGCTTGTAACAAAGAAAACGATAAAGAACAATTTAAGGCACGACATCAATAAATAAACAATCCAATTGCAACACAATCAGTAGCTTAAGTAAAAGCGAACAATGCCGTGCAAGTTGCACGTACGCGCAGTAACTGCCAGCCAAAGGGCTTAAACTGGCATTAGATAACCTAATTGAGTTTTAAGTGCAAATGAGTTAATTACGGAAAATGTAAAACCTAAAACACTCTCATCTAGTAATCCATTTGTAAAATTAGGTAAATCTTCAATACCCATAAACCTTTTGAGGTTTTCGTAAATGAAAAACTATTATTAATTGCATTGCCAGTTTTAAATAATGCTCTCTAATGCGTAATATCGCATTCGATTCTAATGCTATGCACAATAAAATTAGAAATATTAGACATATATTTGTTTGCTTCAATAAACACTTTTTTCATTAGTTTAATCATTTAAATTAATGTTCGAATTAACAAACTATTAATAGATTTATTCGAGACACTCACAGATGTATGTATATATAATTCTGGGTTATCAAGCACCGTGATTTGTTTGATTTTGTTAGGAATCGCTTTAACTGCTTTTGATTGAGACGAAACGGTCAACAGTTTCCAGACCAGACCGGACTAACAATTGTGAACTTTAGCCAATTGCTTTATTTAGATGGCATTTTCCAAGTAAATAGTAAATATTTTGCAGTCTAGCGACAAAATTCTTATCAGCCCGCGAAAATTTCCAATCTCCACGCGAACTTGGCGAATCAATCATCGTACTATATCTAAGACTACGGCGTGTGCACACAGAGTCCGTCCCCCCCATCGATGGCAACTTAATTACAACAACTGGCAGGGCAAAAGCAACAACTTAATTAGGGGGGCACGGCCGGCAAGTGCGCAGGCTTCATTTCCCACCAACATTTGCAGTTCACTTTTATCCGGTTGCTTGCCCCAAGTTCAAGACATTTCATTAGGCTAATGTGTAACGGCGGTCGGTCGTCTATCGAGACCTGTATCCTAGTCGATTTGCGCTAAAAATAGATTCAAATGGATGAGGAAACTGGAAAAGGCTGGATGGTTCGGCTGACTGACTGCCCAGCCTAGTGGATTCTTGTATGATAGCAAGTGACTGCGTCAGCAGTATGAGAGTAAACCGGCTATTGTTGGAAAGGAACCAGTTGACCTTAAGAATTCTGGTCCCTGGTAGATCAGTGAAACTTTTTTGTTTAGATGGCATCATCATGATTGTTGAAAGGTGGCTTTGTTACCGTTATTATTATTGCCATCGGCGTGTTTGACAATCGGTAACCCTTTTTACGGAAGAAGCAACCAAGTGGCACGGAAGATGTCCAGTAACAATGAATTGAATTAAATAAAACCAAGAAATGTGTAAACAAAATGATTGTGCAGACAACAAAGCAGCAACAACAACAAGTGCCAGAACATTATTACACTGAAAAACGAAAAACCAAACAACAAGAATCCAAAATAAAAACAACAAAAAATACCCCCACAATCCGGACATTATCATCAAAAACCCAGTGACTATATCATATAATCGTAAAATGAAAGTTAAATTTGTTTCTTTTTTTTGAACTTTTAACTGAAAATGATGAAATAAAACCCATGACTTGCGTCAAGGCAAAAGAGATCACGTAAGAGCAACACTAACAATGAGAGCAAAAAATAAGAGCGAGCTTTTCAAGCTTTTCGACGCGATTTTTAATAGCGAACTCTTAAATGGAAAAGTTCAGGTGTACGCTCAATGGGTCACTCAGCAATATCAGTGGGCGGGGGAGGAGGGCCTTGACTTGATTTTGAATGTCAGTGCGTATGAGAATTTACGCTATATATGTACATATGTGTGTAACTATGTATGTAAATGGGTGTATGACTGATAAGCCAAGTGTGGAGGAATGGGTTTTGTGTGTGTGTGTGTAGGCTCATGGTGATGTGGTGTGATGAAGAATGAAATGTAAGTGCACCCTCCTCTATAACTACGGTGGGAGACTACGACAATATCTATGGTTATCGAAATAGTTTCATGGTTTTGATTTTGGTTTTTAAGTTTTGTTTTTTGTTTTTTTTGTTGTCAGATATATCTACCTTCAGATCTTCCTCAGTTAGTCAGGAGTGATGTGTGTAGGGGTACTACATGTTCATTTTTTAGGTATGTAGCACGCGTAAGTTGATCGGGTGTGTAACAAAAGAGGGAGAGGAAGGAAGAGGAAGTTGAAAATTTGAACAATTAGTTTAAACATACGAATATGACTGATCAACTAACAATTAGATTATATTTATATACAATTCAAAAAAGGAAACAAAAAACGAATCGATCGCAACATATCAATTCAAATCCAAAGAACTAGAACACTATACAAATTAACCGCAAGGAAGCAGAGTTCAATTGAAATATAGCAAGTATTAGAAGCGCCGACAAAACAACTAAATGAAATACTTACAGTAGAGTGCCGCCAAAATTTAATCAAATCATGTATATCGGTTGAGGGCGCCAGGAGCATAAAGTCACGCCACTCATTAAAGCTAATGTTAAGGCTGCCATCTTTGTCCATTCTGTGTGGACAAAGGGGGAAATTAAATTGATTAGGAAAATATTTTCGAAATTCGCCAAAGAGTATTGTGTACCTAGTGAGCAATTTTCTAGCCTCGTCCAGGTCAATATCCAGGCCCAGGTCCTTGAAAGCGGATATTAGCTCTTCCAAATCCACTTTGCCTGCAATTTATGTGAGTTGATTAGTTACCTATGTCCATATGTGTTCAATCACATCCTGCTGTCTTCCACTTACCATCTCGATTTTTGTCTAGGTGTGAGAACTGCAAGCACAAATTCTTCTCGTGCTCCCGCACATAGTGTAGAAACTCGGCGAAGCCAACATTGCCGCTTTGATTCGTGTCCGATTGTTGTAAAAATTTCTAACAGAACAGGGATGTAAATGAAACAAAAATTAGTATATATTAGACAGTTGGCGCCAATTTGGCACACAAGATTGCCCAAATCAATAAATACAAATCAATTGCTATAACATAATGGAAGGCTTCGGCTTCGGCTTCTCGTACAAGAAACATGGAGGAAACCATAAAAAGCATTGTCCAACGCTAAACGGGGGTACAGTGGGGTCGGTCTCTATCTCTCTTTGATTCGAAATGAATTTTGCAACGAAAAATCGAAATGATAATTCTAAAATTAAACAATTTGTGAAACCTTTTTGCATCGTGTGCCGTCTATTTTGCATATTTCATTGTGCACTCTTACAATATCTGTGTACAGATCTTTTACTACATATTTCTTGTATCTATTGTTTATCTGCATATCTTTGAGATGAATGTTAATTTTCTGTTTCTTTTTTGCTTGTTTCAATGAATGGCAGGGCCTGGGACACATATGGCCAGTTTATGTTAATTCTGTTGGCATCCACGACACCTTTCTATTGTACACAGTGGCGTCATATCTACGCTCTTAACCTGGGGGCCATAGATGTGGTTTGGTGGTAAAGATATTCTCATAATCATCAGAAGTTTTGGATATTTTTACTTTTGGATCATTTACTATCAAGATCTTTTTGCAAAGCATTTTCGATCCGAATGTTTTTAAAATCCACTAGAGAGGTAAATGAAATATTTACAAGAGATAGATGCCAAAATTTGGGGGGGCTAAGACCCCATAAAGCGGGTTCCCTTGTTTTCGGCACGACATTTAATTCCCCTCATTTTCCCCTCCTCTTGTTCTATTTTACTCACTTCCGCGTAGACGCTCGACAAGCCAAATTCGTGAAGCGCCGCCGACAGATCGTGTATGTCGATTTTGCCATCGCCGTCTCGGTCCAATTGATTAAAGATACGCTCGAGCCGTTCCTCATCCTCGGCTGGTATCTCCGTGGGCATAATGGCGCCGGCTGAACTGGATACGGTATTCTGTGGCGGCAACGCGTTAATGTTGTAGGGCATTGAGGCAAGATGGGCATTCTGCAACTGGAAGTTGTGAGGCGAGTTGTGTTCATAGCTGGTGGCAAGTGTGGATGACTTTAATTGCGAAAAATTATTGACAGCATTGGCCTGATGAGCCTGCCTAGCGAAATTATAGCTGCCCGAAATGGGTGGATCAGATGTCAAATCGATATCGATGCGTTGCTGCTGCTGCTGCTGTTGCTGCTGTTCCAACTTCAACTGCTGCTGCTGTTGCTGCTGCTGCTGACTTACTACTAAGGACGCTTCCGAATCGGCTTGCTTTCTGACCATTCTCCTATTCCAGGCGCCTGTTTTATATTTCGTTTGTTTTACTTGTCTTTTTGGTTTTGATGTTAGTTTGGCTGGGTCTGGAGACTTGGCTTGCACTTGGCTGTCTGTCCGTTTTTCTATTGTTTTTGTTTCTCTCTGTTTTTGTTTTATTATTTGTTGATAGAGCGTCTGTCAGTTTCTCCGCTTTCTCTACGGTTGGCGCATTTTGGTGTCGGCTCACTCGTCTAGAGGAATAAATAGAGAAATTGAATTTGTATACATATTTGCTTAGACTGGGAATTGTTTAAACAAACGCGAGTCACATTTCTACACGGTGTAGGTCTAGGGCTGGGGCTGGGTCTGCACATAATGAAGTCATCGTTCAGTACGCACTATTTGCATTGATTTTTGGCCAAACCAACATGGAAAAGGGCCAAGTTTAAAAACTGAATTTTGAAGGCCAGGTCAGACCACGAAGAACAGTCACAGGCACATATTACCACCGACAGGAACCTTGAAAATTTTTGTCAGCTTTCTACGCACACGCACACTAACGCACGCACGTACCACATGGTCAAAGCCACGGTATAAGAAGTGGGTGCGGAGTAGCCCGAGGGCGGGGACTTGGGTTTTTGCCAGGATATAAGCCCGAAACTTTCGATTCACCTGGAGGGTTTGTTTGTGGCCCTGAATTTAAGTGTATATTCCGTCAGTTTAATGCAGTGGACACTTTCTTTGCCTGGGCATGACTCAAAGATTTCACTTTAATGCCAATTTGGCAAAATTGATGCACACACACACACATACACATATATACTAAGAAACTCTGGATATGGATATGCATACGATATGTAAAAGAAGAAGCTAATCTTTTGCTTCTTTCAATCGTGGCCCGGTTTTCGGTTACATACTATGTGGATTATTGTGCTGTTTTCCTTCTTAATTTCTCGCTAGTTATAAATACTTTTCTATAATAAAACGGAAAAAAATACGACAGAACGAATTTTGATTCTCTCAACCTCAATCGAAAAGTAATCGATTCTTGCCCAGTACTTATCGATATTAAAATGCAAACCATAAATCGATTTCGATTTAAAACAATCGATAACTTTACGTTTAAAAAATACTAGAATTATAACTTTTAAGTTGATATTTCAAACCAAATTATATAGGTACAACTGATCAGGACGTAGAAGAGTTTTCACCACAGCGCATTAATTATCACAATACTTTGCGAAAGTAATTATCACTGGCTGCTACGTTTGCTATCGAAAATGTAACACCTATATCTTCTTAAATTTTACCCGCTTACCCGAAACAAAGAAAAAAATTAGTAAATGGTTCTTATATATTCATTCATAGCCATATTCGTTTATATCCGTTTCATTTAGTTGTATTCCACATATATAGCATGTATTTTAAGCTAATTAATTTGTTTAATGGTTGTAGTTCTATATAAAATTGGTCTAAACTCTGGAAATGATATTTAAAAAAGTTGCACTTTTCGTTGGAAATCATTATGTTGGAGCATTCAGGAGGGAGGTTGTCGGGGAGGTTAATAGGGGGATTTTTAAATTGGTAATATCTGTTTGTTTGTTAATTACATTAAATGCGCGTACAACAGCTCATTGCTCACTTCACATTGAGGACAACAAATTAAACAAAAAGACAAGAAAGTATAAGTTACATTGTGGTTGGTACGGTTCAATTTCACATAATATTTCCCCTAATTCATCAACAAGTTCCAAGCATCATCTTCAGCGGTGGCTTTGCCACTGGATGAGCCGCCGACTGTTGTCGTGGGTTTTACATTTTTCACGTCCAGATTTTCAAACCCTTCACTCAGTTTTTGTGATGTGTCTTGCAATTTAATATTGCGGCGCGTACTTTGGCCACCCGATGGGGTATTTTGATAGGATGTTTCGGCGCTCTGATAGTTGGATGCCTCAAAGCCGGACCAATCGGCATCGTGAGTGAGGCCAGAGGTTGCCGTGCCACTGTTGCTACTCAATTGATTATGATACGAACTGGAGCTGGTCAGATGCGTCTTATTGTTGGCACTATCCTGCCAGCCACCCCAATCGCTGTCGCTAACACCGCTCTGCTGACCCAAACCGCCAGCGAGATTACCACCCACCGAATGAGAACGTTGATAGGCATTGTCCTCGAAACTGGGATCCTGATAGCCGCTTTGAGGTGATGAAATGTTGCTGCCTGCCAAGTTGTTCCATCCACGTTTGCCTATGTCCGTAACCTGTGGGGGAAACACAAATTGTAGGGCAAACCAAACGAGCAATCTATAATCTATATGTGTATGGGAATAAGGTGGACATGAAGGATCCTCGAACTACTACCGACCTTATAGGCCACATCTGAGACACCAGATTGCACTGATTCTAGCAAAGTGCCTTCCTTAATCTACAAACCATAGGAAAAATAAAATTAAAAAGAAAAGGGAAAACAAAATCTTAATGGAAATCAAAAAAAAAGTGAAAACAAAAAAAAATATGAATCATCTACAAATGATTCCCTGTACCTTGTTGGAGGCCAAATTGACAGTAGTAACAGCCTTCTCTTTCGCCGTGGAGGCTAACTTGGAAGCATTTGTTGAAAAGAGACTCCATCCCGATGCCAGCGTGGATAATGTGGAATCGAAAATCTCTTGAGATTGTGTTTTCGGTGGTGGATCACGTGTGAAACCAAATCCAGCATATTTTCCTCCCTGATTCGGTGGCAAATTACTAAGGAAATGCAATCTCATTAGATTAATTAACAATAAGATCTTTTCGTACTTACGCTGGTCGTGAAGCATTCTCTACTTGACGTCGATTAAAAAATTCTTCTTTCTGATCCTTGAACTCCTGTGTCTGAAACTGTTGATAGCTTGGAGCGTCGCCATAACTGCCACCACCGTTCTGATAGCCGCCGCCAGCACCGCCAGAGCCACCATATCCTGAGGAGGACTGCGAACTACCGCCTCCTCCCATTGAGGTACTGCCAGAAATGTTGCGACTACTATTAGTTCCACTGCTGCCCATTCGTGTTTCTGCCTCTTTTTGATTCCAGCTTTTGCCCTGAGCCAATGTCGATATTTTATCACGATAGAGAGCCGCTGCTCTGGAATTGTATCGCTGCGTAATAGGGGCTCGCTCATTCCAGTCGGCCTGATCCTCCAGAAATTCACGAGCATTGCGATTCCCGCCGGCTTTCATTTTTTCCAACTCAATGTCTTTCCATTTGTCCATCGTAACGGAGCGTACAAACGACAGATGGACACCCAAGCTGCGATGCTTTCCTGAGCATTCCAAGCAAATCCAGATTCCATATGTAACTGATACCCACTGAGGATTGTGTGTGCCACACTCGAAGCATTTCTAATTGGAAATCACGTTTCGGTTTAATATGCATGTATGTATGTATACAAATGAGTGCGAGTGGATGTGTATGTGTGTCTGCGTGTATGTATTAATGTTTTTTTTTTTTTTACCTACCGAATTCTCATCTTGGGGTTTCAGCTCTTGGAGCACTCTTCGCGTTCTGGGACTAGCCATGGCAACGGTCAAACACTTTTACTTATCTTTTCTATGGTAACTGATTGATATGAAAATCGCCCAAGTTTTTGATGACGCTGGCGCAATATTGAATGAAACAGACGAGACAAGCCAAGGACAAGTCTAAGCTAAGACTTGCGCTGCGCTGCCTTTTCTATGTAGGACGTGGCAAATTCCTTACTATTGCACTTTATCGGACAACATTTAACACAGTCGTGCATCTAATTCTACTTAAAATAATGAAATTGGCAAAGTAATTGGCAACAAAAAAAAAAGATCAACTTTTGTCCACTTGGAAAATGTACGTGTTACAGTGTACATGTATCGATACTTCTTTGATTGTTGAAATGTATAATCGATTGCACATTAATCGATATATTTTTAGATAATATGAGAAACTCAACTCTCTGGCTGTAAGCCAATTTAACGTTTACTAACACTGTTTTTTCAAGTTTTGCATTCGCGCCTTTACTTTTGGCATTATTCACCACTAGTGCAACTGGTTTTTTTTTAAATAAAAAATAAAATACTTAACATTTAAGTATAATTGCGAAACTATCTGGCGAGTTCTGTGCACGAATTTGTTGTTAAAAACAGAGGCAATATTCAACTGCAAGAGCAACTAACTCTAAGGCCATTTAAAATTTGTCGCCCCCTCAAAATGTTTGCTATGTTACACTTTCGTGCTCAAAACAGCTGACTGTGGGTGCTGATGAAAATGGGAACGTTACGATTATGTTCCTGTTACGGCAGACGTGGTATTGCAGCCACTTGGAGCAATGGTTTGTGCTATTCAGAAGCCCCCACTACAGCACCCACAAGCTCGCGGCAGGGACGGCGTCTGGCTTCAACCGAGGCGGGGGCAGTGGCCACTTCTCAACTTCAAGTGGAGCTAGCCAATGCCAGCGGAATGGTCGGATTTTGGCAAACTTTGTCCAATAGCACACCAGTAGCTTATATGCAGGAGGCCCTAACACAGATCCACGATTACAGCGGATTGCCCTGGTGGGCGTCCATTGTGGCCTCCACGCTTCTATTTCGTGGTGTTGTAACATTGCCTCTTACCATTTACCAACACAAGATAACAGCCCGAATAGAAAAGATTGCTCTGGAAATGCCGGCCATAGTAGAAGAGCTTAAAAGAGAGGCAGCCATGGCCAAACACAAATTCAAATGGAGCGACAAGCAAACACAGGTCGTCTACAGACGTTCGGTAAGTTTCTTAGATACGCGGTAGTCACAGAATACTAATTTAACTAATATTGCAGATTAAAAAACAATGGCAAAAATTGATAGTGCGCGACAATTGTCATCCAATGAAAACTCTTATTGTTCTCTGGGGACAAATCCCTTTGTGGATTTTTCAATCTGTGGCACTAAGAAATTTGGTCTACATGCTGCCCGATCCCACAACGCTAAAAGCCCAAATAATAGCCACCGAAATGACTATAGGAGGCTTCGGTTGGATACCAAACCTCACTGTGGTCGATCATTCATACATTCTGCCCGTGGCCCTAGGCCTCATAAATTTAGGCATCATCGAGCTGCAGTCCATGACGCGAACACGTCCCGCTACGCGTCTACAGAATATAATGAACAATGTATTCCGTGGCCTGAGCATTGTTATGATTCCGGTTGCGTGCACTGTGCCATCGGCGCTGTGCGTCTACTGGGTAGCCTCCAGTAGCTTTGGTCTGGCTCAGAATCTGTTTTTGCTCTCACCGGAAGTGCGACGCGCTGTGGGAATCCCTAAATCCAAGGCAGAACTTGAGCGGCCATACGATGAACTCTGGTTAAAGATACAACAACGTACAGGCCTCGTTGAATCTGGCGCCCAGCAGAAGTCCACTGATAAGAGCTAGTCATCATCATCTAGACTTAAGTTTTATTAAATATAATGTAAATAGAAAAGATGCAACCAGCTAAAATCCTAACAACTACCGTAAATCATCATCCGTGAGTCAAAAAAGCGAGAAAAACCCAAAACAAAAAAAAAACACACATAATGTAAACAGACACACACACACTCACTTGTGCGACGATAAGCCCCGTCCTCCAGTAGCTCTAGAATAGGTCTTGAGATCTTCTAAGCTGATAACAAACAGAGCTCAATTGGATGGATGGACGAAGATAGAGATGCTAAGCTGTTGTGTCAGTCGAGGCCCCAACTTGAGCGGGACAACAACTTAAATTGTAAATTCAAGTGCGCTTTAAAACATTACGGAAAAATTGTTATCAGTTTTCGAGTACATGCATATAGACAATATATAGCATATTATAGTTTGAATCCAAATTCACTCAATATGTCCAAGGAACTTTTGGGCCTTTGGCTTCTGCTGGCAGTGCTAAATGTTAGTAAAATTAAATCATTTATTAAATATATCTTTTGTAATATTTAAAACCCCGATCAATGTTAATTGAAAGGTGTCGGCCATTTGATGGGAATTGAAAAATTAACCAAAATTTGAAGTGAGATATAGACGCACTAAAACAGATTTGGTTACCAAAATATATTTTAGAATCTGTTGAAATGATTTTGCCTTATGCAATTTAAATAAATCAATGTCAGAAAAAGACAATCAGACTCAGATGCACAAGTGCATATGTAAATCTTATACATTTTAGAGCGTTATTCGATTTATGCAAAAATTAAGTTTTTATCAAGTTAGATAGTTTAGTAAGTTAATTAGCTTTAGTCTGAAGTAAGTGTAGAGAAATAACTTTCCATTGTAAAACATTTTTATTTTATCTTATTTTATTATTTTCGAAAATGGGTTTAATCTCTTTCACACTTGTCTTTATATAGTGTAATTACGATTTCCAGGAAAAACATTTTCAGTTTTCTCAATCGATCTTAATTGTGTATAGGCTATTGTCTTCTTTAAATTATTTTTTTGTTGTGTGTATTTTAAATTCGTATTTTATAATTACGTTTCCGACAGAGGCTACAGTGTTCGAGTGCTTATCAATCGGGTGGCAGCTATTATGATGCTGGACAGTCCGGGTTATCAGCATCAACGCAATCGTCTTACGGCGGCAGCGCCAGAATTCAAGAGCAGCCCATCTATGAGCGTGAATCGGCTTGTCCAGTGGGTTTTACGGGTCTGAAGCCATATCCTCATGATTGCCATCGATTCGTCAATTGTTTCAATGGACGTCCAACCATACAGACCTGTGCACCTGGCACCCTATTCGATGCCAGAAACCTGCAATGTGGTTCACCCAGCAAGGTATCTTGTAACGGAGACATTGCTGAAGCAGCATCAGCAGCAGTGAACTCCAATCCATCCAGTCGTTCGGCTCGTTTGAGACAAATCAACACTGAACCCAAGTGTCCAGCTGGTGTTAATGGCTTGCATCCGCATCCTTTTGATTGCACCAAGTTCCTCAATTGTGCCAATGGTCAAACTTTTGTGCAGAGTTGCGGGCCAGGCACAGCATTTAGTGCATCTCTTCTGATCTGTGACTACCAGAACAAGGTGGATTGTGGAGCTGGTATCAGTGGTGGTGGTGGTGCCGGTGGTAATGCTGCATCGCAGGCCTACGGTACGTATGATTATTATTTATTTAGTTTTAGATATACGATTTTCCCCAAAGCAACAACAAAACTAATACTCCAAATCAGAAGGTGGCTACGCGGAAAGTAGTGGTCCGAGCTGTCCTCCTGGTGTGCGTGGCCTTTATCCTCATCCGCATGACCAGCGTAAATATTTGCGATGTGGCATAGGTGTAAAGGCGCAGGTGGAGCAATGCCCGGCCACCCAGATCTTTGATGGTCAACGGTTGGTGTGTGTTTTCTCCGCCACCGCCACCAACTCCCAATTGTCTTGTAAGTCGCATAAATTCTTTGCCTTTTCTGCTTTATGGGTTTTCATCTGCTTCAATATCATTTTCTTGCCTTTTGCTTGCATTGCTTTGCTCATTATGCTTTGGTGTCTTCATATGCTTTTGGGTCTTTAGGTCATAGGTAGGTCTAATCCTATTGCCCTTCCTTTAGCCGCTGTGTCTGATCAACATCTGAATGATCTGCTGTGCCCTGCCGGCGTGGTGGGTCTATTTGCACATCCCTTTGATCAGACCAAGTACTTGCATTGCAAGGCCGGCAAAGTGGCCATTCAGAGTTGCATTCCGAATTATGTGTTTAGCATACCGAATGCATACTGCAAGCTCAAGAAGGAGGCCCTCTACAGTGAATATGTGGCCTATATTGTGTCAGTGGTCAGTTATGAGTACTGTGAGTAAGCCAGTTATTGAAAGATGACCCATGTTGATATGTACATCAATTCCTTCCCGTTTCCCTTGCTTATGGGCAGCACTGATCTTAACCGCTTGTCCGGCTGGCACCGATGGCCTTCATCTTTATCCCTACGATGGCAACAAGTACATACGTTGTTCCAATGGCAAAATGTCCATACTGAGATGTGAGCAGCAGATGGCCTTCAGTTTATCGCAGCGAATTTGTCGTCCTCGTCGCCTCCTCGCTTTGGGTGACTACGTAATGTTCTTTGAGGAATTGCAGCTGGAGCTGACGGAAGCCCAAACCGGTAGCTATAGCTATCGCGATACCCAAGCCTTTCAGTCCTCGCTATCGGCATGTCCACGTAGTCTTCAAGGCAACTATCCATATCCCTTTCATGGCGCCTACTTCATCAGATGCCAGAATGGTTTACTTCAGGTGGAGTCCTGTCCACGAGGTTTTGTCTATAGTTTGGGTCAGCGCAAGTGCGGTAATCCTCGGGAACTTTCGGAGCACGACTATTTGAGTTCTTCACACAGAACATTGCAAATCTCTAGTAAGCTTTTTCGAAGTCCTTTGGTCCCCATCAGCTATCGTGTCGATAATTGCCTTCTCCATGCCTTAATCCATTTGCAGCTGATTTTATGCAGGACTTAACCACAGTCACTTGTCCCACTCAGATAAGTCATGGCTATTATCTGCATCCCTTCGATTGCACCAAGTATCTTATATGTCGGGATCAACAAACGTCCGTGGCCAGTTGTGACCAGGGCACCGTTTTTAGCATCTCCCAGCAAGTGTGCGTGGCCAGAGATCAATTGGCCGAAAACGATCGTGTTGAGTATTTGAGTGACACACAACACGAGTTCTATAACCAGGAAGAGGCAGTGCCGTCAGTGGCTAGAGAGAACCACCTCGAACATCAACATGAAGGTGAAGCCAATTGTCCGCCTGGAGCTCAGGGACTTCAACCACATCCATTCGATTGTACAAAGTTCCTGAATTGCGCCAATGGTCAGACATTTATTCAAAACTGCGGCCCTGGCACAGCATGGAATAGAATTTCCCAAGTCTGTGATCACAAAGATAAGGTGGCAGAATGTCACACTGGGACGACAGCCTATTCATCACTAGCAAGCAGCGACAGCTCCACTCTCATCTCAGGTAACTCTGGAGTCTATACACCTTCAGCATCTGGCTCCAGCTTCAGTTCCATCTCTGGCAACGGTGCAGTCTATTCACCTTCAACATTCAGCTCCAGTTCCACTTCTACCTCTGCGAACGCTGGTGTCTATTCACCTTCAGCACCCAGCTCCAGCTTCATCTCTGGCAACGGTGCAGTCTATTCACCTTCAACATTCAGCTCCAGTTCCACTTCTACCTCTGTGAACGCTGGTGTCTATTCACCTTCAGCACCCAGCTCCAGCTTCATCTCTGGAAAGGCCGGAGTCTACTCACCTTTAACCACCAGCTCTAGTTCCACGTCTATTTCTGGGAACTCTGCTGCCTTTTCCTATAAGCGTCTAATATGTCCAAGTTCAGTTTATGGACTCTTCCCGCATCCCTTTGATGGCAGCAGCTATGTGAGTTGTCAAGAGGGTCATACTCAAATCCAGCAGTGTCCCTCTGGTTATGTCTTTAGTCTGTCCCAAGGATTTTGTGTGTACGAGCAACAGGTTGCCAGCTGGGATCATATCACTGGGTATCAGCTACACGCCCAACATCTGCAGCAGCAAGAAATCGATTGTGAGCCGATGATCCTCTAATGATGATGTTGACGATGCTCAAATAACTGAATTACCCATCTTTTCTAGTTCTGATCTGTCCACAAGATGGCCATCATGTGTATCCTTTTGATTGTTCCAAGTTTCTTAGCTGTGAGGGCAATGACATTCTACTTGTCAGTTGCCCACCCGGCGAACATTTCAGCTTTGCGCAACACAGATGCCAGGGAGTGGAGCAAGTGCAGCGACAGGAACGCCTCTATACGATAAGCGAACTGCTTATCATCTACGAATGGTGGCAGCAGATCAAATCCCAATCTCTAGACGCCTCCATTTTCTGCCCCATGGGTTTGAGTAGCTCGATACTTTTGCCACATCCACGAGTGCCGAGCAAATATCTCACCTGCCCACAGTCGGTGGAACAGCGGCTGGCTTTGATCTCGGATTGCTCACCAGAACAGATTTTCAGTATCTCGCGCAAGTTGTGTTTAGCCAGCGCTCTGGTGGCCCGAAATGACCGATGCGACTACAATTACGATGTTATGATAGATCAGTCGTCTTATGGTTACTAACCTTACCCCAAGAATCTTCTCTTGCCATTACATTGATTTAAAATCTTTCTCTTGCAGAGAGTCGCCAATCGAAAGCCTACAATGAAGGCAGGGGGGAAAGTGCCGGTGGTAATCGTTGGAGTTCAATGAATATGCAGCGTCCAGCTGGCATTGGCTTTACAAATTACCATCAGCAGCATCAGCAGCAGGTTGGACAAGTGAATCAGCAATATGGTGGCGAAGCAGGAGGCTGGTCTGGTCATGGCACCTCTTTTACTCATCGTATGCCCACACAGAGTGTACTCTATGTGGAAGGATCCCTACAGCCGAATCGTAATTATCCCAGTTATAAGACTCCATTGGCACCCATGGCTCCTGCCTCTACAGATCACGTGTATTACGCTAGACCAGTTGTGGAAGAGGTCGAAGAGGAGGAGGATCAGCAGCAGCAACACCACCACCACCAACCACAACCACAACCACATCATTCACACTTCTCACCCAATAGTTGGTCACGTCAAGACTTTAGTAGAGATTTGGTTGGAACTGGCCAACAATATCCCAATCATGACTTGCCACCATTGGTCCCTTTAGGCGGACAGAAACCTCTTGATTTAGATTATACACCCGATGTTGGACAGCAATCAGTTGACCTAGACCAAAATCTCACGCCACCCAGTCCATCACATGATCAGTTTCCGAGTGAAACACATCAGGAACCTGTAGATTTATATGAACCGCCCGTTAAGGGTTTTCCTCCACCATCCTCTCCGTTGCATCGCCAACCAGTTATAGACGAGTCAAATTTATATGGCGGTTTGCAACCTCCACCACCACCAGCGCCAACTCCAGCAATACAACCTTCAACCCTATCCACAACACCTTTGCCTAACAATCTTCGTACATTTCCCATCTACCCGCCCATGGCCAATGTTAGTGCGCCGAAAGAGGTCAGGCCACCACATTATAGTCCTGGCTATGCAGCTGTAGCTCATTCCCATAATACATCTTGGCAAAAGATTCCGCCGCCAACTACTACACCAAAAACCCATGATCCTTTCATTCCTTCCGAGGAAAGCGATGATGATTTGGACGACTTTGGAGAGAGCACAACTAAGAGGCATGATCTCAGTCCGCCCCCTTTTGATCATAAATTTTACAATCCCACATTAAATTCTAGAGTTGCTAAACCAGATCCTAATTCCGATCCTTCTAATGATCAACGGATTTTCGGTGAGGCTTTGCGTCTAATGCTGCGTCCCTATTTCAATCACAGTGGCAATGCCCCAGAGATTTTAGCCAAACAAACTGAATCAGCCATAGCTACGGTGATAAGCAAGCCACCTACCTCTAGAACTATTACATCCACATCCACAACAACCACTCCCAGAAATTCCATACGACCCGACGATGATGTTGAACTCATTGTGGCCGGCGAGCAGGAAAGCCTGGACATTGAAACGAACGAATCTGACAGCGACTCTGACTCTGTTGTTCCAGATGCCGAGGAAACGACACACACTGAGCAGACCATAAATCCTACAACCTATGCTTTTGGTGATACACAAAATGATTTTCATCGTGGCACACGCAAGGTGGACATCGATTCAATGACGACGACAACCACCACATCCAGCACAACTACCGCCACTGCCACCACCACCACAAACAACAAAAACAACAACGATTGGCATACGCCGCAATACGGTCACGGTCACAATCGTGATTTTCATAGGCGTCACCCAAATTTGCCCGATCCATTTGAGAAGCCGCATTCTCACCATCAGCATCAGCACCACAACAATCACCATTACCATAGTCCCCTCTATCATAGCCAGCATCCCGAATTGCTCAATCCCTTTCGGCAAAATCCCGAACAGAATAGTCCTGACACAACTGACATAGTTCATCATCAGCATCATCACCCCGATCAACGTTTGCCCAAATCTTTTGACTCGCCAGAAGATCAAGATGAGGATGATGAATATTTACCCAATCCTAACGCTGAGGAAACAACACCTAAATCTCAATATCAGATATCCATGCGTAGCAATTTTCAGGATAATGACTGCGAATTCGATTGCGGCAATGGCAAGTGCATTAAACAGAAGGAAGTGTGCAATGGAGTGAATAACTGTGGCCCCAATCGTCGTGACGAGATCCAGTGTCAACATTTGGGCTATCAGGTGCGTTTAACTGGCGGCGAGAACTCTCACATGGGACGCGTTGAAATTAAGGGTATGCATTTATAATTGGATTCGAAAGTGAATTCAATGGGTCATTGTCTTTCCAGTCAACGGTCAGTGGGGTTATGTGTGTGATGACAAGTTTGGTTTACGGGATGCCGATGTTGTTTGCCGTGAATTGGGCTATAAAATGGGCGCACAAGAAGTACGTGGCAATTCGTATTATGCCCCACCTGATCGGAACTTCAACTATATGATGGACAAAGTGGAGTGCCTGGGTAATGAGACAATGCTCAAGGATTGCCTGTTCAAGGGCTGGGGCATTCACAATTGCGGTGTCGATGAAGTGGTGGGAGTAGTCTGCAAAGTTCCCGTACTCAAGTGCCCGAACAACTATTGGCTGTGTCACACCTCAAAGGAGTGCATCCCACCAGCCTTTGTATGCGATCATACAGAGGATTGTGCGGACAAATCGGACGAGAGTGAAGCAGTTTGTAAGGTGAGTGAGCAGAATATAGAATCTTAAATTTATCTTAACCATTTGGCGGACTGGGCAGGCTCCCATTGAGTATCGTTTGGAGGGTGGACGCAATCCAAGTGAAGGTCGTCTGGAGGTGAAGTACCATGGTGTCTGGGGCAGTGTTTGTGATGACGATTTCAGTGCAAAGTCAGCGCAAATTGCCTGCAATTCTTTGGGATACTATGGACCAGCGGTAGGCTAAATTTGAAGCTTCATTATCTTTTGGTTTTTGTCAAACTGTCTTTGCTTAGAAAATCGAGAAAAATATCTTTGGTCCTGCAAGTGGACCCATTTGGCTGGATGAGGTCATGTGTCATGGCAATGAGAGTAGCATCGATAAATGCAGTCACTGGAATTGGGGCGAACATAATTGCAATCATACTGAAGATGTAAGTTTACGTTGTACAGCTGGACCACCACCAACCCGGCAGCAGCGTCAGCAGAGTGTTCGCCTTCACTCAGTGGGTGGTGGCAATCACAACATCAAGGGAAGCCCATCCGGGCAAGTTAATCATCCCGGCTTTACTTTATCGGACATTGGACTGTGGGAACGTTCCAGCAAGGCTCTACATACGCCACGCCGTTGCGGTATCTTCAAAGATGATCTAACCGATGAGTATGCCCATCCTGAGGAGCGTGTGATTAAGGGTAATGTAGCGCGTCGCGGCCGACATCCTTGGCAGGCCACCATACGTACACGTGGTCGTGGCGGCATCTCAAGTCATTGGTGCGGAGCTGTGGTCATCTCTAAGCGTCATCTTCTGACTGCTGCCCATTGCCTGTACGGCCATCCAAAGGGATCCTATTTTGTGCGTGTCGGTGATCATTATGCCAATATTGCTGAATCCTCTGAAGTGGATTCGTTCATTGAGAACTGGTATACACATGAGAAATTCCGCGATGGTTCACACATGAACAATGACATTGCAGTGATTGTGCTTAAAACTCCGCTTAAATTTAGTGACTATGTCCAGCCAATTTGCTTACCAGAAAAGAATGTGGCTCTTGGCGAGAATCGAACCTGCACCATATCCGGTTGGGGCTCCATTAAATCCGGTTTGTCCAGTTAGTATTTCAACAATTTCGCAAGAGGAGTCTACAATTTATTTAAACTTATATTCTCAGCTCCATCCCAGATCCTTAGATCAGCTCAGTTGCCCATTTTATCTGATGCCACTTGCAAACGCTCAAATGTCTATGGCGATGCCATGACCGAAGGTATTAATCGTTCGATCAAGAAGGGATGTCTAATATATTGTTGACTAATTCATTTCATTGATTTCAGGAATGTTCTGTGCCGGCTCCATGGATGAGAGTGTAGACGCATGTGAGGGCGATTCTGGTGGTCCGCTTGTATGCTCTGATGAAGGTAAGAATTCCCCTAGTTTATGAATTTTAAGTTTGATTTTACACTATTATTTAGATGGCGAAACTCTATATGGCATTATATCATGGGGACAGCATTGCGGTTATCAGAATAGACCGGGAGTTTATGTACGGGTTTGTCACTATATTGACTGGATCTATGAGAAAATCAATCACAGCTTGACGAGATTCTGAAAATCACATTTCGGATTTTTCAATAAACATTTAGATTCTAAGTCTCTGAACAAGAATAAAGTCAATTTGCATAAAATATATTTAAAATTTAGCAGATTATTTTAGTATGCCGTAAAGATAATCTCTTTTTCAGACCGCCACACAAATTTTCCTCCCTCCAAATAAGTATGCTATAAAAAAGCCTTACGCTAATTTTATGCTATCAAAGTGTTTTACTGTGTCCTGCGAGCAAAGCTAATAAATCTAAAAATATGATAATTTTGCTCTTTATTAATTAATTATTATACATGGAGTTTGTTTTACAAAAAAGGCAAAAAGTTTAGGTACGTTTGAATAAAATTCTTTAAAAATATATAAATGCAACAATTAGTCTGTCTGGTTCCGGTTTGTCCTGAATCTATCAGCGTTTGCCATCTCAACGGAAAGGTTTTTTAAACATATCCATTGTCATACTACTTATACTCCTGGTTCAATTGCCGTCCAATTAGCCAGCGTCTTATCTCAGAGGTGCCAGCTCCAATCTCGTAGAGCTTGGCATCACGCAACAAACGACCAGTGGGATTCTCGTTAATATAGCCATTACCACCGAGTATCTGAATGGCATCTAAGGACAATTTAGTGGCATTTTCGGCGCAATACAAAATTACACCAGCGCAATCCTTTGAACTGCGCACACCATTATCGCATGATCTAGCCACGGCATACAAGTAGCTACGGGAGGCGCTTAGCAAAGTATACATGTCTGCCATTTTTCCTTGAAGCAACTGGAATTCACCAATTAATTTGTTCATTTGCTTGCGCTGATGTGCATAGTCAAAGGCAACATCACAGGCTGCTTGCATAAGACCCACTGGTCCTGCAGCCAGTACCAAACGCTCGTAATCCAGGCCAGACATCAGCACATAGACTCCCTTGTTTTCCTGGCCAAGAATATTTTTGGCTGGCACTTTCAAATCTTGGAACACCAGCTCACAGGTGCTACTGCCGCGCATGCCAAGCTTATCGAGCTTCTGGGCCACACTGAATCCCTCCCAGGCCGTCTCCACAATGAAGGCTGTAATGCCATGCTTGCCTGGTGTATCACTGGATCCTGTTTTGGCATAAACAATCAATGTATCCGCATCGGAACCATTTGTAATCCAAAACTTTGATCCATTCAGCACATAATAATCGCCTTTACGTTCGGCACGCAATTTCATCGACACAACATCAGAGCCAGCTCCAGGCTCAGACATTGCTAGACCACCAATATGTTCACCACTGCACAATTTGGGCAAATACTTTGCCTTTTGTTCGGGGGTACCATTTTTGGTTAACTGATTAATGCACAGATTAGAGTGAGCACCATATGACAGAGCCACTCCCCCAGCAGCACTAAAACAGATACAAAATATTCAGTGAAATGGCCTTAAGAACCAAGTTAGGTGAAAGTAGAGTACCGAGAAAATTCCTCCATAATGATGCAGTGATCCAAATAGGTACCACCTGTTCCGCCATAATCTGGTTCCGCTGTGATACCCAAGAAACCCAATTCGCCAAGTTTCTGCCAAAACGGACGCAAATCCCTAGAACGGCAGACCAGTGTAAGATCAAAGCGACCTACTATCATTTAAACACTTGCTTGAAGCTATCCAGTTTGTCGATCTCCTTGGCCTGTGGAGCTAGCTCCTTTTGGAAGAAATTAAAAGCGATCTCGCGAAGCTTCTGGCGCTCTTCATCCAGGCCGAATAAAGCATCGTTTACTGGATAATGGGATAATGTGCGGCTCCACGCCAACGAGATGTGAGAACGTCGAGTGGCATGCTGCAGCAGGGAGCTGCAGGATCGGGCCACAAATTTAAATGCCATGTTGATTTTTATTATCTAACCTTTGGATGTGGGAGCAGGTTTGTGGGAACTCAGCTGTTTCTGCGTTTCGATAAGTATCGACTGTTTGTAAAATTTGTCGTTATCACTTATTCTCGATAACAATTGCAGCTACAATGCGATCGTCGTTAGATTTCAAAAATTATAAGACAAATGACTTTGGCTCTTAAATTCTCCATATCAGATATTCATTTTTGGATGACTTTCTATTAACTCAAAAAAATCAGGATATTTGACCTAAGTAAGCTCCAATTCTTATTTCTTCTTGCAGGTTCCTTAAAAACCTTTACGCTATAAGGTTAATTTCGTACGCCAATTCAAATGTATGCTACCGTTACTTTTCAGAGTTTGACTTACTGCGCAGGTCTCTACAATCCTTGCATCCGCCTGGACAACGAAAAATGCCGACATCAACAACAATAACAAAAGCAGCAGCAGCAGCAACTGCAAACGCAGCTATAAACAAAACAGCGTAGCGTCCGCATTAGTCCTTCAGCTCCTTATAACTGGAATCAAAAAAAAAAAAAAAAAGCGGAGAAAAAAAGACGAACGAGACAAGAGCCATCCAATCAGTCAGTCCTACAGTTGGCGCCCGTCGAGCGTGTCGAGTCCGTGCGTCCATAATAGTCGCACTTTAACCGTGTGGCCAAGGAGATATGTTTAAATGATTGCAAATTGAGACTGAGTGTGGTTGCTGGACGCCGAGCAGCGAAAGGAAGGAGGCATAGAATGAAAAATGTCATGTGAAGCAAAATTGGATAAACATATTGAACAAGTGAGCGTTAACCCACAATTCGGTTGTACAATTCGGCAAGCAAATCGATAAATGTCCCAAAACTGTCGCCGCTGGCAGGTGGAGCAGCTCACGTGTGTGTGCGTTTGATTAATATTAATGGCCTACGCCGATTGCCGACTACCCACTACCGTTTGCCACCTGCCATCCCACCACCATCACCACCACAACCAACCAGTCATCCAACCAGCCAACCAGACAACCCACCAACCGCCCACCCCCCATCCTTCCTCTCAATTCTAAAGAGCCATTGTCATCTATATCCTGTCAATCAACTTTACTTGTGCCTCGCAATGAGGACGCAGTCGGTATTGTAGGTACAAGTACAACGAAACACGCGCTATAAGAATATATATGTATGGCATTATGTTTTTCTATCACGTTCGTTCCTCCTCTGGCTCCTGTTGGCCATAGGTGTTATGTTGGTGCTATGTCTATGTCTACGTCCTATGCACGCTTTCGATGTGGTTGTTTGTTTGCCATGTTACCATAATTACGGGTTCAGTGTGATATCAATCCATCAATACCAACACACATCCATCCAACCAACCAACAAACCGACTAACTAATCCATCCATTCAGTCAATCTATTCACTCACCTCTCACCTCATCAAAGGTCAAATATCAGAATACCCAACAACCCGAGCATACCAAAAGAATCGGTTTTTTGTTTTCATTCTTTTTTTGTGGTAAATTGACCAGGCTAATGCCAAATTAATGAATGCTTTGCCTTATTAATTATACGTAAGTGAAAGTGAGCGTAAAAGTCATCTAAATATAGCCAAAGGACTAACCTTGACTTGGCAAAAAAGTAATAGGAAAAATTTTTTGCAATTGAGGGTGCGTGGGTTAGCAACCTAGCAACATTGTCTATAAAAAAATGTAATTAAACCATGATAGAACCACGTGAACATGCGGCTTCAACTAACCCAACAACGAAGACTTTTTCATACTGCCCAAGTAATTAAGTAAATGTCGTCGTCGCCAGATGAGTCTATAAACAGATCTCACTGTCAGTGTCTGTCTGTCTGTCTGTATGTCTGTTGCACAGCATTCTTAGAATGTTTTGTTGACGCTGCTTTTTAATGCCAAGTGGAATGAACTTGATGAACAGTCGGCGTCGGCTCATCCAACTTGCCACAATAATGCCCCTCCTGTGCTGCATGTTGCATGGATGAGGCAGCAATTGAACTTTGTTGTTGCTGCTGCTCCTGCCTGCTGATGATGTCGGGTCACACCCTTCTCACAATAGTTATAAACATGTCTGAAATTCAAAGCATGCAACAACTTGAACTTGTCTTCTCCACATCATCATCATCATCATCATGATAAAACTTTTGATGAACTTTTGCTTTATGATGCAACTTCAACACAATCCAAGGTCCTTCTATGCTAAACGGAATAGTCGGTTTTTGTCTTATATACTCAGCTTAACTTCTCTATTAAGAAATACTTGGCAGTAGCCAAAATGTGTCATCATCTTCAACCATTTTGCTGTATTACTTTTTTTTCGACTCTTTATTTGATTTTGGATTTTAATCTCCTTTCCGTTCAATAGTCTGATGGGACATAAAAAAATGTTCAATGGTATCTCCCACGTAATCGATTCTATTATATTGACAGACAATGTAATTGGCTCGAATTGTCCATTAAGTGCATTCAATTTAATTACGTTAAGTTTGTATGTACATATCTTGCGGCTTGGGGAAATGATATAAATAGAAGTAATGCTTAATGGATAAGAGAATTGTTTAACACACACAATTATTTTTTTAGTCTATTTACTCTTGCAATAATTAGTTGATTCTATTAGGAATTTCAATTACAATATTGTAGGTAGTATGAAAAATTCTTCAGATCTATATAGTTGATCTGCATAGGATATATGTATGTATCTTCTTCGATTCACACTTTAAAAACATTCCATGTTACTTTAATAGGTACATATGTAAGTATCTGATATAGTCAAGGAAATTTATTCAAATTTTCATTATAAGTAAGGCTAATTTTTGATAACTTCATCTTTTATATATGACATGAAAATGTTAGTACAGCTAAATCATCATTAAGATTCTAGATCTATTGCTAGAATAGTTTTCCGATTTTAATTAAATATACCACAAAAGAACAAAAATCCAATATCAAAATTGACTTAAGCTAATGAAAACTAAACTATCAAATGTATATAACTATATATCCATAATGGTTTTGAATGAAACGAAGTGCAATCGATACAGGATCGGCTGAAACTAAAGTTTAAGACGGCGTTAGTTTCAATATAGATGTAGTTCTAGTCCTGACCACAGTCAAGGGTTCGAATAACAGTCCTCCAAACAAGAATACGGCCTTAAATCTTGTCAAAAAGGTGTAAAACGTTTCTGAAAGTCAAAAATTGACCAATTCTTAAAACATAAACAATTGCTAAAGGATTTAAAACAAATTTTTTTAGGTAGAAAATTCCCCCAATATTAAGTCCATTGGATTTCCATCTGTATCTATGATATGCATAAATAGATAGATATGACAATATAAAAACCAGAGGGCCGGGGTTAACTTCGACCGCGTCGAAGTTTGTATACCCTTGCAACTGTTTTGGTAATTCTTTCCTTACCCATAGCCATCAAAGTGTAAAAACGTTTTATCCAAAAAGTGTAAAGTTTGCGAAAGAACGGCCTTCAATCTTAGCATAGGATATAACGAACTTTTTGATGAAAGTCACTGTTTTCCACCGATCGTTTCTATGGGAGCTATATGATATAGTCACCCGATCTTGATCAAATTTGGCACAGTTGTTTATATGCAATAAACTCACCAATGTTAAATTTCATGGCGATAGCTCAGAAAATAGCGAGGTTATTCGGAAAAGTCACTGTTTGTGACTTTGACGTTTATATGGGAGCTATATGATATAGTGGTCCGATCCGTCTGAATCTGAGATATACAAACCCTGCAGTAAATACAAGCCTACAAGCTCTGTAGCTCTAACGGTCTAGGAGGAGTTCGCATCGATCCAGACGGACGGGCAGACGGACGGACGGACGGACATGGCTATTTGAACTCGTTTCGTCATGCTGATCAAGAATATATATACTTTATATGGTCGGAGATGCTTCCTTTTATGCGTTGCACCAAAATTAATATACCCTTTTTACAAGGGTATAAAAATTGCACAAAATACTGTGATACTGTGATGTATCGCGGGCCCTTCTGAAAACTGCGTGCCCGGGGGAAACCCACCCAAAGTTGTTTAAAAAAAGGTTTTCCTAAATAAATTACCTATTACCTATGGTTGAACCAATTCAAATAGCCAAATTTTGTCTGAAGAGGTCTTATTATTTTTGGGACTTTTTTTTATTTCAAGATACGAATTTAAAATTCAGCTTTCTGAATGCAAAACGCGCCACTTCAATTTTGTATGAGCAGTTTTTGAATCCTCAGACTGACACCTATTATTTTGACCACATGTGTACGCATATATATTTCGATATATGTAGTTATCCAGCATATGGATTTATGGCATTGATGATTAATTAAATTGATATATTATTGGTCTTAAAAGATTTTCGAATTCAATCAATTGATGCAAAACAAATTTCCAAAATTGATTTACATTTGTGAACGGGTCGGGTCGAATTGGTCGGTCGATCGGCCACTATTGTGTTGGCATTAAACCAACTCGAAATCAATGAAGATGTATATATCTTGAAAGATACTAAAAATACACTTGAAACACGAAATGCTGTGATAGATATGTATGTATGTAAGTAAATGCATTCGTTGAGAGAATTCGCATTTGAATTTCAACAACGAAATGGCTTATAGATCGACGTTCGATTAATAAAAGTCAATTACACGCCAAATTCTATGAGTGTGTGAACGAGTGTGTGTGTGTGTGTGCGAGTGTGTGGAGAGAGCAATGCAGCATAGTGTCTACGAAAATAGTTTATTTCCAACACATCAGCGTGTGACCAGTGACAAAAAAAAAACAAAAACAAAATTCAAAGAAAGAAAAAAAATAAATAAAAAAGCAGTCCAAAAAATAAAAGCTTTTTCGGACCGTCAGACCGCTCACGGCAACGATCGACGACACATCGACGACAACGACGACGACGCATGGACGACGACGCGGACTCCGTGCGCGATTTTTTTTCATTCAGTTTTTTCTCACACAACAGAAACTAACCAAAGGTTCTAACAACAACAACAACCACGACGACAACAACAACGACGACAATACATTGTCGGCGGTAATTTCCAAATAACATCAACAACAGTTGATGAACAGCAGCAACGGCAACAGCAACAGCCGGCGGCCTCTCTGCAACAACAACTAGCAACGAGTTGTTGGTGGCACATACAACTGAAAAGTTGGTTCATCTTAACTGTTGGGGACACGACTCCAACTTCCGATCCGTTCCCCCCCTGTAACCGCCGTGGGGAGTTGCAACGTCGCGTGGTCACGTAATGCAGATTAAATGTAATGCTATTTTTTAGTTAACAAAAAAAAGTATACCTATAAATGAAAAAATTGTTAACAGAAACTAACGCAAGTGTCAATTGCGAATGGATGTGTGTATGTGTGAGTGTGTGTGTGTGTTCGTGTGAGTGTATGAGTGTGTGTTTGCCTGTGTGTGCGAGTGTTAAATTAAATCACCACATTAAAAATAACTTGTGAAAATTTTTAAATTTTCAAATATATGTTTATTTTATTTTATATATTTTTTTGAGTGTGTGTGTGTGTGTATATTTCTATGTGTGTGCGTGCGTATGTAAGTGTGTATCTGTACTGCTGCTCTGCAGATATATATTGAGATGATATAGTATTTATATATCTAACTAAATTTTATACATCAACGCGCCAAGTAATCAAAGTGACACAAGCAAAAAAAAAAAAAGAAAAAAGAAGCACCCAAAATTTGAAGAAGCAAAAAATGAGAGTGTGCGAACGGTGTGTGTGTGTGTGTGAGTGTATGTGTGTGTATGGATTTGGCAAAATGTCACTTGTGCGTCACTACCCTGCAGTACCGGTCCCCGGGGATTCCCCGGGGATTCCCCGGGGACATGTCGCTTGTCCCCTGGGACAAAGCGGCGACACTCCCATTTAAATTGCGGCGACATTTAACATTGCATGTCCTAGCTTTTAAGACTGGAACGACAACCCGGCGACAGTTGTCGCTCCAGTCGCCAAGACAAATGTCGAAATGTCTTGCCGAACGCCGGGACAAACAAGCATTGTGTCGCCGCTTTGTCGCTTTCGTCCCTCTAGTCGCGGTGACAAGAGGGACAATTGTCGCCCAATCGTCCCGTGCACAAGACCATTGAGCGACTATTGTCCCTCCAGTCGCCGGCGACGAGAGCGACTAATAGAAAGACCGGCGACCAGAGGGACAAATGTCGCTCAATGGTCTTTTGCACGGGACGATTGGGCGACAATTGTCCCTCCAGTCGCCGGCGACGAGAGCGACTAATAGAAAGACCGGCGACCAGAGGGACAAATGTCGCTCAATGGTCTTTTGCACGGGACGATTGGGCGACAATTGTCCCTCTGGTCACCGGTACTGTATAATTTTTCGCTCTGGTCGCCGGCGACTGGAGGGACAATATCGCTTGTTTGTCCTATGGACTAGAAGGACAATATCGCTTGTTTGTCCTATGGACTAGAAGGAACATTTACCAAGATTGTCCTAGTGACTAGAAGGACAATTTCCCTATTTTGTCCTAGGGACTAGAGGGACAATTCAAATTACATAAAAAAATATAAAATAATTGAATTTATTTTATTTTATTTATTTTTTATTAAGCTAATTTGGCAGCTGCTGCTTCAATTTTCTGCTTTTGGTTTTGTTGTCCGTATTTTTGCCTCAGACCATCGTATTCTGAAGCCCAACTTCCGGTGGCTGCCCCGCGGAAGTGTTTTGAACTGCTTCTGAAATAAAAAATTTTTAAATATTATTAGAAATGGAATGAATTATAATGTCAAAACTAACATTAATTATTTAATTAATTTTACTTACTGAGTAAAATGTTCGAAACCTTTAGATAGGTTCTAAGGCTCAGCTTTTGTCTTTTCTTATCCAAGTTGTGGCTCTTCACAAGAGAGTTATCTCCAGCCACTTGAGAGGTCTGGAAATATAAAAAAGAATTAAAATTTTGAACTTTTCATATAACAGCTGTAACTTACATTGCTTTTTTGACTTTCCGGCGTAATGCTGTTCTTGAAGTCAATTATTTCTGAATCAGTTGCTAGTGTTTTTTTTTTTATTTGAGAAAAAATATTAAATTATTACAAAATAAAAAAAAAATTATTCTTTTGGCACAGCCCGGGGTCGAACCCACATTTAATTTTGTTGGCAGAATACTTTGTTTTCCTTTTACTCTCTGTTCTCATATTTTTCCACTTATTTTCTCATTTTATTGATTTGCAGTCAATTATAAATAATGCTATTAATTTTTGCTTATTTATTAAACAATAACAACATATAGTGTTGTATTTCAAAGTAAAAAAAAACACTTTGCCAACAAAATTACTATTCACTATTTGTGTATATTATACATAATATTAAAATAGCTCTTACCTTTAATTCTATCTAAATTCTATTAGTAAACACCAATAGATTATATTTTCACTGCTTGGTCAGAAAAACGACAAGTACAAAGCGACGCGTACAAAAATACAAAAGAAAATAAATTTTTTTTTTCGGCAAGTTTTTTTTCGGCACCCGATTGGGTTTCGATAACGAAATTAAATCGTTCGGGTGCCGTCGGCTAACGTCAGCACGAAAACGCTGGCAGAATTTTTTTCTGCCGACGTCGGTGGCTCGGACAATTGGGCGACATTGTCAGAGGCGACAATTTGGTACTGAAGGGTAAAGATAAAACACACACACACAACTACCAACAATTTAGCATACGTACATAAAAGAGATATACTATGCATGGATATATATAAATACCTACATCTACATATATATATATATATATATTATATTCCATTTACGCGTGTGTCTCCCCTTGTAGTCAAAAAGTAATAAAAGTAAAGAAAAAGAGCAAAAAGGGAAGAAAAAAACAGCAGCAACTACAATATAAAACTAGAGGAGGAGCCGCCGTCATCAAGGGCCATAATGGAGTCCTCCTCCACTACCAACAATGGCAGTGGCAAACGGGGCAAAAAAGGACGCAGAGCCAGGCCAACATCCGGCACAAATCATCAACAGCAGCAGCAGCAACAGCAACAGCATCATCCATGGGATGAAGGTAGGATTAAAGCAAATGAGAAATGCATTGCCTTAAAGAAAAACGACCTAACAAAACATTCCTATATATATTTATTTCAAATAATATTTATAATGAAAGCGAAGCATTACGCATACGCCATGTGGGCGACTTTTGCTCTTGTAATGACCAATTTATGCCAACATATATGCCATACTTATACATACATATCTCTATAGATATGAAAAGCATATATGTATGTATGTAGGTACATATATATGCAAATATATATCTATAGATGGAACAACTTGTGTATACTAGAACATTACTTATAATTGTCTGCCAATTTGAATGGCAGCCAAAAAAATCTATGACATATGTATACAACAAGTTTTTTATTTTACCCCTTCAGGCCCCCCTTGTCGTTCCCACATCTCTCATTTTTCTCTTTAGTATTGGATTGGCGCCGCAAGTATTCATAAAGTGAAGTTTTTGAATCTCTCAGACGCAATCACAATCGACCAACGGAAATCAATAATCAAAATGCAATGCCTGCCACTTATAGATATTTGAGGCAATTGTCTGGTGTGTTTTTTCATCTCTAATATAGGTAATCAATGGGTATATAGCATTTAAAATGCATTTGGAACAACATTGCGTGTTAAGAACTTAAAAACCCAATAAATTTCAAGTATTCAAGACAGAGAGAGAGCTTTAGTTCAAATATTTGCCATCAAGTGCATTTAGTCTACTCATCTTAGTCAATATAGTATGCACTTTATCTGGTGCATCCATGCCACTCTGCTATTCAAGTCTAGAGAAAAACAAATTTGAACCATCATTCTTACCATGATTCATTCCCAATTTTCATTTCAATCTGTAGCTTTTTTCTATTATTGTTTGTGTAGAAGAAAAAAAGAGCAGCTGAACAATAGTTTTTCTTTTCAAGCTTCATTGTTTGTTAAGGTCTCTTTCTTGGAACCTTTTTGGGGAATGGAGCTTGACATTTAGATAGAAAGATAGCGGAAAGGGCGAGGGAAGGGTGAAGCACGAACACAGGGCGGGGTCATCACAGACTCTATGAGGCAGCTGTGTAAATGAATCAAAACAGGTTTTAACTGTATGTAAGACATTTGCCGTTACATCAATCAAATAAAAATTTAAATTAGCTGAAAACTGTATGGTGATATGTCGTACAATAATATGGATGCTTTTTCCCATCTATTCATTACAAACGAAAGTGAAAATCAAGAACAACAAAACAAAATTAAACGATTCCCATTTTTTCAGTTTGAGTTTTAAGTTTCGCATCATAAACGAAGCAGCTAAGCTGAACACTTGAGAATGCCGAGATCTGATTGCCACTTGAAAACAAAAAAAAAAAGCATTTGCACACGGGTTATTAAAACGCTTTATTTATACTATGTACATACCCAAAGACCCAAGTCCAAGTTTTGTGCAACTTGCTGCTGCTGCTGCTGTTGCACACTGGGACGAAAGCACGTAGACCGCTCTCACATACGTCACAGTCATATGAGCAGCAGCAGCAACAATATTTGGAATGATATCTTATCAACTCAAATAAACAACCTTCTACCCCATTGTGGATGACAAGGGCAATCGGGGAGTGCGGTGTTAACTTTATCTATTTACTATGGCCTACCAGACTTGGTTCCAAAGATAAGAATACCGCAGTTTGAGTCCCAAAAACGAATCTATTGACATTTATGGATTTACTTGCGTAATGCATTAGAACAAAAAAGAGCTATTTATGATGACATACCAATAAATAATTAACCGACCTACCCAAGAAAATGATTTCATTCTGCATCAATACTACTTTTCTAATATTTTCTACCATTTTCCATTCCATTGTAGAGAATAAAACTTGGTTTCTTAAAAAAGTTCTTGGTCAGTCTTGAGTAAGCCCCTACTATATGTTTGTGAGCCAAGAAAAGCCCATTAAAACCATTTGATTATATATAATCGATATATAGACTAAACATGGTGATATTTTTATAAATGATTGCTTAATAATCTCTCATGTTTTTTTTTTTTAATATCATTGAAATACATAGCAATCTATATGTACTTAGAAGGCTATCTGACTGTCTGCTAATTTGTATGAATATTTCATTAGCACAAGCCATTAATTAAAAAAGTTAGTAAGTTTTACTTTGGGAATTTCAGAATTTATATATATGTACATATTTTTTTATATATTAGAGACATGAACTATATGTATATACATCATGATATTAATGATACCATAGAAACGTTAAAAGGGGTCGTCGCCATCGAGACTTGGCCTCACATAACACTTACTTTACTTTAGCCTAAACTCTTGGGTTAAGTTATTCCTAACAATATGTGTTAATATATGTATATATGTACATATGTGCACATGCATATGTACATATAAGCTAAAATCTTGACAACCCGGCAAAACATGTAAAAAGTTGCCCCATACTTAGTCTCTCTCTCTCTCTATTTCTCTGTTTTTCTTCACACAAATGCCGGCCCCATCTCTTAATGATTAGCATAGTGAAAATAAATGTATGATAAATACAACAAATACTATGACTCAAGATAACAATTGGCTAAGCAACCGCAGTATACAATACAATACAAAAATTCAATAAAACGATAGGCCACCAAATTGGATCAGCTAATGGAGATTTGATTGATTTGCAATTAGCAATAGTCTGGTTAGCAGACATCACATGAGCCACACCACCCACGACTTTGGAATCTGCCGCCAATACGAACAAAAAATAATAACCTCAATAAAACCAAGAAAAACTAAAACATACTTTGACCTAATTGCAGGCACAGAACGAAATAATAAAACACTTGTGAGCACGGGCACAGCACTGACACGTTTCCTGACCTGTATGGCGCCAGTCATTGGTAAAAGATAAAAAAAAACAACTCGTATATACTTGTACTTGTGATGTTAATTGGTGAATTTGTTTATATTCATCTCTCCATTCTCTGAAAAGTTCATTCATAAAATTTTCAAAACGATTGAGCCTAAAAAAAACGCCATCAACATTAAGCAACATTTGCTTGGCAACATTTTGTTTTGTTGCAGCAACATGAACTTGTTCTCTTGCCTTTCTTTCGTTTAGGTTTAGTATACATGTATCAAATATATGCATACATGTACATATGTATGTGTATATTTTAATGTCATTATTATTCATATGTCCATACATCAACATGCTGCAGCAGAAAGTAGTTCCTTTCACTTGAGGCTTTTACTTTTCTCCAGTGATTTTTTCATTGATTTCATGTACTTCAATATATTGTCTATATGCCTTGACGTAATTACATCTATATATGTATGTACATATATGTATCTGTATGTCAAGAGTTTCACTATGCGTATACGTTATATACATACATTTGATTATTTCATTTTGCTTGTCTATTTTTCCATTTCCCTCAACCATTTCCATTTCTTATTCTTGTCGCGTGTTGCTGTTGTTGTATTTGTTTGTTCGTGTTGCTCTTCTCTTCCTTTTTAGTTTGGAACTAATCGTCAAAACTATATGTATGTAAGTTTTGCCCTGAACTATATTTATAGGCATATATAAACATACATAAATAATCAAAAATACTGGCCGTCGGTCTATAGTCAAGGTCATACCAAAATATTGTTTATATGTATAAGCTCTTTTCTTTTTTAGTCAAAACGTTTTGCTCTTGAGAAACAGCACAAAATCCATAAATAAATATGCGGCAGGGGCATTAGAATGCAATAAAAAAGAGCAACCTAGAACTTTAAATACATTATTAATATTATATAATAAATGAAAGCAGTTAAAAAGAAATCTTCATATGTATGATAATACTTTTAGCACAATGAACTCGAGTTTTTATTTTTTTTGTTCGATCGTGCAATTTGTGTCACAAAATTTATTTTGAAAACAAGCAAATTATTTGCAAAACGCGTTACCTATGGCAACATCGAATTTTCTATACCCTTCAAAAAGGTCTAACAAGTTTATGGAATTCAAATAACTATGTTAGTCAACAAAACTTATTTATTTATATGTATGGTCACCTTAAGTAATACGGATCGCATTTTTTGTTAGGGCATATACATAAATGAGAATCAATTCGCATGTTTCTTTAGTTTTTTTTTTTTTTTGGTTTATTGGGGGAAATGGTGGCATACGAAATGTGTGCCACGTCTGCAAGTAGTAGATAGACAGATACATATGTATGGATTTATATGTATCTATGTATGTATATTAGTCATTCTTATACAGACGCAAATTAATATCTAGCTAGACGAACCCTGAAATTGCTTGCGTTGAACATTTGAATTTGAATTATTAAATCAAACAATAGATGGAGAGCCATCTCATCTCTGCCTTTACCAGCTGCACACCAGCTTCATTTCCACCTCCACCTTCGCCTCCTTTTGCCCTGCCCTTCAACACAAAACGAAGGCGGAGACGTTACGCTTAAATGATTCTAAATATACATATATACAGTAGAGAGTGCCTTGCCTAGGCTGGTGGGACGACCTTGGCTGATTGACGTGCGCATGCAACCAGTGGGGAAAGTGCAACACGTTGACCGGTCTCATCCCGGCTCGGTTCCAAATGTTGACGATGTTGATGATGGTCTGTCGATGTTAAGGCGGAGGTGTAGAAGGGACTTTTGCCATTCTCTCTTGCACTCCCTGTCTCTCTCGCTCTCTCTCTGTCTATCTCTCACACTATCGTCTATTAGAGACAATTTTCGAGAGAAACATTGTCAACTTGTACTACTACGTCAACGGCTACGTCAACTTCGCTGTCAGCTTCGCAGCCGCTGGCATCGTTTTCTATACCTTTTTTTTGTGTTTTTCTTGTTGTTTTAGTTGTGTTTTTTTTTGTTTTTTTTTTTCTTTTGCTGCTAGTATTCAAAACGCGATTAGACGTCGAACATGTGAAGCTCAAGAGTCTCTTGGAAATATTCCTTTATTTTTCATTTAAATTTTCAGTTATTTATTTATTTATACAAAATATATATATATAATATATTTTTTTTTATTATTGATTTGTGATTTTGTTTTAAGTTCTATAATTTTATATAATGGTATATATTTTTCTCAGTGTCCTGGGCAATTATGGTAAGTGGCCGGTCAGTTTAATTGATTTGCATGTTACGCAATTTAAGTGGAAGAGAGATAGAGAGTATGTGTGCTTGTGAGCGTGTTAAGTATTAAGTGCGTTACGTATACGACACGTTGTACATTGGCTTATGTCTTGTATAAAATGTTCATGTTGTTTTGGTAGGATTATTGATGAGATGACTTTGTGTCACGATGACAAAGCTAAAGTTTAAGCTGTTTTAGGAAAATTTGATCATCTGTAAACTTTTCTATATATGTACATACATATGTATATAAAGCAGTTAAGCCATATAAACCAAAGCCAGACTGTCATGCTTGACTTAGTCAAAAACATGGATAAATATATATGCATATACATATGTTTATTATATGTATATATGTTTGTAAAAGCGTCTACAGTGAAAACTACCTATAGACTTTATTTAAAAAAACGTAAATCTTTTTCTTCCAATATTGTCTATATGATAATTTGTTGAATAAATAGTTATGAGATTGTTTTACCTAAATAATTATCAAATAGCTTATAGTTTTTATTTAGAATTTCTTATTAGCAGAGGAAAATCAATTGGTTGCATTTGAATATTCTATAATCTATGAAGACACAGATCTACAAATAGAGGGAATGAAGTAATATATGTAAATAAACCATTAAGTAAGTCAAGATTGAATCATACTGTCAAGACTATATATATTTTCACAATTTGTTCATCAATTAGTTTAGCTTAATTCACAAATCACAATAGATAGACGATTGTATCGATCATTCCGATGCGAATATGGCTAAACAAAACTTCATTCAGCATTACACATGATGTGATTATCATTATCATCATAGATCATGGGGCAACTCACCCATTCACCCATCCAATGGCACTCATGAACAGGCATACATACATAAGTACATAAATATAAATTCTAAATTGTGCTACAATCAGTAACTGACTAAAACTGAAAGGCGTAACGATATTTTTATTTGTTATTGTTGTTTTTTAATTTTTTTTGGTGAGGGGGTAGGGCCGGATGGATTGGCGGGGTTTTTGTACAAACAATTTAATTTCGTGGGCTTGTAATTTTATGTGATTACGTTAGCCACAAGCACATGCAAACATACACACACACACACACACACACATAATGTAGATACATTTGTACATTATGCATGTACGTATACTTAATATATGCCAAATGTAAAGCACATAGAAGAACTAGATGAAGAGAACAACTAGATGATAGGTGAGTTGAATTGGGCACATCAAAGTCGAATATTTACTATATAGCTATACATACTACTATGTATATAGAGTAGATCGCTCGTTTTGCTCTTGTTTATCAAAAGATGTGTGCTAAATTAACGATAATATATGTGCCAGTCTGCGTGTGTGTGTGTGTGTTTAAAACTAAAATCAGTTTTGTTTACGAATCTGGCTATGTAATTGCTCTATGCTGCTCTGTACGCTCTCCTGTTGCAAGTTCTTTAACGCGGCCAAAACAAAGCGTCGAAACAAAAAGCAAAGCAAAAGCCATAACAAGAACAGAAAACAAATTGAGCACAGAGACGCAAGAGCAACAAAATTTTAATAGAAAAATTGTTAAAAACAAAGCACATACAACAACAACACACACATATTCAGCAGCATAGAAAAATTAGTTGGGGGGTCTCTCTCAGTGCTGCCTTTTGGCGAAAAATTCATTTGGTCGGGCAGTTGGCCCCGGACAATTTCAATGCACAGCTCGGTGTATACGCGAATTGCGCTAAAATATTTGTGAGCGAAAAAAAAAAATACAAAAAAATTATAGAAAAGCCTCAAAACATAGCTAAATACTAGAAGGACCTCAAAACTAATACATTCGATCAATTTCAATACGATTTGAAAAGAAGACAAAACGACGAATAACGATTAAATCAAAAAAAAAAAAAAAAAAAAACGAAAACGATAATCTAATATAATATATAGGATATTTTTATATATATTTCATTGATTTATAGTGGTAAGCAAGAGTTCATTTCGAAGAGTATTCATCTGTATTTCGTAATTGCAGTTTGAAGTAATATTCGATATCGAAAATGCTTTACGGAATCGCTTAGAAGAATAATGATTTTGGTGATGATGATGATAACGTTGTACTTGTCTTTCTTGTTGTTGTGGTGGTATTCCTTTGTACGTCCAACATGTTGTGATTGTGCCATCTCTTTCATTCATTCAATTCGATTTCATTCTTGCTGCTGTTGTTGTTGTCGGAGGCGGGGAAAGTTTGGGAGGATTGGGTTCTTCTGTATTTTTTTTTCGGTTCGGGTGTTGGATACTGTGACGCGTCTTATGTAATTTCGATATCTTTGCTGCAATTTTTTGTTATTGTTGTCTCTTTCTCGTCTGTGGCAGTCTTTAGAAAATAAAATAAAAAACGCACACACATGCGAAAAATGTTGTTTGTATTTATTTTTAGCACCTGTTGTTGGCACTTGTCTCATCTGTTACTCTTTTTCCTCTTCTTTTTTCTGACGACTTTTTCATGGGGCAATTGCATTTGCAGTGTCGCTACCTGGCGCTGGAACTGGCACCACTGAGCAGCCGACCATACTATTGATCAACGGCATTGCCGACGAATCCCAGTTGAAAGACAAACAGAGCAAGGCAGCCGCTTTGAAGCTTGCCCTCGACAGTAGCAGCAGCAGCAACAGCAACGAGCAACAATCATTTGTGAATCCAGCAACAGTGCCCACCACACCGGGCGGCTCACATTTATTGGACTTTGAATCTCATCTGATCGAAGACGTCAACGCTGTGGGTAGTGGTGTAGGTATTAATGAACTGACCCCAATTGAGCAGGAGCTGAGACAAGGTACTTCCAAAGTTGAGACAGACGATGCTTCGCATGTAATCGAAGTGGAACCGGCTGGTGTTCAAATCAAACAAGCCATATCGACTCCAGCACCCGCTCATCATATCGCTGAGGTAGACGAAACGGCAACGGCAACATCAGAGTCAGTGCGTCTAACTGCAGAGCAACTGGTAGATGAAATTGAACGTGAGCTAATCGTAACGCTTAGCAAAAATGTAGATGAGGCCAAGACTGAGCACGACAATCAGGTCAAACGTGAGCTCAACGAGTTGAATTCGCTCACACAACAGGTGGATGCCCAGCTAAATGAGCTCACTAGCATACTTAAGGTGAAACCTCAGCCGGATATTGTTTTCGAGATACCGGAAATAGCTAAACCATCATCATCACCATCACCAACAACTTCGGCATTTTTGTCGATACCTGCCACCCAGGAGTTAAAACTGGTGGAGATACCAACGCCCAAAACTGAGGCGGAGGAACAACAACGAAAGGAATTCATCGATTCATTGCCC
Organism: Drosophila paulistorum; assembly: GCA_018152135.1. NCBI lineage: Eukaryota > Metazoa > Arthropoda > Insecta > Diptera > Drosophilidae > Drosophila > Drosophila paulistorum. The sequence continues at coordinate 4,581,741 of JAECXG010000606.1, read as the reverse complement.
CAAATCGAACAAAATCCCTTGGACAAGGAAACAGATGCTCAGCGTCTCTCGGCGGACTGCAAAAGGGAGTATTATCAGTCTCTGAAGAAGTATCTATTACACAGCAGTCTAGAGAGGCCACCAGTGCCACTGCAAACCTATCGCTGGGAAGATCTACGCAGAGCAAGGGAACGGGTAAGGACAAGCAACAAAGAAAGAAATAATCCATTAAACATTGTTGAATCATTAACATTTTGTTTTTGCTTTTTTACATGTAGGGTGGCTATCCTTGGACGCATTTGTATAAACGCCCGTTGGGACCTGACGAGCAGCCAGAGATTGTTCTTCTATTGCGCAAGTCTCAGGAACTACGCTTTAAATCTGAATCACCGAAATCTTTAAAGAAAGTACGCTATGACGAACAGGTTCTAGTAAAGGAAACCGAACGCTATATTCAAGATCTATCCGAGGACGAGGCTTTGGGTAATACAACCGACGATAGTAGTGAGGAATCCGAATCGGATACCGAATCGGACAGGGATACCCATAACGAAGACGCTCTGAGTGAGTGCATTTCTTGTGTTTCGGATTCCGTATTGGCCGTCGGTGGTCACGCCAAGCCTAGAAAGACGAACCGCCTGGCCCAGATACGGGATATAATTAAACGCCGACGCAGCGGGCGAACACAAGAGGACGCCCAATCTCTGCCAAGCAGACAGAGTAGCCTGCACGAATTAGCGCCACCACCGGGTCCCCTGGTTCCCAATACAGAAAAGCCCATTTCAACAAATCGCAACAAGTCCAAGCAAAGCTTTGACATAATGAAGAAGTTAAAGAGCCTGGCTGAGCGCCAAAAGAAACGTTTGAATATCAAACGAGTTACACTCAAAAAGGACGAGAAAATTGTCCTTGGCGAGCAGCAAAAAATAATGAAATTGAAAGCATCCCCGAAATCAGATCGTGGTGAAATTCCACACTTTATTGAAAAACAGGACTCGGATGATATTCTAGAATTGGTTGAATACAATGAATCGCCGTGTCGCAAGCGCAACAAGGAAGAACAAGAGCAGGATGAACTACCAAGTACAAGTGGTTCCAATGTACCACAGCCAGAGGAGATTATCGAACTGCCGGTAGAGAAAGAGGAACCTGCTGCACCCACTGTGGAGGCGGAAGTAGAAAAAGGTGTCAAGGAACCGGAGGATGAATCAAAAGAAACTGAAGCTCCACCTACCAAAACGCCACGTTTGAGACGTGAACATGTCTACGAGGAGATAGGACATGCTGAAGTACCCGAGCAACCCATAATTGAGTTGGACTCTATTAAAAAGTCTCTAACCCGTCAAGATAATCTAGCTCTTGATGATATTGAGGCTGGCAAACCTTTACCACTTGATCGCATGGGCAGCAGCGAAGAAGATCCAGTAGCTGCTGCTGCTGCTGGCGATAAATCTGGAGCATTTTTGGCGCCACTATCATCGATTGACTCGACTTCCTCGGATGAAGCAGAAAGAGCCCGTCTTGCTCAGTTATCTCCCGTGGCCGAGGAAAGTGATGAACCAACTGATATAAGCGATTTGCGCCCCTCTCTGAAAAAGGAAGCTTCACCAGCACCATCAGACAAAAAGGTCACCTTCTCACATGTGGAAGACGAGGCTGAACCTCATCGCGAAGATATCGAACTGCCAGAAGATATCTTGGAAGCAGCCAGCAATGCAGCGAAATGGAAGAATGAAAGGTAAGTGTTTGAACTGTCTCTAATAAACAAAGTACCCTTCCCAAGGAACGGATATATTAACACACACACACACCTACACACACACACGCACACACAACATACCAAAACGCCGCTGTTTTGACTCGGCTTGGCTGTTGTATTTGTACTCTAACCACTTTTGCAGAAACTCTAACCTCTTTGACTTGCTTATGAAATTTATACTAACCCTCCTGCCGGGAGGTGGTGGCGGCGCCGATGGCAAACGGCGTCGCCTGTTCAGCTACCGATACACGCACCATGCACCACAACATTATTACCAAGATTACCACTACACAAACCACAATCAAAGGCACGACACCAAACCGGGTCTATTAAAGCGATCAACTACATGGACGCTTTGCTGTTGCTGCAGCAGCGGTGGGAATAACAAATTTTGGTAGCGGGGTTTTATATGCCATGCCACACATGATAATAGACCTAAGGTAAGATCTGGAAACTAACCATCGCATCTTTATGTGCTGTCCCACCCCTCCACCCATAACATACCCATAGAGTAGAGGGGTGACAACTTAGTGAAGTGAAATGGTGAAACTTCTACCCCCTAAAGTATGCAACCGACAGTCAATAAATTCTGATTTGAAAACGATTAAACAATGTTTTGGTAAATTAATTTTATTTTTCGCCTGTTGCATGCACAAAAGTGTTGAAATTTCACCATTTCACATCCCTAGATCTGTGATCAGTAGTTAACTGGTGTTGGAATGCAATTAAAAAGGTTAACCATTTGGGGCTATAAGACTAAAAAAATGTTGTGCGTACAAAGAGATCAAACAGTAAATATCTGGCATTAAAGGTCAACGAATGACAAGAAGATTTCCGGCAGCCTGGCTAAGGCAACGCATTGCTCAAAATAGACTAAAGATAAAGTGCAGGCCGAGCAAAACGAGCAATCTAATTGTTACTCCTCCTTTTGCTTGTGTTGGATATTCTCGGCCAAATCGCAATTATGAACATCGGCCAAATAGTCAACGAGGAAAACCACACAACAACACACACACACACACATACACTCAAACACAACTAATCCGAGTCTATATAGGCAAATATATACATCCATCTATCTATCTATCTATCTACATACATTTGTATGTATGTATGTATCTATGGGTGTATGTTGCTAATTTTAAAGAAAAAACATTTTCATCTTTCGAGAATTTGTGTCGCGCAAAAACACAAAAAAAAAAAAAAAAAAAACACACATTCGAAAAGCTCTCAGTCCTGGCCGAAAATCGCAACGATGTAGACACAATCGCGCACATCAAACGGGCAAAAACGGGCTAACAAACGACACAAGCTACCAAATAATAGACGAATATTTGTAGTCGATCGAAAAGCGAAACCAAAAAAGGGAAATCCAAGCTAATAATTATCCAAGACCTAGGCCAAGCCCTGTGGAATAAAGTTCCCAACCCACCACCTTCGTGTTCGTTTTGACCCCAACAAACTCACAACTTTTGCCTTTTTAATTTTTCATTTTTTTCTTGTGTGTGTTTGTGTGTTTTTGGGGTTGGCAAGAATTTGGTGAACGGGGCAAAAAATAAATTCAATGTCCGGCCGCGGTGATGCTTATAAATAGCCAAAAACGACGACCAAGAACCCCACAAGACGACAAACGAAACATCGAAGAACCGAACAAAAGCGACAAAAAAGAAAAAAGAAAATAAGAACCACCTCCACCAACAATTACAATAAGGTAGAAAAGGAGACAGATTACGGACCAGGGCCAAGTAAATAGGAGCGACAGCTGTTGACTCTCATCATCATCGTCGTCGTCAACGTCGTCATCGTTTTCGTTATGCTCAACTCTCGCCGTTCGGCCTCGGTGGGCGCTCTTCCCGCTGAGAAGAAGCACTTTGTGTCGCGTGTGGAGAGCGCCAGCGGTGCCTCCCTGGATGTACGGTGTGCCTGTCAATACTTTCAGTGTGAATCACTGCTGCCGGAACGTGTCAACCCGGTGGACTCAAGACCAGGATCACGTCAGGGTCATCATACCGATGAGAATTGCCCACATTTGAATTTACATCGCGACGATTTGTCTACACAAAGCTTTGAAATAGTCAGCCATGCGGATGTAGCTGCTCCATCGGTGGATTTAAGTTTCATGGAACGCTATCCGGAATTGGAACAGACGGCCCGGTCTCGTGGTTTAGTTGTGCGTAGCATTTCAGATGCCAATGAACCAGAATTAATGCCAACTCAAGGAGGTTCATTGATGTCCGGAAATCGTCGCCGACAATTGTCCATGGGTGGCCTATCCTCGGGTGGTAGTGTGGGACGCTTCGGTGATACTCTATCGATGCGCAGTGGCACCTCATTGCGTCGGATATCGGCTGGCAATTCGAAAACCGATTTGTATTGTGCCGATATTAATATACCCAGTGGTCGTCCCAGTGGACAACGATCGGCCAGTGCCAGTCGTCGAACCTCTAATGCAGATCTTTTTCAGGCCAGCATTATGCCACCACAATTGAATCTTATAGCAGCTACACCACTTCCGGGTATGATAGATCAGCCACTACAATTTCCCTCCTCCCATCAGGCTTCGCCGGCTCCCTTGCAGCAAGATTTTCGAAATGCCAAACCGCCACTATCGCCGGATTATATGAGACCCAGTGATGCGAATAAAGAAAATCAATATTCGGGTGATGTACTGCCTCAAAATCGACCAATTGATGTATCACGCTTTGGTGGTGATGCCGTCCGACCATCTTTTCTGCTCGAATCCGATATTAAACAATTGCAAAATCCCTATCAACCAACTGTCACTCCCAATGATCCATTAGCTGAAACTGTTGCGGAATTGGAACAGATTGCTCAAGAGCATAATATTGTCAATATAAGAGACAACATACAGACAGAGACACATCGACCACCGTCTATTGGTGGGGAACTCAGTGCTAAATCACTTAAACTAGATGAGTTGACCAAAATTGAGATTTTTAATGACATACCCGTGGTGGATATCGATGAGCTGATTCGCAGCGAGGAACAGAAGGCAGCCGAGCATCGCAGTCGTAGTCCAAGGCCATCTCCGAGACGACCCAAATCGCCGCCTGCGATGACCACACTACAATTACCAACGAGTCGACATGCAAGTCCAACACCGACTGATCCAGCGAGTCAACTTTCTTTAGGCGGCACAAGTTCTCAACCCCTTAAACGACAGCATACACCTGAACGACAACTTTCACCGGAACGTCCTAACAAATGGGCGCCGGTATCGTCGCAACAACCAACAATCTCAACAATAACGGGAAACATTAATTTGCAAGAAGCTTCGCCTGAAGTCAAAAGTTCCTACACATCACGTTTTAAGTCAATGTTTAGTTCAAAGGAAATTCGCCAGAAATCGCCTACACCACAACGTTCTCGAACACCCAGTCCCCTGATGGCGCGATCCTCATCACCTTTCAGAAAAGAAAAGTCCCCCTCGCCTGTTCAAATGCTTTCCGTATTCTCAAAGAGTAAGCCGCAAGCCATGTCCATAGTTACCACTTCGGCAGCCGTAATAAAGGGCAAAGAGGCAGAGCCACTTGCTGTGCGCGTTACTGAGACATTCTCTTTGAAAGTGGACGACATGGATCAGTACTGTGCACGTCCCACAAAACCATTGGCGCCCCCGCCACATGCCCAGACTATGTACAGCAGTCGCGAGGATTTTGCCGCATCCGAGCGTACTTCGGTAGATATAAGCGAAGCTTTTGCCCCAGTTGTTGTATCGTCAGTGCCACGGGGAGGTCCTAGTTTTATGGCTGGCAATAGAAACCTCTATTCTAGTGAAATTGAGATGCCGGGTGCAATGTCTTGGCCTCGCAGCGAATCTGAATTTCATGGTTCCGTCAGCAAGGAGCCATCAATTATAAGCCATGGCAGCAGTCGTCCACTTATCTCGGTGCCCATTCAAATATCACAGGGCCGCAGTACACCATCCGAGCAACGGTTTGGGCTGCAACGCAAATCTTCTTTTAGAGAGCCGCGTACACAGTCGCATGATCGGAGCTCTCGTTTAGCCGGCGGCTCCCAAGATCAGCTCTATGGGCCGGCACGCATGACAAAGACGGTTAGTTTCAATTTTGACGAACGCAAATCGCGCCTTGCGGATTTTGAGTCCAATTCGCCCCTAACCCAAAAGCAAATAGAACACAGAGACTTCCTCGAACGGACCTATTTCTCTCGGTAAGCTATCGCTACCCCATTTTTCGGTCTAGACCCCAGCCCTCGAACACACAGCTGCAGCCTGCCGGGTGATGGCTTCTCTAACCTTCGCTTGTAACAAAAAAAAAAAAAAACACCACACTTGATCCATGTGATTCTAAGTTCTCTCTATATCTCTCGTTCAAGAATAATACTAATTAATGTATGCTTTGCCATCTTCTTTGCAGTGATCATGAATATGAGCCTGTGGGCGGCGAATCATTGACATCAGCAGCGCCGTCCCCTTATAATGGCACTAGCCCCTCGCTACAATTACCGATACCCATGGACATTGATGGGCAGCTTAGCTCTGCTGCCACAACGCCACGCACTGAATCTCGCACTGATTATGAAATACACACAAGCCAGGTGGACTCGAGCGCTTTGGAGGAATTGCCATTGCAACCGGAGAATAGGAAAAAAGGTTTCATGGCAACGGCCCAGGATCGTACTAAAAAAATGCAGGATGGCCTACGTCAACAGGCGGGTAAATTGCGCACGAAACTACGCACTGCCCAGCAATCGAAACCCAAACCTAAACCCATTTCGGGTAGTCCAAAAGCCAAAGCCAAAGAACGTAGACGCTTTAAGGCTCCCGAATTTTCAAAAATCAAATTGCCTGAAATCAAACGACCCGATATGTCCAAGTTGAAGGAACTCAAACGACCCGAATTCACGAAATTTAATAAGCCAGATATGTCCAAATTCAAATTGCCCGAGAAATTCTCCACACTAAAACTGCGACGCAGCAAGAGTTTCAAAGAGAATGAAACAGAGACGCCAACAGATGAAACGGCTACTGCAGGTGGTGAAGCAACAACCGGCGGCCAGCAGCCAAGTGCTCCCAAAAAGAAGTTTGAATTTAACTTTGGCACTTATCCGCGTGCCTTCCGAAAGAAAAAGCCAGAACCCGAACCAGTTTCCCCTGTCATCGAGTCATCACTCGGCACTGAAGGTCTCAGTCTCAGTGTGATACCCAGCACAGAGACTCAGCCCTCACAAACGTCGACCAGCTCGCCGCAAGGTGATCGTGGACCGGGGCCAGTTCGTTCACGCTGGGCGGATAAATTCTCAGATGTCAGCTACAATGACAGTGAGGGGTCGCGCTATAGGCGATATGGTAGCGAATTGGAGAGTTTTGATCGCGAATCCTCATTGGAACGACGCATGAAGGAGGATCTGGAAGGTGTGGAGGAGGATACGGCCAGTGAAGCTCAACCCCAAACGCAAATGGGCATCCTGGGTGGGGTTGCCGATAGCAAACAATTTGCCGAATTCGATGAAGAGAATCGAGCTATTCATGAAATTTCTAGCCAACGGTCTAGAGAATTTAAACGTCGTCCCATGGTGCACCAGGACTCAGATTTACGCTCTGAAGACAGTAGAGATGCGGAGGGCTGGACTGAGAAGGACATACAAAAAAATAAATTGTTACGCAAAGCTGAATTGGAGGCGGAAGCGGGCTACTATAAGTATCAGGATCGACAGGATGCCCAGTCAACGGCAAGCTCTGGCAAGAAAGTTGTTATGGAACCAATTGACGACGATGAATTCTTTTTGCGGAAGCGTGGAATCTCAGAGGATAATATCCAATTGCGTCAGTACATTAGCGCCGCTATACGTGAAGGTTACGATATGCCAAATGCCCTTCAACATGTTGGTCACTCTGAGGAACAGGTGCGTAGTGAAGAATATGGTGACTATGATGTTCCACCACCAAAACCCCGTCGCTTACATCGAAACTATCGTCCCGAATATGAAGACTCGCAGGAGTTCCAGCGTAGTGAATATGGTGATGATTTGTCCATGTCACAAAATGGCAGCGATTTTCTGCCAAAGCGTCCATTAAGAAAAGCTCGCAGTCGTAGCAAGTATTCGGTCGATGGCAGTCAAGATATACCCTTGGCTGATGGCGCTAGTAGCATTCAGTACTTTGACGACGACGAGGAATATCTAAGACCTCCGACACGTGATGACCAGCAGCATACAACGGAATCTGAGCAAGCTCTCAATAATCTCAACTATGGTGAAAAAGGAGCTGAAAGAGCCCTGGAAGAGACAGACGCAGTGGCAGTGGTGCAACAGCCACGACCTCAGGCACCAAGGCGCCAAAAGAGACGCACACGTGATGATGCATCTGTAGAGAAGGATACAGATTCTTTTATCAATGGCTTTGGTGGTAGATCAGTTTCGAATACCTTTTTGCAGCCACAGGAAGATGTAAGTATCGAATCTAATATTTCGTCCAATCCAACCAAATCCACACACATTTTCACATTCGTGATTATTCTTTGGAACAGGTAATTGTTTATCGCACTGAACACGAATATCATCACGTACCGCTAGCCACGCCTGAGAACTTTACAGACGGTGCCTCGGCCCGCACCCAACGTTCCGAAGATGATCGCACCTCACGCGGTGCCGATTCCTTGATACTGGATATGCATACAAAAGTGAGGCCAGAACAACAAAACAATGATAATGTGCCAAGAAATGTGGATGATGAAAAGTTTGTTATCGATATGCTGGAAAGCGATGGGTGAGTAACAATTTGCTGGTATTGATTGATAGGAATCGCTATGTGTGTGGCTTATTTGCTCGCTTTCAGCTATGCTGTGGTCCGTAAAGAGCCATTGCCAAAACCCACACCACCGGCGAGGCGCAAGAAGTTTACACGTTCACCAGGTGAACGTTTCGCAACATTGCCCAGCATTCGTGGCTCTCGAGGTTCACCGCCGCCGGCCCGGCCACCACCTCCGCAGCAGTATATACCGAGTGAGGATTCGCCCATAGTTTTCCGCCGAAGATCAGCTACCAGTTTGGAAGAGATTCACAGTCCCCCGCTGCTCAAGTCGAAGTAAGAAATAGCCGTCTTGTCGCTTTGTTGCCTTTTGAGTTGCGACCCTTGACGATTTTTTTTCCATTGGTTATTCTTATAATTTGTCGTTTTATGTTTCTAACGCCTGTTTTGTTAAGTTTGTTTTCCTTTGTTTTCGATTTTTTTTTTTTTTTTTTGTTATCGTTGTTAAGTTGTAGGCTTAAGTAAGCTAGGCTATTGTTTCCAATCCTCCAACCAGAGATACGTACACCAAAATAAAACCAAAACAATATATATACACAAAAAAAAAACTCCAGCACACAAGTTTGGCCAGCATTTTGTTCGGCTTTTTTTGCTTCGCTTGCCCAGACCTTAGACCAAAAGACCATGATTATCTAATTTTCCCTTCCCCTATTCCTTATTAGCTATGAAGCACAACCCCAGCAGGAGGTTAAAGAAGAGGATGATTATGAAGAGCCTGGAACTTTTGGTCGTCCTGAATCACCACGTTCGAATCTCCAATCTGGAGAAGTTATTAACAAGATGAAATTCCGACCGTTACCACCACCACCACGACCACCACGAGAGAAACGTTCAACCAGAGGTGGTAGTGGAACATTGGACAGCTATGAGGATAGTGAACGAGTGGCCAGCTCTAGCACAGCTGATAGCTACGATCAAGGCGAGTTTGAGGTAGAGGTTTCTACGCAAACAGATCCACTGCCTGATGATTTTGTGTGTGAAGAGTTTGAGATTACTGAGGACATGAAAATTATTGAGCCGCGACGCTCCACGGGCTCTGGCAACAAAACCCTAGAGGATCTTTTGCGTAGTGTCCAAACAGAGGACCACGATGAAGTGGACAGCAGTCGAGTTCTAACCGAGGATGAGCAACTGGCTAAGGGACTGCAACGTTTTCGCGATGCCAATCAACGTTCTCTGTCAGAACGTTCGCGAGCTTCGTCTCAGGCAGATCGTTCTAAGTCATTGAGTCGTCCGCAAACGCCTTCATCTGCGGTGGTTATCGAACGGCGAGTTCCAACACCAAGTCTAACACAGGGCGAAGAAGATGCCACTGTTCAGGCATCGCTAATTGTTCGACCCATAAGTGCCGCCGATTTGGAGGATGAGGAACTTCGGCGTGAGGAGGAGGAACTGCGTCGAGAAGGTCTCCTATCGGACAGTTCGGTGCAAAGCAAATCAGATGTGGAAACAGCAGGTGAAGAAGAAGACCATGGGGAACTAGGTCTAAGCGACTATGGCGCCAGTTCGGCAGATTTGGATGCGGCAGTGGAACAATTGCAAAACGCTCAGCTTGAGAGCGACTATGAAAGCAAGCTAGAGGATGACGAAGTCGAACGCACATTACGGGAGAGCGAGTATGAGGATGATCCAGGGGAAAAGTACTCTGATCATTATGACGAAGATGAAGAGGAAACTTTCGATAAGCAGCTGACTGAACAAGAGCTGGATGAAGCACTCGAAAAGCAATTACAGGAGGAAATGGAAAAGGAACTTGCAGCTTACAGACAAAAAGAAAAGGAACTTGCCTTGGCATTAGCTCTGGCTGATGAGGGACATCCACTTTCCGAAGAAGAACAGGCTCTTTCTGATGTCGAGCAGCCGCTGACCGAAGGGGAACAAAATATCCACTCGGAATCAGAAGTGGAACCAGAACCGCTTGCTCTACAGGTTGAGGAGCCCATCATAAATACCATCGCCATCGAACCCACCGAGGCCGAGGTAAAACTGAAATTTGTGGCCACCTTGCCAACTGAAGCCAAGTATAGCCAAGAAGACGCGGACATTGAGGAGGATCCGGAATCAGTACCTCTTCCGCCACCACGTCGCAAATCGACAACAACCCTCGACGCTACAGCACCAACTACTGGTTTAACAATTGCAGAGCAATTTAGTCGAGAAGTGACCCCAGTACAATCGCTTCAACAATCCCCACCAGAATCACTGCCAAGTCGCCTAGCTGAACTGGAAGTGGAGCGACTCCGTGTACATGCTCTTCAGGCTGGCCAAATCCAAGTGTCACAATTACATGGCAATCAGATCAGAGCCGATGATCTGGAATGCAAGTCGGGTGGGCTGGTGGTGAAAAATATTGAACTTCCACCTGGTTTCATTGAAGACATAGTTGAGCGTGTGCGAGAGCAGCGTCCATCACTGCTGTCGTCTGAGACGCAAACCAGCCGTCAGGCAAGTATTGAACCGGCCACTAGCGATGTAGAACCTCCTACCAAACCGCCACGTCAGAGCAAGACAACCGAATCGGCGTCACCACCGAATCTCGACGAGCAGACACAAACCGATACTGGCATATTGCCACTTCCACCGCCACCTGCCGTATATCCTAGCGTAGAGTATCTGCAGTCATTGGCTCCCTTGGCCTTTTATAATCTGCAACGTTCGGCTGAAGCCGAACAGGCTGAAACGACTGCTGAACGCAAGGCACCGCACAAATGTCGGCGTCGTCATGTGCACGAGCCAATCGACCTTGACTCTGGGTCCGATATAGAGGAGCAGCTGGTCGAACGACCACGTTCGCGTTCACGTTCACGTCGCTCCCGTACTAGAAGTGCCACTCAACCGTTGGAAGAATACGATGACGATCAGCCAAAGACTGTGGTTCAGGCAGGAGGACAATTCATCTCCGCCTGTAGCCTGGAACTGGTTAATATCATCAATCAATTGACAAACTATGTGCGAGGAGAGACAGTGGAGCCACAACAGCAGCCCAGAATATCTGCACTAATGGTGCTCTTTATATTAATTACTTTTGGCATCCTCGTCTTTTTGCTGACTGGCCGACAGGTGCACACACATCACTGGGACTATTTCAATCCGCCTGGCAACGAGGGCAGACAAACGTGAGAGGATAACGACGTCCCTTGAACTATACATTGTAGGGAGGGGCTTTTGCATTTTGGGTGAGAAAAATAAGAGAAAGAAACAAACAAAAACAACAAAAAGAAATCGAATTTAAAAGCGGCTATGACCGCTCGAAACTAAAGGCCTTAAAATGATATACTAACCAAAAAACAAAAACAAAAATAAATAAAATCAAATACAAGGACATTTACTTTAGGAGAGATGCGAAGATATACATGTAAATGGGCGACGAGGGGCGTTGCCTTTGCTACTAGTCAGATACCAATCGAAATACCAAACCAAAATCCCAGTCACTCAGTCAATCAATCAATCAATCATATATCAACAACCTATACTAACCAGATACAGACACATAAAACATAAACGGAGAAATAGTCATTGTCTACCAACAGAACAACGATTATGTATTAACTAATGTACTTAACAAACATTATTCATACAGTTTTTTTTTTCGTTTTTTTTTATCTTGGTAGCTGATCAAGTTTGTTTCGTGTGAGAGAACACTGATATATATATTTATATATATTACTATAACTATTATTATTATTAATAAAAAATAATGAATTAATTTTGCTTGCTCATTTTCCTACCACAAAGAAAAAAGATTCAGTTGTTGAACAAATTTGTTGTTTAATTTAGACCAACGTAGGAATAAAATTTCATTTGTCAAAGCGACGTTTTTATATGAAACGTGAGTTCTTATCAAAAAACGTGAATATATATGATATATACGTATACATATATACAAAAGCGTATTTTCAATAACGCCAAAAAGAAAAAAAAAAAATAAATAAAAACTGTTTAAAAAATTTATAAACATTTGTGCATGATTTTTACCAATACCGGTCTTTAATTGGATTGATAGATAAAAATACATATTTCGAGGGGCGTAACTCTGCCCAGTATATTTTTTGCAGCCGCCGAACTCTGCGTCGCTTTGAAACGACGTAACTTTGTGGATTTCCAGGAGCTAATAAATACAGTAGATGCCGGTTATAACGATACTCAAGGGATCGCCAATATTGCTTTGTTTGGAAGTTTGTATAAAGCCAATCAAACCTTCCTTCGTTATAAGCGGAATATAGTTGCAAACGGCGTCGTTATAATCGGCATTTACTTTGTATATTTTATAGTTTCTACGACATGGCCGTAGTTGTTGATGATGCCAAATGAAGAATGTAAGAAAATGAAAATGTACCTAATAAATGATGGCTTAAAGCAAGAAATCCTCATTATATTGCACCATTTCACGATGATCTTTGTGGCTGCCTTTTTGGGATTTGCTAGCAGCTATAGAAATCAAAAAGTTAGAATTAAAATAACATATTTGTACATTGGCAAAACCAAACATACCAATTGATGACCACACAGCCGATGATGAGGCATCATTAATTGGCTCAATTTGAGGTTGACGTCGTGCCAGTTGTACTTGCAAATTTATGCCATTTACACTCTTGCCATGCATTTCGGCTATAGCACGGTCCGCCGATTCCGGTTTGGCAAACGAGACAAAACCTCGACTGAAATGAATAAGTAGTTAATTATTCATTCAAATTTTTGCGATATTCACCCTTTATCTTACCTCTTTTCAATTTCCATAGACACATTAACGATTGTGCCATAGTCATTGAATGTTTTTTTTAGGAAATCTTCAGTGACCTTATTGCCGGAAACAAAGATTGTATTGCCAGCGCGAGGTTTTTCTGGTTGGGGCGTATCCAGCGTTGTCTTCTCCGTAAGGCCACGCTCCTCGCGATCTCGCTCGGTGGCGAAATGCTGATACAAATTCTGACGGCGCGGCTCCTCCTTAATGATTTCATTAATCTCCTGGGCCACATCGTTTTGTGTGGACGAAAATGGCTGATAGGCGGCTACACTGGTCTCAGAGGTGGAACGCTTGGCACGCTCTTGGCCCTTGGGCCGTTTAAACGAGGTCTGATCCTGTTTGGTTTGTTGTTTCTGTATTGCCGGAATGGCTCCACTTTTAATCAATTTGCGGGCCACTTCACGGGCATCGCGTGCATCGGTTGGCCGCTTAAGCGTAAGAGCACTCTCCGGCTCCTGCTTGGGAGCTTTGTGGGCCTGCAAAGCCTTTTTCTGCAAACGGTGTAAGTGGATAAGTGAGTTTGTTTCTATGTTTCGCATAACTCACCTTCTTCTTAAGCTTCTGATACTTCGCCTGAAGCATCTGCTCCTCTTCAGTCAGGTTGGTGGGAAAGTGTATATAGACCATTATTCGAATTTCCTTTTACTTTTACGGGTATATTAGAAATCTCACGTTACGCTCAATGCCAAGAATATGCCACGACTCATAATCGGTTTTGTTGTGATCCTGACTTTATACGTTTTGCGCTTTTAATTACTCTAGACCGTTTAAATTGTACAAATTTGTTCACAATTTCATTCTTAATCACTTTGCAAGCCGCAAATCCACAAGCGATGACAAAAATGATCAAGTGGCGCTACTAGCGAGGGACTTCCAGCGATAATAATAACAGTGTATATAACGCGATTTTCGATAATTCTTTTGTCTCCTCACTAAATGTTTTGTTGCAAAATAAAGTTGTAAATTATAGATAAATAATGTCGCGACGCAGCCAGGACATACCCATACGTCCCCGGTATGGCTACACAGAAGACGAGCAAGCGGGAGAAGGAGTTGCCCAGCCGCCAGCTTCCTCCTACACAGAAATACCGTTTTTGGCCCAGTATCCCGGACCTGTGCCTGAACACGTCCTGCAAGACATTACACCAACGGCCAGCAGAGGACCACCACATAGCCAGGAGAGCTATACAAATTTAGATTCTGGCGAAGAAGAGGAGGAGGAGAGTAACAGCAATTCCAAAGATAGTTCTGAGGATCATGCCCACGCCCACAAAACACGCCCCAAGTCACAAAGCAGTAAACCAAATCCTCTGTTATCCAGCCTTTCCATACACTATAAAATTTGTACCCTTTTCTGTAGGTTTTCCCTACGAAATAGAAGGTGATTCAGATCCTGGCCAAATGCGTCATTTTGTGTCTCACAATCTGGAGGCCAAGTTAAGGGAAAGTGGCATGAGTTCCGCCCCCACCGATTCGGAGCAGACCACACCCTCTGGGGCATCGTTACCGCCGGGCAATTTGACGCAACGTTTCCTTCAATGCCGCAATGTCCCCGAGATTGATGGGAATGTGTTGAGTGATATTGAACTAGAGGCTCAGTATTTAGCCACTTCTGTAGATAATCTTTTAGAGAATTTGGGTAATCTTTTGCATTCCATATCCTCCATTACTGCCGACAATGTAGAGGTTCATAAAAATGCTGTGAATAAACTAACTGATGCTTTGGATGCCAATATCAAGTGTCAATATCAATTGCTGGCTAAGGCCGAAGAGATAACCAAATCCATGAAGCCCACAGAACAATTGGGACAAAGGATGTGAGTATACGTGCAATAAATCAACTGCGTTTTCCTCAACTTCGATACGTGATTTCGCCAGGGATTTCCATAGCAAAAAAGCGTTTTTTCCAAGTCGTTCGAACAGATTAAAACACAAGAACTATTTCCATCAAAGATTTCATAAAACTCACCTGCATTCCACTGTCGAAACTACAAATCGGAGTTTGGAAAACCCTATAAATCCTAATTTTGTTTTCTCTAAAAACGCTCATATATGTATATTATACTTTTAGCCGTGAAATCAAGCGCCTTGTCGATATGCTGGACAGCACTATGTAGGAACAAGCCCATGACAACGGCCTTGTTGCATCACTGATTCTGGATTCATCACCATCACAAATGGCAACCATGACTTTTGCAGATACGCCTTGTACTTTCATTTAAATTTAATATTTATTTTTCTAGTCATTCCTCAATTAAAGTTTTTCCACTTTTGCTTTTACAATACGTAGTGGATAAACAGGACGATCGTTTTTGTCTGTCTCGACCATGCCTATCCGTTTGACCACCTCCATTCCCGTATAAATACGACCAAAGATTGTGTGTTTGCCATCCAACCATTGGGTGGGAGCTAAAGTTATAAAGAATTGCGATCCGTTTGTATCTGGTCCTGAGTTTGCCATTGAGAGAATACCCGCGCCTGTATGCTTAAGATCACTGTTGATCTCGTCTCCAAATTCTGTACCGTAAATGGAGGTACCGCCGCGTCCAGTACCCGTTGGATCGCCTCCTTGGATCATAAAATCTCGAATTATTCGATGGAATATCACGTTGTTGTAGTAGCCACGTCGCGAGAGTTCAGCAAAATTGCGGCAGGTATTTGGGGCATGTTTCCAATACAACTCCACTGTGATTTCACCCATGCTAAATATAAGCAGGAGCGATATAAACAAATTTTAGACTGCCGAGCATATTTCTTACAAAGGCATACCTGGTCTCTAGTGTCACAAAGTGCGGCTGCCAAGCTTTGTCGGGTATGCCGACTGCAGGATCCGCTATGGCTAGCATTGTTTTCTTTTCTTTAATATTATTTTAACAAAACTTTTAATAAATATGAAACTCGCTATCCAAGATTTGTTTACATGCGGCTAAATGATAGTGTGACCAATCGAGCTGAAAAAAACAAAAATAGTTTTTGGTAATCGAATCGTGCAATCGATAGAACACCTATTATATTTTATCGGCGGGCAATGTAAGAAAGCGTCGCGGATATTTAAGAGTTTATTGTGTTTATTAAAGATTGCATATTCATTTCCACATCATGGCCAATTATCGTGTAAAGTGCTCCTATGAGAACCTAAGTGGTCAATATTTAGTCAAAGCATACGATTACCAGAAACAGTTCTGCCATCTTTACGCCCACCGCCTGGCCGAGATGACGCGCCTGCTGACTCCACTGGCCCAAAAGAAATGGGGCACCAAGGAGCCGATAAAGAAATTGTGCGAACTGCACGCCGAGCAAGATATCCACTGCATTCTAATTGGTACAATCTACAAGCATCAGGTCCATAAACCAAGCATTTTGCGTGACATTTCCGAGGAAAATCAATTGGCACCGCAGCCTCCGCGCCAGAATTATTCGGAGCCTGAGGACAAGGTTATCCTGGAGGATGAGTTACAGCGTGTGCGTTTGCAGGGCGAGCACCTGACGGGACAGCTCATGGCCACTGGCATCGTGTGTGCCCTCATTGGCGTTACAGATAACGACGGCTTCTTCAATGTCGAAGACGTCCTTTACTATGAAAGTGGTCCACAAAAGCCGCTGCCCACTCGCCAATCTAGTGGCCGGCTTTTGGTGCTTGCTTCTGGCTTGGATCAGCTTCAGGCTCACAATTTCGCAGATTCGTTAAATCTTTTCCAGTATTGGCTAAGTGGCAGTCTCAACAACGCCAAGGAGGCGCAATCTGCACATCGGCTGATTATAGCAGGAAACTCTGTGCGCAGCAGTGCTGTGGCTCATGTACCCACGCTCCAAGTGGCCCGCACCCAGGCGAATGCCAATGAGACAGTCCAGGCTGTTCAGCAGTTGGACGCTTGGTTCGCCGCTTGGGCTCGAGCTCTTCATGTTGATGTAATGCCTGGAGCCTTTGATCCAGCAAATTTTATGCTGCCACAGCAGCCGTTCCACAAGTGCATGTTCCCACAGGCATCGCAGTTAGCATCTTTTCAATCTGTGTCTAATCCCTATAGCTGTCGCCTGGACGATGCTCTAATTGTAGGTACGGCTGGCCAAAATGTAGCCGATCTAAAGCGCAGTACTACTCTGGAATCATCACTGGACGCCCTACGATGTACTCTTACCTGGGGTCACATTGCTCCAACTGCCCCAGATACCCTGGCTTGTTATCCATATATAGACAGTGATCCCTTCATTATAACTGAATGTCCGCACATCTATTTTGCCGGCAACTGTGATAATTTCGAAACGGAACTGCATGTAGGTTCTGATGGCAAACGAACCCGACTCGTATGTGTGCCCAGCTTCAGCTCGACCCAAAGCATTGCTGTGGTGGATCTGGACACTCTTGACTGCCGACAAATTGATTTCAGCCTACCATCTGAATAGAACATACAAAATAAAGGAAACTAAATTTCATTTTATTGTATTTCTAGTTGTTTATTTGGGCTATATCAATGGACGACAGGTCCAAGGGGCTCGCCCCGTATGTTGGGCAGATCCAGGCGAGCGTCTATGGCCTCATCAATCAGTCCGATTACCGCAATGTTGTCGCCGCGGATTATGTGCAGTCCAAGGACAATTTGCTCAGTTCCCGCCGTTGTGGAGAAGACGCGTTCATGGCACTCGTCAATGATGATGTTGATGGTCTGGTCGAATCCCTTGAGGGTTCCAATAAAATTGCGTCCATCTGCAGTTATGATAGAGACTGTGTGATTAATGTAAGACTCCAGTCCAGACATATTGTTGCTGTAATTGAACGCTTCCTTTGAGAAAGATTAACAAACAAATTGAATGAAATTTCAGTGTGACCAGATCTGACTGGGGGTTTCAATCGGAAACCTTAAAATTTTTGCCTGATTCAAAGGGAATAATTAATAATCTCTGTAATAGGCCTACTATGTATTTATTCAATTTCTCCTTGATTTTTAGATATTGATAATCCCAATTCCCAGTAATTCGCTACTAAAATATAGTTGAAAATTATCGATAATATATGTACATATGTATTCCACGGACTTCAAACAGCTGTTGCTCCCGCTGCTCATGTAATCGCATAAACGTCGGTTTTCGCTCTGGATTTTGTGGAATATTCAATTAAAACTTGAAAATGCTGCGTCGCCTCGTACAGATCAGCTCCAAGCCACTGACACGTTCACAAAGCACTACTGCTGCCAAGGAAAAATGGGATCTCTACGCCGGCGTGTTGGTGGAACGACTGCCTGTTGTTTCGAAATCATTAAATCCCTTGGAACAGCAGTTTCAAGAACTCCTTTGGCGGGTGGAGCATGAAAACAGTTTAAAATCCAACCATGAAATCAAACACGAACGAGACCTAGCCCAAGCCGAGCTTATTAAACAAGGAAAAGCCCAAGTTGAAATGGATGACAGTGCGGCCAAACAGACGGCACAGGATCTGAAAGATGCCTATGTCGAGGAGTTTAAGAAATTTCAATTGGCTGCACGTAAGACACCTGATGATGCTGCCAATAAGACAGATTCCACAGATCGTTGCCTTGAGGAAACTGTTTATTTGCTCGTACAGCAAAAAATAGGCCAGCAACAATTTCTTCTCCTGCCGCAGGGTAAGCGTGCAGATGGTGAATCCATGCGCCAGACAGCCGAACGTGTGCTACGCGAACAATGTGGCCAGAATCTTCAGGTCCTGTTCTACGGCAATGCCCCAGCTGGTTTCCACAAGTACAAATATCCCAGCAATCAGCGCAATGAAAGCGTTGGAGCCAAAATCTTTTTCTATCGGGCTTCTCTGCGTAGTGGCAATGTGGATGCGAAACAACAGCCAACCATCAAATACGAATGGCTACCAAAGGAGGCTCTAAGTGGGAAATTTAAAAATACCGCATATGCGGAAAGCGTTAACAAGTTTCTGTTTTAATGAGTATATGTTTTCACCTATTGTTTAAATGAGTAAATAAAAAAGGCTTTATTTTCAATTAAAGGTACACTCTAAAAAGAAAAGATTTTGGTGTCGCAAATCTTAGGTGTCCAAGATCCCTAAAATTGTGTCAAACTAAGATCAAACTAAGTCTATGGAATAGAGAAGATACCTATGTGGACCTATTTCTTATCTTTTTCGATGTAAATAGATTTAGTGAGTGAACTATCAAGACTGTCATGTCAAGCTCCATAAATGTGTTCACCCTTCTAAGAACTCGATAGGAATATTAGATTGAGTAGGTTTCCACTGATCCACAAACACAGAAGCAATCTCCACATTGAAGACTGAGAATGAAATGAAATAGTTAAGCTATCCTAAATAACATGTCTGAGTGGACCAGTCATTTCGCAACCGAACAACGAGGATCTAGGTTCGAGTTCCAGGCTAATGTATGGATGGATGTAGTGTCGTCTAAGACCTTTAGATTAAGCTACGTCAATCTTAGTACCACCAAGTTAAAAATTAGACAATGGCCATTCCTTTATACAAAACATATTTATGTTAATAATTAAGATAGAAATTTTTAATCATCGATTGAAATTCTTCAACGATTCCATAACAATTTTCGATGCAGAATTGTTGAACCTTCTTATGTGCGTAACTCAGTCAGTCTACAGAGACCTCAATATCCCATCAGTTAAGCGAGATCCGGAGCATCTGCTCCAGAGGGATGACAATATACTGGCCCTCAATCTGCTGGACAATAGCATGCAACCAGGCGTCTGAAAAGATGTCACCTCCTTGACCTGCTCTTTAAACCTGAAACGGACTGGTAACCGTGTTGATTGAATCCAAGACAGGACACATGTAGCGGCTGAAGGAAACATTTTATTAGCTGAATTTAAAGCTGTTTGTTCAGGATATTAGTTCTATAAGTTTTGAATTGATGAATGGATTATTATGATCTTCGATTGTGAACTAAAGGAGCACACATTATAGTATATCATTGAGTTCACGGTGTGTCTGTTGAAATTGAAGGACCAAATATTAGAAAGCGATATATAAACAATTTTACGAAATCCGAAATTTGAAAACTTATTTTCACCAAAATCGACATAAAAGATAATGATAATGACGTTGCTTAGGTACAAAAATGAGTGAGACAGCAATAGTGGACACAGGGTTAACCTACAGGATTGAAAACAAGGGCAGACAAGCGCCGAATAAAATTTTTACGGAGTCGGACGAGCGGATTATTCTAAGAAAAATAAAAGCTAACCCGAAGCTATCTGCTCCGAAGGTGGCTGCTGAAGTTGCGAATGAGCTGGGCAAGTCGGCAAGTGCAGAGACTATCCGTCGTGTGCTGCGGGACCACGATTTTAACGGCCGAGTAGCAAGAAAAAAGCCCTTCATTAATAAAAAAAAAACCAACAAAGGCGACATGTCTTTGCAAAGGAGCACATTTTGAAGGATATGGCATTCTGGAACTTTGTCGTTTTCTCAGACGAGTCCAACTTTAATATAACTAGTTCCGACGGGATGTCAAATGTGTGGAGAAAGCATGGAGGGGGACACGTAATGGTTTGGGCTTGTATGTCAGCAGCCGGAGTGGGGAGCTTAGTATTTCTTGAGGGAATAATGGATAAAATGCAGTACCTCAACATTTTGAAAGATAATCTGCTCCAAAGTGCCGAGAAACTTGGTATAAGAAGCAATTTCCGGTACTACCAAGACAACGATCCCAAGCACAAGGCCGGAATTGTGCAAACATGGCTGATTTCGAACTGCCCACACCTGATGGCTCCACCCGCACAGTCTCCGGACTCCGAAAACACAAAATATCGAATAAGGATGACCTCAAAAAAGCTTTGATGGAAGAATGGGACAAAAATTACTCCAAGTTATACCCAAAAGTTGGTGGAGTCAATGCCAAATAGGCTGCAGGCTGTCATAAAAGCTAAAGGATTGCACACAAAATACTGAAATAGGCATAATTTTTTTAATTCAAGTACATTTGAAGGACTGTACCAAATAAGCTGTGAGGCTAGTTTTTGATTTGATTTCGTTATATGAGTTTTCTACTGTTAAATAGCTCTGATTTGAATTCAATTATTTTGTTTTCGAAAACAAATAGTATTGATTATTAAAATGACATTTTTAGTTTTTTGGTAGTGTGTACAGTTTCCAAGCTATGACTGTATCAATTTTTGAAAGAGAGCTGTATCAAATATGCTGTAAGCCACTGTACGTGTACATATACATACATACTTCACTGTAAACCATTTGTAATTGTTTATGTCCGATTTGGCAGCCTTTTTGATTAAATAAGTAAAAGTTCTTCACATTATTTAGACATGCAGCAGTATATTTTTTTATTTGCAATTATTGAGGTGTAAATATATGTATTTATGTTCAATACATAGGCAAATATTGATTGTTTTTTATAAAAATTTTGAATTTTTGAAATTGTTTCGCATAATTTTACTACGTTTTCGTATATGTAGTTCTGTGTGTGTGTGGAAAGAAATAGGGGATAACACCAAGTAGTCAAATTGTGGATATATAGCTGTAGCATACGTATCTTAAATTTTTTCATTACAAATTACAAACACTGAACAAGTTACAATTTGTATTGATTTGTTTTTGTTTTCTTTCGTTTTTCAAGTATATAATTATTATATATATATAGTTTTTTATTGTTTAAATGGAAGCAAAGCTCTTCAAATGTAACAGTTTGCGTGGCTTCATTAAGTTTGTATTGCATATATAGATTACTAGTCCCTCGGCAATCAAAATGTCCAAATTTAAGATACATACGGGGTTTTTACGGGGCAGTTTTTCATTCAATAACTAAATGCGACATAAAAAAAACCATAAATATATAAAAAAAAAGAAATAAAATAAAGTTCTAACACAAACTTTGATAAATATTTTTATATATGTATGTATATGTAGATAAGGTTATTTTTCTTCTTTTTTTTGTGTGTTTTGTATACGTATTGCAAAAAGGTGCTAAGATTATTGTTGATTTTGGATTTTAGGTTCCATGTGGCATAATTTGAAAATCTTAAATAAGCATAAAACTGTTGGACTTAAATACTAAAATTATCGAAAATAATTGTGTAAATATATATTTATATTTTTGTTGTAATGTTTTTTTCTTTCTGATTTTTTTGTTTTTTTTTTTTTTGTAGATTGTAAGACATATTCTCAGGCGCCATAAAAAACAACACTATCCGCTGGTGCTATTCGATTTAATTCTGGAATAGCGTTCGCGTGAAATCTATATAGTCTAAAGCATCTTTAATGGGCTGGCCAGAGCGCGGTTCCGAGTAGGGCTTCATCCTTTGCACACAATAGTCCGCCATATCCTTGGTGAGATTCTAAAATGTGATAAATATACGAAATAGTTAGTTATTGAAAATTGTTCAGACCTGTATGCAAAACTTACGCAATAGAGCTCCTCTTTGGTGACATAAGGACGATCGGCGGCAGTGATAGCGCGGAAGGCATTTTCAATTTCTTCGTAGGATTGCACATTCTCGGTTTCCTTGGATATCATGAAGGCAATATATTCTTGGAGTGAGACATAACCATCCCTATTCGGATCGACCACATCCAAAATGGCTTCAAATTCTGGATCGGGTTGTCCTTCCTCAACCATAGGCAGATCGTAGCCAAGGGCGCGCAGGCATGATTTGAACTCTTGATGATTTAGCTTGCCACTCTTATCCTTATCAAAGTGCTTGAACATCATTGAGAATTCTTTAAGCGAATCCTCTGAGACGCCCGAATGATTGCGTGCCTGTATCTGTTGTTCCAAATTATGCTGCATACGCATCGACAATTGATCCAATTGATCCCATTGCTGGGCTAGACCCACTGTCGAGTGTTCCGTGTAGCGATTATCCAGAATCAAATGCTCCTCCAGTAAGGCGCCCAATTCTTCAATCTTCTTCAGATCCACACGACGTGCACGCACCTCAGTGGCCTTGACGCGAAGTGCCTCCAGTTGCTGTTCCAGTGAACCAGAGCCTTCCATCATCGAAGTTCTATGTGAGGCGGAACGGGGATTTGAGTTTTTTTTTTGTGTTTATATAAAAAAAATGGCAATTAGTTAGTAAGAGAAGCTAAACAGCATTAAAAAAATACGTTTTTAGGTGTGAAAGTAAATCAGAACGTTACAATATATATAATATATATATATATATGAATGGAATATCAATGCATAAGAAAAGCAAATCTTGTTAGAGGTCTGTTGTTGTTATACGGGCAGCGGAATAATTTTTGATTTGTTTAATTGCTGTTCGTCGGGGCTTTCAACTAATTTGTTGTCCCTTCGTGTCTATTTATTTATATATATATATATATACAGGTAAATGTCTGTCATGAAGGAAGGGGGGCGGGGTTACATTGTGAACGTGTTTGTGTGTGTTTTGTTTATTGTTTCCAGCATTTCGTAATTTTTGCAAATTTGGGGATTAATTGTTGATGTTCAATATTGAATTCAGCAACTAATAAAAGACAAGAACAATTTGACTAATATGGCTAAGAAGCAGTTCGAAAGTATAAAAGCCAAAGAAAAGCTACTTAAATGTTGTAAGATTTTAATTTGTTGTTGTATTTTAGTTAATTATTAATGCAAATTGCTCGGATTTATAATTGTTGTTGATCTACTAAGTTCTCTGTATGCTACATTATTTATTATGCACTCTTTTTACATGCTGATTTTGTTGCTTTTTTTGTTTGTTTTTTAAATAGAAAATTTGAAAGAAAAAAAGAACGAGGCTAGGCCGAAAAGTAAGAAGAAACAATGTACAATAATTACTTATAAGTTTTTCATTCGAGATTAAATGGTAAATTCAGGCGAAAAGTTGTCTTTACCAAGATTAAAGAAGGATAAACCTAGAAAAAAACCAAAATAATTTCATTTCGAATCGAGAATTTGCGTTTGCCCTATTACATTTACTTTTCAGCCTAATCTCGTGTTGAACAATTAATTTGAGAATCAGTTTGAATCGATTGAAAAAGACTCGAAAACGGCAGTGCAACGCTACGTTCTAAACGAAAAAAAAAACACAAACTTTCAAATTATTATTATTAGATCCTTGCTTGGTCATAGAATAATGGAAGATATGTATATATATTTAAATATATATGAATATATACAAAGCGTTTTTGTTTTTTGGCTAAAGCAAAAGAGTTTCAAAAGAAGGCACTCTCGATTAGTGGATTATATATATAAATATATATACACAAACACACACACACACACACTATATATACATATATATATATATAGGTACATATGTGCAATTTGTGTATATATGGCGGAGCCACTTGAACACTCGCGTTTACATCAAAATAAAAACGAAAGAAATAAACACAATAATAAATGAAAAAAAACAGAGAAATCACAACGAAATTATAAATAATAGTAATAAATTAAAACGCAGAGAGTGGCGGAGAATTCTTTTACCCTTGACGATTATAACCCAGCATATAATATCTAGAAAAATATAGAATTGGAACGTTTTCAGTTACGTTTTCAGTTTGTTGTTTGGTTTATGTGAGAATTTGCAACACAGAGCAACGATGAGCTCGGGGAAGTCACCTCGGGGGAACCACAAGAATTGTTTTCAGTGAATATATATGTGTGTATGACTTTGGGTGTGTGCGTCGTGTTTTGGGTCTATGTATGGGTTTGTTTATACCCTAAAACAGGTTGCAAAGGGAAGGCCCATCAAAACTCACCTCGTTTCGGTTAGCCATTGATGGAAGAGATTGGCATGCTTGGCAAACTCTTTGCGCAGCTTATCGTTCTCTTCCTGACGCTTGGCCTCCTTGGCAAGTTCGCCATCGCGTTCCTCTATGATCTTTTGCAGATTACGCCAGGTCTCCTCAAGAGCTTCCATGGTGAACCATGTGTATGGATTCGGTCCAACATTAAAGCTCTTGATCTTCTGGTCGAGTGCTGCCAATGCCTTAAAGTCAGCTTCGGCCGATGAGAGAGACGCTTGGAATTGTGCATGGGCGTCGCGCAGGGCGCGTATTTCTTCGATCGAATTGCAGCGAACAGGATCTGTGAGATCCTCTTCGGCATTTTCGAACCAAGAATTGAAGGCCGAAGCTTTCTTGGCAAATGTCAAGTAGAGTTCCTCGATTTGGCGGAATTGCTCCTGCATGGCCAGCAAACGCTGTTTGCGTGTATCAGACGCATCGCGCAGCTTCTGCCAACGAGCAATCACATCACCATGACGCTTGAGTATAGCCGGCGATTGGGCATGATTAGCATTAATCAATTGATCCTTCAGAGCGGTAATATTATGGATGCCCTCCTGTTCAAAGGCATTGAGACCTTAAAGAAAAACAAAATTATATTACTATGTATACCTTAACCAACTATAGAACTCAACAAAAACGAACCTGCATCAAATGTCTCCTGTTTGGTCAAGAGCGTTTGCACAGTGGACAAGTCCCGTCCGTACTCATCAGATCGCACATAGTTTTCCTTGTCATCGATCCAGCTCTCCACAACATCAGCCTTCCACATGAATTGCAAATAGGCCGAGTTGTCCAGCAAGAAGCCCTTGCGGCGTGCGGCCAAAGCATTTAGGTTATCCAATTTATTGCGCAACTGTTGACAACGTTGGGCAATCGAGTCGCCATGATGATTCTTGGCCTCAACTAGCTCACTACCTTGGTCACAGATCAGAGAGCATCGATCCTTATGGGCGGCAAAGTCCGTCTCAAAGGCATCGTGCTTCTTAAGCAGACCCTGAATGGCGGCCATTGAGTCACCATAGTCTTCGACAGAGAGCAATTGCTGTTTCTCAGTGATCCAGGCCTCCTCCTCTTCCACCTGGGCCAAGAATTGTTGATAGGTCAACGATTCATCCAATTTCTGACCACGTGTGGCAGCCAAATTCTTCAATTCAGCCCAAGCCTGATTGAGGGCCTTGAGACGCTGTTCGATTTCGGGTACACCCAAATTGGATACATCCATGAGTTTCTCGCCAGCCTCCTGGACAGCCTGAATAGCCGGCTCATGGCTGGCAAGCTCAGCTTCAAGACGCTTATGCTTCTTCTTTAGATTCTGAACGCCAGTTAAATCACGACCATAATCATCGGAGCCAACAAGCAGCTTCTTCTCCTTAATCCAGCTCTCCTCATCGGCAATATCGCGGAAGAACTGGTGCAGAGTGAGTGCCTCATTAAGGCGGGCCTGACGATGAGCGGCCAGATTGCAGATACGCTCGTAGCGTTCATTAATACTCTGACGCTTCTCTTGGATGCCAGCAGTGTCAAACTGACCGCTCTCGACCAAGGAATCGGCCTGGTTGTTCATGTCTTTAATTCGGTCTTCGTGCGCCACGATATCCGCCTCGACCAACTGATGCTTCTTCATGAGGTTTTGGACAGATGCCAAATCCTTACCAGAATCCTCAGTGGTCAGCAGGCTCTCGACCTCGCCCAACCAGAAGTCCAAATCCTTGACAGCAGCGATATAAGTGCGCTGCTTGTTGGCCTCCTTAAGCTTGAGCGACTTCTCAGTCGTCTTGTGAGTCAAATATTCCCACTGATCGGCAATCTGAGTCAATCGCTTTTGCACCGCATCCTCTGAGCCGCTGCACTGTTTCTTATCAATCAGATTACCACCCATGGCCAGAACACTCTGAATGCGATCAGCATTGGCCGCCAGTTCGGCCTCAAAGGCCTGATGCTTCTGATGTTTCGATTGTATATTGGCTGGATCCTTGTAGCTCTCTTCGGTGGCCAATTGCAATTTCTCGGCAATCCAGTTTTCAATTTCATCGGCATCGCGCGAGAATTGCTGCAAGGTTTGCTCATCGCCCAGACGAGAACGCTTCTCGATCAGACCCTCCTTCAGGTGACGCCAGCGCTCCAGAACCTGTTTGCGCTTATCGTCCACCAAATTCGAGGCATAATGATTCTGGGCAATCAACTGATCGGCCACAGTCTGCAGGGCTGCAATCTTTTGCTCATGTCCATTGATGGCTTTGTCGAAATCTTCATGCTTCTTAATCAAAGCCTCCACATTGCCACCGGCCGCTTCATTAGCATCGTCATCGGCATTAAGGAAAGCCTCGCGGGCCGACATCCATGACTCGGCCAGCTCACAATCACGCATATACAGCTGCAGATCAAGATTCTGCTCCAATTGCAAGCGACGTTCGGTCCAGGCCTTCTCCAAATCTTCACGTGCCTTTGCCAAATCTTCAATCTTTTCCTTAATCTCAGGAGAGGCATAATGATTGGCCTGCAGCAATTCATTGCCAAATTGCTCAAAGGCACCAAAAGTGCCGGCTCTAGCATCGATTTCAGTGCGATGTTCCTAAGAAAATTCGAAAAAGGAGATTGAAATTGTTAGATCAACTGATTGAAACAAATTGAAAGAATTGTCAAAGGTTAGAACAACAATGCAACGCGATCGATTTGTTGGCCGAAAATTGGTGGAAGATTTTCTTATACTTTCTTGGCAAAATACGCACAAAATTAGTCAATGATCAACAAAAAAGAAAAAACAACAGCAAAACGTTTTAACAATAAATTAACATTAAACAATGTGTGTGAGAGGAGAAACAAGAAGGGATGAACGAAAGCGAAATGAGAGTCCAGAAACCAAAGTGATTGAGATTTGGAAACCAAAATGAATGAACAATTTTTACGAAAATAAAATGCTTCAATTTTTGATAAACTTCTTTTTTTATTAGCATTGTAGATGAATGTCAACCAATGGATTCTATATTTATATACATATGTGTCACTATATTTGAATTCGTAAATGCCATCATTTAGCATATAAAGTAGGAGAGTCATATATGTATATGGATATATGTTCACAGTGGTAGCAAACAAAAATACTGATGGAATGGATGGAAGATATTTTGAAAAAACGAATGAAACATTCTTCCATTTTTCTCCATTTCCATATTAACTTTGATCAGTGATTGGTTAAGTTGCTGATCCAATTACATTAATTGACGATATCGTACACCACATATGCATATATGTACCTTCTGCACTAAGTTCTTATTCGAATTAGTGTTATAGTTTTATATCTTCTATTGAAACCCTCTATAAAGTGTTTCCTTACTTTCCATTTTGATTTTCTCCCTTGATCTCCCGTATAGGTAATTGCTTTGTTTGATTTGAGAAACGATGGAGGTTTGAAGTTCCCCATTTAATCGGACAGATCCTTGCCTTTCCTTACGAATTTTAATTTGTCGCAAATCTAGGATTTTGGGTCAAATTGGGAATTTGTTGTATAGTTGAAAATTAACGATGGCTAAATCTATGTTGATTAAATGTTGTTTCAAAATTATATGTCTCGAATTTGTTGCCACCACTGTTTAATTATTGCATTTTTGTATCATTCGCTTCTCATGTAATTCACATGATTTGGTATAGAAACGAACAAGACACTACCTCAGATGAATGGGATGAATATATGACCGATTGGATGAGCGACTGAAATATGAAAGTATTAATGATCGATCTATATATGTTATTTATTCACGATGAGTGTGTGGTTGTGTGTGCGTGTGAATAAAGCAGAGATTAGAGAAAACAATAAACAAAAAGTATAGAGTTATTGAGGCCAAGAGTTCTTGCATAAAGTGTTTGTTTTGATTAATTGTAGAAAGCAAAAATCAAAGATATGTATACAAGAGGTGTATGTATGTATATATGTTTATGGCATTTGGTATTTGTAGGTGAAATGTATGAGCACAGCAAATTGCCAACACAGAAACAGAAAGAAAACACACAAAAAATAAACGATCTGATGAGATATGAATGGGGGCTACCTCGTCGTCGGATGTTGATGCAGTTGTTGATGTTGTTGGTTGAGCGGCGGCAGCTGCTGAGCTGCTGCCCAGAGTAAACTCAATCTCAGCACGTTGTGCCTGAGTGTGAAATGTATTTGGTTTTTATTTTTAATGCAGAAACACACATTACCATGTGGTCAGAGAGGGGGGAAGAGATGTTGTCATGAACCATTAACCATTTTGAAGTTGGAGTCGAAAAACCAACCCAAAAGAAATTGAAATAATATTGATGCACAAAGAAAGACAAAAAAACAAAAAAAAAAAAAACAAACAAAAGATAAATTGTTTAATCGATGAAAATGTCATGAAGTAAAAATTGATCTCATATGTTCACGGGCTGGAAAGGATTTCTGATTTATAGATTCAATTGTTTTTGGCAATTGCCGCAGCCATTGCCTATCTATCTTACCTGATGACGTTCAATCAGAGCTTCGGCTCCGGTCACATCATTGGCCAATTCATCGGAGGTCACCAAACTCATCATCGAGTTGATCCAGGCCAATAGATCGCGATAGTCACTGAGGAAACGTTGCAAATCGTACGAGTCGAGAAGCTTCTCTTTGCGTGCCGTCGATTTGGTGATAATTTGATCCCACATCTCGTTGATTTCCTTCTGTTTGGCATAGGTCTGTTCAGCCGTATCCGGATGCGATTGCATTAGACGATTGGCTGTCTCGTCCAGCTGACGGATCTTGTCGCGCAGGGCAGCCAAATCACGTTCGACACCCTCGTGCTTGCGCTGCAATGTCTGCACACTACGCAAGTCCTTGCCCAGGTCATCATTATTGAGGGCATTGGCCTTTTCGGCAATCCAATCCTTGGTCTCATCGATATCACGATGGAAACGTTGCACTTCATGAGCTGATCCCAATTGGCTGGCCTTCTCGGCGGTGAGAGACTGCAGATTGTTCCATTTCTCATTGAGGTCCTGCATCTGGGTTTGAATCTTCAAGGCTGCCTCTGTCTGGCCCAACGATGTTAGCTGAACGGCAATTTCATTCATATTCGCGAGACGCACTTCGTTGGCCTTTAGGTCGTCGTTAAAGTCATCGAATTTCTTTTGCAAAACCTCAACCTCCTCGAGATCTTCGCCAACGACATCAGCAATCTGGGCATGATTCTCCTTGTCGCGTATCCATTGAGCCAAATCGGCTGCTTCGCGTACCAAAACATAGGCCTTGACCGTTTCGTTCAGCTTGTTCTGGCGTTCGCGAGCCAGAGCCAGAAGATTATCGTATTGGGAGTTAATTTGATTCTGGCGCTTGGCAATCGAATGGTTGTCCACCAGATTCTGCTGAGAGGCACTTAGACCGGCCTCAATCTTCTTGATGTAGGCAGCTGGAACGAAACCCTGACGATCGTTCACTTCCACCTTCCACCAGTCCTTGTTGTTGGAATTAAGCAGAGTGAGGACATCGCCCTTCTTCATGGACACCTCGCGCGGTGATTTCTCCGTGTAGTCATAGAGGGCCACAACACACTCCTTGCCGGTAATATCGACCACTGGGGTCTCCTGTTGGCGGCAGTTCTTGGCCTGTTCCTGCAAGCCCTGGATGGTATTGCCAAAAGCCTCAAGATCCGAAACGAGCGCCTCATGCTTCTTCAGCAACGCCTCCGAAGAATCCTCATCCTTGCCGTAGTCACTGCCGGTGGCAATTGGTTCCTTTTCACGCATCCACGACTCTGCCTCATTGGCATCGGCAAAGTATTGATGGGCCTGCAATGAGTCATCCAAATCCTGTTTGCGCTGATTGGATCTATCCTTTAGGTTGTTCCACTGCTCCTGCAGAGCCTCCAACCGCTGGCGTATATCCTCGCTGGCAAAAGGCTGATCCTTAAGCATATTCTCGCCCGAGCTGATAACATTCAAAAGTCTAGCCTCATGATTGTTGATCTCGGCCAGAACAGCCTGGTGTTTCTTTATCAGATTCTGAACACCAATCAAATCGCGTCCACGATTGGTCGAAGCAGCAATGGGCTCTTTCTCACGAATCCAGGCAGCCTCGTCTTCCAAATCACGGAACAATTGCTGCACCTGCAGTGAGTCAAGCAAATGTTGCTTACGCTCTCCCATGGGAGCTGCTAGGGCGGCATAACGAGCCGAGAGATTGCCCTCCTTGTTGCGAATATTATCGGCATCAAAGTGCCCGGATTCAATGAATTTATTGGCAGCCACCTTAATGCTCTCAATGCGGTCCTGATGGGCCATCACATCAGCCTCGAGAAGCGCATGCTTCTTCTGCAGATTCTGCACTGAAGTCAAATCTTTGCCGTGATCCTCGGACAACAGTTGTCCCTCGATTTCGCTGAGCCAGAGCTCAATATCTTCGATGGTGCGATTGAATTGCTGTTGCTGGCAGGCTTCATTCAACTTGCAACCCTTCTTATCGGAAGCCTGAACGAGAGTCTCCCACAGGACAACGATTTCCTGCATGCGCGTGTTGATCTGATCGGCGGCGTAGTGCTGCTTCTCGATCAACTCCGTGCCCACATTGGTAATATCCTCAATACGCGATTTGTTGGCATTCAGTTCATGCTCAAAGTTCTGATGCTTTTGCATTTTGCCATTCAAATTGGTGGGATCCAGATAGCTGTCATCGGTGGCGAATTTCAGCTTCTCACTAATCCAGCCCTTGGTCTCATCGCAATCGCGTTCGAATTGTTGATAGCGATTCGAGTCCTCAAGCAATTGACGGCGCTTCGCGGACTTTTCCTGGAGGGCAGCGCGACGAGCCAAAAGCATTTGTCGTCGCTGGGCTACATCATCGGCAGCATAGTGCTGGCCATCGATAAGTTTGGTGGCAAAGATATCCAACGCCTTGATCTTCTCTTCCTGGGCAGCGAGACTCTTTTCAAAGTCCTCGTGTTTCTTGATCAATGCCTCGACGGAGTCTAGCGAATCACCCAGATCTTCGTTGGCCAGGAAGGCCTCTTGCTTAGCCATCCAGGTGTCGGCCTGTTCGGTATCGCGGTAGAACAATTGCAAATCCATGCACTGCTCATAGAGAATACGACGATCCTCCCACAGGGACAACAACGAGCTCTTGTCATTTTCAAGAGCTGCCAATTTCTCTTGGATTTCGGCAGCAGCATAATGTTCGCGCTCGAGAAGTTTCTGGCCAGATTCGGTGGTCAATTTAAAGCTATCCTCGCGAGCATCAATCTCGCCCTTATGCTCCTGATGACGCTCAAGCAAAGCTTCAGCACCAGCCACATCCTTGGCCAGTTCATCGGCAGAAATAATGGCCTTCATTCCATTGATCCACGATACCAGATCACGGAAATCGGCAAGGAAACGATGTAAATAGTAGGATTCATCCAGTTTTTGTTTACGCTCGCGAGCTTTAGCCGTCAGACTCTGCCAATAGTTGGCAATTTCCGCCTGTTTGTCACGAATCTGATCGCTGTGATCAGCATGAATGGAGCAAAGACGCTGGGCCTCAGCACCCAAGGTGGATACCTTATCCTCCAGAGCAGCCAAGTCACGTTCAACACCCTCGTGCTTACGTTGCAGAGCCTGTACACTGGCCAAATCACGACCATAGTCATCTGAAGAGAGAACCACATCTTTTTCGGCTATCCAGGCTACAGTCTCATCGGCATCCCGATTGAAACGTTGAATCTCATGGGCACCAAACAGCTTCTCTTGGCGAACAATGGCCAATTGCTTCAGACGCTGCCAGGCTTCGTTGAGCTCCTCCTTGCGTTTGGTAATGGTATCACGCTCAGGATGACCATCCTGAACCAGTTTATCGGCCAATTGATTGACTTCAGTCACACGATACTCCTGTGAGGCCATATCCTTTTGGAATTCATCGAATTTACGTTGCAACACCTCCACATGCTCCAGATCTTGACCAAACTCATCGGCTGTAACAAAGGTCTCCTTGTCCTTAATCCAAAACATGACCTCTTCGCATTGTCGAAGGAATTGCACCAGAACCAAAGCTTGCTGTAGCTTCAAACCCTTCTCGGCTAGGCGGCTAAGTAAAAGCTCCCACAGCTGATGTAACTCATCCAAACGACGCTGAATGGTCTCCGATGCAAAATGCTGCTGATTGATCATCTCCTGGCCAGTGTTATCTAGCGATACGATAGCATTGCTATGCGCCGAAACTTCAGCCTCGAAGGCCTGATGCTTCTGTATCTTGGCTTGCAAATTTGTTGGATCCCTATAGCTCTCCTCGCTGGCAGCCTGCAATTTCTCATGTATCCATGATTCCAATTCATCGGCATCACGTTTAAAGTATTGAAAGCGACGCGAATCCTCAAGCTTCTCACGCTTCTGTCTTGTCTCAATTTTGAATTCATTATAACGCGACAGAACCTGTTCACGTCGCTCCTGTATATCCTCGACAGTTTCGAGGATTTTCACCTCCTTCGGTGTAAAGTTCTCCATTTCACTGGTCGTTTAGTTTATTTTTCGTTCGTTTTTTGGTGGTTTTTCAAAAATCTACAAATCACAAAGGGAGAGAGAGAGAGAGATGAAAAAAAGAAAGGCAAGAGAGGGAAAGAAAACCGAAAATACACTTACTCTGTAATGCTCTTTTTTTTCTCTTTTTCCTTTTAATACTGCTTTCTCTTCATTTAAATTTTGCCCGTGTACAACTGTAAATAAAAGAGGCACAAACAGAGAGAGAGACCGATTAGTTAATTAGTTCCAATTAGCAAAGCTTAGTCTTCTTATATAATCGCTCTAATTTCATTCTATAATTTGAGTGGCTTTTCCCGGCCAAATCTCGGCCAGCTTCAATTTGCGTGACGCTAAAATGAAGTCATCGCAAAAATTAACAGAGGACCCCGTTCCCCTTTAAATGCCAGTGGCGGTTCTAGGTTCCACACAGTGTCCAGTTTTAATTTCAAATTGATTATCACTATTTGCTTGCACTTTGATTTGATTCTTCTGTGAGTTTGCTTCAATCGGTCGGTCAGTTTACCTTGAGATGATCGCAATTATCGTTTCGGCTGGCTTGTTAACAACATTACGTCTGACCTCGCTTCGGTTTCATGTCATCGACTGGGTGACGCATCGCATCCAATATATGTATGTATATGTATGTATAGTTGAGAGACTGGAAACTAAATAGAGGGGGCCTTTTTGCTTATCGTTATCTTATCGCCCAGCACAGCATAAAAGTAAATTCCAAGCAATTTTTCAGTTGTTGTAGCATTTTATTCTCTCAAATAATACAAAAAACAAAAAATGACATAATCGACGGACATTTCGTCAATGAGAAGGAATTTAAAAACTATCCAAATCACGCGACAGATCGGCTAGCATTTCCATAAAAAGATGCGATTTGGCATCATCTTCCGGACTTGTGGAACGATCACCGCCTTCAGCTGTTGAGATTGAAGTATTCTTGGAACTAAGCGAGAGCTGTTGCAGCAATCGAGAGAGTTCTGTCCAAATGGCAGTCGGCCAATTCTCCTTGAAAAGTGGCATAATCATTTCATTGAGCTCATTGGCATTCACAATGCCTCTATCCAGCATGGCCAGAAGAAGCTTTTCAAGCAATTGATAACGTCCTGGAGTAGAATCCAATTCTTGTATGAATGTCACACTGAGCAGACCATCAAAAATGCCAGGAGATGATTTACAACATTCGGCCATTTGTGGTGCTTGCCAAATGTCACAGATGTTGGATAAAATCTCTTGGCTTAATAGTTGCGGCTGCTTA
Source organism: Drosophila paulistorum (assembly GCA_018152135.1). Lineage (NCBI taxonomy): Eukaryota > Metazoa > Arthropoda > Insecta > Diptera > Drosophilidae > Drosophila > Drosophila paulistorum. Next base: position 4,547,020 of record JAECXG010000606.1, on the reverse strand, counting down.
CAAATCAATAGCTGATTCAGTCGTACCATTCCTGAGCCAATTAGCTGATAAAAAACGATCGGCAATTTTGACAAACGGGAGCCTTGACGTGCTCGTTGAATGAGCACAGTTAAATTCAGACAATAACGCAAATTATTCGCTGGCTTCAAACTGAGGCAATGTAACCACTGCTGCATGTCATACAACAGCTCAGATAGACTCAAACTGGGATCTGGACTCAGACACATCTCACCGGATGAGCCGCTGCTGGTGCCGGTGCCGGGACCAGTTTCGCCTGTGTGTAATTTATTCTTATTGGAGCGACATATTTTGTTAGCAAGTTCATGGAGATCACCATGATAGAAATTCGATTGCATAACGCTTGACTGTAGCCATTGTTGGAGCTGAGGTTGAGCTGTGGCGCGTATTATGTATGAGTAGGAGAGCTGGACTGTGGCATTGGTATTGGCTGGTAGAAGGGCCTGCAATGACTGTTCTATCCGTTTATCCAACATATGTGGTACTTCCTCTGCCCAACGTTGGCATGCTTGCAATCTAGTCGTTTGATAGATCTGTTGAAGATTCTTAAGAACCTCTTGTGTGTGCGTGGAGGTAATCTCATTAACCTGGCCATCGGCAGAGGCCTTAGATGGCAGCAATATATTTATTTGGGCATCCTTAACTACACACTTGAAACTCCGTTCGGTTACGAATTCGATTAGACGTCGCATGGAGGCATTTTGGGAATGTAGAAAAGCCTCTTGCAGTTGCCGCTGTTGCAAATCGTCAGCATTGAGAACAACCCTCTGGCCGTGGCCAGGCAGGTGCGAAGTCGAGGATAAGGAGGAGGGACTAACGCTATTACTCTGATTGAGCTGCTCCAGGCGTGTGGTTATATAACGATAACGTCCACTTCGGGAAGTACTCTGCGTCGGCCTACATGTCGTAATGGTCACTCTGAATTCATTAAGAGACGGACAGGCCACAGTCAGCAATTCTTCCATCATCGGTAGTCTTTGGCTTTTGGTTTTATTCACAGTTTGCAGCAGTCCACGGATACAATTATCGACAAGGCTCACTCCCACACATGAACCACTCGATCGATATGTGTAGTAAGAGTTAACCAATTGCGGTTGAGCCTCCATTAGCCAACCGATCGAGCTGCGTATTATGAATACAGCATCCGATTGAATATTATCCATGGGGGTAGCTTTCGCATAGAGAGCATATAAAAGATCAAGAGTGGCCAGAATATCGGGCAATTGTAAAGTGACAATATCCAGCATGACCAAATACTGTACTAGCCAGGGTAATGTAATTAATAGTTTACCCTGGCCGATTGAGTGTTCTAGAATCCGAAGTAAATTGAAATTTGGTTGAAAATGGGAGCGCAATTGCAATTGCTGAGGGCAAACAAATGTCGATTGAGCACTTTGACTGCTGCTGTTGCTCTGATTGAATGGCAAGGCCATTATATAGCCCAAGAATTTGGCCAAAATCAGCATATTGGCAAGAATTTGTGGCCGCACTATGAACGGACCTTGTTGGGTGGAGGGCGGCTGGTCTTCTTCTTGATTCTGTTGCATCTGAACCATCTCAAAGGTGGAGTCATTGTAGCGCATCAATTGTGCATACAGGGCCAGCTTAAGCTGCTCCATAAACGCCAGCGATCCACATTCATTGATGAAATCACGAAAGAAACTCTGAGATCGTGGGAATTGATCCTCTACGCTGGAATTCGATGTGACCAATCTCTGGGCCAGACGATTTAGTCTCAATTGATCGAGTTTTAAGCCCAGCTCTTCGGGAGATTCAGTCGTCTCGCTAGCCGAAATAATCAATTGGCTAACAAATAACTTGGCAAAATGAGCCATATTAACTGCATGCTCCGATGCATCGAAAATCTCTCGTATTTTATGAGTCATTTCACTTTTGAAATTAAATATTCTATTTAGATGACTTAGTTCCCAATATTTTAGGCATTTATAAAAAAGATCCCGTTGTGCCTTGAAGGCACCAAATTCATTTTGTGTGGGAAAATTATCACGCGAATCCTTTTCCTGATGATAGTACACATTTTGCTGTTGATTTGTTATCCTTGCATTTGATTCGGTATTGTTTTTGAAATTTTCCTGTTTCTGTTGGCATGTTAGTTCGAGTTTCATCAGTAAATCTTTGGGTAATAGGCTCAAACGTTCTTGCTGCAGCAAAACACTGAGAGATTTTCTATCCAATTGCATTAACAACTTAGTTTGATACTCAAGCAATCGCAGAACAAAGTAAATGCAATCCTTATGACAGGTCAATCTGCCCATGGGTGAGGAGGAGCTAGAGTCCAAATCCTTTTGATATATACCCTCATTGCTCACATCGTGTATGTTGTTTAGTAATTGCAATTGGTATCCCAGTTCCCCCAACACATTGGGAACCAAGTTCAAATTTATTAATTGCTCATAAATTGTGGCCAATAATTCCAATTGCTTTGGATTATGAAGACCATTTAAATCAAAAATTTCATTTGTCGCTAGCTTGCTGCCGCCTTCTGACGATGCGTTCGCAATCTCTAGAGGTCTGTCGACTAGACCACCACTAACCGGTGCCTCATTTCTGATTTCATGCCTTTTCAGGATCAAGGTTTGACGTGTCTCCAGTTCGAGGGCTGCACCCTGACTGCGATCCAAGAGTTCACTGTTCTGCGAGAGTCGCCACAGATTGTTGTCATTGCTAAAGGAGCTGGTGTCGCCAAATGATGAATTGGCCGAAACATTCTTGCTGATGGTCATGGGTAAGACACGACGTCGTGGCTTTGCTTGCTGCTGCTGTGCCTGGGATGAAGAGGATGATGATGGCGTTCCCTGTTGTTGCTGTTGTTGCGGTGTGGTTTTCTTCTTCGAACGCTGTTGATGCTGGTGACTTTGATTTGGTGTATTGACCAGAAAATCACCCAAGCACAAGCTATTATTGCCTCCTCCTCCTCCGCCGCCGCCACTGCGATTATTACTATGCGGTGTACTTGAAAAAGTTGATCGTCTCGGATGCTGTTGATTCCGTCCTGGAGTGCATATGGATGACGATGAGCTGCTATTGATACTCTGATGGCCAAGAGATTCATTTGGATCATTTGTTGGTGCTGCTGGCGTTGTTGTAGTTGCAATTCTCGATTGTGCTTGTTTTATTGGGGTCGAAGCTTTTGGTGTTTCCGTCTCATTGATGCGAAAATATAGATCCGTATGTTGGCGCAGTGCAGCCAGATAGTATATAGCAAAGTCCTCCAAGCTACATTTGAGGTTCTGATTCTGGCCCTTATGCGGAATATTAAAGAAACTTATGAATTTTGATGGCAATTGGGATTGTGGAGTTTTCTTTAGGTGCTCTAGCAACTGTTCCAGTACTTGCGCTTCCATTTTGTGCATCGTTTCATCAATATTAGAGTTTATGTTATATTTTGCTTATTTTTAGAATCTTCCATTTCCTGACCTCCTCCACTCTATCACTTTCTCCCTCTCTCTCTCTCTCTCTTACACAATCTCTTGACTCGACTCTTTAGCCTTAGCAATTAATACTCTCTCTTTCGCTCTGCTTTCCTGTAACAGAAAATGAGAGAAGAGAAATTTTTGCTTGTACGCTCGGCTGTTTCTTTGATTTATATTTATTTCTTTTATTTTTTTTGAAGACATTTGAAGTTGCTTTTTGTTTGATTTTAAAATAGGTTTGACATTTATATTATTACACTTTTTTCTTTTGATTTTGATTCACAAACGCACACTAAATTTAATTATAAGATACTGTAGAAATTACGACAGAATTGTTCAAGATTTGTTGCTAAATGTTAGTGGAAAAGGTAGGTAAGATATAGACATAATCCTACATACATACTGATAACTAAGATTGTCACAAATTTTGGAAATTTTTGTTCAATTTGATTACTTAATAATTTAGGAAAAAAGTTAATAGAAGAGGTCAAATTGGCAAAGGAAGAATTTTATTTGTTTTTGTTGTTGTTGTCGTTAGTGTGACATCATGGCCCAACCCAAGGGGGGTGGAGAAACAGAGAGACTACTGTCGAGAAGTGGAACAAACAAATCTTCGACAAAAGGGTGGGTCAAACACACAACAAACCATTGCCACATACATACACACACAAATACAGTCGCACATGCATACACATATAAATGTACATACATACATGTGTAAAATCTATCACGCAAGCAGAACGGCCACAGGAAACGGTAAACTAAGGGGACAAAGTTGTGCAAAGTATAATATAGGGTTATAAATTTACATTGTAAATATTTTTTCCTTTAGAGTTCTTTTGAAAACTTCACAGGAAATATATGTATTTAAATGTATCATGAAATTTTCGGAAAAAATGCTAATACACATTTCAACGATTACGGTATACAACAGTAAGTCATACTTTCAGATGGAAGCAGCCATACAATGTTGACATAAACAAATGTATATATATATATATACACACACACACACATACACCTTCATCCATTCATATTGAAGGCAATTTAACTGTTTATCGCGTACTAAATAGCAAGTGTACGAGGGTTAGCCCCTACCCCAAGCCAGCTAGAAAGAAGAAGAGAGAGAGAGAGAGAGAGAGAGCGAGCGATGAACAGTGGGAGAGAGCGTGAAATTTTGTTTGGAATGCGTGTGCTCGCTCTCTCTCTCTCTCTAACTTACACTAACACACATGCAAAGCCTACATTAATTGAAGTGTCTATCAGAAAATAGCGCTGCCACTGGGGGATGACGTAATGCAGACAGTTTGGAATTATGAGCAATAAACCTGAGCAAAAAAAAAGTAAGGTAACAAGTCCAAAATACAATTTACCGACAAAGTCAAGGACATTTGCCTTGCAAAATCAATTTTGGTGTTTTTCCTCTCTTCGTAAACATCATCTCATCATGCCCGGCAGCCTCTGCGCTTTCTCTCACATTGAAGTTGCCGACGCACCACCGATGACGTACACACACATCCAAATACACACACACACACAGATATAAAATTGAAGTTAAAATATTACAATATACACATTGAATTTATAAGATACAGAACTTTTTGCACTCAAAAATTTAGTAAAAGGGAAATAGTTTCTAAAACACATTAGTATTTCCACAAACATTTAAGTGCGTTAATTGGATTTTCTTTTCATGTATACATTTGTGTATGTATGTGTCTATCGAGGGTGTGGTTTGACCCGAAAACAATATTTAAACTTATTTTAAAGCTATATAAACACAGCAAACGATGCAAATTTCTATACAACTTACAATTTAGTTATTATTCAAACGCTGCCCAATCAAATTTGTCAAATAATTTAAAATTACTGGTAATTTATTTCGATTTTAACGAGAGCTACAGTTGCTATTAACGAACTCGCACGGATGAAAAACTCACATTGGAGATGAGAGATGGAAAACTATCGGTATTATCGTTAGTGACGAATATCGATAGGTTCCAAATTGTAAGGAAGACCCATTGATCGACTTTAGCGAGTGCAGCGACATCGATGAAATACCATATCTGGCCCCCCCTGTATTTGCTTTCCGTCCCTGGAAAACATACCCAAAAGCTACCGCTAATTCCTAGCAGTCGAACAAAAACAATGGATAAGGAAAAGCAAACTGTTGCCAATCAAATTGGTCACCTAGTCCTCCTTGATGGAGCCGTCTTAGAATCTAGCGGAGAGCTTAAGAATGACGAACGCACTGCGAACGTTATCACGGGTTTGTTGAATCTAACCGAAAGGTATGGGTATGCATAATATTTAATTTGCTCTTATTTCATTTTGCAAGTTCTATTTGTCGCCCAACTTTAGCATTGATAAGGACTTTATGGACAATAGCAGTTGCGAAAGGATAACCATCGACTACGACCACTACTATTACAGCATTGCTATGTCGAATCGCAGAATTTATGTCCATAAATTGAGTAAAACACAATATGGAGCGAACGGTGGAAACAACGTAACGAGTTCATCGTCCGTAACAAACGTATATAACGATCCCAACAGCACCACCATCGACGGCAGCGGTTCTGTAGCGATGGCTTGAAAACTACCAACCCCAGCCCCAGGCTCAGCATCTTGTCATTTCTGCTGGCAATCGTCGCAAGCGGTTGGGCCAAGGCCTTACAATTGGCGTACACCCTTCATTTATCTCATACTCCTGTTTATTTGTCAAAGAATACATCATCTCTGAATTCCAGTTCAAATATACGTTTTGCTTCCTGCGTTACATCCAACAGAGTGGCCTTACTATTGCATAGAATCACATAATATTGCCGCCAGTTGCAGCGTCGCTTCACAATCCAATAGTCATTGGTGGTTTTCACTTGCAGCTCCTCAGTGGCAGCGACAGCTGCTGCATTAGTCCAACTCTCACTGGGATTAGCTAGATCCGCAATGATACTCATCACATTGTTGGGAAGCGATTTGCTATGTCGATATATATTCGTATGATGCTGCAAGCTTTGCTCATTAATGAAGAGATATTTCGGTGCCGAAGAATCGGCCGTAGCCGAGGCATTTTCTATTCCACTTCCAAGAATTGACGATATAATGTTTTCCTTGCATATTTCATTCGCTATATCGCGGGCCAAGCAAATAAGCTGGGGACCCATATAGGCGTGCAATTCCTCATAGAAGTCCGGTTTGGGCACGGCTTGATCAGCAGCTGAAGTTGAAAAGTAGATATCAAATCAGGGTAAGCTTCAGCTTTCATAAAACTTCATATAGCCATTGGCACTTACCATCTAGGAATAAGCAGAGCGTTACATTTAACGCCCGGTAGATGAGCAAATGATGAGAACCCAAGGACAGATGAACTCGCACAGGGGGTGGCGGCAAATTGGCATTGACCAGCGTAACCTCATCTCCTACACTGCTTACAAATCGACCTTCTCCTTCATTGGTTGCAGAGGATGTCTCTTTGGATAACACATTTTCCACAATGTAGGCATGCAGACTATATAAATCCCCAGCGCTAAGCTTGCCCCCACACACAACCTGATGATTGTACAGCATAATGCACTCTTTAATAGCTGGAAAGGTAGCGCACAACATGCTAAAGTTTTGGGCACGCAGGAATAGACTTTTATCCAGTGCCAAATACTGGATGGAGTGCAGCATATCCATTATATCACAATTGCCCGATAGTTCCTTGAGCTTGATCAAATATTTGTCATAGAATTGGAGGAGTTGCTCCTGCAATGCCTGACGCTCTGACTCCAATTGCTCTGCATTCGTGGCCGTTAACTTATTGCTGAACTCTCCATATTGGAAGCGATAGAAATTATAACATTGCCTGAGCACAGCTCTGAAAATGCGGTCGGAGACTTCACCACCACGGTAATCAGCCACCTCAACGCCATCCTTGAGCCTAATCTCTTTGGGAACATTAAGGACTATGACTAGCCAATAACCCGGTTCGGGTTGATAAAAGAGCTGGGTGGTTTTCTGGGTGTGCAGGGCTTTGCAATCATGATCGGTGGTGAAGGTTCTGTGGATAATCAAAGAGAGATTCAAATTATTTTCGTCTTCCCACTCAAACCGAAGAGAGGCACGTTTTATTTACCCACCCTGTAAATGCTATAATGGCTTCACTCAATCCAACATCCTTGATTTTTGTATTCAGTTCTATATCATTGGGATGATAATACAAAATCTTCTTGTGCTCCTGCAACAGGGTATACAAGGAATTTACAATTTGTGGGCGTTTTTGGATTTAGGCTCGAACTCACCTCCCCTTCCCTTTGGCCAAAGCTCGAGTTGAAAATGTAGAAGCTGCGTAATGTAATTTCTACACGTTGCAATAGTTTTGTCATTATTTAACTATTCTACTGCAAATTAAATTAACAATTGTATATATTCTTTTTGCTTAACTAAAAAATGGCTAAAGCGTTTTCAGAAAATAGTGTGGCCATTTTGCCATACATGCTCTATGGCGCCATCTACGAATCAGATTTATTCTCTACTGCCAGCATCTCCTTATATCTGATATAATAAATCCAAATAGATGTCGTTGTTTTTCAAACAACATAGCCCATGTTTTATGGAAAATAATTATAGCCAGCCAGTTACTAATCAAATTTCATTTCTTTAACCAATATTAACTCTTTATTTAACGGAAATTTTTAGAATTTAACAATGTGAAAGGGGGTGTATAATGCTTCGAAACAATCAGTCAACATATTGATTGACCAGATTTGAATATTATTTACTATAATTTATATATTTTTTACGCTTTGCTACCTTTATCCGATGAGAACTGTCCGATTGGAAATATATGGGAATCTTGAGTGCGGTAAATTTCTTGATTGCTTGAATATTTATTTTGAATATGCATTATTATAACTAAACTAAGCCTGGCAGCCACCACGGAGACGGAGCACCAAGTGAAGGGTCGACTCCTTCTGAATGTTGTAGTCAGACAAGGTGCGTCCATCTTCCAACTGCTTTCCGGCGAAGATCAGACGCTGCTGGTCTGGGGGAATGCCCTCCTTGTCTTGGATCTTGGCCTTCACATTCTCAATGGTGTCGGAGGCTTCAACTTCCAGGGTAATGGTCTTGCCTGTCAACGTCTTAACGAAGATTTGCATGCCACCGCGCAGACGGAGCACCAAGTGAAGGGTCGACTCCTTCTGAATGTTGTAGTCAGACAGGGTGCGTCCATCTTCCAACTGCTTTCCGGCGAAGATCAGACGCTGCTGGTCTGGGGGAATGCCCTCCTTGTCTTGGATCTTGGCCTTCACGTTCTCAATGGTGTCGGAGGCTTCAACTTCCAGGGTAATGGTCTTGCCTGTCAACGTCTTAACGAAGATTTGCATGCCACCGCGCAGACGGAGCACCAAATGAAGGGTCGACTCCTTCTGAATGTTGTAGTCGGACAGGGTGCGTCCATCCTCCAACTGCTTTCCGGCGAAGATCAGACGCTGCTGGTCTGGGGGAATGCCCTCCTTGTCTTGGATCTTGGCCTTCACATTCTCAATGGTGTCGGAGGCTTCAACTTCCAGGGTAATGGTCTTGCCTGTCAACGTCTTAACGAAGATTTGCATGCCACCGCGGAGACGGAGCACCAAGTGAAGGGTCGACTCCTTCTGAATGTTGTAGTCGGACAGGGTGCGTCCATCTTCCAACTGCTTTCCGGCGAAGATCAGACGCTGCTGGTCTGGGGGAATGCCCTCCTTGTCTTGGATCTTGGCCTTCACGTTCTCAATGGTGTCGGAGGCTTCAACTTCCAGGGTAATGGTCTTGCCTGTCAACGTCTTAACGAAGATTTGCATGCCACCGCGGAGACGGAGCACCAAGTGAAGGGTCGACTCCTTCTGAATGTTGTAGTCAGACAGGGTGCGTCCATCTTCCAACTGCTTTCCGGCGAAGATCAGACGCTGCTGGTCTGGGGGAATGCCCTCCTTGTCTTGGATCTTGGCCTTCACATTCTCAATGGTGTCGGAGGCTTCAACTTCCAGGGTAATGGTCTTGCCTGTCAACGTCTTAACGAAGATTTGCATTCCACCGCGCAGACGGAGCACCAAGTGAAGGGTCGACTCCTTCTGAATGTTGTAGTCGGACAGAGTGCGTCCATCTTCCAACTGCTTTCCGGCGAAGATCAGACGCTGCTGGTCTGGGGGGAATGCCCTCCTTGTCTTGGATCTTGGCCTTGACATTCTCAATGGTGTCGGAGGCTTCAACTTCCAGGGTAATGGTCTTGCCTGTCAACGTCTTAACGAAGATTTGCATGCCACCGCGCAGACGGAGCACCAAGTGAAGGGTCGACTCCTTCTGAATGTTGTAGTCAGACAGGGTGCGTCCATCTTCCAACTGCTTTCCGGCGAAGATCAGACGCTGCTGGTCTGGGGGAATGCCCTCCTTGTCTTGGATCTTGGCCTTCACGTTCTCAATGGTGTCGGAGGCCTCAACTTCCAGGGTAATGGTCTTGCCTGTCAACGTCTTAACGAAGATTTGCATTCCACCGCGCAGACGGAGCACCAAGTGAAGGGTCGACTCCTTCTGAATGTTGTAGTCGGACAGAGTGCGTCCATCTTCCAACTGCTTTCCGGCGAAGATCAGACGCTGCTGGTCTGGGGGAATGCCCTCCTTGTCTTGGATCTTGGCCTTGACATTCTCAATGGTGTCGGAAGCTTCAACTTCCAGGGTAATGGTCTTGCCTGTCAACGTCTTAACGAAGATTTGCATGCCACCGCGGAGACGGAGCACCAAGTGAAGGGTCGACTCCTTCTGAATGTTGTAGTCAGACAGGGTGCGTCCATCTTCCAACTGCTTTCCGGCGAAGATCAGACGCTGCTGGTCTGGGGGAATGCCCTCCTTGTCTTGGATCTTGGCCTTCACGTTCTCAATGGTGTCGGAGGCTTCAACTTCCAGGGTAATGGTCTTGCCTGTCAACGTCTTAACGAAGATTTGCATGCCACCGCGCAGACGGAGCACCAAGTGAAGGGTCGACTCCTTCTGAATGTTGTAGTCAGACAGGGTGCGTCCATCTTCCAACTGCTTTCCGGCGAAGATCAGACGCTGCTGGTCTGGGGGAATGCCCTCCTTGTCTTGGATCTTGGCCTTCACGTTCTCAATGGTGTCGGAGGCTTCAACTTCCAGGGTAATGGTCTTGCCTGTCAACGTCTTAACGAAGATTTGCATTCCACCGCGCAGACGGAGTACCAAGTGAAGGGTCGACTCCTTCTGAATGTTGTAGTCGGACAGAGTGCGTCCATCTTCCAACTGCTTTCCGGCGAAGATCAGACGCTGCTGGTCTGGGGGAATGCCCTCCTTGTCTTGGATCTTGGCCTTGACATTCTCAATGGTGTCGGAGGCTTCAACTTCCAGGGTAATGGTCTTGCCTGTCAACGTCTTAACGAAGATTTGCATGCCACCGCGGAGACGGAGCACCAAGTGAAGGGTCGACTCCTTCTGAATGTTGTAGTCAGACAGGGTGCGTCCATCTTCCAACTGCTTTCCGGCGAAGATCAGACGCTGCTGGTCTGGGGGAATGCCCTCCTTGTCTTGGATCTTGGCCTTGACATTCTCAATGGTGTCGGAGGCTTCAACTTCCAGGGTAATGGTCTTGCCTGTCAACGTCTTAACGAAGATTTGCATGCCACCGCGGAGACGGAGCACCAAGTGAAGGGTCGACTCCTTCTGAATGTTGTAGTCGGACAGGGTGCGTCCATCTTCCAACTGCTTTCCGGCGAAGATCAGACGCTGCTGGTCTGGGGGAATGCCCTCCTTGTCTTGGATCTTGGCCTTCACATTCTCAATGGTGTCGGAGGCTTCAACTTCCAGGGTAATGGTCTTGCCTGTCAACGTCTTAACGAAGATTTGCATGCCACCGCGGAGACGGAGCACCAAGTGAAGGGTCGACTCCTTCTGAATGTTGTAGTCAGACAGGGTGCGTCCATCTTCCAACTGCTTTCCGGCGAAGATCAGACGCTGCTGGTCTGGGGGAATGCCCTCCTTGTCTTGGATCTTGGCCTTGACATTCTCAATGGTGTCGGAGGCTTCAACTTCCAGGGTAATGGTCTTGCCTGTCAACGTCTTAACGAAGATTTGCATGCCACCGCGGAGACGGAGCACCAAGTGAAGGGTCGACTCCTTCTGAATGTTGTAGTCGGACAGGGTGCGTCCATCTTCCAACTGCTTTCCGGCGAAGATCAGACGCTGCTGGTCTGGGGGAATGCCCTCCTTGTCTTGGATCTTGGCCTTCACATTCTCAATGGTGTCGGAGGCTTCAACTTCCAGGGTAATGGTCTTGCCTGTCAACGTCTTAACGAAGATTTGCATGCCACCGCGGAGACGGAGCACCAAGTGAAGGGTAGACTCCTTCTGAATGTTGTAGTCAGACAGGGTGCGTCCATCTTCCAACTGCTTTCCGGCGAAGATCAGACGCTGCTGGTCTGGGGGAATGCCCTCCTTGTCTTGGATCTTGGCCTTCACATTCTCAATGGTGTCGGAGGCTTCAACTTCCAGGGTAATGGTCTTGCCTGTCAACGTCTTAACGAAGATTTGCATGCCACCGCGGAGACGGAGCACCAAGTGAAGGGTCGACTCCTTCTGAATGTTGTAGTCAGACAGGGTGCGTCCATCTTCCAACTGCTTTCCGGCGAAGATCAGACGCTGCTGGTCTGGGGGAATGCCCTCCTTGTCTTGGATCTTGGCCTTCACGTTCTCAATGGTGTCGGAGGCTTCAACTTCCAGGGTAATGGTCTTGCCTGTCAACGTCTTAACGAAGATTTGCATGCCACCGCGCAGACGGAGCACCAAGTGAAGGGTCGACTCCTTCTGAATGTTGTAGTCAGACAGGGTGCGTCCATCTTCCAACTGCTTTCCGGCGAAGATCAGACGCTGCTGGTCTGGGGGAATGCCCTCCTTGTCTTGGATCTTGGCCTTCACATTCTCAATGGTGTCGGAGGCCTCAACTTCCAGGGTAATGGTTTTTCCAGTTAAGGTCTTCACAAAGATCTGCATGTTGGTATTATCTGAAAAATTATGAAAATTTCAGTTGTAACTTTATTGTAAAAAAATGAAGTGTACGAAAAGTTTCTTGTTTTTGTAGTTGAGTATGGATACATTTGTATGCATGTACAGATGTGCAGTATTCTTACAGATGTATGTACATACACATACATATGTATGCATGTACATATGTACATACATATGTGCACATGCATACATACATACATGTGTCACGGACAAAGAAAAGGAAGTAAGGCCTTGCGGAAACTATGCTTGACCCAATTGCAACAAGATGCTGGAATATTAGACTCAATTTTGAAATTCATAAGCTAATGCGTCAGACTTACATAGGAAAAAGCAATTACACTCAGTGAAAATTGGACACGTAGAAGCTCTAACAATTGTATGAAGGGTGGAAAATTATCAAACAAAGAAAAACCGAAGGTTATGTCGGGGGGTTTAGGCAACCATTTTGAAACCTTTGTTCCGTTTGCATTGTCATCGCCATCGCATTTTGAGTGCGTATGTATATGTACGATGTATAAGTGTGTGTGTGTGTGCACCTTCTCGAATTTTCAACGTCGTCATAACCGAATTTCACCAGAAATAAACGAAATCTATTTATACCTTAATTTATTCCCATTAAATTGAAGAAAAACGTAATTCAACCAACAAGGAAACTTAAATAATAATGCGTATTCGATAATTGGGTTTATATAAAAGGGGAAAATTTCAACAGCTGACTCTTGCTACGCTTTAGAATTAGAAACTGCGTTTTCAATTTATGCACTCACCTTACTCTCACAACTTATTCGAATGGTAATTAAAAGGTTCCTTAAACTTTTAAAAAAATGTACTTTTTTTTTTTACAGTTATGCACTTAAAATGGATTCCCTTTCTTATTGCGTCTGAACACTTCTTTTCTTGTTAAAATTGGATTTTGCTTTGTGGTGTAAATCTCCTGCTGTTCACCTTTATAGCTTCTATGACCGTTTATCGATAAATCGATGAATTTTTAATCGGAAATAGGGGGAAAAGGAACACTGGGGTGGAAATTTAACCGGTTGGCTAAATTTGAAATAAAATTTCATAGACTCCGAGATTTGTTACATTAATTTAATTAGAAATAGGTTAACAAAATATTAAAAAAAAAAAATTGTGTTTTCTATGCATTTGGAATGCTTGATTTAAAGCTACTTATTATTGTACATTGAGGCAATGGCTGGATCTTCGGTCTCATAAATGATAAGAACATCACGAAATTTGTCTAGCAGTTGCAACAATTGGGAGCGTCGTAAATTTTCGAAATACATAATCTCTTCGAGATGATGCTCGCTCTTAAAATAGCCCATCTGATAAAGCTTGACCAGAAGCGATAGATCATCTACATTAAGTGAAGCTGGAATGCGGCGAATGGCCGCCCGATCGGCATCAGTGAAAACCAGCAGCAGTTCCTTAAGCTTCTGCTCATCCTCCATAGAATCTAAACTATCGCAGTTGTCTGTGCTGAGGGAGGCGGTCATGCTAAAGTTGGACTTATGGCTGGATGAGGCCTGAACCACAATATTATCTGATGCGGAAGCAAGCGACGAATGATTCTCGGAAATTGTTCGCCTTTGCCCAATAGTGAGGCCAACTGAAGGTACAGGAAGCGGTTGACTAGATACACTGAAGACAGATCCACCATGCAGGTTATCTTCAATTTGATCGTCCAGCTCATCTGGTTCGCTGTGTCTTTGTGCGGCGCAAGAAGCCGAGTCGGCAAACTCATCATCATCATCGTTTGGCATGAATTGGACATACGTGTGCAACTGCATTAACAAATGATGCTGCAGCATCCACAAAACCATTTGGGCGAGAATGCCCTGTCTGGCTGGCTGCTGCAGAGGTGTTGTTAGATGTCCAATAGAAGTAGGTAACGAGAAATCGGAAATGACCTCGAACAGAGACATGCCGGCAAAACGAGCTGAGAATTTCTCTACCAGATGCGATTTTGTATGCAGCGGGGCATCTGGAGCTATCACATAAACATTTGTCTCGCACAGCGGATAGATAATGGTTGCTTTAGCCCAATAGACCAAATGCGAGACCAATTTGTAGACATGCTCGATACTAAGATCCGCATTTGATGCCATGCTCTGAAGACTGATCAAGGGATTGTAGGCGTCTACAAGTTGCCAAAGCATGCGAGCCCCAGTGGGTGGCACACAATCGAGAAGCTCAGCAAAGTCCACCAGCAAAAGCATTCCGTGATACGGCTTGAGAGCCCGTAAGCAGCGGGCAATTGTTTCTGGATCTACCATACTACCCTTCTTATGCAGCTGATGAGCTTTAGCTGGCAGGCAAAAACAGAGGGTAAGATTGTGATTTAGAGAAGTGCTGAGCAAGCCAGTGGTACAGAGATCATGAAAAATGGATTTAAGGGCCTGGGCCAAGCTGCATCGCTCTGCAATCAACTCGAAGGTTTGTTCCAGCGGTTTTTGTTCCTGTGACTGCTCATCATGCGTTCGCGCCATTTGTCCCGTCTGTTCTGTGAGATATCCGCTACGTTGCTCCTCAAATTTCAAAGCCAAGCCGAGCCGCTTGCTAAGCTCATGGTAACACTTTACAATGGAGTAGCTGGCCTGGGCATGTAATGCAAACACAATGTTGATCAGCATTTGCTGCTTCTTGGCTGCAGTAGAGCAAGAAGCCATCACCACACCAGAGGTTGCTAATGATGCGGAAGCCGCTGTGTTTACGGTAGTCGCCGAGGCGTTGCTGGGTCGCTGCTCCTTATGGGGTATTAGAGTGGGATGGCTAACAAAGCGCACATCATTGAGCTTAAGCTCAAATTTCTGATTGCATAGCTGCGGTTTGACCGCAAACAAAGCAGATAAAACGTCATCGGCAAATCCTTGAAGCTGTCCCTGTTGACCTGTCTGTTGTCCCGAAGGCTGGCCAGTGGCTCCATTGTTAACGTTGACGCTGCTGGTGCTGTTGGGTGCAGTTGCAGTTGTCTGAAGCAAATCGTCCGTTTGGACAACAGCAAAAACATTCCGTTTCCTATACTTGCGCTGCTCCTCGGTGGCCACCTCTTGTCCCAAAGTCTGGTATGGATAGCGATAAAGCAGGCGATCTCCTTTGCTATCAAAGTAAACCAGAATGACGGCCAACGGATTCACATTTGAGTCCATTGCAACAAACGCAAAATATTTCAATATTGTATAAAATATTTGGAAGGAAACAAAACAATCTTATCTGCGCAGTGCAGAGTTGCCACACTGGCCAATTTTTTTGTTGGCTGTTTTAGCCGTTTCGTTTTTGTTAAATTTAAAACCGCACAATATCCCGATTTTTCACTATCGGCTAAAAAAGGATCAAACTCACCCTGATATTTTAAAGTTTTTCCAATATTATTCAAAAAAAAAAAAAAAAAAAAAATTCCACTTATATGAAAAATATCTGGTCGAATAAAACTGCTTTGAAAACATTTACCTATCTAATATTGACAGAAAATTAAAATATTTCTGTATAAAGAACGTATGTATATTGTTTTTTTTTACTTAATACTCACCAGTAAACTGAGACACAGGATAAAAGAAATTATTTAATTTTGATACCGTATTTTTACAATACTTTATATTTCGAATAGAAAAATAAAAGTTTTTTTTTTTACAACTTTCAGACAAGACCGTTAAGACGTACAGAGCCCGACTGACTGACTAAAAATATGATTTCAACCCAAGAGTACTTTTAAAACAAATAAGAACAAAATCAAGGCCTACAATGTTCCCTCTTTTTAATAATTTTGAATATGTTGTAAATTTGTTGCTGCTCGCACTTACCAACAGTTAAAATGCTTGTAAAATGTCAATCCAACAGAGATAAGAATTCGGAAGCGGTTTTTCAACTTTTGGTTTTCACTGGTTTTTATTGTTTATTGCTTTTGCTCTTTTAATTGTGCCGACAATATGGAAAGTAAATTTTAGTCTTGACTGAAAAATTATGATATAAATTTCGATTTGGTTCTATTGCGTGTGTGTGTGTTTGGTCTGAACGACGATGCTATGGCTACTAGACTGTAGAAAATTTGGTATAACTTAATAAACTACTTTGAAAGAAAAATCCTAGCCGCACCGATTTTCAAAAGTACTCATTCGGCTTTTTTTTTAGGTTTTCAACACTGGACAGAAGCCGATACCTTTTATCGACAACACTCCCAGATCTAGTGTGAACGGAAAGCACAAATTCCGAGTTTCTTCAATCAATTATTATTCAATTTTATTCAACTTTAGTCATAGTGTGTGTCGACCGGCTGAGAAATGGAGCTCGAAATAGTAAACGCAAAGTCTAGCAAACCTTACGGAAAGGTGACCGTGTCGAGCCCCAGCACTACAATTAGCGATTTACGTGTTTTAATTCATAAGAATTTAAAGCAAACACCGGATGTCAATCGCCAATCACTGCGTCTGGATGCTCGTGGTAAAAGTGTCAGGGATTCGGACACATTGGAGTCGTTGTCGCTGCGTAATGGTGATAAGGTTTACATTAAGGACTTGGGGCCACAAATCGGATGGAAAACTGTTTTCCTGGCTGAATATGCCGGACCATTGATTGTCTATTTGATTTTCTATTTCCGTCCGGAGTTAATCTATGGCCAGGCGGCCAGCAATCCAATCTCCCTGACCACGCAGTAAGTGTGTGTATTTGTTTGTGTGTGTGTGTGTGTGTGTGTGTATTGGTTTGACTTTCACATCTTTCGATTTCGAATTAACGACAACTGCTGCGACCCTATTGACCCAGAGACTTATGCAAAAGCGTTGAAATGAACCAAACTCATGCATAATTATTAACCCGTTTAAGCTCTTCTCCACTACTTCCACTTCCTCCTCTTTTTCGTTTCCCCCACTTCCATAACACTGTTGCTCTTTCTTTTTGTTTCAGCATTGCTGCCGGCTGTTATACAGTCCACTATGTGAAGCGTCTGCTGGAGACCGTCTTTGTGCATCGTTTCTCCCATGCTACAATGCCTTTGCAAAATCTTTTCAAGAATTGCAGCTACTATTGGGGATTCACGGCATATGTCTCGTATCATGTCAATCATCCACTGTACACCACGCCATGCATGTGCACAGTTTATGCAGCTTTGGTAGCTTTTATTGTAAGTGTTTAAAAACTAAACGGATTTGCAGTTCATTATTCATTATTTTTATTCTCGTTTAGTTGTGTGAATTGGGTAACTTTTCAATTCACGTTGCCTTGCGTAATTTGCGTCCACCTGGCACCAAAGTACGCCGTATACCCGAGCCGGACACTAACCCTATGACCAAATTGTTCAAGTAAATTGCATTTGAATTGGGTTTCTCTTGTCGCACTGCGTTCATTGCTTTTCTTTATTTTACTGTGTATTGCAGCCTGGTGTCTTGCCCCAATTATACCTTTGAAATTGGAGCCTGGTTGTCATTTTCAGTAATGACCGGCTGCCTGGCGGCTTATCTGTTTGCCTTTGCCGGTGCCTTCCAGATGACTATCTGGGCCCTGGCCAAACATCGCAACTACAAAAAGGAATTCAAGGATTATCCTCGTAAACGCCGCTCCATTTTTCCATATGTTTTGTAAAGTGGGGATAGTTTCATAATTCAACGAACAAAAGATGATAGCATTTCCATACACCTTATTCCAACATTTTATATATATTTAATTCAATGGGTTAGTTGATATACATATGAACTTTGCGCTTTTGGTTGTACACAAAGCAAATAAAAACTGGAAAAACTGTATGCATTGCATTGTAATTTTGTAACAGAATTTTGGACTTTGGCATAGATCGATCACGTTTTATCTTTAAAATGTTTGCCAAAATGAGTTGGCAGATAGAAAGAGACAGGGAGAGAAAATAACCAAAAATGGTACAACAAAATATTTGTATGACTTTTTTTTCCATAAAATCGTTAAAACAATTTTTTTAAAAAATTTCACTCTTGATTCATAGCAGGACATCGGGGATCTCTTTCAGGTGAATGACTTTGTTTCGACAGGTGCGGGTGCCTCTAATTAATTTGTGTTTGATATTTGATTTTCTTCTATTGCCATTTAATTAATCGCTGGTATGCTAACCTAAAACTAAATCTTTAAATTTAAAATGTCATTTTATTTTGTAACGGGAATGAAGTACACATAGTACATTGGTAAATATAGTGTAGCACAATGCAAAAACAGTGCTGCAAATACATAAAAAGTGGCGCATACAAGGCGAGCAGCTGATTTCTTATATTATACATATATGTATGTACATATGTATATTAAATTGACAGCTGTTTTTAAGACTGACTTTCAAAATTTCGTGTTTGTTCATTCACAATTTTTTTGTTTTGTTTTCTAACTTAAAATGCGCCTATTGATACTCTACGCGAGCCAGACAGGCACCGCTCAAGATGTGGCAGAACAAATCTGGCGGGAGTCTCGACAATGGGGCTTTACTGGACCAGTGCTCTCCATCGAGGATTACGACATCCAACAACTTGTCGGAGAGCACCTTGTGGTATTCGTTGTAGCCACTACTGGTGATGGCGTTGAGCCCGATACTATGAAACAGGCTTGGAGGTTTCTGTTAAAGCGTAGTTTGCCCAACACTTCATTAATGCACATGCAATACGCTTGCCTTGGATTGGGTGACTCCAGTTACACCAAATTCAATTTCGCAGCCAAGAAATTGGACAAACGTCTACAAAATCTGGGAGCAGTACCTGTGTGCCCTTTGGGCTTATGTGACGATCAGCACGATTATGGTTATTTGGGTGCCTCTTTGCCCTGGATAGAGAGTTTGTGGATATCTTTGAAGTCCAGTCTAGGCCTGGGTAAAAGAAATCAATTGCTCGCCGTTAACAAGTATTTGATAGAGAGAGATTCTTCACCGCAAGTGCAGCTGCAAGATCAGGAGAATAAACTGGTGTGGAACCAAAAGATTGTGCCTCACAACTTTATCCTAGACGAAAATTCTCGAACAACACCCGAAAATCATTTTCAAGATGTGAGGCTGTTGAGACTGGTGAATGAATTCCCAGATCAGATACTTACCTGGCAGCCTGGCGACATAGTGGAACTTCAACCCCTCAATAGTATGGAGAACGTAGATAAGTTTTTCGAAATCCTTAGTGAACATAATCTAGAATTCGGCCCAGACACTGTGGTACGAGTGACCCAATCTCATTCGGATTTGATCTTACCACAGGCTTATGCTTCATCCATTTCGTTGAGAAATGCAGCCAAATATGTTTGGGATTTATGTGCAAGACCTAGACAAAGATTCTTTGAGGTGCTGGCTCAAAACTGCACCGATGAAATGGAGCAATCGAAACTGCTGGAGTTTAGTACAGCTGTAGGTCTAGAAGATCTTATTAGCTATGTGAATCGACCACGTCGGTGGATATTGGAAGTCTTGCAAGACTTTCCCAATGCTACCGCGCGACTTACTTTGGAACAGCTATTCGAAATGATGCCCTTAATACAGACACGTAGCTTTTCCATAGCCTCGGATTCATCCACAAGAAGTCTAGATCTACTGGTGGCTGTAGTTCAGTATAAGACCATATTGCAGTCACCCCGCCTTGGTCTATGCTCTAATTGGATGAAAAACTTACCAAGTGGTACCATCATTAAGGGAGCTCTTAAACCAGCCACAATGACGTGGCCCAAAGATTTAACTACACCATTGATTTTGGTTGCTACGGGCACTGGTATAGCTCCATTGCGGTGTCTGTTGCAACAACGTGTTCATGCCAAGATCGCCGAGGGTTATGAAATTGGCCCACTGGTTGTGTTTTTTGGCTGCCGCAATAAATCGTCCGATTTTCATTTCGAAGAGGATTTCAATAAATGGTTAGAAGCTGGACTCATAGAGAGTCATTTTGCCTTTTCACGAGATGGTGCAGATAAAGTCTATGTGCAGCATTTAATTAAGCAACAGAAAGATCATATACGCGACCTAGTTAAGGAACAAAATGCCTCGGTCTATGTCGTGGGCAGTTCGAATAGTATGCCCAAAGCGGTAAAGGAGGCATTTATTGAGTCACTGGATGGGGACTCAGATTATCTAGACGAGATGATAAAGAGGCGCCGATATCAAGAGGAAACTTGGTCATAAACTAAAGAACAAATTGTACAGAGTCTACCATGTGATCCTATTTGTATGAATATATGTATATAAATATATTTAACTAAAAAATGTACTTGAAGGCGTGCCTTATCAAAAGTCTTCCATAAGTTTCTCTGAGGGTGTACGACAAAAGGGACAATGTCCCTTCTGCAGAACCTGCAGTTCAAAATCCTCAGCATAGAATAGCTAAAAAGATCAAATGGGAAAGCAAAGGTCAGGGTCAATGGAAAAACTATTGAAAGTAGATGCTTCAAAAACTTACCAGCAAACATTGTGGACAATAGGTGACTTGCAGATCTGGCAATATATTTCTATAATATATATTTCTCACATTCTTATTCCGACGCTTAAGTATGAGCACATGATTCGGATCAATGGCTCGTAATGCAGTCCGATCCAAACTTAAAGGCAATGCACTAGCCACATCTTCACTGAAAGGATCTGCATCTTCTGGACTTTTCGATGGTGCCAACAATAGACGCTCCGCCTCTAAATCTGTGATATCCACTTCAGGATAAAATTGTACTAAAGGTAAGATCTCTGTTAAAGAAATGCGTTCGTTAGAAATAATGCATGAAATAATCAATTAATCAATTAAGCCGAACCAAATGAAACAAATGAGAAAATATAATCCTGTCGACAGGTGGGACAGCAGTTGCTATTCAAGTGTTGACTATAATTTGAGCATTTATAGCATAAAGGTAGCAGTTCTTCCGGATCATTGAACCCAATCTTACAGGCTTTGCTGTTCAAGAAGTTTAACTGCAAATAAAACGGAATCAAATCAAACAATAACCAAAACTAATCATAAGCAATTCTTACATCAATCTGTTCCTGCACTCCGGCTGGAGGCTTTAAGGATTGCAATCTCTTATTAATAAGCAGGCACAATTTATTCGCCTGCAGAAACTTGGCCTGTTTGGCCAAAGTGAATAGAATCGAACTAAAACCGAAGAAAAGCGATTAAAAGTTTTGTTTAGAATTTAGAAATCATACTTACAACATGCTAACTCCTTTGGGCACACCCTTGTGCTCCACTTCATTGATAATGAACCGACTGACATTAAATAAACTTACTGGCGAGTGTGTAGTGAAGGGTTCTTTCATATAATTATAGATGACACTAAAGGCATAATAGACCTTGGCTATGCGTAAATGATTTTTGTACTCATTCAGGTGATGATCAATGGGTTGCTGATCCCTAAAACGAATAAATGCCATTCGATATACAAAACCAAATCAAAGAAACCCAGAAAGAAAAAACGTACTCTTTATCATGATAGATATCTAAATATTGCTTGGCCATTAGCCAATAAAAGTAACTGGCATCCAAATAACGTTCTTCTGCTATGGCCGAGTTGCTTAACTGTTTCAATAGCCGATTGGCATCCTTGGTTCGTCCAGCCTTTAGGTAAGCTATAATAGAGTAGGAAACTATAAGTAAGTTTTGTTTGTTTAGATAGTATCTATGAAATCACCCTGATGCGCTTCAATAAACTGATCTGTTTCAGCCAGCCACTGGGCATGCTGATAATGCACTTGCGGCATTAACTCTGGCAAAGATTCGGCCAAACGAAAGGCTTCCGGCCAATCTTGCACTTCTACATGAAGTTGCACCACTTGAGCCTCATTGCCCAGTTTCTTGAAGACTTCCGCTGCCAAGGGCAATGCTTTCAGATTCTTTAAATTGAATGCCACAGACTCTAGGGCTTCACGTTCACTAAGGCTCAAACGTCTGCCAATGTCGTAAAGACTAAACAGAAAATAAACTCGAATCAGCATAGGTATAATTTCATTATCTTTGAGTTGACTTACACATCGGCCCATCCTTGTTCGGCCACTATGTCAATGGCCTTTTGATGTTCACCCGCCGAGAGTAATAATTCTGCTGCTGCTCTCGGCTCTTTTACGGCATAAGCCCATTCGGCACGCTTGCGTACCAATTCTCGTTTCTCCTGGTCGGAGCCATCTTTAAGATACTCTTGGGCCAGATCGAACATTCGCAAATCGGTGTACATCTCCAAGGCACGCTGCGATTGACCACATTTGAGATAAAGACGAGCTGCCTCCTTGAATTTCCCCGAGAAGGCACAGTTCTCGGCGAGGAGGACTTCTTTGGGCACCGACGAACGTTGCTGCTGTTCACGTAATTCACCAATTAACTTGAGCCACGGTAGATTTCGTACTTTCACATATGCGCGGAGTGCAATATTAATGTGTAAAGCTTCTAGCGAGGATTGGGCTAAGCCCTCCCAGTCACTTGAGGTAACACCCAAACAGGCCACCTGATAGGCTTCCCTGTAAAAAACAAATGGGTAGCTTTGATTTATGCATACCTATTTTAAAACCAAGCTGCTCCAAAACTTACTCAAAGAGTCCGGCCTCAATGAACTGCCACATGGTTGCTCCAAGAGCCAATGGAGTATTATGCATAATATTTCCGCGTAGGCAAAACGCAGTCGCTCCACACAAACCCACCACAACGCCATGCATATTCTGTGGTGCACGTGGTGGTAGATTACCCACACGAACACTCAATCCGCCCGTTGTATGCGTGTAGCATAGCATGCTATCCAAATGGGTGTTCCAGGTCACACTGTTAACCCCAGAATCCTGATAAAGGATTGTGTCATTGACGATATCCCTTACCACAAGGCGTCCAGCGTCATCTACTACAGCGATTTTGCTGCGATTCGAATTGATATCCAAACAGCGAACCGCCGAAACCGCTGTTGTGATCAGCAGGGGCAGGGAATTGTTGAGGAATATACGAAAAACTTGACCATTCTTTAGGCCCACCATCAGGCCTTCTCGGCCAGCTGGTCCTCCAGTGACTTTAATGTACCTAATGAACGAATCCATAATCCATTCGCGCTGCAGTGAGCCGAAAAAATCCAAACACTGCAAACGCTTCTCCTGGCACAGGACAATGTGACGGCCGCAAACCACCAGCAAACTGCAATCGAATTTCTGTTGAATCTTCTCTCTGACCTTGTAGTGCATGGGCTGATCCTCTCCAGAGCTCAGCTCATAGAGCACAACACGCTCAGGTAATTGAACGGCCAAGCGATTGCGATAGATGGCTATTTTCTGTACTAGATCACGGCATTTAATTCGAACTTTTTGGCCAGAGATCAAATGTTGTATGATGACATCGCACATATTTTCACGAAAGGCATAACGCTCCCGGTATAAGGCATGAACTGTGCTGGAGGCTATATTGAAGCAGGCCAAGGTGCCATCTTGACAGCCAATGGTATAGGATTGGCCATTCGGATGCACGGCCACCGACCAAATCCAGGAGTCGAAATTGTCACCCAATGTACCCAGGCGTACACCCTCTCGGGTGAAAAAGTGAAGGCTACCAGTGCATCCACTGACCACACAAAATTCACCATTGGGAAAGTATTGCAGACACAACGGATCAAAGCCTAGGGCCCTTTCCTTGCCTATCATCTGACCACTGAGCGTATGAAATGACAACGATTGACTCCAATCCACCACTCCTATGGTGTCTACATTGCCGCCAGCAGAACCTCCTCCATTGGCACCAGCCGGACAGCACTGAACGCTGAAAACAGTGCTCTGTGCTCCTCCTGGACGATCGATGCGTCCCTTTTCCTCACCGAGTTTGTTTCGGATCGAAATCGAGCCATTTGCCAGGCCCAGAATCAAATATTGACCATCGTTGGTCCAAGAGCAACCATTAACCCTGGACGAGATCTTATACTTCTGCACGGCCTTCTGATCTGCCGACCAAAAAGCAAAATCTGAGCTGGAACAGGAGGCCAAATGATGCGAGACGGGATTAAAGCTCATGCATTGAATAGAATCCCCGTGGCTGCAATACAGAAAGTATATGAAATGTAATATACTCAGCGTTTTGAGTTGCCAGGGGATCACTTACGAGTACTTCAAAAGACCTTCCAATTGAGGTGACCATACAATCACCATTTTGTCAGACGCCCCGCTAGCGAAACGTTTGCCATCTCTGGAATAGGCCACACAATTTACAGTATCCTTGTGAGCCTTAAGGGTATTTAGCAGAGATCCATCGGTGGGATCATAAATCAAAAGACGTTCGCCAGCGGCAACTACCAATTGACTGCCATCGGGAGCATAGCAAACGCTATGGACACTTCAATTTGGTAAAGAATAAAGAGAATGAGATGGTCGAAAGGGGAAGAGTTAAAGAGAGAGCGAGAGAGAAAGAGGGACAAGAGCCCAAGTCACTTTACCTGGTCTCCTCCTCCTTAGCATTAGGAAACTCAATGCGTTCCAGCCATTTTAGCACTCCACGCATTTTCCTTGATCTTCTATTGCAACTGCATTTTAAACAAAATGTCTGTGTTGTTGGTTGATTGGTTTCTTGCAAGGTGGTTTTCCTCTTTTGTTTTGTTTACAAAGCTTCCATAGCAACCGAAAAACTGCATCGAATTGAGACCCTTGAAACTAGATGCGTGGTGAACCTTTTCGAAGAACTAGTTCGTAGAATCACTCCCCTAACGATCGTTTTGTAGATGAAGTTAACATTCAAAAATTTTCATTGCTGACATTTATTTCCTTAATTCCTAATGATTCTTATAAAGTTAGTTAGTTGTTATTCTTAATTGATACTTAAAAGTCCATTTTACTGGACTTGGATTGGTTGCATTCACGTTCCAGTTTCCGTAGAAACTCTTCGAATACCACCACACCCTTGAACATGCTAGTTTTCTTGTGATCCTTGATGCGACTCTTATCCTCTGGGGCCTCCTGATACATTTTCGTCTTGTCATCGAACGCATTTATCTCGTGCAATAGTTGAGCTATTGTGGGCACTGTAGTTGGATCAAATTTAGCCACAGCGTTGACACTGAAGGGAACGCAAACTTTACCCGTCGCAGGATGAATGCAGAATGGCGATTTGAGTAAATGATTGAAACCCTTGGTTACATTGATATCCAATCGGGGATATAGTAGACATAATTGTACCTCTTCTACGATATGCTTGAGCTTGCGACTCCACAGAACATTGCCACTGGTTCTCATTGAGTTGGCATATCGAACGAAACTCTCCCAAATGGAACGCGAATGGGCACCGTCTTCGTGTGTCTTCTGCAGATAGGATTCAAGCTCATTGCGTGCACTGTCCTCGGAAATCATGAGGAGAAGCTTGCCCAAACCTTTGGGAGTGCCAAAGAGATTCTGATCCTCTAAAATGATTTCCTCAAACATGGGCTCCACCAATTTCAAAGCTCTCTTCACACTATGATGCGTGCGATCGCCGAGGTGCAATCTGGCCGCATTAGTCCCCATCACATTCACATAACTGATAATGTTCAAATACTCTGCCACAGCACCTCGTCCACGGGTATCCATATGACGCGCCTGTTTATCGCAGACCCAGCAATGTATGCCACGACGTCCCGAAAAGACCCACAAAATGTGTTCAAAGCCAAAATCCTCACGTAGTGCTTGATCCAAAATACGAGCAGCCAGGACCATAAATTTCCAACATTTCAGGCATACTTCTGCACCCGAACAGCAAGTGCGCACATCATCATAGTCCGTCATATCGATATCAAAGACCAATTCACGTTGGACGGGCGACAAACCACCAGCACGGAAGTTCTTTGGTTTTGTATTCATTACAGGTCCTATATCGATTTTATAAGGATTACGCGAACATATTTCCTTCTCCAATTCAGCTTGCGTCTCAAAACAGAGATATCGTATGTAAATATCATCGTGAAGTGTGAATGAAATCTCACGATTGCAGAAAATCTTATCCTCAGCTGAAATTATAGATGATTAGAATAATTTTACGATTACCTCAAAATGGAGAATGAAACTTACATAGACCGTAGGACAACCAACGATAAAAGGGAAGATGTGGAAAAAGACGTCTATAATAGACGGGCAACATATCGGGTAATATACTGGCATCATAACTGGGCAATGCACGAGTTGCCTGGCATTCTTCAGGTGTCGTTTGTTCGGGCATTCTGAATAAACTGAAAATTTGAAATTTGACATATAAAAATCGTTTCGAATCAATTATACCACAAGACCAACTGAGAAGACATTTTGATATTTGTTTTGTCGAAACCTTATTGCTATATATTTATATATATAATGTTTTTTTTTTTGTTGTTTCTTTAGATTTTTTGATAATTTTTTTGTTTGTTTCTTTTTTAAAGAGAAATACACGTGTGTTTGAGCTTAAAAATATTGAAATATTTTAACGACATGCAATTTGTTATGTTAATATTTGTTTTGTTTTCATTAAAATTACAAGGCTAAATTAGTTATTAATTTTACGATGAGTCGTAGTGTCGAGAGTTGGAACAAAATGTGGTGGAATATGAAAATTTTAAGAGAATTCGGATCAGATCAAATTGAATTGCAATTGTTTAGTTACTTATCTTACATAATAGAAATTCTATATATATTTAAGATATACGTATATTTGTATATTTATGTAATATACATATTAATTAAAGCCTAGGTTAGATCATTTGTGTGTGTGTGGCCTAAAAGTTAGAACACGACGATATATGTATGTATATACGATGAGATGACAAGCATCATAGAGCCCACATCCTCGGTTAAATGTTTTTTTTTTCGTTTTTCTTTTTTGTTAGCAGCAAATTTGTTGATTGATTGAGTTAATTGGGGAATCAAAAACTTAGGCCACTGTTAGGCGTATGTCTTGCATTTTATGCTGCTGCCAGGAATGGGCTGGCTGTCGTGGTGGTGCTGAATTATATAAAGTAACCGAGGCTATATGATTGTTGGGCATCACTTCAAATATCAAATCTTGATAGCCATAGCAGAAGGTCGAACCGAATGGATTTGCTGTATTCGTTGAGCTGGCACGATGCAAGACCACAGGACGCTCGGAGGTTGCCAGCGAGCCACTTATCTCATCCCATTTGGTATAAGCAGTTAGATTGACATAATCTGTTTTTGTGGGCGTAACCAGATCGAGGTTATTGTCGCTTGCGTTGCTGCCTGCTCCAATGGGGTGATCCGATTCTAACTGGAATTGAAACTCACACCGATGATACATATTGAAATTAAAGTGTCCAGGATAATTGGTATGCAGGATGAATTTCTTGCAGGTCTGTGTGCGCGCATCGAAGAGAACATCTATGCCTAGGGTGAAGTAATTGAAGAAGATGTCACTGCGTTTGCTCTGTGCCTGTCTGTTGATACTCGAGCTGTGGATTTTCATTTTATCCTCACTCTTGAAGAATATTCTGTTGGGGGCACCCAAATTGGTGGCCACATCTTCGCAGCTATCTCCGAAAAGTAGCTCCCTGGTGAAGCATTGCCGTCTGGGCTCCAAGGCTCGTCCTGAACCTTCGGTGAAAAGTTTCAGCTTTAAACCTTTTGTATGACCATACGAAGATCTCATCACAGTAGCCGATTCCAAATACATTTGTCTATGATAACAGGCCAACGGCAGTGAAGGGGCACGATTTTCGGACACATTGCTGCCTGCATAGAGAGACATTTTGGAGACCACAGGCGATGCACCATTAAGGAACACCAGAGAGCCCAAACCGTGTGCATAGCCTGAATGCAGTTTGCTATCGACTGGGAAATAGAAGCTCAATCCACGAAAATGTAGGGCAAAAAGCTGTTTTGCTGCATCATATACACCAGGATGGGTGGCTCCAAATGAATGCTCGATTTGCTCTATGCTTGGCAGTACTTCAGGTGAATTAAAGTAGACTCCGCCGTATTTCAGTTTCACCAACTTCATGTTGAACACCTCGATGGTTTTTAGGCGCTGTACAACTGGATCAAAGATCAAGCGGACACCATCCTGAGGCAAATTGATTATAATATCAACCCCCAAGGGATTTGTGTCCGAATAGAGCACCTGGACACCCTTGATAATGCCCACTTGGGACTGAATGATTGCTATTGCCTGGGAGAAATGCATGCCCAAGATAAACTCCCAGGCATCGCAGCCTAGCGAAATCTCGGGTACTATTTCCAGGTCCAGCATTTTGATTTTATTTCCTCTGGAATTTGAATTGAGTTTGATGATGGTATTTCTCGTAATTGCAATTGTTTCGCCGCCACCTTACTGACCTTGATATGTGAAATCAGCTGAGCTGCTGGCCCCACAACACGAAAATATGCGCAATTTCGTTGTAGTTGGGCTTCTTGTTGTTGTTTTCAAGTAATTTGTTCACTATTTTTCTTTGTCTCCGTCTCTTTTCTCTGATTTGTTTGTTTGCCTTCTCCTTCTCGTTGTTGTTATTCTTGTTAGCAAGTTTACAATTCGTTTTATTGTTAATTATGCAATGATTTTATTGGCTGGCAGTTTAATTTTCTGCGTTTGGTAAGTTTCAGGTGAGTTTCTCTTGCAAATATTTGATTTAATAATTTTTTTTCAGAACAAAGGCGTATAATGCGCAGTTCGCAAACGAAAAATGAGATAATAACAAAATGAGCGCGTTGCCACCTAGTTCAATGGCAGCTGTTTTAAGACAACAAATCATACTGTTATGTTTCTTAATAAATAAATAAACAAATTATAACTAAAATACCAAATTTATTGACTATTTAGATATTAGTTTACACTAATTAAATATTTAACAACATACTCTTTATTTCTGCGCTAGCTTCGTTGCGTAAGGTGGCAACGCTTATGCTTGGATGCAACAGCTGACTGTAATTTATTTTGGCGCGCTTTTCTGGCCAGTTTTCTCTGCAAGGTTTTTTGTTTTATATGTCGTAATTTCACGTGTGTTTTGTCTTTTCCGAAAACTATAAGCCTTTCTCGGTTTATATAAACACTTTTTGGTTAAAAATTTAATTATTATACCGGTAAACGAACAAAACTAACCAACGCGGTGTCACTTCACTTGGCAAATGAAACCAGGGATAGGTATCGGAACCGGAATCGTCTATCTTAGCTCGTAGGATCAAAAAATCGGAATCAAAATATTTATGGCGGTATAATGCCGGTTCTCGTTTAAACAGTGATCCTGGTAATCGACGTGCGTGGCAGAATAATTTTATTTAATTTTTTTGCTGCCGATACAGCCAAAGATACGATTACGCGTCGAGCGGAAATGAAAACAATTGTGTCCGTCTCTCGTTTTGTTTTTGAATGAATGTAAGTATGAAATAAATTCTGTGGTTACTGGGAACCTTTATCGATATTTGATTAAATGTCATCCAGCCCTGGCCACCTGATACGTACTTTAAAAAGCAGCGCCAATTATAAAATGTACATATATGTATATTTTCATTTTTACAAAAGTCTTATTAGAATATAAATCCTATAAAAACATAACTCACATGCATACCTAAAACAAATAGTTAAACACTTTGCACTTTATCCTCCGTACAGGAAGCTCCACATTTGGTACAAGAAAAATTGGAATCGGTTAATATATTTGCACTTAAGCAATAATAGCAATATATGTGACCACATCCCATGTGATGGGGCAACGTGGGTCGTTCCCCGCAATAGGTGCAAGTGGTACCCATTGTCATTTTGGGTGCCAGGAATACGTGACTCAATCGGCTACCACTCGCTGGCTGGCCAAACACCCAAGTCTTAAGTAAACGGTGGATTTTTCGAAAATTTATAATAGGCAAAACCAAACCAAGAATTTCCTGTGAATTAGAAATCCTATATCCCTTAACTAAAAGTAAATGTTTATTGTCATCTACTCACCATAAATCCTCCCCATAGCAGCTCACGTGTTAGGTATTTATAGCCTATATCCCTGCGTTGATTATTTCTTAAGCTAATATAGTCCAGACCAAGTAAATAGTCAACTAATGTCGGTTTACGCCCAGTCTTCAAAAAGCGAAAATAGTTGAGAATGTTTAAGACCAAGGCGCTGTTCTCTGCCCATCTTATTATTTGACTAAACCATTCCACACGATGTGACAGACGCCTCTCCTCCCAGCTCTTTATATAGCCCGGCAGCACAGTGAGGGCAAAGTGCAGCACCAGCCTAGAAACTGTCAACTTTTCGGCATCGTAGGCCAATACCAGCAACTGCTGGCCAAAGGTTGAGCAGCGTTTTCCCACTGAACCAAACCAAATAGCCGATTGAATAAGTAAATCTAATTCCGGTTGAATCTTAATGAACAGCACTGGCTATGTGGGGCAAAGAAAGATAATGACTTTATCATTTATGTTTTGCTTTCAGTTATGTTTTACGCTTACTGATATGGCCTGAAGGTTGTCCAGTAAATTGTCTCGTATGAGCCGGGTTATATCCTTATTTAGATAAATGGCGTCTATCTGGCAGATGGATAACAATGTACATTACATTTACAGAGGGTCAGGTCAAATGCAACTCACTTGATTTACACGCGGGACATATTTGTTTTTCTCCAGCATTTTTCATAGATTTCAGTTTATCATTTTTCGTTTTCCACTTCCCAGTGTAGAGCTGAGCAAACGATGATAGAATTATAAGCCAATTATCGATAGCATTCATTTGTCCATCACCATCGATTTATTGTTTTAGAGCCTTGGCGCCTAATATTCAAATAATTGAAGGAAATTACCGATTTCTGGTTTCAAGCATCAACAACTTATCACGTTTTCTTTATCATTAAGGAAGCATTTTTGAAAATTTTTAAGCAACTTTTCCAAATGCAACTTATATAATATCCAAAGAAAAAACGCATTGCATCAAACTCGAATTGGAACTCGTTTTTGCGGAAAATGTCTTTGGCAATACAAGAAAAAAGACACATTTGTCTTATTTAATTGATAAAACGGCATAAACCAGTTAGATTTGTTTGGGAAAAAGTTTAAGTTCAATGATTGCCATTAGGCAATAAATGAAAAACATGGTCAAGTTGATTTGATTTTATAAAAAGTACATAATTCACATTTTTCTTTATTATTATACAAAAATTTACAAATCTCTGTATATGTTTTTTTTCTTTCTTTTAATCATAGAATATATAGTTAATATAGTTTTATAGTTTATAGTCTGAGTTGATGACAGTCCTTGCTTGATGTTGATGTGTCTGTGTAGAATACATGATAGTGACTAAGGATCAAGTTTGAAGTTGAGAAAATATAAAAATTATTTGCTATCACAGAAATGATAAAAAAAAATACACATATATATATATGCTTGTGATTCGTAAGTCGTGAAAAAAATGTGGAGAACATTATAGTATAGTATTGCTTGTATGATGTCCTAATTAAGAGATATGAAGCTGATTTCTGATTTCATGGTCGATCGTTGCTGATATGATGAACAATTTGGCTAACTCTAGGGTAAAAAAATGTTTAACCATTGATTGGTTAATTCTTTTCAGTTAGTGTTGAAAGTTGATTCGCTTTGCTTTTTAAATTGGGTTTAATAATGATGCTCGTGCAGTTCCTCATGATGATGGACAGGGGCAGTCTTATGGACCACAGCATTGAAGCCATTGTGCTTATCGGCAGTGTAGTCCACAGTGCGAATGGAACCATCGGGCTCAACCAGGGAGTATTGACCCTTGACGGTGTCACCATCACGTGTCTCATGTTGCGATTTTACATCGCCGGTGTGGAAATCGTTAACTCCATATTTGAAGGCATATTTGGGTGGAGCCTAAATAAATTGTTAAGTGGATACATGATTAGCGTTTTCCAGAGATCTTTCTCCCTCTTAAAAAGGTTTTATTACTCACATAGTAATCAACGTGCTCATCCTCGTGATGCTCGTAGTGTTGAGGCTCATGATGGCCATGCTCTTCACCCAATGAGATGCGCTCAATCTGATGCTGATGTCCATAATCTTCCACCTCCTGATGGGCATGGGCCAAATGCTCATAGCCATGGCTATCCTCTTGATGATAATAATGATGATCCAAAGGATAGGCCAAAGTGAGGCACAAAACCGATGCGAAAATCAAAAACTGTAATTGCATAATTGAATTAACAATATGATGAAAAATGACGAAAACAAAACTCATTGTTATTGGATGGCTAATTATTTTAAGTGTGGCAATTAGCGTTAGCTATTCAACATCCATCCGTCAGGGGGCCAATTTCTCCTCTACCTCCCTTCCCCACCCCTACCACATTTACCATTTTACCGCAGTTTTAATGAAGTGTTTACTTGTGGTTCGCTTCGACTCGTTTGCAGTAAATGGTTTTTATTTCTGTTTACTTTATGCCTAATCTTTTCTTTAAACTAACTAAATCTGCATGAAAATATGTACATGTATATAAATATTTAGTTTGGTCTTGTGGTAAGCAATTCAACCAAGAAATGTTAACAAAACAAAACTCAAAAACTGAATAATTTACAATTAGGAAATGGCAATTTTTCTCATCCTTGTGTTACATCACATTATTATCCGACTACGTAAATATTCGGCATTCGTCTTTTCAAGCTAAACAAATTGGTAATAATAAAGTAAATCTTGAGCTATTCTTAAAATCTATGTTGGGTTAAATGATATAAGAAGCCTAGCATCAAAAACATTCACATTCTTTCTTGTTCTGTTTGCTAATAAAGTTTAGTGAGAATGTTTAATTTTATGTCCAACTTGGGCCCTGATGGATTTGACTAAATTGGTGTGCACATTTTTCAAGTTTGGTAATAAACCCTTTTTGGTAATAAACACTGTTTAGTAGAACGCGAGTGCTGAACAAGTGTCTAGCCCAAAGGATCAAAACTCTTATTGTAAAAATCCTTTACATTATGATTGTTTAATTATACATATATCCTTCGATAAAAAACAAACAAAGAAAAAAAAAATGATTTGCATTTGGAAAATACAGAAAAAAAAAACCAAAAAAAAAAATAACACAAATGTCTTCTGGAATATTTTAAAGGATATCTTTAACCGACACACATTATCCTTCCAGCTTGTGGCTCACCTTAAAGGCCATTTTTAAAATTTGTATATTATATTTCGTTTACGGATTTGATTTATTTGTAGTTTTCGTGTATACGTTTTGTTTATATTTTTTTGGGGGGTATCACAAAACAAATTGTACGTTTTTTTTGGTAAAGGTTGTAAGTTCCACACGAGGTGCACGCAACGGCTTTTCACAACTGAATAATATGGTTGCAATGAAAAGCCATGGCTTATATATGGTTAGGAAGAAAGTGAACTGCAGACGTCGATGCCGCAGTCGAAGTCGAAGTCAAAAAGCAAAAATTTGTAGACGTCGCTGCTTGGAGTTGTTGCTGTGCTGTTGTTGTTGATGTTGTTGAAGTGAGCGGTGGCAGCGGCAACAGCAACAGCAACAGCAACAGCAGCAGCAGCGGCCGCTGAAAATGTAAAACAGTTCAATTTCTGGCCGATCTGATGATGTTTGCCATTGTTTTTTGAGTTTGGCATAGACAGGATTTCTACTGCTACTTGCTTAGTTTGTGTGTCATTTAGAGACGCATTTCGTGTTGATGTCTTTGATAAGTTGCAAAATCTTTAGCCAAGTGACAACTTGACGTTGAAATCCGTTTGTTAATAAATTTAACCCCCTCCACCCTGCCCAACTACCTTACTTATTGTCTTTTGCCTCCTCCTCATTGTCGTTGTTGTCGTCATGGTCTTCCTTCTTGCAGGTATATTCAAATACCTTTCATTAAACGCCATTTGACCCAAATATCCAATGTTGTTTGATGATTTTTCGTGGCTGCTGCTGGGCAACTCTTTTGATAGTTAACTTTTAATGCGCTAATTTTGCTTAAATTGTAAATTGAACTGAGAAACCACCAACATTTTGTAATATTTAAGTGTTTTCTGTTGTATTGTTTTTTTGGGCAGTAAAAACTTCTGTTTTGCGGCCAGAGGGTAGTGTTTTTTGTTTTGTTTTTGGGGGTCTTTCATTATTAGCTGGGGCAAATCAAAGTTAAGTGCAATAACAATGCAATGCTTTAGATTGGGAAATTTTCTCATTGAGTTTTTACGTCAATTTTCAATTGAACGATTTTTTGGAACACTCAAACTCTAATTAGGCATCAGAGCATGAGCATGAGCTCCTACACATTGAATTCGATTTGAAGTCGTAGTTGGATATCAAGTTAATGATGGATTCGACGGGTCTTTCGATTTGTAAACACTTTGAATTAACACAAAAACTGTTTTGTTTTTTAAGAATTTTAAGCTCTCAAGATAATTGAATGCAATTTTGAATTACAATTGCCCTTGAATTTTGCTACAAATTGGATTTAAGTTAATTTCAAAAGTTTTCGAACTAAAATTTAAGTTATTATAAACTTTTGACCCACCCCAGAGGTTCAACTATTCCATCACGAATTGGTATAATCTATGTATGTATATTTAGAAAACATTTAAAACTTTTGTTTTTATACATACAATGAGTACTTAATTTTGGGATGCAAAAACTTTTTAAATACAGTTTATTTGACTATATAATTAAATGCATTTATTGAAACTTTGAATAGAAGTCACAATGACTTCTTTATCCGCCTTCTCTTCCACTAAACCCCATTGAACTACCTTCCTTCGGAGTTTGAAATCGAGAACAAGACTAAGTCTTTGAGTATCAATATGTCATCTAATGATTGAATGACTGAATGATACACAAATTCATGGTATTTCTCATTAGATTGAATAATGAGTGTGTTGAAGTCCTTTATTCTATTTGTTTTGATGAGCTCACTAAAGTCAGTTATTTTAATAATATAAAATTAAACAAAATTTCATTCTCAAATCTTAATTAGGTTAATGAAAGCTCGTTCCACGTGTGTAGAAAATAATTCATATTTTGAGTGATTCGTGTGATTACTTTATACTGAAGTCCACTTGAAATCCTTGATTTTGAATGCTGTGAAATGCTTTAATCTCTTTTGTTCCCATGTGCCACTTTTTATACCCTTGTAAAAAGGTATATTACCGACCACATAACGTATATACATATGTATATTAAAATATATAACATAAATTTAAAACTTTAGTAGTAGTATAAATATATATTCTTAATCAATACAACGAAAGGAGTTCATATAGTCTGGATCAACTCAAACTCCATGTACACTGCTTAAGCTAAGCGGTAAAATTTTGGATGTCGGATTCTATATATTGTAGGCATTGTATAAGCAGGATTCAGCCAAATCGGACAAACATATTAGATAGCCTCCATATGAATGATCACTCGAAAATTGTGACTTTTATGATTAACTTTGTTATTATAACTATGTCATATACATAACAAAAAACGAATCAGACTTGTAACATAAAATATTTTTCCTTTTTAATGCCGTTCGGTGAGGATAGAGTAATTAAAAAACATTCAAGATTATTCAAACTTCGGCATAGCCACAGTTAGCCCCGGCTCTCTGGGTTTTCTTAGTTTTCCTTTTGGAGGCAAATGAAACTCCTTCAAACTCTTATTTACTTTTCAGTTCAATCTGGGAAATCTTTGCCCATCATCTGCAAGTCATCTGATTCCCAGTCTTTTGCTCTAATTTTTCATTACACATCCACTTTGCAGAGAATTTGCATCATCCACTTGGCATGGACTCAATTCATCAACATCAACAGCATCAGCTTCAAAAGGTTGATGCCCGTCTCTATATTTCTTGGCCTCTTTGGCTCTAATTTTAATTGCTACATTTGACAAAAAAATAAAAAATAGACACAGAAATAAAAAATAAAAAAAAGCAGAGACATTTTTCATGATGATTACCAATCGCAAAGCCCGAGTAAATAGAGAAATATGGCAAATAAAATAAATGCTTAATTATGGCCAACGATTTTGCTGGGGTCTACGTCTTTTTATAGAGTCGTGGTCATCGTTTGTTGGTTCCCTGTTGAAGCGTTGGCGTTGATGCAGCAGGTGGAAAAATATAAAGCAAACATAAAGTCAACCTGCCACATGCCACACACGACTCCACGACTTAACTTTACTCCACTCCACTTTACTTCACTTCCACTTCTCCTCAATCCACCATCTCTCCTTCAGCTCTGGTCTGGTATTAATGTATGTGTGTGTGTGTGTGTGTGAGTGTGTGTCTGGATTAGAGTTTAAGTTGGAGCTAAAGCCTTAAAAAATTTCTTCGTCATGGCATACCATCGAGCCATTTGGCAATGCAACGAAGCGACGTAAATTGAACGCAATGTTTGATTACAAATTTTGATAGGCCTCAAGTTTTGTATTTAAAAAATACTCTAACTACACCAAAAGCCTGCGACATGCCGGAATATGACAGCAAAAGAAAAAAACAACAAAAACTAATTCAAACCATTGTTATGAATCACAAATATGTTAATAAATTGGAACTGATAGCCTAATGCTTATGCACTTATGGAAAAGGCTAGAGAAAGGCTAAGGAAAGGCTCTTTCCCTAAAGAGATGGATGATTTTTACTTTTATAAAATCTAAACTTTATAAAGAAGTAAATGCACTGGCAATAGTTACTATACTATCTTTAATTCATTCATTCATTTATTCACTTAAGTTTGATATATACATTTAATTTGTAAGATTGATATTCTAAGGGTTGAGGGATCTTGCTACATAGGCATTTTCTACTCAAATGTACAATAATTTTGTAGATATTGGGTTTTAACCATATATACACATTTAATTGGAGAGAAAATTTTATTAAAAACCTCTTGAAAATATATTTTCTTAAAGACATCTTTTTTATAGATAGCATTGTTTAATTTACAACCAAAAAAAGTATTTATAAAAGTTAAAGTCGACTTTAAAAAGTGAGTTAAAGTGCTAATTGGTCGGCTATTTCGACAGTTGGATATTAAATAATTGTTGCTTAAGATTTAAAAAAAAATCCTTGGTTCTAAGACCTGAAGATCACCTTGATGGAGTTTGAAAAGCACAGAAACCACACATGCCAGATATATGTTCATATAGTATGTATATATCATACATAGCACAGTAAAGCCTAACTAAGAGATACTATAATTTATGCTTTTGTCTTGATCGTTTTAAACTATTAGTTAGTTTACGTTCATCTTGGTTTTCACCATCAAAGAATGAGTAAAGTAATCCGACTTGGATCCTTTCTTATAACCACTTGGACGCACCTGTCGCTTTAATTTGTTGGAACGTTTCTACAGGTGCATAATTTGGCCATTTTTATTGACAAATTCAATATATGCTTTAGGCAATGCCGAATTCAGAGTAGTGGCCCGAGGGCTAATGCGGCCCTGGATAAAGTATTCAAAGACTTACTCAAAAGTAATCAATTTTTATGTAAAAGTTCGATTAATACTGATTAAGAATTATAGTGAATCTATTAAGCGCTAGGTGCCGCCACGTTGTTGCCGACACTTGTGGCAAGTTGAAGTGTGAATACCAATGCGAGGATATTGAGAATACATACATTATGG
Source organism: Drosophila paulistorum (assembly GCA_018152135.1). Taxonomy (NCBI): domain Eukaryota; kingdom Metazoa; phylum Arthropoda; class Insecta; order Diptera; family Drosophilidae; genus Drosophila; species Drosophila paulistorum. The sequence goes on along the minus strand of JAECXG010000606.1, from coordinate 4,509,121 downwards.
ATATATAATGTCAATAATATCAAATCATATCTGAACATCGGCATCAATATGTTACAGAAGCAAATGTAAACTTAAGACTGTAAAATGTTTTGCCAATATAGAATTTATTTTTAAAAATTAGAAATAACATTTTAAATATTCTGTGGCTAAAAAATATTCTGTGGATTAGAGTAAAGTTTTTTTTTTATTACATTTGCATACTGTGCGTATTTAACTTTTCTAGATGTGTCGTTTGTCCCATTTGTCATTTGTAAAAAGAGTACAAAAAAGTCGTTATGTATAAAAAATCAAATGCTTTCTTTTGCGTATTAGCTGCTTTAGATTCCCAAACATAATTTTCCCAATGATTGCCCAAAAGGAAAAAGAAAAAAAAACACACCAAAAAATATATAGTTTTCACATATTTTGGACCAGCAGGTGTTAATTTTTGGTTAGTTTTGTTTTTTTTTTTATTTTTCAGTTTAATTGTTGCTCTCATTTTCGTTCATGCTTGGTTATTTTTTTCTGTTTGCCAAAATGTGGTTTACTTTTACCCAGACAGGGGCCACTCTACTCAATCAATTTCCACTCACAAAAAAGTGAAAAGTCAAAACGCGACTCACATTTAACTACGTTAAATGTTGTTGCTGTTTGCTGCTGTTGCCGCTGCTGCAGTCAATTGTGGGTTATGAGCATGCGAGCATGTAACAGCTGCTGCTGCTGCTGCTGTTGCTGGTAAGCAGTTCAAGCAATTACCTAGTAACTCATATTTACCGTTAGACATTTAGTACATGCATTAACTTGGCTTTTGGCTGCTGTTTTGGTTGCTGCTGCTGCTGTTGTTGCATTTGAAACATTGTCCACACACACACACCAACAACTGCAGCAGTACATCGTACATTTTGTCTCATTGTTTCAGAAGACGCATGCATCTTGTTGTGGGAATTGCAGTTGCAGTTGGTTATCCTTTTAAAGCCAAGCTTCAGTGCTTGCGCAACAGCAACATCAGCGTCCATTGTTACAGCATCTAATTGAAAATTACCCCTCAAGTGCTTAAAGTCAGGGCATATAACTCGTAAATATATACATAAATGCAATTTATATTAATTTATTTGTTTCGCAGCAAAACGCATTCACCAATAAAACATAAAACAAAAACATGAAAAATGAGTAGCAGGCAATGAAGAAGCCAAAGCGCATTGAACTTATGGCTATAATAAAGAGAAAGAAACAAAAAACGGCTGCCAACATTTTGCCATCACGCACACGAGGCGTATGAGTAATGGGAATTGAACTTGCTATACATTTCGATGTATGTATGTATGTATGTAGCTACAACAATTAAAGAAAACTTCATGCACTTGGACAATCTATCATTTAACAAATGCATATTAAAAAGTTGATTTACAACAATTAATACAATTTCCTATACAACTTCTCTTTATGTTCTTGCCGAGTTTTCATTCTTCGTGTAATTTATTGATTAATTTTTGATCAATTTTAATATAAAGTCTTACCAAAGACTTTTACTTTATTGCTCAAGTTTCTTTTCACAACCTTTCCCATCTAGAGAGTCAAAAAAAGGTCTAATGGAAAGTTAAAAAATTGCATATAATATTATTCCAATGATGATGGCAATTTGAAAAGTAAATTCTCTATATAATTAGCCTAAATTTTTTTTGCGCAATCTGTCCGTCAGATTATATGGAAAATGAGCTGCTGTCTCACTGACACATAACTGTCTATTGCAAAAGGCATAATCTCTATTGCTCCGCTCCCTCAGTCGGTCTGTCTGTCTTTTGGGACGGTAACAAATAATATTCACTTTAATTCGGTTCGGTAACAGCTAAAACTGAGTGCCTCCTCCCTCCTTACCTCAAGCATTTCTCTTCTCTTCTCGTTTGGTTTCTTGCCACAAGTGGCAAGCTGTCATCATGATCTGGCCACTGTTGTCTTTTGCCGTCTGCCGTTGACATAATAAATAGCTGCAGCGAAAAATTAATTAAATGCAAATTGCCAAATCACATAATCATATCATATGCCATATAGTTAAAGCAAAAGATACTCTTGCTCTCTCACAAGATGTTGCAAGACACGGAAAAGTGGTAAGCTGCAACTTAAGTTGCTGCTCTTGCTGCTGCTGCTCCCCATTTGCTTAGCTCTCTAATTGTATTGCTCTGGACTAATCAAAATATTTACGCTACTCTCGTAAAATAGTTAAACATTTTAATTTGTTTTTCTTACTTTTCTGTTTGCTTGTCGATGAATGGATGGATATTTTCACACATTTTCAGATAGAAAGAAAAAAAAAACTATGGCGACTTCCTTGCAGCAATGGCTAACGGGCTAACAGCAAGAGCATTGAGCCAGGCTAAGGCAGCGGCAGCTGGCGGTGTGTCTCGTGTGTCTCATTAATTAAGCGGCAATTGAAATTGACTTGCCGACTTAGGACTTCCTACAATGAAAAGCGCTTAAGCCTATGGAAAGTCAAACTGGTAAATGACAAGCGAACGATACAAGAAAGGGGGTATGGGGAGGATTGCTATTTGTATAGAAGGAGTGTCTGAAGGAGAGAAAAGATGGACAAGGAGGAGAAGTAGGAGGAGCTGTTGAAGTAGGTTAAATACTTTTACCTTATTTTGAAAGTGGCTAATTGCTGTCATTTTTGGCGGGCTATCCTCATGGTGAGACGGCTTCTTTTTTTGTGGCTTTTCTTTTTTTTTTTTTTTTTTTTTTACGAAGTGGTTTATTTTTTCTCCTCTGTTGTAGTATTTTCCTGTCACAAATTAACAACTTTTCAAGCTCCTGACTTTAACCGGATATTATGAAATTTTCCAGTTTTCTCATTCTCTCTCTCTTTGTATCTGCCTCTACCTCTCTCTCTCTCTCTCTCTCTCTTCCCCCCCCTCTATCTATCTCTCTCACTCTCTATCTTTCTGTCTCTTTGTATCCCAGGCTTATTTACTATTTCTCTCTATGACTATATCAAGATTATAAAATTACATATTTATGCAATAGGTAAAACCAGATCCTGCCTAGCAATCTTCATGGAGATCCCTGGTCTCCATTTAATCAAGTTGTCAGCAGTTGAACATATTTATATATATTTGATCACAAACACTCACACATGCACACACACTCACACATACATACATATATGCGCACAATATGCAGGGACAATGTCCGGTCCGCTCAATGTTAAGTTGAAGTTTAAATCCAACTAGTTTCCACTGTGCGTATACGTAATGTTATCTTTTAACATTAAGACATTAAGTTGATTTTTTTGCCCTAGCAACATTATTTCTTTCTTATAGTGTTTGACGGACAAGAAGAGGCAGCAGAAAGGGGTACGATCTATCGTTGACGCAATGCCTGATTACCTCAGAGCAATTAGTTAATGACCAAAACTATGTATGCCAAAAAAAAACTGAATAATGCAGAAAGTAAGTAAGAAAAAAATGAAAGAAATGAACGTAGAAACAATTTAATTAACATACAATAAAACACTTGAATGCATATGAAAGTTGGCATAGAGCAACAATGCAAGTTAAGGCGGAGACTTTTTGGCTCATAATCACAATTGACTGGGAGTTATATGAACGTGCTCGAATTGCCAGGCGAACCACACACCAAATGGCAAGTGAGGCAATATTGAATGATGTTACTACCTCAGCAAAGGGGGTTGTGAAGAGGGGTGCGAGCATTGCAAGGGAGAGAGAAGTTTTCAAGAGTTACCAGATCATTGAATTTGCTTCAAAAAGCATTTACTCTCCATTGTGTGGCAACTTGATTTGATTTTTAATATTCTTCTTAATTATATTTCTGATTATCATATGAATACCTACTTTAATATAATATTTCTTAATTAATAATTGGTTTTGGGCAAACATCAAATCAACTTTTACTTTTTACTTGCACGTTGGGCTAACTAATTTGTTTCTAAGCCATAAAAGTGAATGTAACTACTGCCAACAACAGCAAGAAAACTAATAAACAGAGTAAAAATTCAGTGTAAATATATATATATATATATATATATATATATATGTATATATATATGTGTGTGTGTGCAATGTGCAAAACAAGAAAAACCAAAAAAGCAAAAACAATTCGAAACAAAAGAAATAAAAATTCGAATAGTTGGCAAATTATACAATCATCAGCATTTTGGTTTTTCAAATTCGATTTGGATCGTATTGGATCAAATCCGTGCGTGCCACAAATTAAAGCCGCTGTGGCAAACGATGGAAATGGAATAATAAATGAATTACAACAAATACAACAACATTAATATGCAACAACTATGAAAGAAGAAGAAAGTGCTGCATATCAAAATGCATTTGGCATTTCATTTCCTTCCGTTTTTTTTTTTTTGCGCATTAGCCCCTCCGCCCACTCCACTCTTCCTCTTCATTTCTGGGTATTTTTATTTGAGTTCCCTTTCCTTCCATCCCCCTCCCCCCAACACCTCTCCCATTAAATGGCAAAATGCGTTTGTAAATTTGGATCAATTTAAACCACCTCCGACGACGTGTCTATTGACTCCTCTGACTCTCTTCCTGAAACTATGAAAACACAAAACCAACAGGGAGAGAGCGAGCCAACTGCAGAGAGCGAAAAAGAGAAAAGGATAGGCAGATTATTTAGATTAGCCATCAAAGACCTGTTTTGTCCCAGTTCAACAAAGTTTAACCTACTAAAAATAACCAACAAAAGAAACAAAACAAAAAAAAAAAAATAAATAAAAGCAAAACTAAACTTCAAAGGCGGCAAACAAAAGAGAGAAAATGTTTAAGATTTCTGTGATATGAATGCTCCAATTTGGAACCCGGAAGATATTTCAAATATGTGATGCAAAGTTTTTAAACAAAAATGTTCAAAGCAACTTATTTTGCCAACCGTTGACATACCCTTGCAGTCTTTAAACAATAAACCATTCAATATTATAGACTTTCATTTCGTCTATGAAATCTATGACGTCACACGAGAAGGTTAAAAGTGCCAAGTTGCAAAATCGTGCTGGCTTTCACACACAAACAAAATGAAATGAAGTAAGTCGACTCGCCGACTTTGGTATACCATGCCACCAAGTGCAAAAATATTAAAAATTTCGAAGACCAAATCTATGTATAATAGGCCTACATAAAGCATGAGCACTCAGCGCCACCAACAACCAACTCCGGTCTTCAACGAAACGGTTTTATGGCTATTTTCAGTCCGATGTCGGTAGAAATTAATAAGATACCAGAGGGCTAACAAAGTTTGTATACCCTTGCCAGCTTTGTTTTACGTTTTATCTAAAAAATCGACACGATCTTAGGCTGGACCAATGCGACCCATATAGCATGCTATTTTAAGGTCTGTTTATATGACAGCTTTATAATACAGTTGTCCGAATTCGATCAAATTCGGCACAGTCATTGGGAAAAGTCACTGTTCGTGACGGCTAATATAATATAATGTCTTCAGTGATGGAATCTAGATAGTTAGTTCACACTTCAAGTGGGTTCGATAAATAGCAAAAACAAACTGCTTTAAAATCTTTAGTATTTTCTATGACACCCCTGTATATTTCTTTATATTTCTTTAAAGAACAGCTCACAAACTGAAACTAAAGTTTAGCATCTAGGAGCTACGATATGTATGTACATTTTTCACGGGGCTTCCCCATTATTTAATTTCATAGGTTGTTCGAAGTAAGGATCAACATTCAGCAGTACCACACCATTAAAAGCGATTAAATAATGCCCCTAATAGACATTATTAAGTAGATCCTTGAATTTCCCTCACCAAAGGGTCAGGTATTATTCTGGTATTAGATAACACAGGCCGACATGATTTTTGGTGACCTTAACTTAAGAGGAGGTCTTAACTAATTCGTTTATGGTTTTTGCCATTACATTTACATTTTTAACAGATTTTAGAATATCCTGTTCAAGAAAAATAGTTCTTGTTTGCAAAAATTACCAATAAACAATTTGTTAGACGCATACGATTTCAATAAAAAACCTCGAATTCTTCGAATCAAAGAAACGCCTTTTTGATATTTCGTAAATTGCTTTTAAATCATACCTAATATATTAAAATGTTAAAATAATAATGTTTTTATTATAATTTATAACTTAGAAAACACATAATCCACAATATTATTGGTGCAACTCGCTATAGTAGTATTAAAGGTAAACCACTATATGTACCTCTCTTTCTACTCTAATTATCCACAATTCTTTTGGAGAAGTAATCGTTTTCAACCCTAATATTGCTAGAACGCACGATTCGATAATTTATCGATAATTCAATGTGATTGACATCGAAGTAAGCCGTGGCCCATACCTAATAATTAACTTGGTGACAATTTGTGTGAGGCTCCTTCAGTTGCTTATTGGCTCTCGAGATGAGAGCAACAGCAGCTCAACCTCATATTCTTTTTATACCCTTGCAGAGGGTATTATAAAATTGGTCAGATGTTTGTAACGCACAGAAGGAGACGTTTCCGACCCCATAAAGTATATATATTCTTGATCAGCATGAGAAGCTGAGTCAATATAGCCATGTCCGTCTGTCCGACCGTCTGTGCGTACGCGTTTTACTCAGCCATCTTAAGAGATATCGGGTTGAAATTTTTTTTGGGGACTCTTTATTACCTGTGTGAGATAAAGTATGAAAATTGTGAGGATCGGTCTACTATATCATATAGCTCTAGAACAAAAATTTTTGCAAAAATTGGAGTATCCCCATGAAATTTACCAATATAATAGAATTTGGTATAAAATCTCAGATCCCAAAATTTGAACCTGATCGGATAAATAGAACACAAGTTACAGTCAGTACAAATCGGTTCAAGCGCTGCCGGCAGCGCTGCTTGCTGCCTACTACGTCATCAGCAAATCAAACAGAGCACATGCATACACACACACAGACGCAAAGCTACACGAACTGTATGTGTATGCGTGCGATGCTTTGGATGGTAGAAGAAGAAAAATTGTAGTAAAAAGAGTAATAATTTGAATATTTTGTTTGTGTATTGATGAATTGAGTTGCAGGGAAAGAAATTTCAAAATGTAAAAATATTATTGCCAAGGACTGCAGGGGTATATGAACTTCGGTATTGCCGAAGTTAGCTTCTTTGATATTTCTGTTTACTAAAGTTGCAAAAAGCCAGTTTACCACGAAACTATTTCCACATTTTCCCTATTCAAACTTCCCAATAATTGTAAAAAATAGTAATCCGAAAAAAGAGGGCAGGAAATCAGTCCTCAAAAAGGCTGTTGTTTTTTAATATAACTGTTTACTGAAATTGCAAAAGCAATTAAAGCCAGTTTTATGCGTTTAAAGCTTTTAAATCAGCTTGGAAAATCCGAAAGTTGTTTCCACGTTTTCCTTATTCATATAAGTTCCTAATATGTATAATTCTATAAAATTAAAAGTAATTTTCGATGGACTCTATTTAAAGGACATTCCGCCCAATCTGCGTTTAAAGCATTTTAATTAGCTTGGAAAATCAGAAAACTGTTTCCACATTTTCCTTATTCATATTAAGTTGCTACTAATTCTATAAAATTAAAAGTAATATTCGGTGGACCCTACTTAATGGACATTCCACCCAATCTGATTCATTCTAAAATCCATTGATTTCCCTTGAATCCAGAAATTGCCGTAGGGTGTGTTGATTTTTTTTTATTTTTCTGTTTCTAGTCGTAATCAAGACGAAAGCACCTGAACATCTACATATTTCAACTGATTAACCCAATTGTTATACTTCAAACTGTATATATATTTGTTTTGGTACAACTGCAACAAAAACAATAAAATAATAATATTTTCCATTGTCCTTGTCGTTAAGACTTTCAAAACTGTGATAAAAGAGTGTATTACTATTTATTTAATTATTATTTAATTTGTGTTTTAATATTAATTTGCATCTTTATCCCGCATGTTATTTCAAGTGATGAAAAAAAGTATTCGGTGGCGATATATCATGTATCGATATTAAATGGATGTTATTCTCCACACATTCATATGCATCAATCGTGAATATTAGTTCGATCAATTCCACATGCACCCGTGCTCAGTACTTTAATTTATCGATAATTCATTGTGATTGACATCGAAGTAAGCCATGGCCCATACCTAATAATTAACTTGGTGACAATTTGTGTAAGGCTCCTTCAGTTGCTTGTTGGCTCTCGAGATGAGAGCAACAGCAGCTCAACCATTTTTTGTTTTTCCGTTTACTGAAACTGATAAAGCAATTAAAGCCAGTTTTTTGGGTTTGAAGCTTTTTAAGCAGTCCAGAAAACTGTCTCCACATTTTCCTTATTCACATAAATGCTAATAATAAAATAGTTTCCAAAGACAGTACTTAACCACATCTTGGCAATGATCACCATAGATTGACATTGTTGGAAATTTCGTTTCCGAAAAAAAAGAGGCGAGGAAATCATTCCTCAAAAAGGTCCTTAATATACACTGCCGCTCAACTGTATGGGTTCATGATTAAAAACGTAGGAATTTGTCCATAGTTCCTAAGCCAGTATTCCGATTTACATAATTTTTTTTTCTTTAATTCTTAAATCATTTTGGAATAAAACGCTGAAGTACGATTTTCAATAACATTTGAATTATTTTATTTTCTTGGAGAGTATCAAAATTAGTGATTTTTTTTGTCGTTCAACTGAATAGGTTCAACCTATAAAAATAAAAATTATGTAACAAACTTAAGATTATTTTCATATTTTTGGCTCATTTTGCGCGATAACAACCCCCATACGTTTTCCATTATATTTAAGTCAGGTGAATATGGAGGCCTTTCGAGCAAGTCCTCGTCTCAGGAAATGCTCTTCCTTTCCTTCTTAATAATAGTTGTACCCATCAGGGCCGTCTAAATGAATTTTTTTTTAATGCGGAAACGCATTACCCATCGGGGCCGTCTAAATTTTTTTTCGTCCGAAAAAACCACCTTGTGCCATTCACTCGTCCAGCTCATGCGCTTGAGGGCAAAGTGCAGTCATGAAGCTTTACGTGCATCATTTAACGGTGTTTTTATACCCTTGCAGATGGTATTATAAAATTGGTCAGCTGTTTGTAACGCACAGACGTTACGACGCCATAAAGTATATATATTCTTGATCAGCATGAAAAGCTGAGTCGATATAGCCATGTCCGTCTGTGCGTATGCGTTTTACTCAGCCATCTCAGAAAACCACAAAACTGTTTTCACATTTTTCTTATTTATATAAACTTCCTAATGATTGTATAAAATTAAAAGACAGTAACCATAGATTGACTTCGTTGGAAATTTAGTTTCCGAAAAAAAAGAGGCCAGAAAGCAGCATGGTACTGAATTACACCCTGGGGATGATCGATTAATGGAGGGCAGTCCCAAAATTCAATGTTCTTACCAACACACCAAGATATAATTTAAAATTTTAGGAGATATTGTAGATAACTTTGAATTAAAAAGAGGTTCGAAATATCGCAGGTTTGAATTAACGAGAGTCACAAGTAGAGCTGACAAACTTTCGATATTCTCGATAGTTTCAGTAGCAAAATTCGATAGTATCGCTGAAGTGGAAAAAGGTATTTAAATAATTTAACAAAGTACCTTTATTTAATTTAAGGTAAACAATATATATAATTGATCTACATTTTATTCAATCGTTGAATTTTTGTATCAGTAGAAATAAACAGAACTCGAACCTTAATAGTAGGTATGTTGAGATTTAATAAACTTACATAGTTTCCAAAAATCTACAAACAATTTTCTAATTTAAATTAATTAAGATTAGTTATTGTTATATATCTTATCCAATTCCACCTCGAGTTCTGGATGATGGAAAAGGTTACCACATTAGTCAAAATGACCATAACTATCGATAGTGGAAAAATACTTTCTATGGTATGCCATTGATATTTTGCCATAGTGATGTAAAAAAACATCGAAGCATCGAACATCGATGTTCTCTTGGCGATGTTTCTCGATGTTTACCGATGCTTTTGTTGATGTCGATGTTCAACGATGTATCGATGTTTAACCAAAACATCGGTTCTATTTGTCACCTATTAAATTTTATCGTATAATTAAATGAAGTTGTCTTTAAAAAACCATTTTAAACCTTACTTAAGCTATAACTTTAAAAGCATTTTATTCAGATTGAAGGGTTAAAGGGTTTTCCACCGACTGACAAAATGTTAACAGATACAACAAATTGAACAAGCTCAAATCAGGTAAATGAAATTTGATTTCGGAAAGTAAAGCCCATAAATATTTTATCAAATAGTTTTTGAAAGTTAAGGCTAACAATGAGAAAAGAAACCAGCGGGTTGCAATATTTTACTAATACCTTATTCATCTAAGATTAATTTATATACACTTATAAGAACTTTTGATTATTAGAAAACAGTGAACTTTATTCCCGAGGAGAAACATCAGATCAACATCGATGCATCGAGATATTAGCCCGATGTTTTAAGCACCATCGATTATTAACATTGAAACCATCGATGAACATAGACATCGATGTTTTTATTGAAACTTACATCACTAGTTTGCCAGCCCTAGTCACAAACAGGCCCACAAAGTGAGAGACTAACTCTAACTCCTAAATCCAGACAGACGGATAGGCAAATACTGACCGACTCCGATTTTTTTTTTTTACATTATTTTCATTAACAATCTATCCTAAATGAACAATAAGCAAATATTATCAATGGTATTCATGAAATGGGAGTAGGACTGCTGACTCCGTCTCTGGCCTAAATGGCAGGTCAAGTGGGTGACTTCTTTTCATACATACATACATACGTGTAATCTGCATTCTGTTGTTCAGCAGTTTGAGGGCCAATCATGGGTTTCGAGCCTGTAGAGGTACCGAATGTCATACTTCCGGATCTTGCACTTAACTGACGGGATGCTAATGTCTCTGTGAGGTACAACAATTATGCGTAGAAGTTTGTTCTGGAATCGTTGCAGCATTTAAATGTTTAAGTTAGAGAGCTCCTTCAGAATGGCCCCGTAGGGCAGCAATTTGTTGCAGGTGCTGATCTCAGATCTCCTGTCAAGTAACCTCTGCATCTTCGACACGTTTAAAATTTAGCTAGTTTCTCTTAACTTTGATGTGAGCTTTATAGGTTAAACGCCTGAAAGGAAGTTGTGTACCCTAGCAATTTTTTTTCATAACCTTTTCACTTACCTGTAGCCCTCAAAGTGGAAAAACGTAACGTATATCTAAAATCTGAATTTTGGGCTGGAGCTACCCGGCGCTTGTATTTGATATATGATATGATATTTCTATGACATCTCTAACTTTTGTATAATATTTAATCTGTGCCTTGTATATATATGTATTTATTGTTACATCAACATTCACAGATTGTGCAATCTATTAAAAAATTATGGACATACATACAATTTTATTGACATGGTAAGTTTTCTTAAGTATTATTCATTTGCTGTAATCTTTCGTAGCCAGAAGTACGTATAAAGACCACCTAAGAATTAATCCCAATCGGTCATATTATTCATATTGTATTAGTCTAATATGCTTTCACACAAGTGACCAATGGGTATACATTTTTTGGTAGTTAATTTTTTTTTGTTTGTGTTTTTGTTTTCTGCTTTTAGTTATGGTTATGTTTTCGTTCCTTTTTTTTGGCAGGAGGAGGTAAAATATAAGTTTCAAAGAAAAACAAGAATACTAAAGGCCACAAGCGAGACTTTTTTAACTTTTGCCAGACTATAAGTTTTAATGGTTATGGGCTCAATATGTGAAACTTTTTTCTTTAACTTAACTCGGGGCTAGACTCTGGGGAGTTATTTAAATTTGGTAAATGCTGAAGGAATTCACGACGATTCGCCTCAATGATTTTGTGGTACCAACTTGGATTAGGTGACTGTGATGATTCATTATTGACCAACGGCTGGGGTAATGGCAGATCAGTGGTATAATGGTCTACTGTGGGCTTAATTTGGGGAGCTTTTTCCTCAATGTTTGATTTGCTTTTTTGGTATTTATGGACTGGCGTAATGTTCTCGGTGCTTGTCGTTGAGTCGGATTGGCTAGGTAATTCGAATGGAACTATGGGAAATCCTTCGGGTATGAAGTTATGCACCGTTTTAAAGGACATTCCGCCAGTTGTTGCATTTGTCCGTAGCAGAGCCTTACCATTAATGACATCTAAAACAGCTGGCTGTAAAACATCTTTGGCTACATTAATGTGGTTAAGATCGAGACCATGTTGTTGCTTCAGTTGGTGTTCCACTTTATCGGCTACTGCATTGACACTTAGATTCAAATGGCTGTTGGGATCCCAAGTTATTTTCATGTTCGAATCGAAATCTGTTGGTCTGTTTCGATCCAAAATGATTTCTGGTCTTCGCGTCGGCCATTTGCTGGCTACTGGTGGTGGATTATCACCAGCCCTAAAGCTCTGCCTTTGAGCCATATACCCAGAATCTTCATCGGCCTTATAGTGGGTGATCTCAATCAGCTTGTCAGGACGTACATAACCAAAGCTACCCTCGATGGTGCCATTCACATAGCGTCGCTCATCGCGAAATTGTATATTTTGCGTTAGTGGGTCTTCGATTTCATAACCAAATGCATAAGTATTCGGTCCTTAAAAAGATTTTAAATGCAACACAATGTTTTAAGCATATTTTTGTACTTTCTCTTACCATACGGTTCGTGTAGAAAATAATTGCTTAATCGTCCTGGTTCATTTGAATTTTCTTTCACGTTTGTCTTCACTTCACTGTCAACTGTCAAAGGCGTGGCTGCGTTGCAGTATATTTTTATAATCAACAGCAATAACTGTAAATTAATGCAAAGAAAATAGAAAGTATTATTTTAGGCTGTACATTTAATGGTTTGCAAATGTTTTTTTACTGCATACTTTGGTCAGCAAACGGAAACAAATATACAACTCTACTATACTTACTTTTATGACTATTTAAAGCATACTTTTTGGAGCCCTACCAAAGTAATTTCATGAGCTCAATTAAATTTTTACGTTTACGTTTTTGCATTGCCTCGTTGAAATCTTAAACATTGGCAAAAACAAAAGCTTTTAACTTAGCTTAATTACAGTATTTATTGGTATCAAAGTTTAAAACTTTTTATGTATTTATTACTAACGAAAGTAAACACGTTTCTGATTGAACTCATCTAACAGAATTTTTTTTGCCATTATACAGAATTGCCATATTCGAATAACTCTTTGTAGCCTAATCCTAATTGCTGCTATACCTAACGTAAAAATGTTATAGTCTTTTTATACCCTTGCAAAAAGGGTATATTAATTTTGGTCAGAAGTGTGGAACGCATAGAAGGAAGCATCTCCGACCATATAAAGTATATGTATTCTTGATCAGCACGACGAGACGAGTTCAAATAGCCCGTCCTCCTAGATCGTTAGAGCTACAGAGCTGAAATTTTGCATGTAGGCTTGTATATACTGCAGGGTTTGTATATCTCAGATTCAGCCGGACCACTATATCATATAGCTCCCATATAAACGTCAAAGTCACAAACAGTGACTTTTCCGAATAACTTCGCTATTTTCTGAGCTATCGTCATGAAATTTAATATTGGTGAGTTTATTGCATATAAACAACTGTGCCAAATTTGATCAAGATCGGGTGACTATATCATATAGCTCCCATAGAAACGATCGGTGGAAAACAGTGACTTTGATCAATAACTTCGTTATATCATATGCTTAGATTGAAGGCCGTTCTTTCGCAAACATTAGACTTTTTGGATAAAACGTTTGCTGGGATGGTTATGGGTAAGGGAAGACTTACCAAAACTGTTGCAAGGGTATACAAACTTCGACGCGGTCGAAGTTAACCCCGGCCCTCTGGTTTAGTGTTATTTTTTAGGTGACTAAATCTGTATTGCAGATTTCTCTGAAATGCTGTTTTATATTCGTTATTTAGGGTCGCTTTTGGAAACTTTTTTTATTTTAATTTATCGAAACTCAATACATAATATAGGATTAAAAACAACCGATATTAACAAGCAGTTAGTTAAAAGTTACATTGTAAGCACCAAAAATTACATAAAAAGTTGGGCTACTTTGAAGTGAACCTAGAGTATGAATGTATTAAAGCATTCGAAAACAATATAAAAACCTTATCGGACTAATGGTATGGATCATCAGGAGAATTATTTTTATAAACAATTAAGCTTTGAACTTTATGCTCTTGTGTGGTATTCCATATTAATACCTGAACTCATATTTAGTCGTAGTGTTTCAGAGTTTTCAGTGATTCAGTTGGAGTAAATATGTAACCAAAATTTTGTGAAATATTTGTTATCCAGTTTATAGACTAAATTGGTAAACAAAGGTTTAAATCAAACTACGTTCAATTCAAAGGGAAGTCCAAACGTCGTCAAATTGAAGGTTTTACAAAACGAATAGGATTTTGGCACAATAAAAAAAATGAATATTACCTTTTAGTCTTACGAATGTGTGTTTAAAATTTTAAAGCTTCTAGCTTTCAAACTGCCAATGCCAAAAGGTATTACATTTTTAAAATTTTTTCTTTGCAAAAGTTAACAAAGATTCTCAAAAAAAAAACAAAATGTTATTCTCATAAGAACTGATTTGTTTTTTGAGGTAGCCATGCCTGCTATATGATACTTAAACAGTGCCGGTGAAAAAAATAGCACCAAATCAAGCAGCTCACTTTATTTTACAGTAAAACTTGACTAAAACAATTTTGGTTTGCAATTTCTTTTCTTTTGCCTTAATGGCAGTCTCTCTGATTTGAGAGACCAAGAAAAAGAACAACAATGATAACGTTTCTTCTCAGAAGAAGCAAAATCGAAAGGACAATGCAAAATAGCGCCAAAATGCCATTAGTTTGGGTCTTCCAGCAGGACAATGACACCAAGCACACGAGCAAGAAAGCTAAAAAATGGTTTGCGGACAACACCATCAACGCCATGGAATGGCACAGTCTCCGGATCTCAATCCAATTGTGCATTTGTGGACTGAAGTCAAAAAGGCAGTTCACACCAGCAACCCAACATTAAATAAAGTACTTTGGACAGTTATGAAAGAAAGTTGGGAAAGGATTCCTGTTTCTAGTTGCCAGGATTTAGTGGATTCCATGCCAAGGCGCTGTGCGGCCGTAATAGCCAATAAAGGATACTCAACCAAATACTAACACACTAGTTAAACACCATAGTTTTGAATTTAAAGTATTTTTGCTTTACATTTTTAAGTTAATTTTTTGTTTTCGCCATTGTGACTGGATAGTGCTATTTTTGTTACCGCCCTTTTTTGACCTACCCAACATGATAAGTGAATATATTTTGAAATACTCAATCTTGGCAGAAAAGATGTAAAACAAAAACCAAACGCTTTTGTGGCCAATTTTTGTTTTTTTTTTGTAAGTGTTGTTTTTCGACCGATTGGAAAATCCTGTGGATTTTGTATATAGAAATCGGCATTAATATTCTTGGGGTTTTACTTTCTTGAATAACATTCCAGTGTGGTGAGACAATTTTTAGGTAATTAAAATTTGTTCTTTACCTGTATTCATACACTTACAACAAACCAAAAGATACTCGTCAGGGCACTCATTATGAATTTTAATTACATCTATGTACATATATATGATTGATATATTACGATCTGATGGGATCTGCTGCCAACGACGACTTCCGCACACATTCGCGGCCACAGACGAACTGAAACACAAGAACCTAATCCCAGAGAATGAGTAGACCATGGCAAAGGGATACCACATTTAGAAACGAAATATGCGAAAAGTCAATTAGCTATTCGATAGTTGATAGATAGATAAATAATTATAGAGCCAACGTAAAGATACCCTACATATGCATACGGGTATTTAACCAACACTCTGAAAAATCGAATAATTTCACCAACTTTTGGCTTTAATTTGTACTGATTTTATTTTCAAGGATGAGTTTCTTTCGCGATAACCTCGCCTTATACTTGAAGTGTCTAAAGCTATCCATTTATTTTTCATATTCAACAGTTTCTTCTTTGACCATGCTGGGGAAACCTTTTCAACTGTCGCGTCTACCACTGGGTATCAACAATTTTGTTTGCCAAGTAATAATTATAATTTGTTTATGTTAATTCTGGCAACCTTCACAAGTAAGAAAGCAAAAGAAAGAAAATGACTTTGGGTTTTGTTTTTTTTTCCATATGATTTTTATTTTATATATTTTTTTTGTAGATTTTCTTGTTCAATACATTTGAATTTCCATAATAACTTTGTTTTTGTTTTTTCTTGCTGGGTTCTTTCATTTCGGTATTTCGCTGTTGTTTTATGCATTTGAGCGTTAGACACATGTGAGAGTTTTCTTTCGGTTATTCCATGATTATGTTTTTTGTTTTGTTTTTTTTTTTTGTGGATTTTTCTTACATTTTGTTTTCATTTATAGATAACATTAAGCTGCATAAATTGTTTATAAATACACAAATAAAATTGTGAAAAAATACTAAATGCAAAAATGAAACTAGATACAAAAGTGTCAGACTGAGTACAAGTGAGTGAGTGAGATAGTACAAACATTGGAGAGTAAGAGGGAAACAGTGACTGGATTGAGTGACTGATTCAATGAAACAGAGACTTAGAGATGCAACGAGCTAACTAGAAAGAGTGAGTAAGGGAGAGAGAGAGAGGGCGAGAACGAGCTTGTGATTGATTGTGGAAGAGATTGAGAGTGATTGAATGGGAAAGTGAGATAGAGAGAGCGAGAGAGAAAGAGTGGTTTGATTGATTAAAATGAATGAGAAATGAATGAGTATTTTTTTTGTTTTGTTCTTAAGGAAGGCATAACTGAATAAGAAGGGGCGTGGCAAGATGGATAGCATAAGCTAAAACTAATGCACAATTAACCGGCCATGCAAATTTATCACAAACATTTTTAACAACAAAAAATTTCGCCTACTAAACTGCTTAAGAGCATAAGACAGAGAGCGAGAGTATATAGTGTGAGAGTGAGCGAGTATGAGAGAGAAACATTTCGTTGATACATTTCATCAGTGAATGTCAAACTGTACACCGGCTGTAAAACCCAAATGGCACAAATTGACTCTAAACGTTATTTTATCCGTATTGAGCAAGCCCGCCCGCTATTGAGATGGGGCGTGGCAGTTTTGGTTTAACAGTTACAGTTTGCCAGTCACTTCAAAAGGTTTCATTACTTAGCGACATCAGACACACAGATAGAGAGCAAGTCAGATAGAGAGAATTGGGCAATGAAAAAGAGTTTCATTAGAAATTTGATAGAGGTATATAAATATATATTACAAAAGTCGAGCTAGATGAGAGGATCTAGTAAGGAATTTAATAGAACTAGCTGTCTGTCAACTACTACTACCACTGGAGAGGCCAATGCAAAACCTTTTGTGAAATGTCTGGCGATATATTCTCTCCCAACAAATACACATTTAAAAAAAAACAAAAAAAATTCTATACACACGATCAACTTTCTCCAGTCTGTCTGTCTGTCTGTCGGGCATCGGAAAACCTCAAGCATTATATTGGTAATATATGTATATATAAATATATAACTTTGCGGTTTGCTTTCGTTTTCTTGTTGTTGCTGTTGTTCTTGTTGTTGATACTGTTGTTGCATATCCTTATCCGTATATGTATCCTCATTTCTTTTGCTTACGTTTCGAATCCCATTCATTGTTTTCCTTCGTCTGCTGTTTCAGTCATTGCCAAAGATCCTTCCTCGATCAAGTCTATGCCAAATGCCATGAGATGATTTCGTTCGTTTTGTGTTCCTTCGTCCTTTTGCCATGCCAGGATCAGCCGGTTTTGTTGTTTGTTTTGTTTTTTTTCGTTCTTTCATTCCTTCTTTTCTTGCTAAACTAAACTTCTTAGCTACATTTTTACTTACTTATTTAAAAAAAAAAAAATTAATAACTTTTTTTTCTTTTTTTTTTTTTTTTTTTTTGTTTTTTCTTCATTTTTTTCGTTGTTCTTGTCGATTTTCTGTTTCTGTTTTTTGTATTTTTTTGTTGTTTTCTTTTGTTTGTTCCTATGATGATGATGTTGTTGTTCTTGCAGTTTGCAAATGGGAGAGAGAGCATGTACAGCACCTGGGTTGACTTTGACTCTCTTCTGCAATTGTGCAATTTTTATGCAATTTAATAATGATGCAGCAAAGGGGCATGTGCTAAGACTGGCGCATGCACAACTGGCGCATGGGCAATGATCTTGGGAGCAGTCTTGTGGACGACAGCATTGAAGCCATTGTGATCATCGGCTGTGTAGTCAACGGTGCGCACAGAGCCATCGGGTTCGACCAGCGAGTATTGGCCTGAAGAGATATGAATTTACAAAAATAAATTTACTTCAAATAGTGCTTGTACTCAAAAGTGTTACCTAAGTATAGAGGCTATTAAATTAATTAATGTTTCAGTCTTTTTTATTCATAAGGCCAGTTTTTAGGTCACAGACTCGATTTGTTAGCAGGTTCGTGTCCTAAGTCTTTTGTTTTGACCAATGTGATTTTGAGCTAGGGTCTCAACAAAGGCCAAATATTTGGTATCCTGTTTTGACAGCATGGACCACATTTGTCCATTCTTTGCTTTAGCAAGTTCGTGTCCTAAATCTTTTGTTTTGATCAATGTGCATTTAATCTAGAGTCTCAACTAAGGCTTAGCGTTTGGACCGCATTTTTTCCATTCTTCGCTTTAGCAAGTTTGTGTCCTAAGTCTTTTGTCTTTTTTCTCATCCGATGAATCAATGTGAATTCAAAATGAATTTACCCCCCAAGTTTGTGTCCTAAGTCTTTTGTTATTACTTACCCTTGACAACATCACCATCGCGCTCCTCAGCTTGCGACTTGATATCACCAGTATGAGGATCCTTAATGCCATAATTGAATGAATATTTGGGATAAGCCACTGGCTCAGCATGCACAGCATGAACAGCATGGGCTAGGACTGGAGCATGATGGACCAACGATGGAGCATAGTGACCCAATTCAATGGGCACAGCCTGGCAGGCAGCGGCAAACAGCAAGGCAATGGCAACAAAGTACTGCAGATGGTAATTTGAATGAAAACAGAGGGTAATCAGGATCGCAGGACCACAAAATCGATGGGTATGGATGTGGATGGATGGGTTTTGAGTTCAGGAGAGGGGAAATTGAGTGAAGTAGTAGTAGTAGTGGTAGTAGTGGGTAGTTGGGGTACCTTCATATTAAACACAAGGATTACACGACGCGAACGAAGGATATATTGAAATTTAAATTGAACTGTTTGTGTTCGTTTGGTTGGTTGATCGGATGGTTGGTTGGTTGTTTGGTTGTTTCGCAGTTAGATGAAGACCGAAATCGTAAGCTGAACTGATGTCTGCAAACGATGACCAAAAGTATTTATATACGCGGCGGACGTACAAAACTATCGAGACGAACGAATGCAACTAGCGACGACAACAGCCGATCGTATTGCAGCAGTGCCAGCAGCAGCAACAGCTGCCAAAGAGGAGATGATGAAGGAGGTAGAGCAGGAGAAGGTGCTTCGGGGAGTGGGTCGCGTGTAACGTGTAGCGTATAGAAGCGCTTTAAGGCGGGGTGATAGTGGGGTGCTCAGTTGAAGTTGCTGATGCTGTGGTTGCTGGTGCTGCTGCTGATGATGATGGTGGCGGTGGAGGTGGAGGTGGAGGCGGTGACGGAGGTGCAGGTTCGACGCATGTGTTTTTCTTTAACTTAGATCTTTTAGGTGCGGCATTTGTTTTGTCTTTTTCTAGTTTAGAGAAGGCGTTTGCCTTTATTCCCCCCTTAAAGTTTTGCTATAGTTTCTCTCTCTCTCTCCATCTGTGTGTGTGTGTGTGTGTGTGTGTGCTGCAAATGGGTAAGAGCCAGAGGAACTTTTATATGTATAAGCATGGATGGAGCAATTGATGTGAACAAATATGACACTTGGCGCACTTTTTTTTGTTTTTTTCATTGAAATATTATTACCATATCCATACCATATCTATTTGGCAGTTATAATTACCACGCCAACAGCATTTTGTCAGACCACGCAATTTTTTCTTGACTGACATTTTCTTGTTCAGTTCAGTTTAGTTCAGCTCTTTTTTTTTTCTTTTTTATTGCGTTTCTGTCTATGTGGTGTATGTGTGTGTGTGTGTGTGTGTGTGTGTGTGTGTGTGTATGGAATTTTGTTGATGCTTAAGCAATAGTTTTCCATAGCCATGTCGATTGTTTTTCAATCAAAATATGTTAATCATGGCCAAATACCTAAAGGAATGCAAACAGAAATCAGAAACCATTAGCCGATACAGCCCAAGGGTTATAACATTACGCAATTGATACATATACAAAAAGTATTTTCAGTTATAGAGAAAGAATTTTCCATGCTAATTACTTTAATAGTCTATCTAAAATTTAAATAGTTGATCGTGTAACGCAATATAAAATTTTTTACAAAATATTTGGTATTTGGTGAGACATCGTTTCTCGTCCCTAAATTCAAATTTTATTCGATTTTTAATTAATGTTAGTGAAGAGTTTCAATGTAAATTGTTCATTCTATTGAGATAATGTAACGTCAGTTTAGTGAACATTAATTTTGATGCAAAACCTCAAGATTTGGACTCGGCAACACACAGATTTTTTAAATTAAATGTTTTTTATACTTTTTAAGACAAAGTTTAGGATCTAATAAAACCATACTATATACCAAAAATTTTCAGTTTTAAGCCAATAACTGAATTTTGTATGTAGTTTTTTGATCTCTCGACTTGGTATTATTTTACGACACTAATAAATTTTACAGAAATTTATTCTTAAGCTATGAAAAAAGTGAATTGAATTCCCCGTCAAATGAAATATTTTTCATCAAAATCTTAAAACAAATGGATAGTGCCTTTAGTGCAAAAGAGTCTTATGTATTCAGCAAAAGAAACCAAATATATCAATCTCTTTCATTTGAAATTCTAATGAAAGTCTATTAAAATTGACCACTGAGAGAAAAATAGAATAGACAATTTAATTGGAAAACGAAAGAAAATGTTCCATTACTATAATTAAGACTGGAAAGAATCTAAAAAATAAAGGGTAATTTTTGCAAAGGAAACCTAACAAAGCATCACGGCATTCTAGTTAAAGTGACAAATGTTAAAGAGCAATGTCTACATTTGAATAATTTAGATTTGATTAAATGAAAATCAAAAATAAATAAACAAATAAGCAAGTCAAAGCGAACAAAATATGCTTCCATTTGTTGTTAATTTTATTTTGGTATTGCTTAATTCAAGTACCTAGAACTTGTCAAAAATTTGATGAAAATTAAAAGGTTTTTGCAAGCGGTTCATTTTTGGCAACACTTTAAAGGCAACGCCTACATAAAGAGGTACAATATTCAAAAGAACGACAACAACAAAGCAAACATGACCAAACAAAAAAGTGTCAAACACAATAAAAACTAAAACGAAAATGTTCTTTTGCATGACATATCAGAAAAAGGAAAAAAAAAGAAACGGGAAAACAACAAAAATTATGATTATATCTTTTATACGAACTCGACACAGCACCAAGTGGTGGCCATTCGTTCAACACACATGTGTGTGTGTGTGTGTGTGTGTGTGTGTGGGAAAAACCAAACTATATTGTTGTGGCCAATTCAAACAAAAGCGCCAAATAACTATCAACTCCAATTGCCAACCGACTGGCTCCATACTAAATGATCTTTTACAGAATCGACTTACATAAAATTGTCTTTAAAGGCGACACATTTACACGGTGCCACAAAAATGTTTGAAACAATTGTGGCCACAATAAGAAAATGCAAACCAAACAAAAAAAACCCCCAGAGGGTCAGGCAAATGAATGTTAAAACGATGCTTCAATACTCTATCAATTAGCATTTAGAGATAATCTTTCTGCAAAGATAAACCATACGAGAAAACTATTCAACCAAATCTTAGAATCTAATAGTCGCTAGAAAGTGATTAGTTGATATAATATACAAAAGCTATATCAATCTTTCCGATTCGCAAAAGCGATATCATTAGTTCTTTTGCTTTCCACCTTAGATTTGAAATACAATAGTTGGGAATCACAACTAGATAAGGCAAAAGATGAAAAGCCTGTCTTATAAAAATTTAAAAAGTAGATAAACTATAATAATTGTTGAATTGTTTAAAATTATTACTTCCTTTGAGCGAAATTAACTTAAATTCTTTCCTGGAACTATCATAAGGCTAACAATCCTATTCTTAAGATGCTCTGTCATGCTTCTGAACGAAGTAAATGGATCCTTTGGCCAGGGTATGCTATTTTTTTTTTTACATACATACATACAGACAATATAAAGAGTAAAAAACTGAAACAAGTTGGCCACGTCACGTTTGCACTTTGACAGAGATAAGAGTTAAGCCAGAGTGTGTTTCGGGTATTTTGAGTGAGGTGGGGGAGGGCAAGTGTTGGGGTTTGACAGAGGGGAAAAAAATATTTGGGGTCTTAGTTGGTTAGTTGGTCAGTGGACAAGACTGGAAAACATGCTCAGTGCCTTTGTTTTTCTTCTGTCGATTGTCAATGATTGCGCAACATTTTCACTCTTTCTCCCTCTCACTCTCTCTCTCTATGTCGATGGATCGATCGACATGTGCGGAGGGAAATCGCTTACAGAATTTATGGTAGTGCGTTAATTGCACTTGTAGTCAAGCCAAAAAAAGAAAGAAAAACATAAATAAATAAATAAAATCAAAGCAAAAATTCATCGGCAATCGATATGTGTAAGACTAAGCTGTAGATTTATTGCATATGTCGGTTAAAGTAGAACAAAACTCGGGCCGATTTTCTTTATTTCTTTATCTAACTTGATTTATGCATATGCCATTTGGACAGTTTGTTTTGCCAATGTTTAGACAATAGATTGGGGTGTGTGTATGTGCATGTGTGTGTGAGTGGGAGTGAGGGACCGGTGTGGAGGGGAGAAATAAACATTTAAACGCACTTTACTTATCCCCATTAAGCAAATCTTTTTTGCGGGTAGCTTAGTTTAGGTTTCTTCTTTAGTGCTTTGACTGATTTTAGATTTGAAAATGTAAAACAAGGAATACCTTTAAGGAAAATCTTTTTGGTTTCTCTTTGGGTGTGGCTGAAAACCAAAAACCCTTGTACCAGTCATTAGCTAGTCGAAGACAAATTCCAAATTTGACTTATTCTAATAATTTTCCATGGCTTTTGAGTGACTTTGACAGTTATAGTCGCAGTCTTTTGTTTTTTTTTTTGTGGAATTGATTTATGGACAACGTTTTCATTTCGTGCAGGCAACGTGAAGGCTTTTTGTTTTGTCGTTTAAGCCTAACAAGGGCCACCATTAGAAAGGCAAACCCAAAAGGTAATTTAAGCTGTTACCCACACACATATCATGATTTTGAAATTACACAACTTTGCGTACTTCCAGTTCCAGTTCCGATTTCGTTTTGTTATTTCAATGCTTCCGATTTCCGTGAGCTAGAGAGTAAAGGAAATATTTCATTTGTTTATTTGTTTTGTAATACAAAACCCTTTTGTGGCATTTGCTTTTTGCTAATTAAAACATTTTCTTTTCAAAGGGGAGAGGAGTGCAGATGGGGGATTCTTGCACGTCTCAAGCAGACGCATGCTAACCATAGCCATAGCAATAGCCAAAGCAAATGTCATTCTAAGCCATAACACCATAAATCTACACACTTTTCGCTTTAGTCGGGTTTCATTTTTGTTGTCTTTTGGGGATGGCTATTAGTGTGGACCAAAAAAAGAGTCGAAAATGTGGCTGCTGCTTGTCAATTAAGCCAAGAAAATGCCAAAGCCAAAGCAACCCATTTGGTGGCTTGACTTGACTCAATTGTGAGATTACTTCAACTCAATTTTGTTTTTTATTATACCATGCAAAATGAATAGGGTATACATATCCCAAAGACGTCGAACATGTAAACGTTAATGTATATAGATGACTGATTAGAATCAACATTCACACCGATTTAGGCTTTAGCCATCAGATTTTCGGGCGCAAATTTCGAGTGAGCAACATAAATTGGATCTTATTAAGCTTAATATAATGGTTTCACGTGATGCATGGTATACCAAAGTCAGTGCGATGACTTACTTACTTTAAGTGATTTTTTTTCTCTCCACTGGTTAGGCATCATTACCGCATCGACTTAGAGAAGACTGAAATAGAAAAACTGAAAACCTGCTGCTGCAGTTTTGATCCACTTTCAATTGGATTGGAAAGGGGGCGAGGGTGGGGGGCTATGGGGGGAAATTCTTCAATATTTCAAGCATCTCTCTTGGTTTTTCTTTTCGCACATTTAATGCGATTTTGCGCATTTGTGCGTATGAAATTAAGCGAGTGACGAAATGGAACAACTAGCCGCAGACACAGGCGCAACCAGAGTTAGAGCTAGAGCCAGAGCCAGAGCCAACCACATGGAAGTAAAGTGGAGCAAATGTTTACAAGAGTAAAATGGATTTCATTTTGCTGAGTTGCGAACCAAAGTCCATATAATGGCAATTGGCAATCTAATGCCTGTGACTTGTCTGTTGCCTGATTGAATCCACATCGAACACGCTTCAATGGTCCGGGACGACGACGACGACGTCGATGATGACGGCGACAGACGATGATATGGTGTTACGCAAAATCGATGGACAAGCTCATTGGATATACATACATATATCAATTAGCAACTCAATTTCTATGAAAGGATTTTTAATTGTTTGTCTTTGTATATTTAACTAAAAATTGATTTTAATTGCTGATACAAAAAAACTACAACAAAGAATAATAATAATAGAAAAAAAAAACAAAAAAATATTTACCACTTATGTATAAGCTAATTTATGGGTCACACTGATCTTTCGAGTTTTTGGTTAATTCCACCAGATTTATATCACTTAGCAGCAAGGACGAATTGCATTTGATTTTTGATTATCAACTAAATTAATACTCTTCGCTGCTGTCTTGCTCTTGATGAGCATCTGCATCGTCGTAGCCCTCCTCGCTGCTTCCCTCGTATTCCTCATGATCACCGCCACCTTCCTCATTATCGCCAGCCTCTTCATCGGCCTCATTTTGATCCTCATGGACTTTATATTGATTATTGCTTTGATGCCTTTTGCCATTGTGGTCCTCCTCTTCTGTATCAGCCTCATCGTCCTCCTCTTCTGCATCATTGTTGTGCTCATTTTCATGACGAACCTGCTGATCCACTGCCAGTAATCCGGCATTACCCTCATCAGCATTGCCATGACCATGCAAGGTAGCCACACCATTTGTTATCACCTCCGCTTGAAAACCATTTGCATCATCTGCTGTATACTTAACCACACGCAAAGTGCCATCAGGGTCGACTACGCTGCGCAGAATATACCCGAGGTTAAAAAACAAACAAAATCATATCTCACACGCTTACCTATAGACACCCCTTACCTCATCGCCTTGGCGTGTCTCTTTCCGATTTTGCAGCACACGAGTTTTGCCATCCTCGACGCCATAGGCGAAACTATATTCGGGACGGGCCACATAGTCGGAGGTGCCATCGTGGCTAGTGATTAAATGCTCTGGACCCACCACCGGACCCTCGAAACGGGCATAGGAATAGCCAACAGCCGAGCAAGTGGCAATCATACCAAGACCGAGGGCAATTGCAACAATTAGCAAATCTTTGAAGAGGAGCCGCGGCGCATGCCAAACGCGTGCCAATGGGGCACAAGTAACACGGAAGCATGTGGCACCAGCTGCCGCTGTTGGAACTCCTGCTGAGTGTTGTTGACCACGTCCACGCCACGAACTGGTTATGCGTCGCTTCTTCATCTCTTTTTGTTCAACTGACTTGATTGGTGGGTGCAGGAGAGGGGTTAATTTTTCGTCTTTGTTTGTTTTTTTTTTGTTTTTAGTTTTCTCTGCGTAGAGGTTTATCCTCTTGTTTCTTCTCCTCTATCAAATAATACTAAGCGTGAAATGTGGCACTTGTTGCCTCTATTTATATAGTGGAGAAATGTCTTCTCTCAACCAGCAACAGCAACAACAACAACAACAATATTATCACAGTCTTTTTAACCATATTTCCGCCAAAATTATGCGCTTCACTGATCATAGCCGCAATGCTTTGTGGTCAGGTGGTCAATAGTTTTGTTGGTGACGTTTTTTGTCTAAAACAAAATTGCACATTTCCACTAATAAATCACAAAAAAAAAAAAAAAAAAAACAAACAAATGCTTACACAATTTTCCAATAGTGACGTCACGAAATTTCCAGCCCGTCCTAAGATTGTAAGCATTGAATATCCTCTTTCGCTGCATTTTAATGTAATTCTCAACTAGTTTAGACGTCTACACAAGTCTGGTATTAACAGAACCTAGAAGTCCTGCTCAACTTTTTGCTTCTAGTCGGCTCAATAAATCAATCCTAGATCATCGTTTTAGATTAATCATATTTTTGATTTTCAAGTTTTCCGTTTTGGTTTATCAATTGAGACTTACCCCCCTTGGGTCATATATGTAATATGTTTGTGAGTTTGTGGAAGATTTTTTTTGGCTTTTTAGACAAAAATTTGTTCGGCCATACAAAAACGACCACAAATACATAGATCGAATATATTTTTGGTAGAAAAAAAAACTCTGCTGAGATGGGCAAAAGATAAAACACTTTTGGCAGACGCAGCTGCAGTTAATTTTTGAGATGAAGCTTTGACCTTTTTTTTATTTTGTATTTTTGGAGGGTCTGCCAAAAAGAAATATGGCTATTATTTCGACTACTTCTAATTTATAAGCAAAGAGCATTGTTGCCACAGCCAGCCAGCCAGCCAGCCAACCAGGTTGACTGTCTACTTGCCTCTGTCTCGGCCGCTGCCTATGACTCTGACTGTGACTTCAACTACAACTTAGAGCCGAGTACGTCTGCAACTGCTTTTGGTATGAAAAATGCATATATCATTGGCCTCTGCAACTTGCCGGCAGTTTGTTTGGGCCTTAACACAACACACACACAGTAGCCAACTGAGAAAAAAAAGGCGAGATATCAAAGCGACACACAGAGAGACAGAGAGAGAGAGAGAGAGAGAGAGAGAGAGAGATATGGAGATTGGAGTTAAAGATGAAGGCGGAGGTGACCAGGGCTATCGTGGGAAAACTTGTTGTTGGCTAGCATCTCGTGGCATCGGCATCGGCATCGCTTAATTACCCATTACACAAATGCTTAGCCAGAGTGGTTGGACGTTCGTAGGTTACTTGGTTGCTGTTGCCTGATTGTTGCTTTAAGCAACAAGAATCGCATTGCGAATCTCTTTTTCCTTTACTGTTGTTGTTTCTCTCTCCCTCTCTCTCTCTTTATTTTTGCGTCAAGTTGTTGTCGTTTTGTTGTTTTGGTTTTTTGCTTTTTTTTGGCTGCCATTAACGTAATTAAGACGCAATTGCTCAAGTCTTTCGCTTTGCCCTTTTGGCTGGACAACAACAACAACAACAAAAGTAACAACTACTACTAAATGTGTCATATTGTGCCTTTATGACTCCGACTCCAACTCCAACTTGACTTGACTCCGAATGTTGCAATGCAAATCGCCGTCCAAAATGTTAGACTTGGAGTTGAACAATCAACATCAGCTTAGCCATGCTAAACCTACAAATCATCCAGTTTGGCTGACCACAAATAGTCCATGGCCCGTAGTAGGCAGGCAGACAGGTAGACACGGAGAATGAAAGAGGGAGTCGATTCGTAGGCAGAGATCTCTATATTCGTTCCAGTTCCAGATCTCTTTCTTGCAATTGTACACATATGTATATGTATGTACATATGTTGTATATAGTAACATATAAAAATGTGCTTAGGCTCGCACACGGCATATATTTCTATTGCGGATTATGTAAGGCGTACCCCCTCTCCCGCCTCATGATATCACCTCCATCCTCACCTCTCTTCTTCTTGTCCCACGTCGTCTCTATTGCTCTGGTTAAACTTGCTTCGGTTTCATTTTCATTTGCACCAGCCTGGTCAACTCTTTACTGGCAGCAACTTCAACTGTTTTTTTGATTGCAACATTGTACACACACGCGACGTAATGAAAATCAAAATGAAAAAAAAAATGAAATTGTAATGCGAGTAAAAGTAGATTAATTCAATTAAACTTCAAACGTCTTAACTGACAGAAATAATTTGCCATAGAATTTTTCTAATCACAGACTGAGAGCGATAGAGTAACCTTTGTTGTTTTGAAAAGCAAAAACAGTGTTGAGCAGTATGAAAAAACTCAATCTCAGTGTTGAGAAGACTGCCTGCTGCTGGCGTACAAGTCCTGGGCCCAGTGTTGAGAAAAAGAAACAATAAATTGTCAAGCTGCTTCTAAAATGTAAACAACTGACTTTTAGAACAATTTAAATCATTAAGAAAACAAATAAATCTGGAAACAGGATTAAAAATATGCCCAATATGGGCTACTCTACACATCATGAGGTGAAAAATTGCATTTTTTTTTACTTTTAGCCTTGTGTGTAAGTTAGTTTCATATTTTTCAAATGTTTCATGTGCCAAATGACATATGTCCAAACACAGTGAAAAAACATGCGTAACTCTTGTCATAGGCATTGCAATGGATACTCAATCATAATATATACATATATATTCATATCATATCCATGGGCCACATGGTTACTGTTTGTCAGCAGCATTCTAAAGCGGCAGCCACTGTTACAGTCCAGCCAAGTGTGAAAACTTAAGTTAAGTTTTGCAGAACCATAAATTTACACACGCACACCAAAAAAACACACACTCAGACACATACAATATCTGCCTACGATGGATCTGACTCCTTTGGCTAAAGAGTGTCGAGGTGCCAATTAAAGCTACACAACTGAACTGAAAGATACCAAAATGGACCAAGTTAGGCCCAGAGACCTGAGTGTCATTTGATTCTGGCCTGGCGGCATTTTAATGCTCTTTTGACATGCAAGTTTGTCTTTTTTTCTTCGTTTTGTTGTTGGGTTCCATGCTGAGAAGTCGGCACAGTTTACACGAATCACCAGCAGCAGCAAAAAATAGCAACAACAACTATAGCAGTTGCATTTTTCAAACAACAACAACGGCATGAATACAACAACAACAACAACAAATAAATAAGAAGAAAAAATTACGAAATTTGTCGACTGACAAAAAGTTTGGAAAACGATATAAATTAGATTTACGATTTTGGTGCTCATTAAATGTTCACAAAGATTTTGCGGCCTTTTATTGTTGTTGTTGGCGTACAAATTTAGAACATGGCTGAGAGGGAAAAGTCGAAACTGTGCAAAATGCAGTTAATTGTTGTTGTTGTCACTAAATTGAATAATGTCTCAATTGCAGTTGCGAATGCAATTGCTTTTCATTTTTAGTTTTGTTTTACCACAAACCACATTCTTCGGCATCTCTTCAACTTTAAATACGAATTCATTCATGCAATTGTATAATCCAGTTATATTTGATCGCTTTTTCTTTTTCATTTGATAAATATCCTGGCACAGGCAACACGCAGCAAGCGGCCAACAGCTGCCGCCCAGCCAAGTGAAAGGCAAACATGCAACGCCCACTTCTCACTTGGACACTTGGTTGGTCGGTCAGTTGATTAAATACATATACATATATATATATATATATATTGTATAAACTAGATTATTATATAATTGTTACAATTTGACTAATTTGCCTGTAGAAAAGCTAGAGGAAAATAGAAGAAAAACTAAAGCTAAACGAAAGACATAGGCAACGAACTTGCTGCAAAAAAAAATTGATTCAAGCTAAATGAAAGAGAATCAAACCAAAATCAAATCAACTCGAACCGGTAGAGAAATAAGGAGAAAGAGTGAGAGTAAGATGAAGAGTTGGATTGGTCGGGCAACTACATTGCTGCCATTTGTAGCACAACACCACTGACCAACATATGGCACACAACCGGCTTCTCCGCCAACTGAATCGAGTCTCTATGCCTGTTATATGGGTCACACACCATATACATACATAAACATATACTTATAAACGAAACGAACAAAAAAAATCAAATCAAAATGGCACGTAGACGTGCGATAATCTCCATGCATCCACGAAGAAATTTTAATTGCCAATCATCACATCACATCATCGAATAAAATGAGCAATGGGCGACAAGCGCAACATTTGCAGGCACAAAATGCAATTTAAGCAAATGAGATTTCAGTCAAGTTAATTGCCATATAATTCTATTTCAAATCGAATTATTTTATGGCGATATATAGATCTATTGTTGCTAATGACAATCCTTAGCCCTCCTTCAACCTTAAGCTTGTACTAAAAGATTTCAGCAATCACTAAGTCGTTTTATTATTATTATTATTATTATTATTATATACGGTTTACTTATAATGTAAAATGAATAGTAAACTTAGCTTAGTGGCTGCAAAGGCCTTATAAATTTAGGCCATTATACACAAGATTCGTACTCCAGAAGATGCCCGACAAGAACACGAGGAATAGGTAATGAGAACTTTCTAAGGCATATATATATTGGATTATATTAGGTGTTTGGTGGACGTCGTGCATACCTCCTAGAGCCTTTTTCGTCAAATAAAACAGCCTTGCTTTCGGACAAAAATCCTAGGTACACCAAAAACAACAGTTAGGCATCGTGGCATGAGCATAATGATATTTGCATGCTTTTCTTACAACTTCTTTGGCCCTATCCATGTGATAAACGAAATTATGGATAGATATGTTTATGTAGATATATTGCGAAATACAATGCTACCATGTGCCAATTGGGGAATTCCTATAAAATGGACATTTCAAGAGGATAACGGTCCGAAACATACCAGGAAGCTCGCGAAAGATTGGTTTGCATCCGAAAAGATCGATGTTATGCTATGGCCAGCTCAGTCCCCAGATGTTAATCCGATCGAGGACTTATGGGGAAATGTTAAGCGGGTTGTGGCAACATGAAATCCATCAAAAAAAGCTGAGCTTTGGCAAATAGTTCAGGAGGCATGGTCGCAAATCCCCTTGAAGCCTTGTCAGGACCTCATTCATTCGATGATCCGCCGATGCGATGTCGGTATTTAAAAAAAAGGCTATACAACAAAGTATTAAACATTATTAAGTAAGAAGAACTAAAAAAATCACTTTTAAATTAAATTAAACTGTTTTTTTTTGCCTCCTTTGTAACCACTACTATAATTATGAACAGGCTCTTTTTAGTGCATTTCGCAAAAGTCATTAAAAAATTATAAAAACCAATGAAAAACAAACGGAATCTAATCACTATTCTTATCTTTATATCCCATTCTTTGAAAAATATGAAATAAAAATTTAGTTTTTAATGTTTAACATGTCGAAAAATTAATATAAATGTTGTAAGGTGATGCGCTACTATATTTTTGAACACAACTGTATGTATGTCAACCATTAAGTTAATACATATATTAAAGGATTCATTCTGGCTTTCCTACAGTAAATTCTACCAGGACCCAAATATTCAAAGTTAACCAAAACGACTGAACAAATAAACAATTTTAAAAATTCGAAAAAAAAAAAAAAATTTTATATGAAAGTTTACAGTTTTTTTAACATTCCACTTCAAAGTTGAATATTCATTTTTTTTATATTTTATTTTACATATTTTTTCTTCGTTTTTGTTGGCCAATTGAACAAATTAACTCTATTTGCAAATGATTTCGCTTTGAGAAATGAATTTTTATTTTACCAATGGGCACAGTAAAAACATAGTGGAAATCTAATTAATCAGCTTAGCTTTGCCCCATGGGAAGAATGTGAAAAATGTGTCTCGTATGTATAAAATTTATTTTTTAGAGTTCAATTAGGGCAATATACCAGATTGGTATAGCATAAAAATAAATGCCTAAATTAAGGTCTGCAAAATAAAAGTTTAAATCAAAAATTTCAGTGTGGACCTTTTTTTCTTTTTGATGCTGATAAAAAAGAACTACAACTGTAACTTCGAAAATAATTATTGTTCAATGAAAGACGTTAGTATTTCCTGAATGTATTTATTGTTTATTTATTTTTAAGCAAATAGGCACTAGCACATAAACTAGTGACTAATAGTCGTCGCAACCAACACATAAATTGGGTGGACTTCGGAGTGAGATTACAAAGGTAGAGATGGGGGCCAAAGACACAGCGATGCACACCCGATGTAGCTACAATTGGCATCTGATCTTACAAAGAATAATGCATTCCTTTTATAGTAAAACTAGAGAGCTCACCAGTGCATAGTTCGACATAGTGTTAGGTCAGCAAAATACGTTATATACATTGATAATAGCTAACTATAGCAGCTTCATGAACTAGGTCTTTATTGTTAACTGCTGACCATATCAGATCTACTTATGACTGATGAGCCATCGATATCTATAATCGGGTTACATACTAATCTTGACATATATTTCCATTTGTTCTATATTATGATTGTCTTATTGTTACCTTATTTCATATAATCTAAACACCAACAATTATTGAACAAGTCTTTTGTCCAGAAATAATAAACCTAGTTATATTCTTTATCCGTAACGCCCTATCACCTTTTTGACCTTACCTTCGAATCTTTGTGGCCGAAAAATGGAGACACTTTTTTACTCTTAAAATATAAATATACTGTTTTTTTACTGATTTCTCTGAAGTTCTGGGAATTTGTTTTGAGGCGTATGCATTCACTATATAGTCCGGAATTAGCATTAAGTTGTTTTAGGTTTTGTCTATATCGATTATAAATTCCTGGTAAATATTCACTTCAACGGTTTCTCTATTACTTTATTTTTTTTATATATCGCGAACCGATAAATTTCATTCAAAATGGAATTTCAATTCACACTCCATTTTATTCTTTGCCCGAACCTTTCCATTTCGGATTCTTTTGCCCCAGATAGTGACAGCAATTATTAAAGAATTTGTTTTTATGTCAATTAGCTGCACCTTCTCCCCAACTCGAAGCGCTTAAAAAATTCCATATGCGTAGAGTCAATTTCGCCCACCGTCAGTATAGAATCGATTAAAGTGTTCAATAACTTAATTAATACACACAAATTGAGGTTGCATATAAATTTTCAATGCAAATTGTAATTAAAGGCAAGTTCAACTCCTCCAAAAGCAAAATCACCGAAATAACAAACACCCAATTCCAAACAAAGGCAAGAAACAATAAAACTAAATGCCATTAATTAAACAATGATAATAATAATAATACAAGTAGTAGTAGTAGTTGGTAATTGGATGTAGAAACAACTAAAAAGTTAATTGACATTTAAGCCAAATTCATTAACAGCGGCTAAAACGCACGCAGCAGTGCAAAGAGTCGCAAGGTGATGATCGTGGGAGTTGTTAACTCTTAAATGGATTGGCGGGGGAGTGGGAAAGTAGGATGAATAGTGGCTATGGAAAATACCAACTGTAAGCAACTACTATAACTGGCCAAAAAAACCAAAAACCATAACTAATTGCATTGAATTTACCATGCACCAGTTTTCTGGAAGCATATGTGACTTTTTTTCTTCACATGCCCGACTTTACTTTGGTTGTTGTTTTCTCAATACCCTGTACTCTGTAGAGCATAAGATTAAAGAGTAAACGAGTATTCCAAACATTGGTAAAGTGATTTAGAGTAGGTTTTCTAGTAAAAATGCCATCCCTATTCTTATTTACAAATATTACTAAGTGCAAATGTCGCATTTGGCGTCCTTGCCCCAAACTGCCTGCCCTTAAGGTGTATCCTGGTCTCTATATACATAGGTACAAGGTATCTCAAAGTCTACGATCCCATATATGGGACTTTTTTGTATTTGCTTCTTGCCAACATTTGCATATGAGCTGCAAATGCAGCGGCGCCACGATTCTCCAATTCTCAATTCCCAGACTTAAGTTTGGTTTTTGGTTTGTGTCGCGCGGGGTTCATGTTGTTAGCGGCAATTACTGTTACATGCAGACGGGCCGGCATAAATCAGCTTAATTGCTATATTTAAATTCTAAATTTGGACTAGCGAGTGTCTTGGCCAGGTATATTTGAGATTTTAGTTTTGTAATTTATGCATGAGTTTATTTTTGCTGTCAACCAAGCAGGTGGCAAGTGTTTCAAAAAAAAACCGTCAGCCGATTTCAATGGCCATGCAAAGTAAATTAAAATACCCCGAAAACAAAAAACAACAAAAAACTAAAGCGATAAATAGAGAAAAGGAAGTCAATTACATATTGTGCAGTTTTAGTTAGTCACTTTACCAGACAGTTTAAAAAAATGTTAGTTCTTTTGTTTGTCTTAGTTGATCTCTCTTTGGGAAGATAGGTAGGTATATTTTATATTTGTAGGCAACAGCTTCTTTCAAATTTGCATTCAATCCTCTGACATATTTTGACGACTAGACTCTAGCTTTTTTAAATAAATAAAAATAAAACATATTTGAATTCTTAGCGGTCCTGCGGCATTAATTCGACGTTGCCACCATTTGTTTGACCTTATCGGTTGGAGTTGCATTCATTGGCTCGACGTTGGCACCAAAAAGCTAGGCAAAATTCCTGTACTAGGCGAATTGAGAGCCTCTTCGCTCTCGCCTTGCTTTGTGTTTTTGTTTCTCCCAGGGACGGGGAAATCGAAAGTAATAAGAAAATGTACAACTTTGACATTTAGCAAACGAACTCACAATAAAAAATAGTTCTTATTTGTTGAATGTTGAAATTAACATCTGGATCACATGGACGCAGGCGATGATGAGAAAAAGCTGTATGAAGAGGCCCGCAATAAAGTGAAACTGGGTGAAGAACTTAAGAAGGCGCTGATTGATTTTCAGGAAATTGCGGGGGTGTCGAAAGTCCAAAGGAAAATTCAACAGGAGCTTAAATTCTTGGATAAGGTAAAAACAAAAACACATTGGAAAACACACAAAACGAAAAGTGAATTTCTAAATGAATGGCCGTTTTCTTCTCAGGTGATCCGAACGAAAACATTGAAAGAGAACCACATTACGAGCAGCAATTTTGTTTACTATGAATTTCTAATTAAAACACTGAGATTGCAGCACGGTGTGGTGGACATAAATGGCGTTTTTCCCCTGGAATCACGGGATAATCCCTTGCGCGTAGATATCGTGGCTAACAACGGTTTAAAATGGGTAAAAGTTATAGCGAGGAACTCCAAATCTGTGGAAGATGCAGCCAAGGGTTGCGTCAGCTTTGGAGCACGGAGTGTATTGGATCAGGCTGAGGATTACTTAGAGGCCAGTGAGCTGCATTTCTGCATGTTTCAACGTCCAAAGATTGTATTTTATTTCTCCAACAAAATCGATGATTCTCTACATCAGCAACTGATGGAAATGGGTGTACATACAGCCTCATTGGATGAGCCCGATAAAGATGTAGATCAATATGCTACCGTGTCAGATGAACTAAATTTGGATGTGACCACAATGCTGGCTTATGTTAGTGCGCTGACTAATGGACGTTCCAATTGGGTGTTTAAGGAACCTCTGCTAAGCGAACAGGCGGAAAAGGAGCGTGCTTCGCCGTTGAAGCCAATGCTGGAGAAGATCTTCCATGGCAAGCGATTGGTCTGCTGCCAATTGGCTCACACTGCATTTCAAAATATTCTCACCCTCTTGGGCGGTCCGGGTGAAAAAGCCCGGGCTGCCGAGTTCATGGAACGCATTACAGTATATCCCGATGTGCTTGAAATTCCCGAGGAATTCTCTAATATACGATTTACAGCAAAAGTAAATGAAAGGAGCTTAAAGATTTTTAGCTTTGGCATGGCCAGACAAATCTTTACGGTCACCTCGAATAAGGCTTTTGTGCGTTCGGCCAAAATGCAAGGCATAAATGTTCCCGTTTTTGTGCATGCCTCCATTGCGCTCACGGAGAGCAAGGAGGCCACAGGCCACTCACTTGAAAATGAATAAAACTTTATTTGTATTTGAAAAAAAAATCGTAGTTGCTCCATTGAAGAATCCAATTTTGGCTTATGCTAGCAGTGAAAAATAAAATGTTGACGTTAAATAACAGCTGTTGTGCTATCTAGCCGTAAATAAGCTGAAATGGCAACACTGGTAATAGACACTTACAATCAGCTGTTGTGCAGGTAGTGCGCACTACGCAGCATATATGTACATACATATGTATATACAAAAGAACAAAATTTGACAAGAAAATGGATTGTGCACCGCTAAATTTGGTAAATTATTTTTCATAAATCACAAAAAAAAGTGTTTAGTTAATTGTACGATATAAATTGCCAGGCTCACTTTCATGAACGCCGGTCAGAGCGTTTCCTTCGTCACCATCGGTACGAGGAGGCCATCAAGGCATTGGAGACTTCGTTAATTTATCTGCAAGATGCTTACAAGAATGTCTCACTTCCCAAATCGAGGGAAATTCTCGACACACTCACGTTGGACTTCCAACGAAAGTTGCGCCAGCTTGAAATGCGTAAAACGCAACATGGACTGAATAAAATGAAGGACTTTGCTCCATTAAAGGAGACCAGTCCTATGCTGCCGTTGCGACCAGATAACTGCAGTGGCTTAGGATCTGCACAGTCGGTAGCCAAAGCCATAGATAAAACAGTGCAGGACTTTGATGCTAAATTTACTTCGACGTTAACCCCAAAAGCAAGTTCACCAAATTTAGCTGTGACAGACACACAGGCGGATACTATGTCCCGTAGTGATCCGCAGGCCAGCCAGACAGAAGAACCTGGCCAGTCAATGCTAGAGGGAAACGAAGAGCTCGACTTGCCTTTGCTGGCCCCACTAGAGTTGCCTTCCTTTGATTATAGCATGTTTACTAGCTCGTCGGCCCCTTCGCTAGCCAGTTACGCCGGATTGGCCGAGAGCTTTCAAAAGTAATTCTAAATCCCTAATTAAGTTTGTGATAAATAATACAATTAGTTCGTAGGCGTATACTATATATAATAAAAAGCTTTTATTTGGCCATTAGTCCTTTTAGAAGATCATCCATACTGGTCTCTGTTTCCACATCCTTCAGCAGCATAAGGACCTGGGCCTCCATCTCACAGATAATGTCCGGCTTGCTATATGTTATGATCAAAGTGTTGAATTGATGATGAACTGTGATGCTGGACTGCTGAGGAGGCACACCACATCTATCCAGTTCGGGCACTGAGATCACTTTGTAATATTTCTTGTTGCTGGTGCTGACCACAATGGCACGCTTTTCGGCCTGTGCTTTTACATTGTACACGTCCAGGGGATATGGCATATTACGTATACGCCACTCAATGTTCTTCTTAGTGATCCGTTTGGTCAATAGAGGAGCTGTATTACTCTCTCGCACAGTGAATTCGGCGCCAGCCACTGCATCAGAATCCGCGGCTCCATTTGACTTGTTGGCGCTCCAATTTAGCTGACGCGGTTCCTCGCCCAGTTCGATCTCCCATTCGGGCTCACCCATCAGTTGTTTACACTTGCGCCAGGCTCGACGCTGAACAATACCCGTGTCCATGTTATATTCCTCGCTCATTTGTTGGCCATCGGCAAATTTGTATAGCACCTTGCGTATCCTTCCACTAACTATGGAGTTCTTCTCGGCCGATTTTAAGCAATTTATCCAGTTTTGATACGACATCTCCTTGTAAGTAGAGGTAACTAAAACAAAATTTGATCGATGGCGCAAACTAAATAGATGTCACATTTCCCTGGCAACTAGATTGTCAGAGTGACCGTATTTTCAATTCATAAACTAGCAAGTTGACAGCACACAGCAACCCGGTATATACAGTTAAGTTGACGTGGCCGCCCAGCTCAGTCGCATCGAAAATATAGAAATTTCATCACAGTCGGAATAAATTTTATTTGATTCTATTTAAAGTAAGCTCTCCCACGGTATATTACACTGTCGTTTATAAATAGCCGTCCATAAAGAACGCAAGGCGCACCAAATAATTAAATTCTTCGAAGCTAATATACGCAAATTTCTATTGCAGACGGTCCAATTGTACATTGTACCCTATTGTAAAATCAAATTTCTCCAGTTAATTTGTGCATTTGCATTGGATTAAAAATGAGTTTGGTTTGGACTTTGATCGCCGGCTTTCTATATGCCGAGATTATAGTAGTTTTGCTACTGGTGATTCCCGTGGGCAGCCCGTACAGTTGGAATCGTTTCTTCAAATCCAAATTTCTAGCCATGATGGAGAAGCAGTCGCACATATATTTCTTCTTAATTATGGGTATTCTGGTCTTGTTCCTATTGGAAGCCATTCGAGAGATACGCAAGTATTCCGGATTTGAGCAGGTCGGCGATGTTCATCTCAATGTGGAGATGCAGCACAGCATGCGTCTATTCCGTGCTCAGCGCAATTTCTACATCTCGGGTTTTTCCATTTTTTTGGTTCTGGTTATTCGCCGTCTGGTTTCATTGATCTCAACTCAAGCCAATTTATTGGCCCAGAGTGAAGCGAGCATGAAGCAGGCCCAAAGTGCCACAGCTGCAGCCCGTTCTCTTTTGGAGGACAAGAACACCGATAAGGCCAAGGAGGCTACCGAGGACACAACACTAAATGAGGTGAGTTGGATTTTTTTTATGAATTTTTGGCTTTTGGAGCGAATCCTTGCAACGTCCTCCTCCTGGCCAGGCATGTTTAGAGAGCTTAGACCACACAGCTAACACCTAGAACTTCGGAGTTTCATTGACTACTACCAAAAAGCTGTACAAATATGGCAATACCAATGCATCTGCTCATACACAGAAGCACTAGATACTTAAAAAAAATGAGAAAAAACAATCCAAAAAATCTCTCTGAACTCTCTCTGAACAGTTGTCAAGCCTAAGGAAACGCGTGCAAGGACTTACTGCCAGGGTATCCTAAGATACTCAAACGCACATAAACATTCCCATCACCTTCCTACACCTACCTACACCCCACACCCAAATAAACCAAACCAACCACACAACCACATACACACGCACATCCAGCCTAAAATTCAAATCGAAATCGAACTCTTCCAGCTAAATAAGCTGCGTGAGCGTGTCCAGGAGCTCACCGCCGATCTAAACCGTGAAAAGAAAGACAAGGAGGCAGTTAAATCTCAGGCCGAGAGCATTAACCGTGAATACGATCGTCTTACCGAGGAGTACAGCAAGTTGCAGAAGCAAATCACAATTGGAGGAGCTGCAGGCAACAAGGATGACTAAGAAGACTAGAAATGGAAAGTGAGATAAGGAATGAGTCCAAATGAAAGAAAGGAAATAATGATAAGACTTCAAACATGGCGGCGGGGCATAGTCATACACTAAACCGAAAAGAAAAACTAAAAAATAACTAAGATTATAACGATTATGAATCGAAAAACACACATTTAAATGTTAATTCTCTCATACATACATATACATGTGCGACACACCCATTGATAACGGTTTACTGATATTTTGATCGTACGAATTTTATTTTGTTCGGATGGAAAATCATTTTTGCTTTATTATACTCTTTGTATTAATGTTTCTATATTTCCTAAGATCGCGTCTACTTTTCAATTAATATTCGCCACTCTGAGCATAAGCAAACAATTCTGTGGCTATTAAAAGAACAAGTATAAAACAAGACAATTGGAGTACGAATGTTTTTTTCTATGATTCATACTACAAAATGTATACATACATACATACACATGTGGACAGACAGCAGCTGGAAGACCACATCATCATGATCGTAGGTTTATCACTGCAGTGACGTCATGATAGATGGCAACAGGTTTTTAGCTACTTGATGTCACGGCAAACATCTACAGCTGATCGAAATATATTTGATGTGTCATAAAACATTTCATGTTGCCATTGCAATATTACGCATTAAGGGCCTGATGCAAGACTTAATTGGAATGCAATTAAATGCAAAGATCAGAAGATCAATCTCGCCTTATGCGAATGCTAGTCATCATTCAAGAGTTTGAACGGATTGCCTTTATCACTTTCCGCAGTTTGTAAAGATATGATGAGGAATTTATGTTGTTATTGGGGGGTGGGGATTTTTTGGTAAACTATTCCCACCAGAAACTTACAGAAAAACTCGGCGTTTTGGCCTGTACATAGTGCCACCATTTGGGTGGCATATATAAGCAGTCTCCAGGCTGTAGGAAAAGTTCATAAAATTGTACACTTTCGGCAAGGGGATAAGTCTGAAGATCTAACTTGGCTGCATCTATTTGTGATGTATTGCCAAGAAATTCGCTCTGATGGGGATAAAGTTTATCCGTATCTTTGGGCGACGCCAATATTATTTGTTTTGATCCAAAAACCTGACAAAGCAAATTATGCTTTGGATCATAATGCATCGGTGAAATGGTGCCAGCTGGTCCTAGCCAGGCTTTAATGTCCACATCCGTTGCAGAATCATCGCTACGCACCGTACAGTAATCCGGGAGACATATATCGGCCTTTAAGTCTGGTATCTGGGCAAATAGTTCATGCTGAGCTAGATATTCAATCTCTTTGGCTTCACCGTCGCCATTGAATTGGCGATGCAGAAAATCACGTA
Organism: Drosophila paulistorum; assembly: GCA_018152135.1. Lineage (NCBI taxonomy): Eukaryota > Metazoa > Arthropoda > Insecta > Diptera > Drosophilidae > Drosophila > Drosophila paulistorum. Next base: position 4,468,650 of record JAECXG010000606.1, on the reverse strand, counting down.
TTTTTACCAGTTGCTGGGACCACTCTTCACTTGCATAGTTGGAGCCAATCTCTATTGGAACAGTGCGATTGCCGGCGACTTTCAGTATATAATTTAAATTGCGCCACTTATCCATGGCTGGCCAATGATTCATGGTATTCAGCAGGAGTGTAGGCTGATGTGGCTCGTAACAAAGCGTTCGAAATTCATTTAAGCTTGGAGCATCTATTTGGGGTATATCACAGCGGTGGGAACAACGCTTAACAACGGGTAAAATAGGCAGCGAAGTAACGTCGTTTAAATACAAATCATCGTCTAGATGCTTCATTAAGGAAGTCTTCAACTCATTCCAATCGTCAGTGCAACCCAGCAGTTGAGCTTCATCAAGAATGGCATTGCACTTTTCTCTCTGCTCGGGGCTACTTATCTCCAGAAGTAGAAACAATATCTAAAAATACAATTAAGCAAGTTAGTTCAAAATAATGGAAAGATGGAAATAATAGACGTGCTCACTTTAAAGTAGCATCCCAACGCATAGATTTTTCTGACTGCCAGTGAAACATTGCTAAAATGACCCGTATGAATGCGCTCCCAGTTAATATCCACCAAGGCCTGTATCAGATAGCGAATTTCTTCCTCATTGGTGTCCGTACCATCCTTAGTGTGGTATTCCAAATTTTCTACGTAATCTGCAGCCCGTTTAAGTATATATCGAGCCTCTACATTATGCTGCAGAAGATCCCCGTCAATATCAACAAATCGAGGAAACAACTTGGCCAACTCCAAGATAACCGCTTCCATAGCCATATGATTTATTTCGATAACGATAATTACTGTCGATATTTTATGTTGCAATTTCCAACACTGACAGACTAGCCGGTAAAAGGAAGAAGGCTGGAATTAAATCTCAAATGGAACCGAACTGCAAGAAATCGAAGATGTCAAACAACAAATTTAAACAGCACAATAAAAAATATTTCCAGGCAAAGAAGCAGCAGGAGCTGCTACAGGTTGGTCAGCGCGGATTCTTTGCCACCTGCAACATCAACGAGAAAGCATGTGTACGCGAGTGTTACAACCTGCTCAATCACTACGCGGACGCTCTATACGGTCCGGAGAAGGCACCAGAGGAGAAGACTCCGGATCCCGACGACGACGACGATGACTTGGAGGCGGCTGCAGCTAAATGCAAAGAGACTCTCAAACATCGCAAGATGAGATTTCAAAACGTCAGCACAAAGACCAATAATTGCATATTTATACGCACTCTTTTGGATGATCCGGTCGCCTTGGGTAAACATATTGTCAACGATATAGCTTCCACAGGGGTATCCATGTCTCGTTTTGTACTGCGCCTGGTACCTATTGAAACAGTTTGCCGGGCCAATATGCCGGACATTGTCAATGCAGCTGGTGCTCTGTTTGACAAGCACTTCCTCAAGGAACCTACCAGCTTTGGAATTATATTCAATCATCGTTTCAATCAACAGATTAAACGTGATCAAATCATAACCCAACTGGCCGAGCTGGTGAACTCAAAGAATGTGGGCAACAAAGTGGATCTGCAACATGCCAAGAAGTCAATCATTGTGGAAGTACTCCGGGGATGGTGTTTGCTTAGCGTGATAGACAACTATTTAGAGTGCAAGAAGTTCAACTTGGCTGAGCTGGCGAATCCCAATGGGAAAAAAGAAGCATCGATTGATGATCCGGATGCAAAGCTACAAACCGTGCCTGATGAGCTAGTCTCAAAATCTGATTCAGAAGCTGAAGAATCTTCCTAACAAAAGAACGTTTCAATAAAATAGTCTAGAACTGTAATTTTCTGTTAATATTTGGTTTCCGTTTTAATGCTAACTTTGGAGCGTGTGTGTGTGTGTGTGTGACTGTGTATGTGTAGTGTTGCGTCCGGCATAGCCAAATCCGTATCCCTATCCAAGTGAGGTTATGTATCTATAGCTTAAACATATATAATAGTTTAGTATCTTAATCCAGTCATCTAGAAGATGATTTTTTTATCGGTTGCGCTTAAGCAAGAGTCCCACTGTTCCAGCAATTTTCTCATAGGCCATAAACATGAGAGCTGCAGTGAGCACCGTTTGCAGGATCTTGGCTTCCAGGCCACGGAATAGACCCCTCACTCCTTGATGTTGCAATATGCTGATCATCAGCTCCAAAGTGCTTTGGTTTGTTTGCTTGCCAGCCGCCGCCTGATGTGAGGTAGATGGGCCACCAGCAGCACCGTTATCCGCCTCCTTGGTGCGATGACGTTGCTTTGTCTGCACCAACTGCAACGGATATGTCAGCACTGTGGCAAAGGCTTTAGCGATCGCTCCGATCACAAAGAAACCCAAGCTTCCGATTTCTCCTCCAGTAAACGTCATAAGATTGCGCTTCAACATTTCATACATCATAAATTGAAGCGCCGGATTCGAGACCAACATCAGTGAGGGAATTGTGCCAGACCATAGGCCAGCCACACCTTCAGTTTTGGCCACATACTTAAGTCCCTCCAGTAGAGTCTTGTAATGCTTGTTAATCTCATCCGAAGTGCCGGCCACATTGCGCATTCGCAATCGCGTGTTGACCACCCAGAAGGGAGTGGTCGTAAATACATTTATTACTCCAGCTATGCAGCCAAGTAGCAGATCCTTAAAGGCGCTCTGCTGACTAGGCGAACCATTTGAAGCCATCGCTTTGAGGGCATGGAATGTGTAGAAATACACGAAATTCGAAATGCATAAACTTTGAAGGACAGGACCAAGACCTCGATACAATGCCTGAAATCCTTCACCTAGGACAATTTCTTTGATCACTTGCTTAGTGCTGCGCACCTCGCCGCTCTCTTCCACTGCAAACAAATAAGAATACAAATTACAAAATTAAAAAATATCACATAATTGCGTCCACACTTAAACATTATCATGAAAATGACAAAGAAAGATACAAACCTAATGCAAAACTGCATCAATTTTCAAACAGAATATACGATAATTTTGACTGCTTTGACAAATTATGGATATTAACTCGTAACATTATGGCTAAGTATAAAACGTTGTGTTTGTGGGGGTCAACAATTTGGTAGTTTTTTACTACTATGTGTGGAACATTGCGACTGTTCACTGAATCTACCTAGAGAGAGATTTTTCCTTTCGAAAATCTATAACTTTAATTCGCTTGAATTATAAACTATATATCTAGTGATCAAATTTCCCCTCGGTTACGAAATCCTCATTGATTAGGCTAATATGCATATCAGTAACCCTCAGTTGGATTAACGGCAGTATAAAAAAGGCCTAGAAACATTGTTGGGTTCCGTCGTTAATATATCAATCAGAAATTTCAATTTCACATGGAGTTTGACCTCTTCCCCAAACGTGGTGATTGGTATTTTTGGTGTGTGTGTGTGATCGCTTATCATACCTATTGAGATTAGTCTATGGGGGGAAGCGTTGGAGTGGATTTGCCATGGCATTCGTTTACCACTCAAGAGTAAACGCCTAACTTAACTTACATTGCAGACGCGAACGAACGGTGTCCAAGGGATAGAATGTGCTCATGGCTATGCAGCCACCCTGTATAAATGGAACATGTTAAGTAAAAATTAGTATGTTTTGACCTTTGATTTGAAATTTACATACATACATATACATACTTGTGTATGTATGCATGTATTTTTTAGTCCATATAGTACTCACCGATGCCCCAGAGACAGCATGCACCCAGTTTTGGTAACTAAAAATTTGACTTAACTTCGAAAGAGCAACCATTTTGCTTTTTGTGTGTGTTTAATTTTCGTTAAATGCCTTTATTTGTTTATTTAATGAATGGGGCGGTAGTAGGTAGCGTCCAGTGGCGTCTTCAAGCAGGTGATGACTGATTGACGCGCTGACCAGCCGGCATTAGTAGCTTAACTAAATTGCTCAGCGACGGCGCAGTCGACGTCCGCGCTAACGCCGCTTACTCGCAGTAGATTAGATTAGCGCTTCAGTAGGGGGTTTGCCGTGAGCCTCCGGGTAGAGAGAGAGATAGAGAGTTATGGAAGAGCCGTTGTGGGCGTGGGTCGCCTTGTTGTTAAATTCTCCAAAAATTGCAATTGCGTTGTTGTTGCAGGCAAATTGCAAACAACACGAAAGTTGCATTAGCTGCTCAACTAAATCCACACACTCCCGCGCCTCTAAACATATACTACCGCCTCCACCAGAGATTGTTGTCTATTTGCTTCACAACGTAAGTGTTGGCTAACGTGTCACAGCGTTTGCTTGGGGTGGTCTTTTGTCAATGTAATTTATAAGGATGGTCACATAATTCGAAAAAGTAATTTTATCTTTAAAATAAAAATATAGGTAATATGAATTACACACACACTATGATTTACTTGAAATATTTGAACTAAATATTCGAACTTTTTCAAATGTCTGTTTATCCCAAATATTAGAAGCCATTATAGAAATTATTTGGAATGTAACGATATTTTTTTTTATTTCTTAAGAATTTAGACTGCACAATATGGACATTACATACGTACTTACATACATATCTCTCCAATGACATTATTTTCTAGAGTAAATACATCTTCGTATTATCGTTCATTTCCTTCTCCTTCATTTCATATCCATCTCTTTCCTTATAGCACTTTGTGTTTTTTTATCTCTTTCTATTTGAAGATCGTCAATATAAATATTTACTAACATATGAAAAAATGAAAAAAAAGTAAATAAATTTCCATTAGAAGAAAAATAAAAAACACAACTTCTAGCTAACATTTTAACTGAACTCGGAAATTTGGCGAGTGTATTCAATAATATTTTACTTAATAGTTATTTCATTCTATCTTAGAATTACTTAAGAGTAAATAACACTATAGTAGTTGATCAATAAGGCACTTTTCCCGACGCGGTTCCAGACGCGGTTTTTTCATAAAATTAATGCCTGTTTCGCTGCTGCTGTTGAGCAAATCGGCTGCTTTTCGTTTTTGATTCTGCAACTTTAAACAATTAATGATTTTAGTGAAAAAAACATTTAACAAATTGATTAATCACATCCTTTACCTCGTGTTCCTCTTCAGTCAAGGTGGCGAATACAAAGTTTTTGGCCTTAGATGTATTTACAGAAACAGTGCCCGCTGTTCCATCAACATCTGTGCCACTTGCTCCCTTGGTTAGGCCTGCCAATTTGGTCAGAGTTTCCTTATCTCGGACAAGGAAAGAGCCGCGGACTGCCTTCGTTTGTTGTTTCTGCTGCATGCTGGCCACAGTTTTTGTGATCAGGAAGGGGGAACTTTTCTTAACAGTTTCCACTGTTTTCTTTTTAGCTGTGATGATGTTTAATTTCCGTATGCTTCCGGTGGTGTTGTTAAGGGCAGGTGAGAGGGGAGCAGGCAATGAGTCGGTTCCTTTCAAACCTTTCTCCAAGAGCAATTGTTCGCGCTCAAAACGTATTTTACGCCATAGATGTTCGTTTTCCTCGTCGCCGCTGCCCTCATTTGTGGCACCATTTTCCAGATTGCGTTGATCCTCCAGACTAAATCCACTTTCGGCGTTCTTCCAGCGAAATTGACGCTGTCGTACAGCTCCTTCATCATCTTCGATGAGCATCTCCTTGATCTTACGTACTTCTCGTATATCCTGGTCGAGCATTTTTCGTCTGTTTTCAAAGCGCATAAAAAGGATTATGTTTTATGGGAAATAAATAAGGATGAAACGAGCTACTATACTTACGCATGAATTTGCTCCAACTCGCTGCGCAATTTCTCGCGATCAAACTCATCTTCATCACCAAGTTCGATATCATAATTATCCATATTTTTCTCATCCTCATCGGCGGAACCCCATTCCGATTCAGAGAGTTCAGCTTCTTTATCCACAAAATTGGCAGCACGAATTTTACGATCCTTTTTAGTCATTTCCACCACAACTTCGTTCTCCTCGGAATCGTAGTCCACAAATGTTTCCGGCACTTCTTCAATCTGGTCATCAATATCATCCTCCTCGTCGCAATCTTCATCTGTTTCGCTGTCTTCGTCATCGGAGAAACCCAATTTGGCTTTTTTCTTTTGCCTTTTTTTGGTAAGTTTCTTTTGTCGCGGTTTCTCTGTTTCGCGACATGTTGTTTCCTCAGGCCCTTCATCGCTGGACAATATTTTAGTAGTGATTTCTGGCATAGGTAATGAATTTTGTTTTGCTTCCTGTTCATTCTCGGGCTGCTGTGTTGCAAAGCTGCCCGAACATAGCCCCTCTAGCTCATCTGGTGCTTCGCTGCTGGGCCTAAATTGTGTCATGGGTATCTGACTGATCAGGGGATCAGCTGCCGTCTCCTTTGTGCCGGACATTTGGGAACGGGGAAATTGTCCGGAGCATAGATCAAGCAATTCGTTCTCCTCATCGCTGGCTGTTCGCCGGACCTCTGTATCGAACAATTTGTGAGCGGATAACTGCAATTGTGTGGCAGTCATTGGAGCTAATGTTGTGTTGGGTTTTGGTGTCTGCAAGAGATCGTCTTCTTCATCGGAGTTGTCGTCCTCTTGGAAGGGTCGTATAATACGATTCTTCTTCTTAACAGTCTGGGTGTCGTCGTTTTCACTTTCACTGCTGCTACTAGTGCTTTCTTCTGCTTCCTTTTCTTCATCCACAACATCTTCGACATGTTCTTCTTCTTCTTGTGCGTCTTCTGGTTCATCAACGATTTCTTCATCTTCGTTAATGGCGATTTCTGTTTGTTCATCCTTATCTTCTGGCTCATATTCATCCACATCCATGCCTTCTTCATCATCATCTTCATCATATTCGTCACCTTCTTTCAATTCTTCGGCCTTTTTCTTGCGTAAATCTTCCAAGCGTTTCTTTGTGATCAGAGACTTCAATTGCTCCTGCATTTTAATATAGGCTGCACCTGGTTTCTGCTCCTTGTTGACAGGTTCCTCATCGTGTAGATGTATGTTTACCTTGGACAGTTCTAGCTTACCATGCTCTGTAGATAGTATACTATAAAAAAGATGAAGAGTATTTGTTAAAATACAAGAACAAAGAGTTAAAATGACATTCACTCACTTGACCGTTTCCGTTGTCTTGTGTTTTTTTGCCTCCCGTGTCTTAATCAATCGTTGAAGCAAATCATCGACGCCGGTAGGTTTCTTGGCAAACATATCGCCCGTGTCCAGATCAATGACCATATTGGAATCGCCCTTTATTGATGGACTCACATCTGAACTCTTCTCCATCTTTAAACGTTTAATAGCCTCGCTAATTTTTGGCGTGGCCGGCTTGGAGGGAGGCGTTATGTTAAGTGCACTTAAATCCAGCTTGGGCAACTCAACAACCTCAGTGATAAGGCATACTTTGCTTGGAGAAGTTATAATGGTTTCAGTTGGTGCTAGCTCCTTCTCTAAGACCTCATCCTTATGGATTGGTTTCTCCATGGCTTCATCGACTACTTCTGTATCCAATTGTAAGTTGCTCTCACTATCGACTATTTCATCCGCTAAGCCTTGATTTTCCTTAAGAATAACTGGCTCTTCACTCTCTGGCTGCATCTGCTCGTCTTCGTTCTCTGATTCAGACTTAAAGAACTCAGTTGCCTCCTTTTCTCGTTCATCCATAAGTTTTCTGCATAGGTTTAGAATGAATGTTAATCTTTATTTTCTATAGAAGCATACTTACGCATAAGCCTCCAGCTCATCGCTGGTCATGCGGAGTCCAAGAGATTTTCTCGGCTGTCTATTGGGCATGGGACTGCCACCGGCCATGGCCGTGGCCAGAGGCATGTTAATGGTGCGACGATTTAGAAACTCCTTAAGAGTCCTTGGCTTGGGCTGGTGATATGGCACACTAATGTGAGCCTCACGATGTAACCGTTGTTGCTCACTCTGTATAGCCTGCATCCCGTCGAGAGCCTTTTTGGCTGATGCCTATATAGAATTGGAATATTTAGCAATATGAATTTGGTTTTGTTTTCTAGGATTATCTCACCCTCATGGGTTTAGCTTTTTTAGGTTTCTCGCTGGGTATATCTGATGACTTTTCTTGACCTTCTGCGCCTTCTTCATCATTACTTTGGTCAGATTCGGATTCAGAATCGATCAGGGTATTCGGTTTGTCTTGTGACGGACTCTCTACGTCAGACTCCCCATCATCGCTGATTGATCTTTGTTTCAATTTCTTGGTCAATTTTTTGTTCCGCTTCTGTTCTTTGATTTCTTTTTGTGGTTGCTCATGCGGTTCCTCCTTCTCCTCCTCCTCACTATCTGTGTCGATAAGATCTGATATTTTCTTTTTCTGCTGGGGAACTAAACTGTCAGTTTTTTTCGCCTCAATCTGCTCCTGATCAACATCACTATCGGAATCAATTAACGCAGATATTTTCTTCTTGGGTTTCGGCTTAAACTCTTCCTCACTGTCCGAATCAATGACAGCAGATCTGGATTTCACCTTGTTGGGTATAGAAGGTAAAGCCTCCTCTTCTTCACCCTCCTTATTATCATTCTCGTGGGTTCCCTCGTTCTTTTCTGCAACTTTGGACACTTCACTACCATCTTCACCTTCACTATCCGACATCATCAAGCTCTTGCCACCAAGCAAATCTTCAACCGAAATGTTGTTTTCGTCTTCCTCCTCGAGCTGCAGTTTCTCCATAGACTCATCTTCATGTTCATCGTTTTCAGCTGTAACTGCAATTTCAGCAGCAGTTTCACTCATAGTTTTAGGTCAACAGCTCCAGTTGCAGTTGACAATAATTAAACAATACCACCAACAAAATAGCAAACTTTGTAAAATTTGAGTTCAACACGCATACAACTGAAACGCAAATGCACTTTTGGCGCAAAGAGTGTTGAGCAATGCTTAAAGTGCGCAAACTCAGCTGTCTTGAGTTGTGTCAAACTGGTCACACTGCCAAAACAAATGGTGGAAAATTTAAATTGTCAAATGTCGACCTTTGTCCCACATTTCCCCAAAGCAATACAACAATTGTTGAAAACTAATTTTTGAATTCTTTACATGATAAAATTGTATTGGATTCAATTTGGCTATTGTTGAATATTGCAGATATGAATATTTAAATGATCTCTAAATGTACATACATTCGAAAGCGAAAAGCCAAAGGAAATTTTTAATTTGATTTTCATAGTTATTCAAATGCAAAATCCAGTTAAATCAAATACCGTGAAGAAGTCTAATGCAACTCATTCATCAGCTCTGGCTCGCTCGCCGCTTGTCAGCCCGTCAGCTCGTCAGTGCGTATTTAATTTCGACTAAGGCGCTGCATCCACATCCAAATCCACATCTCCATTCCCAACTCCATCTCCATTCACATCAACCTTTTAACAGCACAATCGAAAGTAATCGCCCAGACACATTTACATATCACTTATACACACATACACAGAGAGATACTTTTCTACACTCACCTTACAGACATACAAATACCTACATACATATGTATGTAGTATAAATATTTCACCTGTTCTCCTTGTTATTGTTGTTGTTGTTGCCGCTTGTTGGGTTAGCGAATTGTTGCAGTTGGTTTGATTTTGTCTGTCTGCGATGCTTTCTCCGCATCTCTTTCTCTTTCACAGTTTTCAGCTTAAAAGTTTTGGCTTAGGGTCATTAAGTAACCCGGTACCTACACTGCTTGCCCAGCCCCCTCTGCTTCTGCTGTTGCTGCCGCCGCCGACGTTTTCGTAGCCGTTGCCTAATGATTACGCTCAATAAGTATCAGAGTATATACATATATGTACATTTATCTATCTTATTTAAACCACTAAAATGTAATTAAAAATAGGTGAAAAAACCATACGAGTATCATTAGGCATCATTTCAGGCTTTAATATTCAATTAACCATGTTTATACCCTGCAACTCATGGGGCTTAAAGGCTATATTAAAGTCGTCAATTAATCTAGTCATCACCTTTCGTTTGTATGATCAATGAAAAACTGGAGCAGCTATAGCTAATCAAATTTAGTAAGGGTACCCACATCAAGTTTCTTTCAAATTTCCGAACCGGTAATAAGAATACATTTTATTGGTTATCACAATATTTAACGTATCGGAATACATATAATTCAATACACAAATACTATAAATAATAATATTGCCCTAGTTATACTTAACAAACATTAACACTAAATTTCTTCAAAAGATTGAAATTGTGATCACCAATTAATCGTATACAAGACATCATTTTCCTTTGCTTTTAGAATATAAATTAATAATGCATTTATTAATGAATTGAGGTGCAGGGTACAGTAAAAACGACAATCGACTTAATTTTCAACTAAAGCAAAGGCTTAAGTCCAATACAAATATCAAATAAAAGATAAAAACTAATCGAACCATTTTTAAGGGTGTCAAATTCCACAACCTTTTCACTTTTAACATTCAATGTGGCATTCTGAGATCATTGTCTCTGCCACATATTATACATAATCGAATTAGTCGATTTGACATTGATTTATGCATTAATGTATGAATTCAGATTTGGAAGAAATGCTCAACGGTTGCGCAATCGCAGATCGAAATCAAAAATTAAGAAAGAAAAAAAAAACCCAACAAATATCTAATACGGGCATATACAAAAATGTTAACAAATGTTAGAAAAGAAAGCTTGGTCTCTCTTTTTGATGAATATTTTTATTTCCGCTTTTGCAAATAATAATAATATGTAAAATATATTTCTATTGATTAAAATGCAAAAACAACACAAACATTGTCGATTATTGTAAAAATTTACATTCTATTAGCTTAACGATGTAAAAAAAAAGTTATGCAACTGCAAATAAAATCGTTTTACTTATATTACTTTAACTCTTATTCATAATATGACCTTTTATATTATTTTAACTGTTATCGGTTCAGATAACAAAGTCAGCACACAAAAGGGTAAGTAGGATTTCTGTATAGCTATATCAAGAACCACCAAGTTCTATCATCAGCAGACTTTTGTAAAGAACTCCAGAATTGCAATGCCAAAACTAGTTGGGAATTCAAACTAGTTAAAGCGAAAAAACATTGGCAAAGCTTACAATATCAGAGTCGTGTGCATAGCTCAAACAATATTGTTCTATTAAATCTAAATGTATAGGTATAAAGACAATTTTTCGATACAATAGACAAACAGGGAAGGAAAAATCTTGCATTTTAATCATGATGGATTTTTACTCTTTAGTCTATAATTTTTTGTTCTCATGAAAATGTTTCCTGATTTTGGTACAATGATTAACTTAACGTTCAAAGGTTTTTCAATGATTTTTATTATTTATTATGCAATATATCAGTATTATGTGTCCATAAATTAATCCAGCTTTATATGGTTATATGTATATGCTGATCAATTAATCTGAAGGAGCGAAGATCTTTTAGTAGAGGTAACTTTCTGACGACAGATATTGATCTACTTTTATTATGAAATTTTTAGAAGCCCTAAACATTAATGTTTATATAGTCGTCGGTGTTGTAGGCTTTACCAACTTTTTTCGCTTCATTTAGTTGCTGCAATTCCCAACTAATTCTAGCGTTGAAGACATGGTATGGCTATTGCAATTCCGGAGTTCTTTAGCAAAGTCTGCTGATGATAGAACTTGGTAGTCCTTAAAATAGCTAAGTATACAGACAACCTGCTCACCTTTTTGTGTTGCCTTTGAAATTTAGCCGGCTAAATTGCAAGGTTTGATTTAAATTTCAAATAGGTCGTAATCTAACCAGATTAATGTTTATATATAAATATTATTTCGCCTAATTAACATTTCAATCAAAATATGGGTTTTTCTTTATTAACTAGCAATACCTTTAACTCGTCATTAGGCTAAATAATGGTTAAAGAACAATTTTTACAAGGAGAATTACGTTTTCACTATAGAAAATCTTCCAAAGTTCTTGTAAGTTTCAATATGCTGAGTTCTTCGACAGTATCTTGCTTTTTTTCAGGTGACAAATTATCAACTATTTCACAGTCTTAGATCCGCCACTGAACATTTAATTAGTGAATCTTTAGCTAAGTGATTCCGTTTTGTTACACTCAAAACAAGTTGGCGATTTTAGATTAGCCAAAGATCCTTTGATTATCTCTTAAGATATGAGATTGCAGGCATAATGACAGAGCCATTTAGCTCATAGCACATGGTAGCATTTTTATTTTTGGAAAATATTTTATGTATCTTTAAGTTTGGCTTGCGCACCAATTAGCATATAAAACTTTTGTCGGCCCGTTCGAGCCGCACAATTTCTCTTTCATTTGCCAAAAAGAAAAAGAGGAAAAAGACGAAAAAAAAAAAACTGTTAACTGTTTTGTCGGTCCCGAACTGCTGCTGCTGCTGCGTATGTGTGGTAGTTATAGTTGTTGGGGCTGATGTTCGTTCGGCGGGCATCTTTTCTCATATCTGTAGCACAGATTTTGCTTTTGGTCATTTACGGTATTTCTGCGCCTCGTTTTTAGCTACCTAATTTGCATACGCAGCGCATGGACAAAGTTTATTCCCACCTCCCTGCCCCTCTCTCTCACTCTCTCGATCTGTCTATGTCTGTTAGGTCCAAACGAAAGTGAAAATCGTTGTGGGTAAAACTAAAAGATACAATGCTAACTAACTGACACACACATACCATATGGACCCATGGACCGAACTTTAGGTTGTAATTTCTAAAGGTCTTAACTGAATGAATGTGTGTTAAATCAATATTGTTGACATCTTAGGGTTTTATATTATAGAAATTGGATTTCAATCAGAGCACAACAATGCTTGATCGATGTGAGCCTTTTTCGCCAAGGCCTAAAGAGCTATTTTTAGAAACTCTTAACACTTTCTGAGTGGGCTGAAAATGAAACTTATGCAATCTTAAGGGGTTTTTGTTGTCGTTTCTTTTACAATGTTTACATTTATGTGCAGTATTTAAGCAGAGACTTTCTTACCTGTGCATCGGGACACACTTGGCATGTTGTTGTAGCTGTTCCTTTTAGCCCCAGACACGCCTTTGGCTCTCTGTCTGTGTCTGCCTTTTATTCGGCTGGTTTCTTTGCCTTATTTTTTGATTTTCGTCTTATTTATTTATTTTTTACCATTTTGGTGCTCTGTCGCTTGATTGAGATTTCTTGCCGTGTTGTTCACTGTTAGGAGATGGAGATTTTTTGGCGAGTGAAAGTGATATATGGCGCATGACTCAGGCTCCGGCCACGCTTGCTCGGTTGTCATATGCATAAAATAATAATTAACCGGCGTTTATGCAGCTTCAAGACAACATACAAACAAAAAAAAAAAAAAAAACAATCTTAACAAAAACTATGACTAAAGGGCGCAGCCATCACAAGCGAAACCGAAACCAAAGCGCTAACTAAAAATCAATTGCCCAACTACACCGGGAGAAATTGAACAAAATCCTTAAATGGAAGTCCCATCCCAAATGGAAAGGAACCGCTGGAAGGAATTCAATGAAAATGAACGTAAACAAATATCGCAAACACAACTATTTCAGTACTAACACTTTTTAAAACCAGAGATTGTCCAGATATTAATTTAGTCTTTTAATAACCAAATGAACCTTTGTTATTAGGCGGCTCGAGATGAAGCTTTTGAGTTAGATTTTAAAATCATAGGATTATTTGTATAGCTATTTCAAAAATTGTGGTTATAGAGGCTGTATTTGCTACAAAAATTTCAAAATTGTGATGGCTTTACGACACCGTTATCACCAAAACTAGTTGAGAATTACCATCAAATGAATCAAAATGCGTATGAACTAATTTCTCAGCATACCAAAAGCATTTTTGTTTAGTTCTTGGTGTTATAGAAGTTATACACATAAAACTAATAATAATGTATAGAATAAACATGGCATTGCCTTTTCTTTCCCAGACACTTGGAACGTGAATTCATAAATATTTCCGAATATATGTATATCTGGCCATTTCTTAGCACAACGTCCTTTGACACGTCCCAAACTATAATCTTACAAGATTGACTATATCATTTTTGGTTTTGCCTATCGTAGAATTGTTTAATCTTCGGCAATCAACACAACGTGACCTCCATGATATACGATAATACCTTGTTAGCCTCGACTCGAAGTATACACTAGGTTTTATTTTCGATCTTTATCGGTGATCGTCTTCAGGAATATATTTTAGACGTTTTACGTCTGTTTGGTTCGACGTGGAGCTTCAAACGCTTCAAACATCTTTAAAAACAGTGGAATTCGATTAAATAAAAGTTTTCTTTAGCCTCTGTTTAAGTCTTCGAAACGTAACTCCATTTTTGGTATCAAGCCCGTGACACTATTAACACCAACTCATATCACACCCTGTATTTCCTCGGAGTTTTGAATTGAATTATTTTAATTTACATAACAATATATGAATTGGGTAAACAAAAACCGGACCTTTCAAACCTTGCGTATAAATATTCCCAGTTTTGAAAATAATTTCGTAATTTCAAGCTCTCATTTGTTAAAAAAAAGAAAAGAAAAAGAAACTAACTTTAATTTAATTGCAATTTTCAGAACGAAAAATCATTATAATTTCATTACAAAAAAATTCCACTATCTCGTTGATTAAAGAAAGACCATGGACGGATTCCAGAGAGAAGTCCAACGGATCTGGACACAACCGTAATATCGATTCCTTGAGTCACTATACCCTTGCAAAAAGGGTATATTAATTTCGGTCAGAAGTGTGAAACGCATAGAAGAAAGCATCTCCGACCATATAAAGTATATAAATTCTTGATCAGCACGACGAGACGAGTTTAAATAACCGTCTGTCCGTCTGTCCGTCCGTCCGTTGGTCTGGATCAGCGCAAACTTCTCCTAGACCGTAAGAGCTACAGAAATTTTGCATGTAGGCTTGTATATAGTGCACAGGTTGTATATCTTGGATTCAGCCGGATCGGACCGGATCACATACAAACGGCAAAGTGACTTTTCACAATAACTTCGTTATTTTCTAAGCTAATGTCGCGAAATTTAATATTGGTGAGTTTTTACGTCAAGATCGGGTAACTATATCATATACATAGCTCCCATAGGAACGATCGGTGGAAAACAATGACTTTGATCAATATCTTCGTTATTTCCTGTGCTAAGATTGTAGGCCGTTCTTTCGCAAACATTAGGCGTATTTTTTTGGTTCTCCTTGCGCCCAAACAGTAAATCTTCGAATTTATTTTGATAAATCTTTATACTAAAAAGAATTGCTTAATGCTTCTTCTAAAAACAAACCCTCAAATAGGTAGGATTTTGTGATTGCTCTTGGAAAAATATTCAATGAAAACAAAAGGGTCTTGTGGCTGAAAATGCCTTGTCTTCAGTATGAACTATAGTTACATATAGTAATTGATCAATGGCAATTTTGTATTTGCATTTAATGAGCTTTCCTCACAGTGCAGCTTCAGTTCAACTCATTCATCAGCTCATGAAATAATAGTCATATATACTCGTTTGTGTCTACTGTCAAAGCTTCTTTGCCCTCAATGAGTACCCTGCACTTGCCTTTGTTGGTGTGCTCTGGCACCTTCTCTTAAGTTCATTGTCTTTAATAAAAAATATGAGTTAAGGCTGGGCAATGCCAATGGAATGGATAATGTGTGTGTGTGTGTGTGTGTGTGTGTGTGAGGGTCTCCAGCAGAGTCACAAAAGAAATGGAAAGTAAAGTAAAGGGTGCCGCGAGAGCTCGTTGACCGGACCATAGTGGGACTTGCATAATGATTGACATCGACATCATTTGGGTGCTGGGGCCTCATGGGCATGGGTATGGTGGGGCCGGATTGAGCCTGGGCTGGTCACAATAAATAAGCCACTTCATATTATTATTTTTATTATTATTATTGTTGTTAATAAACAATAAGAGCCCAAATTGTGCACCGTTATAACTGCACCAAGCTATTTGTGCAAAACTTTTATTTTTTTCACATAACTGGTTTTTGCTTTTTGTTTCTTATTTGTTTTTTTTTTCCGGCGTTTTTGTTTTATTCAACAAAACCAGCCAACATGCCACTGACTGAATGAAAACTAGATAGTATTTTGATGCGGTCGTCTTTAGTTGTGCATTTCTTCTATTGAAATGGAGAAAAAGAAAGAAAAATAAATTCAACACATCACATGAATAACATTCATTTGTAACAATTTGATGGAAATGTGTATATAACTATAGCTATGTATATGTACCCGACACTTTTGGAAATACCAACGGTTTTTACTTTTAGTATCTTTTTAGCGTCATTTAACTATCCTATCGATGCAACCAAATCTGGATTATAATAATGAACGTTTACTTATTAAGTAACTACTGGACTATTTTTGTTAATATTGATTGGCATGTACATATGTAATTCAGCTAAAATTATATGGCTCCTCTTATTAACCTACTCATGAGTGAGTGAGTGAGTGAAAATGAACAATTGCCTTCAGACAGCGAATGAGTGAACACGTCCACCAAATTGTTAACTAGTCCACTTTTTGACTCGTTTGACTTGTTCACTGCCTAACTTATTCAGTTGATTACTGTTTGTTTGCTCTCTCATTGGTTCACTCACTCACTTGTTCATCGACTCACTTAATCAATTGTCTGACTTAACTGACTTAACTTCCCTGTTTTTATACCCTTGCAGAGGGTATTATAAAATTGGTCAGATGTTTGTAACGCCCAGAAGGAGACGTTTCCGACCCCATAAAGTATATATATTCTTGATCAGCTTGAGAAGCTGAGTCGATATAGCCATGTTCGTCTGTCCGTCTGTCCGCCTGTCCGTCCGTCTGTGCGTATGCGTTTTACTCAGCCATCTTAAGAGATATCGGGTTGAAATTTTTTTTGGAGACTCTTTATTACCTGTGTGAGATAAAGTATGAAAATCATCGGGATCGGACTACTATATCATATATTGTTTAATAATCATTAAATGTGTTTTGAATTCAGTAGTTTGAAAAATATTTGAGCATATTCATAATACGACAACTAATGCTGTTGATGTATGAAATTTCACTTTTCTTATCGAATTAAATATAATAAAGAACTGCAAGGGTATATAAACTTCGGCAAGGCCGAAGTTAACTTCCATAGCTCGTTACTTTTAAAGTCCCTCACCGCAGTCAGGATATAATATTTTGATCTTTTGCTAAAGTGATAGGTGAACTGCCATACAAAGTTGAAAAAAAACTTTACTATCTTAATGAATCAATGAACAAGCAAGTCAGTGAACAACTGGTTGAACAAATGAATAAATGAGTAAAAAATGAATTGAACTGGTTTATGTTTTCTATTCTCCAGTGTCAAACGTGACATTCGAACGCATTCAAAGTAAAAAAATATCCATAAAGCTAACTTGAAATACCATTACAGTGCGTGGCAATAATATTTTTACATGTTCAAAATTCTTTTGAACTTTCATCTGAAATTGAATTTCATTCAACGCATACGCACCGACGGACGGGCAGACGGACATACGGACATGGCCATATTGACTCGGCTTCTCATTCTGATCAATAATATTAATACTCTATGGGGTCGGAAACGTCTTCTCTGTGCGTTACAAACATCTGACCAACTTTATAATACCCTCTGCAAGGGTATAAAACAAGTTCCTGTTTTCTAGAAAATCTAAATAAAACGAAGTATTTCGAATCTCCCCTCAATTCGCCTCCCGAAAAACGGCCAATAGTCTCAGAAACTAAGAGGTCCTAAATCTCTAATTGATTTCAATTAATATTTAAATACCAACAAAATATTCTGTAGCTCACCTAACAGTAGCCTTAACTTAGGTACTTGGACTTTTTAGATTAATGTATAAACCCAATCCTCTAGTTTTGTACTATTTCAAACAAATTCCCCTGGTTAATATCGAGGATGACCTTTTCAAATGAATTTTGTTTGCATCTTTTCCAAGATCTCATACTCATGAGAGAATTTCCACTACTAACGAAATGGATTTCGTCATAGTTCAACCATTGCCTTGCTCAATTTACAAATTCTACCTGAATTTTGGTAGTTGCCCAATTCTGTTGGTGCTTATAATACTAACCCACATTAGTATGATAGTGTGCGCTCCCCTACCCTCCCCTGCCGCTTCGTCGCCGAGATGTAATCAAATGCGTCACCAAAAAAAGAAAAAAGTTTAAAAACATTAACATGCCGAGCACGTCCCTGACCCAATTCCACTTTGTGTTGAATTCAAAGCGTCATGATATGAGGACCAACGTCATGGGGGATTGTTGCCTTTGCCATGCGAGCTGCGTGTGAATCACACCGGATCTAGGTACATACTTATATGTACCTAAACCATGCCGGATTGCCCATGCCCATGCCCAAACGAAATTGAAACCTGGTATAACAATAACTCAAAGCGGAACTTTCGATTTCTTTCGATTTGCGGGTGTGTCTGCGTCCTCTGTTTATTACTCTTCTTCTCCTACGTACATACCTATATCATCATCTTTTGGGCCTCATCATGATCATCGCATGGCTAGCCACGATGCGTATTGGACAAATGGAAAGTACGATTAACTTTCTTGGCATGGGGTTGAAATTGACATAGATAGATATTTTAGCATTTCGTTAGTTGTTTTTTTTTCTTTCGTTTTTGGGCATTTCTTGTTATACGCTTTGCCGTGCCTAATGCAAAAAAATCAAACAATTTTTTGAAACAACATTTTCGTCAACATTTTTTCGTCATTTCATCATCGAAAATTAACTTTGTACACAATAAGAGAGTGGCACATGACACATTAGAGCTGAAAGTTGAGCAAAAAAAAAAAATAAATAAACTATTTGCCAGGAAAATTGGCACAAAGTTGTTGATTATTTTGCTGTTGCTTTTCTTTTTTTTGTGATTTTCAATTATGCAATGCAAATTGCTTAGGGGGTAAACTTAACTAAGAAAAAAAATGATTTAAAATTTGTTCATAACCTTGTAGTCAATTTGGTATATTAAAATGCATTTGCAGTCTTGAAATCTAATTATTAAGTCTTTCATTTAACAGATTATTGAAATGTTGAAATGTAAATGACCTCAATGATCAGTGTAATCTAACTCGAACAATCTATAGGTATGGTATGTATTAGTAAAGAAAGTGTTTTAAATTAAACAAACGTACTGTGAAAGACAAACAACAAAACTGGGGAAAGGGCTAAAGAGTTAATAGAAAAGAAATGTCATCCTTTTCAGTTTCAGTTTTAAAATCTAAACCTAACTACTTTCAAACATTTCTAATTTCTTTTAATTGATATTTAAACTCTGATTTTCGAAATTTGGCATTTGCTCAAAACAAAAAAACATTTATTATTATGATAATAAAACGAATTTATATGTATATCGATTGTGTTTATTATTTTTAAATCATAAATCAGAGTTTTTAACTTTGTAGTAGTGAAAACTCACGGTTCAAGATGAGCAGCCTGAATATAGGCATCACTATATAATTCAATTGAATATTATTCTTGGTTATCTGGCGCACCTTGCGTATACGTTATTATTGACAAATTAATGGCAGGGCGTTCAAATCTGCAAGTCCGCTACTGCCTGCGCTTATAGGGACTTTGTCCTTACTAGATGGTTGATGTAGTAGCTTTTTGAAGTGTATTCTTCTTATACTCATTTTTACATACACTGCGCGTCATCAGGTTAGCGCCCCCCTTACACTCACCGTAAATGTTAAATATTTTCCAAACCGTTTGGAGTAATTGACTGAAATTTTTTTACACCATAATTCAGTGAATTCTCTTAAAAATAAGACAAATTTAAATATTGAAAGTTATGAGATTAATTTATTAGAATTTTTCTTGAAAGAAGTATGAAAAAAGTGTTTCGAAAATTTGTTCATCAGGTTAGCGCCATCAGAGATAGGTCAAAAAATATAAATCTTAGTGAAAGTAAGACACTTTTTTTTTAGTTTATAACTAAAATACTTAATTTTATAGTTAATTTAATAGACCTTCCTAGCTAACCAGACATTCTCTATAATATTTAGGTCCGGCGAGTATGGGGGCCATCCAAGCACTTCTACATTTTGGCTCTGCATCCACATTTTGACGGTCCTGGCGGTGTGTATTGGGGCAATGTCGTGCTGGAAATACCACTGCAAATTCCCAAATGTATTTTTATTTGGGGAAATTCTGTTTTTAGCACGTCCTTGTAGTTCTCCGCATTCATTCGCGATGTCAAAAACTGCAACTCGAAGGTTCCGTAATAAGAGATGGCTCCCCACACCATTACACCTCCGATTCGACTGTGCAAACGGTCCAAATGATGGTCCTCTTTACGGAGATCGTGGAAATAATAATTATACCCATCAGGGCCTTCAAAATTAAACTTTTTCTCGTCTGAAAAAACGACATACTTCCATCGGGAAGTCCAATCCATATGGGCTCGGGCAAAATTAAGGCGAGCTTCTTTCCGCAGGTAATTAAGTGGCGGTTTCTTTTTTAGTTTCCGTCGCTGCAAGTGTTCAGCTTCCCGAATAACTCTTAGCACACTGGATACACTCGCTTTTACATTAGTTTTCTCCTTTATTTTAGCAGCCGACTCATGCGAATTTGATGCTTCCCGTAGAATTCTCCGTTTATCTGTTTGGGAAACTACTCGATTGTTTCCCCCTTTATAGTTCATTCCGTATTTCTCCTTATTTTTAAGAAAATTTGATATAGTTTTCCTGTGCCTGCCAGTTTTTTCGGCAATTTTGTGCACTGACAGGCCCAATTCCGAGTAAGCTTCAATCTTTGATTTTTCTTTCACTGATAAAATTGATTTTTTTCCCATATTAAACGGTAAACTAAAGAAGGTACTTGTGATACAAAAAAAATTTGGTGTCCGTGATTGCTAGATTAAGCGAGATAACTAAAATTGCATTTGGGGGCGCTAATCTGATGACGCACAAAAAGGCCAAGCTTTTTCGTCGAGAATAAAGCAAAACGCGAAAAAATATATAACGGTTCTTCTAAGAAGCTTTCTTCTTTTGCCATAATGATCACAAATGAGTATTGTAACAACAACAAAAAACTTTTACGAAATCCAGTGCAATGGGAAAGTAAAAATTAGAAAATACATGTAGATAGAGGGGTGCGCTAACCTGATGACGCGCAGTGTATATGTACATATTTTGTAATATAACATAATTAACATCAAAATATGCTTTCAAAATCTTCAATGCTTACAACTTGTTTTTGATAGTCATAATATAGGTAAATACATCATCAAGACAGACTTTTCTTCATTTGACAAGAGCCAAAACAAAAGACTTTGGCAACGAACTTGTTTATACGTTCGTTTTAATACCCTTTTAGAAGGTACTACAATTAGTCGGAGAAGAAAATGTTTCCGATATCAATAATTATATAGATGCTTGATCAGCATAAGCAGCCGAGTGCGTTATAACTTCAAAACTTTAATTACATGGCTTGTGCAATGGAATTTTCTAACTATTTAAGCCTGATCATTGCTTAATCCAAATTAAAATTAACAATGGATCGAAACCATATAGCTTAGAAACCATGGAACCATGGAAAGTGTATATGAACTTCGGCACTGGCAAAGTTGGCTTCTTTGATTTTTAATAATATGAAAGTGAATTTATTTGATTGTTTTAACCATTAAACGGTTTGTGTGATAAACAAAAGTTGATTTAATTAACTAATTTAAATTATTTACGCTCTGCCCCACACACAAAGGTCATTCTAATGTTTATTTCTCCCATTTTATTTGGCCTAATGAAGAAATCTGTCTGTCAAGACTCGAAAATATATGTATATGGAAAATGTCCCGTTAATATGATAAATAATTGTGCATCATTATATCATTATTAAATCGATTGCATAAGCCCCACAAAAGGGTAAAGTCATAATTTAATTTTCCAATGCATTGACCAGAATAATAAGCAATGGGACCAGCTGCCAAAAAGAAATGCCGTTAGGTGAATCAGCCAAAGACACAAAAACGTCGTCGTCGTCGTCGTCGTCGTCGTCCCTTGGTGGAATAACAATCAAAATTAGGCAATCGTTGAGATGTCAGCCACGCATTCAACTACATACAACGTCTACTCGGGCTTCTACGTCACCAGTTACCTTGACTTGGAATGGGTTTGCCAAAAAACAAAAGGCCCACAGAAAGCGGTCTGAAATGAAAAGTTGCCACAGCAAGTCGAAGTCGGAGAGGTATCACCGAGCACCAGCAGCAGCAACAAGAGGTACCAAACTTGTACAAAAATCTACCCGAAAACGGCATATTTTGCATTTTACAAGCACTACAATGAAGAGAGAATAGCTCTCTCTCTCTCTCTCTGTCTCTGTGTGTTTGTGTGCTTGTCTCAATGTCTCAGTGGGTATCTCTTGACTGACTCTCTCAGTTAGCGTTCGAGCGCAGCAATAGCCAACAAGAAAGGGGTCAAAACTTTCACGCGATATAAAATCTTGCTTACCGATACTGCCGGGCCGCATTTTCATTTCAACGTTGTGTGCGACGAGTTGGTCTTCATTATCTGCGCTGTGTGCCTTCTCCTCCACCTTCACCTTTTCGGCAGCAGTGAATCGATATCGAGTGATTCGTTTTGTGGGTGTCTCTAGACTAGCGTCCTGACCTGATAAACCGATCAATTCGTTAAACGCGCTCGATTCGCGTATTGTGAATAATCAAAAAAAAAAACAAAAAGAAGAAAATATTGAAAAGAAAAACAAGCAAACAAGATCAAAACGTTTACGTTTTGGTTTTTAAGGATTACAATTTTTTTGTGCAATTTGAACAGAAACGCCAAAACAGAAGTTCATTGAAAACCAAGCCAAGCGCTTGTGATCGCCGTCGCCGCCGTGCCATTAAATTTTTTTTTTTTTTGTGTTTAATCCAACTGCAAAAATTTAAAAAAAATCAAGGATTATCATAGGCAAAAAAAAAAAAAAATACATTAAAGGATTAAAACAAATTGAAGGTAAGAATCATAATAGTAAACTATTTCTCTTATTTTTTGTTTTCGAAAATATTGAGAATTTTATGAAAATTATGAAACGAATTTTCTGACTCGAGAGAACATAAACACGCCAATATAAATTTTTCTCCATTTCCTGAGAGGGAAAACAAAAAATTTTGGCCACGAACTTGTTAAAAATCTTAGAGGATTTTCGGATTTCAGTCAATTGAAATTGAATTTTTGATTGATTGAAAATCAAATTACTTAATCAGGCTGACTTAGAAGTGTGAGTAGAAGTGTGAGAGAATAAGTATTCAGTATCAAAAATGAACACTTAAGTCCCTAAAACTGTTTGCATTGTTTAGCCTAATCAACATTCAAAATAGATACATTAAATTGTAGTTCCATTTGCTTACAAAACCGTTGCAGAATGTATGTTGTTTGGCTTAAAGCAAATGCAAAGACCGTGTTTTACCTATTTATTGAAGAAAACAAAACTACAACAAAAAATTAAACTATGGCATAGCCATAGAAAGCCGAGAGCCGATTCGTAAAACCGAAAAAAGCCAACAAAAACACAAACAAAATGAAAACTTTCGTCGTCGTGCACTATGCGGAAATTATGATTAATAATAATAAAAGAGATATAATTTAAGTATATATACTTATGCTTTATAGTATGTGGTAGTAGTTTACCCCATCGGCCCCTCTCCCAAAGTGGAGCCTTATTGTACGTAAAGGTGTTGTAAGTGGCCGCTGAGGCGTAAAGTAGATAAAACAAAAAACGAGATGAGGAAAATCAACAAGAGCAGGGCAGCAAACAAGAAAAGAAAGAAAGATGAATTTTTGTTCATTAGTTTAATTTGCATAAGTAAAGCTGACGATTGGCTGCCACCCGCAGTAGTCCGAAATTGTATGTATGTTTTGTAGTGGAGGCATTCAAAAGAAGATGATTTTGGAAAACTGGTAGATACTATGTATAATAGTTGCCGGCACCTTGTTCTCATCTGAGTGTAGTTGCTGCTGGTGAAATTTCATCGCGTTTCGCGCGAATGAAAGTCTGAAATTGCCTTGTGCCGCTTCTCATTCAACTGATGCAGCAGAAATAGCAACAGCAACAGCAATAGCAAGAGCAAGAGCAACGGCAACGGCAATCGGAATAGCAGTCTCTGGTCTCAGCCGGTGTGGCTTATGCGCCAGTCTAGAGTTGGCTTATAGAGTTTTCCATACTCCTCACATACATATGTTACTATTTGTTGATAGTGTTGCTGCTGTTGCTAGTGTTGCTGATGTGTTTGATTAATCTTGCGAATTGCTTTGTTCGAAGACTGCTCCACTTTGCCTCCACATGAAAACAATTTCGCTTTGCCAGCACACACAGACACACACACACACACACACACACACACACACACATAGACAACAATCTTAGATACTTACATACATACACACAATTGCAATGGCAATTGGTGGATACTTTTGTAGCACGCGTGCAATGCCAAGTGGGTTGCCTCAATGCGCTGCTTGGCACTTGTCATCTGCCCAAACATAGTGCCTAGCAATACTTTTAATTGATTCCACGGCACACACATACACTCACACACACACAAGTATACTCTCTCTCTTACATGCACATTCTCATAGTGAAAGAAGCTGCGCCACTTGTTGCAGCTCTATAATTACTGGTTTGCAATGGCAAACTTTTGCTCTCTGCCAGGAGATTGCAGACTGATGAATGCTGCGTCTTGGCGACAATTTCAACACAAAAACCAAAATTAACGGCAATTGTCTCGCCACCTAAGCAATTTTCACGCAGTTTTTCATGGCAGCGTGAAAATGTTAACAAAGCAAACAACAGCAGCAAGGCAGGCAACAACAGCTCCGACTACAACAACGACAACTTTCATTAACAGGATAGCTTCTTGCACAAAGAAAAGTTTTCTATAAACAAAATGAATATATATATTTTAGTAGGTACATTTCATTCTAGAAATAGCTGCTAATTGTTTCCAAATTAAAGTTATCTCGTCTTACCATTAAATTAAATAATTGATTACTTGGTTTTAGCCAATGTCAAAGTGAATCACATGAAAATACTTAAATAAATCTTACATATATAAATCACATACTAATTAAGACTTAATTGGTTAACTAATTCCAAATTAAAATTCGTCAGACTAAAGTCAAATGCGTTAATTTTTCGATATTTATCAACAACAAATAATTTCCCTAATTAGAACAATTTGATGTCTCAATTTAGTTGGATTTTTCCTTTGTCTAATACCATTTCAATCAGTTTTCTTTTTCTCCTCGACACTTTCACATCTTAGGCAATTGATATTCGATATGATTTCATATCAATCAAATTCTTCATGGGTTACCACAAAAACTCATTTGGTGTTTCCTCCTCCCTACCAAAAAAAAAAAGAAAAATGTTTGTATGTATGTCGGTGGCAAATTTATTTATTTGATTGTTTGCCATGACAGAAGCCAAAGAAAGACGCAAGCAAATCTTCTGAAAATCATGCAAATCATATTGATTAAGCTGTGTTTTATGATGCGAGAGTCATTCCACTTGGCCAACAACATTTGGTTTAACAGACTCCAACATTTGTACCTAAATAGATGTAAATGTATCTACAGATATAAATGTAGCTGTATCTGTAAGTAACTGCAAAACAAAAGTGCAAAACAAGCTGTGTTGTGCTTGTGTGTGTGTGTTGAAAAGAAATGAAAACCACTTTCTTTGCATGCATGCCACAAAATACGCCAACACCAGCAAGAAGAAAGAAAAAAAAAACAAAAACAAAAAAATAACTGCAACCCAAGTCAAGCCAAGCAAATTGCAAGAGTCTCCAACATCAACAAAGACTTCGTCTTCGACTGCGACTCCAACTCCGACGCCAACTTCAACTCCAACTGCGACTGCGGCTCAGGCAAGCGGAACATGCGGCTCTGTGGCGACAGCCACGAAATTGGGTCACTAATTATTTCAGAGCAAAATGCAACCGGCTTGGGGTTTTTTTCTCTTCTTTCAGCTAACGATGCGTTGCAAGTTGTCGAGGATACGGCCACGGCGGCTGCCTGTGGCCTCAGAGCCCCTCTGACGCACCCCTCCGTCATGTGGCATGGCTGCCTGCCTTCCACCTTTCGTTCGGCTACTCTCTTTTCATTTGTCTCTTCTTTCACCACATGCACATGGGCACAGAAAGTGCAAGCCCTTGAGTTTTTACTTTCATTGGGTCTCCGACTTGGACTTGGACTCGATAATGACGATGCAATGATGACAATGACGATGTGACGACGACGACGATGATGATGATGATGATTGTAACCGGTTCTCTAAATGCATGGTCATGTCCAGTCCATGCCCATGTCATGACTTTTCTTTGCTGCCCCAAACGATCCGTGTTGCCTTTGTTGCAATTGGTGTAAAGCGAAATTCGTTTTTTGGTTGGCTTCAGTTCAGTTTTACCGTTATAACGAAATGGAAAGTAAAATGGCAAATGCATTAACAACAAAAACGGGGTGGAAGTTGTAAATTAAGCTAATTGTCTCATTTCTTATTCTCTCTGTTTCTATCTCTCTCTCTTTCCCCCCTTACTATGTGATCTTTTATCTCTCTGTTCCTGGCTAACGGTTGTTTTTCTTTATTTAACCGCAAATTCCTTTTCGCATTGCCCAAATGTAGATTACTGAAAGTTTTCTCCCCTGTCAAATTGGCTTGTAAGACTGTCAGACTTGATAAAGGCATATAGACTAAGCATAAATACACATTATATAATAATGAGGAAAGATAATCAAAGGTTTTCATATACAAATGCTTTCCCATACTTGTCTGCCAAGTCGCCAAGTCTTTGTGGTAGTTTTTCGAGCCCCTATATATAGGGGCAAGCAAGCCTAATTTCAGTTTCACTTTCCCTATTTTCGTTGAGATAAATGCGTTATCATTGCCTCTACGCACATGCGAAATATTTCACAAAAAATAAAGCAACTACAAACAAAAGAGTGAGTGAATGAGTGAGTGGAATGCCGACGTTACCGCCCCTGGCGGCGCCACATACACACACAAACACACACACATACATTCATGCAGCCATTTACTTTCATTGGACAAGGAGGCGGCCAGCCATCCCATCACCATTGCCCCACAGCGTTATCACTTTTTAATTGTCGCGTCGACGACAACAAAACTGGAGCATAGAAAATTAATTGTTTGCTCTATTTTACATAATGCCCTGGCGAAAAGTATCCGCTATGCATATGCAACAACAACAACATGGTGGTGACAAGTGCTTGAGACACTCCACAAGAAGCGGGTGCATTATATGGGGGCAAGTTTGTTGCCTAAGTCTTTTGTTTTGCTATACCAAAAAAAAGAAAAAACACATGAAATTGTCACTTAAGCAAACAAAAAAGGGTAATTAACCCAATCAGAAAAAGAATCTATCCTACACACACACACACACACATAATGTTACCTAATAACCATTAAGCAAACAAGAGAAGTTACAACAAAAATGAAATGAAACGTAAATTGCCCCTTCACTTGTGGTCAACAGGCAAAACCTTGGTCGGCTTTTAACATTTCTTTCTTTTTTCTGATCTTATTTTTTACTTATTATTATTTGTGTTGTTGTTGTTGTTTTCGTTTTCTTTTCGCTTGCTTCTCTGGCTTTTTTTTAGAGTGCGAACAAATTTCACTTTCACAGCATCCGAACGCTGATGATGATAATGACGATAGTGGTGGAGTGAAGCGATCGAGTCGAGTCGATCGAGACATGTGTAGTTAATTACGCATGGTAAATGTTGGTTGGGGTCTGATTGGTGAGGAGGAGATGGCGACTAGGGGGAGGGGCGGTGATGGGGAGTTTCTATGCCACAATGGCAAATAATATCGATCATTTGCAGGCAACAACCACAAAATGACATCAAATTGAGTGGAAACGGGCTGCTGCCACTGAATTGTTGTCGTTGCTGTTGTATAGCACCGTTACATTTTCGAAACGATATTAAAAGCAGGCACCGCAACTTTATACACACAGAGAGAAAGAGGGAGACAAAGAGAGACAGAGAGGGACAGCATCGTGCAATGTGCCAGTGAAACTTTTACTCACCAAGCAACAGCAGCAGCAACAACAACAACATCAACACCAACAACGAATCGATCGACTGACAAACAAACAAACAAAAATTCCAACACCTTAAAAAAAAAACAAATGTCTAGTTCATTGTTTGCCTTTTTATGTGGCGCGCCCCTCTTCATCTTCATCTTTAGCTTCATCTCCATTTGCATCTCTTTGCCCATTTACATTTCCATCTCTCAATCTTCCAATCTCTGAATCTATGTATGTCATACGCAAAAAAATTTTTGTCAGCTGCTCAATTAAATTTTTGTTTTCTTCTCTTTTTGGTTTTTTGGGGTGGGGGCTGCAGCTGCTAAACAAATGTTTAGGCCATTGCCTGCTAGTTGTAAGAGGGTAATGGGGGGGGGGGGGCTTCGGCATGGGTGGGGATTTGTGAAAGCGTTCAATTAAATTAATGGACTTAACCATGTTGATATTGATGTTGAAGTTGATGTTGATGCTGCTGTTTCTATTGGCCAAAACAAGCTAAACGCTTTAAAAACAATTAGTTAACTGCATTTCATTAACGGTCATTTGGCATTTTATTGACAGCTAAACCATGAATCAATCTACATATATGTACATAAGTACATAAAGATTACCATTCTTTTAAAATAATCTCAACTCAAGTCTAGAGAAATTGGTCCGTGGATTTTAAATTATGATAAATATAAAGTATAAACATTTAAGCTGATATAAGTTGAACATTTTAGATGATTTATAATTTCATATATAGTATAGACAATGGAAAATAGTTAAAGATCTGAATTTATTACAAACATTTTGTATAAAATTTTTAAGTATGCAGAGAACGTATTTACTTGCCATCAGAAGCATAGAATCATTTTAGATCTGGAACAGTTATTCAACCTGTTTTATATATGGTTTAGTTTTTTTAATTGATGATATGAAAACATATTTTCAGCTTACATTAAATGAAAATTGTATAGAGAGTAGGCATGTTTGTTGATTTGTTTGTTTGTTTTTTGATTGCCATGCAAATATCCTTTTGGTCTTGGTTATTAGTTTAATCAAATAGAAACTCTACAATTGGTAACAATATCCGGCTCATCGGACTCCAAATTGCCATGCACTGTGTCCCAGATGAGGATGAAGATGAAGAAGTCAATAAAGTAGATACAAAAGTGAGGTCTGATCACAAATTATCAAGAATTAGAACAAATAAGAGAGCAAGTAGTTGGAGTTAAAGTTGGAGTGCAGTGGTTCACCTAGTTTCTGACCAGTTGGGGTCCCGTCCAATGTCACGTATCATTGTCATTTAATCATCAATTTGGTTGGCGGCTGTCAGCCACCAAGCAAATAAACAAACAAACAAACAATCAACTTTTCATTACCTACATTTTCACTTACAACTTTTCCACATTATTCAACAAATCAAATGGCAAACCTTAGTAGGCCAAATTATTTATAAACTAATTATGCTGAAAACAAAAGTTGATGGCTAAACAAGTTTGCACCTTTTGTTTGCATTAAAAATGAAAAAAAGAAACAAAACCAACACACACTTGTTGTGTCTTATAATTTGTCTTTTTTTCTCTCTTTTTTTTATCGTGTTAATTAAAAAAGAAAACAAAGCAAATATAATATACAAGACGACAACAGAAATGCCCTTATATGCCAAGATCTCTAAGAGACGAGACGAACCTGTGAGTTTAACTCGCTGAGAAGAAGTTGAAAGAAAGAAAAATAACAACAACAAAAAAAAAACCGAAAAACTTTCACTAGCCAAACAACAATAACAATTCCATTTGCCAGTTACACATAACAGCAGCAGCAGCAACAACAACAACTACTACTATATACATACTTACATACAACAACAGCAATAAACATTAAACAAGCTCCATCAGTTTCAGAAGATTTGTTCGTTGCCTTCTTTGTTAGCGATTGAAGTCGCCTGATAAGAGATTTTTTCTCCCTATTTTTCGGGGTGCCAACAATTAGAAATAAAATATAATTGCTTATATTCAATGAAATTGAATCGATCTTGGTCATACCCTATATTAGAGAGTAGAGTTAGTACTTGCTTCAACTGAATCTATGTGAGAACTCCAATTCCTTTGCTTGGGCATATATTTCCCTTAGTTAAGGGTTTATTCTTTTAAAATTGAAAATTAAGTTGAATTCCTTTGAGGAACTGAATATTATACGTAATGCCTCAGTGTACATCCCTTTCGCTTGTACTTGTTTATAGGGTATGTCTACATTTTCGCTGTCATTTCTTAATTAGCAATTGCCGAAATGCGAGAAATTTGTTGGTTTATGCAAATTTTGATGATTTGGAAAAATATCTCTCAACAAAAGAGACCGTTAAATGGTGAGCAACAACAGCAACCCACACAAAATGTCAAAAATAAAAGAGTCCCAAATAAGAGAAAAACAAGCACACAAAAATAATAAGTTTATCTCATTCATGGAAGTTCTTTAGGTTGCGTAATGCCGAGGTAGAGGCAACGACTTTAGGGTCAAAACAGCATTGAAGCTTCTCGGTTGTGCCCCCCCTCTCACACCTCTCTCTCGCTCGCTCACTCTCTCTTTTTTTGTCTATCGTACATAGTGTTCTTCAGTCTTCTCCCCCACCCATTTGACTCCCGATTTGGAAGCCAGTTTTGTGTCCGTTACTGTCTCAGTGGGTTAATGGTACACTTGCTCAACATTGGCCAAAGCCGGTTTTAGCTTCTCTTCACCGCAAAACGAATTTATGGCCAAGGCTTGTTAAAAACCCATTTACATGTGTCTCTTTTTACTGCTGCTATAGGAATAGGAGTCGAAGTCAGAGCCGCAGCGGCAGCAGTAGAGAAGGTCCCACTGGCGTCTCTGCTCTCTGCTCTGTAAAAGTAAAACTGCTAGCAACAACAACCACAACCAAAACCATTCACCAACAAAAAATTTTGCCGAAAAACCGCTCTTGAGCTGAGCTGAGCTGAGTTGTGCTCTGCTGTGGCAAGTGAAATGCGTTCGTACGTTGTGTGGTACCACTTACTTTTCCAAAAGCCAGCGCAGCAGCTTCAAATCCGAGACAGCGAGACCGAGCTCGAATCGGAATTGAAGTCAGAGTCGGAGTCGAAGACAGAGTCATAGCCGGGGAGTCTTTGAGCTGTGTGAAAGCTGTCAGTCTCAGTCTCTATCAGCACGCAGACGCAGGCGCAACAAACGGGAAAACGCGAATATTAAAAAGCGCCTCGTCCATCCATCCATCTATTCATCCATCCATTCATCCATACACTGTTAGGCGCTCTGTTAAGCAACTGTAAAAAAGTAAGATCCGACCGAAAAAAAAAAGAAAAACAAAACTTAATGGTTTTGGTCATAAAGTGCAGCCACTGTATATGCATCTGTGTGTGTGTCTGTGTGTGTGAGTGTGGAAAAGCGTTGGCGTTAGATGCAATGTTGATCGGAATACTGTTATAGTGAAAATAGAAAGTGGTTCCTGTTTGCATTTGAAGATCGAGCGAGCTCTCAAGTTTTCCAAATGCTTGTGCCAGTGTGTGTGTGTGTCTGTGTGGAGGGTCATTTTGATCATTCATTTATGATCATAAACAACTGGCAACTGGCAATTGCGGCTATTAATTTTATTTTCTATTCGTTTATTTTTCCTGAATTTATTAATGCAAAATCAACGTGATGTTGAGTAAAGAATGTGTTGTTTTTTTGTTGTTTTTGTTTTTTTATGGCTTTTGCATGAGAGATGCTGAGCATCTTATATAATGAATGAAACGACATACACACATACATATGTAAATGATGAAATCCCGACAATTAAATATAATTGGAAAAGCGAATAAACAACAAAGTAAAATCACATTGGAATTTTGCACAATGCGTCGTATGCGTAATATTTGGCTTGCTTTTTTATGCCAAGCATTTAGCTATATTTAGCCGCATTTAGCGACATTTAGGTGCATTGATTTTTTTGTTTGTTTTTTTTCTCGTTTTGTTTTTGTGAGCTGCTGCATCTTTAAGCATGCAAACATCTTCACCTTTTTTTTCTTAACGACCACAAATGTTTGCATTATTGTTTACCCTTGTTCCCCTTTTTTTTCTTTCTTGCAGTTTCAAACGAACAAGAGAGAGAGAGAGAGAGAAAGAGAGGAAGGAAGAAGACGACTACGAACCATAAATATATATTTAATATTATATTTTTGGTTAAAACTTACCAAACACACAGATATCCAAATATATAACGAGAATGGGACACTTGAAGCCAAGCAGTTGCCTATTGGCCATAATTTTATGTTTGATATTCAATACAAAGGTAAGTTAAGCTAATGCTGATTCAATTAGATCAACGACAAAAATAGCTAAAAATAAAAGAAAACAAAAAAAAACGAAATTACAGTTAGTCTGTCTGAATTTGGCCCACTTTATAAGATTCCGGCAAAGATTCATTTGATTTTATATGCAAACCCCAAACTCCAAGCCCAAACCCAAACCCAAGTCATAGCGGATCTGTTCACTTTCGACTCAATCGACTACCGTTTTATCAATATCAATTCGAATGCAAATCAGTGATCAGTTTCTTCACCCTCTCCGTCTCCCTCTCCCTCTCCCTCTGTCTGTATTTCTCGCTCTGTATCTATTTTCTTTTGTTTCGAATAAATGTTCAATGGGTTGGTGGTGAATGCCAGATGAGATGACGAGATGAGGATGGATTGTGTATAGCGGTATAGACTTACAAGATTCAATATACAAACAAACAAATCCACACATAGACAGAGAAAGACAAAGACAGAAGGAGACAGAGAGAGAGAGAGAGAGAGCAAAAGAAGTGGCATTGAAACGGCACTTTGCTAATCATTGTAATTAGATATATACATATGTACATACAATAAGAAGCCCATGGATTGCCATGGATTGTCCGAAACGAAAGCTTAACATTTTTTCAAGTTATAAAACTTCAATAACTGTCAATCACAACCAAAAAAAACCTACTCAAATGGCCATAAATTTCGCTTGATTTTCCTAGCGCCTTTTGAGCACGCTTTCGATTGATAAGCATGGCTAAAAACACACACACACACATGCACAGAAAATGCATTTTGTGGGCTATTTAAAGCGCATCAATCAAACTGAGTCTACCTGATGGAAAAACTATCTACTATATCTATCTATGTATGTATGTATGTGGCGTGTGTGTGTGTAAGAGATGCAATCAACTCAAAGAAAAACCTCAACTTAAACTGGCTAACTGGCATCATCATCATCTTGGCGCGTGTGTGTGTGTGTGTGTGTTTGTTGTCTGGCAAAGAAATTGCAGTTATGCTCTGATTTGTACCAGTTTTGACTTTCTTGTTTATATAGCACATTAATTCACAGAGATTGCTTTATTATTTATTTATTGCCAGTTTTTTCCTCCCCTCCCCCTTTCTTCTGTTTTTTTTTTCTTCGTCTTTGAACGGCTTCAAGTGAAATGCCACATGGAGAAAGAGAAGATAAATTACCCCCAATGCTAAGCGTTCGAAAATCAACTTAAATTGATATCTCTATCAGCAATATCGTATGGACAGAATCTGTCTCCAAAAAAAGAAAAGCACAGGCCGAGCCAAGTTGCGTTTGCTTTATTTGTTTTTGTTTTTGTTACTTTTGTTTTGGTCATTTCACTTTCAAAATCATTCCAGTGCGTGGACAAGAGTTTTGAAAAATAAACCACCAAAAGTCGTCATCGTCTTTGTCATCATCATCTTTTAACTTTCGATTTTCGTTGGGTCTCTCCAACCCTGAGATACATCCGCTTCCCGTGTGCAGCCAAAAAGCCATAAAATTATGAACCAAATGTGAAACGGGAATAAGCCAGAAAGAAAGACAGGGAAAGAGAGAGACAGAGAGATTTGAAATGAAAAGAAAGCTACCTACACATGGCCCTCTCTATAGGTAGTCAGTTAATGGGATTTGTTTGGTGTGGGCGGGGGGGAGAGGAGTTGGCTCTTGGCTAAGTGGCGGGGGGTCTTATTGTTAGCTAGTCTTATGCAATCCGTAAGCTCTGTCATGCTTTCAATTTGTTTAAAACGTGCTTCTTCGCTCTGGCAACGATTTAATTTCAAAATCATTTTTATTTAGTTTTTATGCTGCCGTCTGCAAGCAATTTTCAACGCTTCGCGACGCTTCTTTCTCAAAAACAAAAACAGTCGTCGACAACTAATTTTTGGTTTTTGATTACGATTATGCAATCGGATGAAAAACATACATATAATAAATTGAATGACAAAAGGAGATATCAAAGAAGAAATCGGTAGTTAACCAACCAATGCTTAAGCTTTCCGCAATCCAAAGAACTCAACCATAAACTGGGAATGTACCCAAAAAAGAAGTAATGATAGTCGAACAATTTTTAATTCGTTTTCAACATTTTATACCATGCACCTACATATGTATATGGTGAAATGTATGTAACAGGCAAAGAGAACCTTTTCCGACTCCATAAACTATATTTTACATATGTATATTCTCAATCCGCATCAAAAGCCGAGTCGATTTGGTGAAACAATCCAAGAGACTTTAACACCAAAATCTTTGTTAATAACGAATTGATTCATTAAATTTCAATTGATTTTGTTTTTGCAGCATCTTTCGGTACATGGCGATGCCTCACACATTGAGTCAGCTGCCTTGCCATTGGAACACAGAGCCGGCTATGGCCCACCGGCGCCCATTTATGGTGCCCCACAAGGACCTCTGAGCACTGGAGCTACCAACGATCTGTCCGAGGAGGCCTGGCCGCTGGCCACCACCAATGACAGTCCACAGATTAAGCATCTGCAGGTGCAATGCGAAAAGACACACATGAGAGTGAACATTGAGTTCGATCGTCCCTTCTATGGCATGATCTTCTCGAAGGGTTTCTACAGCGATCCCCATTGTGTACACCTGAAACCGGGAACTGGTCATCTGAGTGCCACATTTGAGATATTCCTAAACAGCTGCGGCATGACCAGCTCGGCAAATCACAATGCCGCTGGCTATGGTGCACCAACTCCATCGGGTAGCTATGTTGAGAACACAATTATCATTCAGTATGATCCTTATGTGCAGGAGGTGTGGGATCAGGCACGCAAATTGCGTTGCACTTGGTACGATTTCTATGAGAAGGCTGTTACCTTTAGACCATTCCAAGTGGATATGCTGCATGCCGTGACGGCCAACTTCCTGGGTGATAATCTTCAGTGCTGGATGCAAATTCAAGTCGGCAAGGGACCATGGGCCTCTGAGGTGTCGGGCATTGTGAAAATTGGACAAACCATGACCATGGTGTTGGCCATCAAGGATGATGAGAATAAATTCGATATGCTGGTACGCAATTGTGTGGCCCATGATGGCAAACGTGCACCCATACAGCTGGTGGATCAGAACGGTTGTGTTGTACGTCCAAAGATTATGAGTAAATTCCAGAAGATCAAGAACTTCGGACCCTCCGCCTCGGTTGTCAGTTTTGCCTACTTCCAGGCCTTCAAGTTCCCCGATTCAATGAATGTGCACTTCCAGTGCGTGATCCAGGTATGCCGCTACAATTGCCCCGAACCCAAGTGCGGTCCTGGTCTACCAGGCGGTGAATACGGTCTACCACAATTGGGCGGTAATGGCTTGTCCGAGGAATACGGCCCACCCGAAGCCTACGAACGCAACGATTTCGCCCTTGGTGGCGGCGGATTGCCACCAGCAGCATATCCGGATCCACGTCATCCAGCATCCGATGCCACTGGAGCATATTCGGAAAATCAACCAGATGTTGTGCCCTCTCCCCAGGCTCAGACTTCGTCCGCAGTACCCACAGCCGATTCGGCATCTGGAGCACCATCCGGACCGGCCAGCTCCCAGAGCCCCCAACAGGCCCAGGGCAATAGCAACGAATTGGGCCTGCCACCACCGCCACTACCAGGTCAACCTGGCCAATATAGCACCGTGAAGCGTAAGGATGATCTCAGTGCTGGCGGTAATCTTGTCTCTCTGGGTGGACGACCACGTTCAGTTGAGGGTCTGGATGATTTGCGCGGCGTGCGCCGACGTCGTGACACCATCGACATTGTGGTGAAGCCGCAACGCATCTACAAACGCAATGCCCAGGAGATGACGGACGTGAACACCAGCCGCATCATTCAGGTGGTGGCGCCAGGCGATGTCAATTTTGCATTGAACAGCAATGCCAGCAATGAGACGGTGGTTATTCAATCGGCACGCTCCGCCGATGCCGAGACCATTTGTATGTCGGTGCCGAGCTTTGTTGGTGGCCTGGTGATGCTATTACTTGTCCTGGCTGTGGCCTCTCTAGTCGCCGCCTTCCTCTTTGTGCGTGTGCGTCACTTTGATCGCAAGGGAGCCGGCATGGCCTATGTCAACTAATTGATTGGTATCCACTATTGAATCATCATCATCATTTCAGCATCGACTGAGAAGGACAGCGACAACAAGGACAACAACAAAGGACGACAACGACCACAAGGACAAGGACGACGTGGGACGATGACGACGAACGGCGTGAACAGAAAACCAAATCAGTTTTATGTGCACTTCATCCTCAACCATCCAGCACCTCACCAACCAAACACCAATTCTACCAGCACCTATCCCAATAAGCTTCTGCTTAACTATTTATTTATTTCTATTTGTCGGTTATTTATTGAACTTCTATTATCTAAATGTGTGTAGTATTTTTTTTTTTTTTTTTTTTTTTTGTTACTTCTGCTTATCGGAAAGCTGATTAATATCAACTTTTCCTTTAGCGTCTAACGAAATAATCGGAATTGTGGCGTAATTATTTTCCCCCATTGTCAGACTTGTTAAGTTTCAGTTATATACATATACATATATTCATAATTTAAAGCTTCTAAAAAATATAAAAACAAAACTACAAAAAATTATATAAAAAAAAAAACAAAACAAAACCAACAACAAAAAGGAAAACAATTAATATAACAAGAATACACATTAAATGCAACAAAAATTGGAAAAGCAGAAAAATCGTTAACGATAAGTTAATATAGCAAATGTATATATTAAATTATTTATTTATTACTTTATTTGATAGCTGCGAAATAATAAAATCAAAAAAAAAAAAAAAAAAACTACAAAAGCTCAATCAGCAATTTACTTTTATCAATAATCAAGTGTTTGTTGATATATGTCGAAATTGTTTATACAAAGTGCGAAATTCATAATGGCCATAAGAAATTATTAGAGTGAATCTATTGGCAGGATTACTCCTTATCAGTGGTTACTTAGAATAAAGCAGCTTAAACTTCAAAGTCTGCCTGAAGCAACGCAATCATCTTACAGATGGAATACAATGAAATTATGGAAAAAATGCAAAACAGACACATACATCACTACGAAAATATATGTAAATTTATTTAGGTACACATATTAACATATTTAAATGGATTTCTCTAGTTTTCTTTGAGCTTAAAATGTTAAACAAATCGATCTATGTAAAAATCCACTTTGACCGTGTCGCCTGAGCTTGTTTTGCGTCCTCCAGTTGGACAAATACATTACAAACAGATTCCCTTGAACAAAATAATCTATGCAATACGTTATCTACAATTTAAATTGAAATAGCACTCAAAAAAGCAACAAAATATAACAATGTGTGCGTACTGGGACCCCTCTACGCAGCGCGAGCATCATTTATGGTGGCCGGAACGTGCACTTCCAGTCCATCCATATCTTTGGATAGAGTTATTTGGCATCCCAGACGCGAGGTATCTGTTAATTCATAGGCCAAGTCCAACATATCCAGCTCCTCATCGCCTGGCTTATCGGGCAGTTTCTCGTAGTCGTTTGTCTTGAATATCAGATGGCAAGTCGAGCAGGTCAGTGTGCCCTCACAGGCACCAAATCCATCTAAATCCACATTGTTGTTAACCACCACATCCAGAAGAGAATCGCCCACCTTTCCGGATGTTTTGATTTTATCACCATTGGCGCGTACAAAGATTACGTTAACTCTGCAAAATGTATGACATACAATAAGTTTGGTTTTGTCCATCTAATTTCATCATAACAGGGGCGGGGCTAACCATGAATACTTACACATCTTGCTGTTGCCTTAACGCTACGCCTAGCGAGAAAGTGCGCGTAAGATTTGCTGGTGCTGATCGTTGCCACAGGTAGCCACTTCCATTGCGAAGTGCTACCCTTGCTGTATTCCTGATTGTGTTGGCGACTAGCATAATTTGTTTGACTGTTCCTTCTCTTCCTACCTTGGGTTGATTGCTATCTAATCAGCTGTCAGACTCACGCACACAAACACACGTTACTTGCTCCCCGGAAGAATTCCTGCAATAGTGTAGGTCAAATATATAATTGTTAATAATAAACTTGTTGCGTCGGCACACGTCCGCTCACCTCGAAATCCAAAATAACACCGAAAAAAAAGTTAGGACAAAAAAATGTGCACTGAAAAAATAATGGTAATTATTTACTTTGACTACTCGGAATTTAAGTGTTGCGAAATTGTCAGTTGTGAAATTGTTACGGTAACACTGTCAGTGTTGGCAAACGAAGTATTTGCTTAATGATGTTAGAGGAATAGTGCTGCCAGACTGTTTAATTTTAATTTTTTCTCGAAATCGTTTGGCGGAATTTTTCAATTTAAATTTTTGACTTTATAAAGGGTGGTGAGTTTGCTTGCTTACCATAGTTGTTTAAATTTAAATCTATATAATGGCTAGGTAATAGTCACATGATAATTTGTATTATAATTCTGTATATCTTAAGCTCTAAAACTTTAGCATATGCATAGTGCGTGCACAAATAAACTTTATGGCTCAATTTGTTTTTTATGCTATTAACTAAAGTATCTTGGCCGATTTTATAATACCCATTTACGCATAGAAACTTTCCTTTCTCTGTGGGCAGTTTGTTTCGTTCATTTGTGATAAGAGAGTGCTTATAAAAAGGCAACGGAATTGACGATTTCAATCAAAATCGATTTCGTCATGTTGCTGAAAGCATTGCTTTTACTTACCGCTTGTGTGGCTCTCACACAGGCTGCCATAGTTCCTGAAGAGAAAGATATTGTTCCGGCCTATTCGTTGACATTCATTAGCCCTTCTGAGGCGGAGAAGTTCTTGAAGGAAAACCCAAATGCCATCCCATTGAATCGTGAGAATACAACCAAGACCGACGGTGTCAATCGTGCCCTAGATGCCTATCAGCTGAACTGGACTCTGGGAACTCGCATAACCAGTAATAATTATTGCAACGCATTCAACAAAATTAATTAATCATTTGATTATATTTATAGATGATGCTCTGGGTTATGAAACCGTTTCGGAACTCATGTACTTTGGAGCTCCTTCCGAGCCTAAGCTAAATGTGCAGTATGCTAAAGAGGGAAAGGCAGTGACCAATGTTGTCATTGCGGTCGTTCAGTCGACTACCGATGCTTCCTGCTACCTTACTTCGGGAGGTCTTGGAAAAAATAATATTGCTTTCACTATTATTGGCTATGATACCTGGTTCTGGAAATGGGATGTTAAAATCTATGCTCTGACACTATAGGAAAACTTCTTAACAAAAATAAATAAATCTATAAATAAACTCATATTATTTGAGTGATGCTGTGTTTAATGAATTATTTAATTACTTTTTTTATTTTATGTGTATGGTCAAGTCAACAAATCTTTCGTCTAGTCACAAATAGAACAAAAAACTGGTAAATGTTGTGCTCCGTTCACTTTCTTTCTTTAGTTACCAATGCAGATCCAAGCTTGATCTACCAGTATTTTTGATAAAAATATCGATATACATATGTAATATGAGTTTTATCGAATTTTCGCATTTCTATCTCGAATTTATTTTTACGTCAGATTAATATTAGAAATTGTACGACTCTAACATGAATTTGCAAAAGTGCCAAGAATCAAAAGAAGATGAAGAGATTGAAGAGATGCCCGGAGGCGGGTACAAATTAGTTTTACACATACCGAGGTAAGTAATTTCAAACAATAAAATTAGTTAAGACTACACCTCTTTCGTTTCTAGAACATATACTGGACATGTGCTTGGAAAAGGTCATAAAACCATAAGAGGGATTTGTGAAGTAAGCAAAGCTCACATCCAGAAACCGCTTGCCTACGATAATTATAACAATTGGCTTATTAAAAGCAATAATCGTGATCATATACGTGTCGCAAGAGATGAGATACTTCAGGTTGTTAACAAAGTGCGTAGCATCGTTAGGACCACACATTTACTGGTGATTCCCCTAAATGTGGGTGAAGTGCGGGAAAGATATTTGCAGTTTAGGGTACAAACAAAACAACCATGCATCATGACTATCTGACCTAATCGTTTAAACACTTTTTAGAAATGCGTTATGCGAGCTAAACTTGAGGATATTGATATACCATTATACCAATGGGATTACCGCCTACATATAACAATATGTTCCTTTACCCTTAACGATGAGAAGGACGTACAGCAAGTGCTTGAGGAATTACAAAATTGTAGACAGTTTTTAAACGATTCCGCTTCACCCTTTGACATGCGAATCAGAGGCATGATCTTGCAACCAGGAAATCCGAAAATTACACGAAAAGTTTGGGCACATGTTGAGGCGCCTCAACTAGAGGAGTTTGCCAATAAATGCGTGTCGCATTTTAATCGCTTTAATCTGAACAATACGAATAATAGGAAATCCCTGCATTGTACTTTGATGAAAAATCGGTACGACAAATGGCTCCAAAAAAGAATGCCACCTCATTTCGATGCTAATGAGATTTTAATGCGTTGGGGCGGTTACGATTTTGGCAACGCCCAGTGCAGCCAAATTCATCTATGTCGCTTAGGTGACACAAATAATAATGGAGAGTTCTATAATATTATTGGTACTTTGAAAATTTAGACATATTTTCTATGTAAAACGATAGTGTGCCTTATGAAACATCACTTGGAAACATTTAAGATTCTCTAATAAAAATCCAAAATTATTCAAAATTTCTTTATTTTGTTTTTGTCATCTGTGCTTTGGTGAATACATACTTATTGCTGAAAGTCGGATATGTAAAATAGAAATTAACCGCAGCAAAGTTGTATAGAAAGCAATTTATTAATAAACTTCTGATATTTCATTGAAATTGGTTTAACTATCACGTATTATCTATAAATACCAATTAGAACCTAATTTGTAGCTGATAGGCGGTTATATTAAAGTCTATATTTATAAGTTTGCTTATCTTTTAATTAAATGCTCAGTTTTGCTGAGCAAAATCAAAGTGGCATCAGAAATACAATTGTCTTTCACAAGGGTTCGAAGTCTTCATTGGACAAATGGTTTTATTACTTAATTATGTTAGTTTTCAAAATTAACGGTTGTACGTCTCGCAACGCAGCAGCAGGTGTGACCAATAATTCAGTAAAAAGTCTGTCAACTTTAATATAGTAAATTTTATAAAAAAGAATCGCTAATGGCAAATATAAACTGTAACTGAAAATGAATTTAAATTTAATGTAACTAACAATTAGACCTGAATTTATATTTGTATTCTACTATAGCTTCACGACTGCCTATCGTAACACGGCAAAACAGCTGTGGCAGGTGAAGAGAATTTATTTATTTATTTATTTATTTTATTTATTTATTTACGTCAACTAAGTCAGCAGTCGACGAAAAAGCTTAAGCTAAAATACAAATAGTAATTAATTCATTAAGGTAGCTTAGCTATATGCACAACATCCCCGACCCGATGGAGGTGTTTTATTTGTTTTGTTTGCACATCTCTAATATACGTTGTTAAGCATGGCATGTGAAAGCGGAAATTTGAGTTTTTGGAATGATTTTGAATTAAAGAAACCACCGCTGGTAAACATACAGGTGAACGATACGAAGTTTGGTAAGTCCAGCAATCGAGGACTAGAAATAGTCTTTACAGTTCTCTCTCTTTTTTCACCCTGGCAGCCAAGCACATCTTTGTGGCCATCAACAGGTACTTGCAACAGTTGACAGCGCCCGAAGCAACAGAGTTTGCTCAAACGGCTGCTATGATTGGCCGGCTTATGGCGCGTCGAAAGAACTCGTTTCATAATATGCCCGGATTTCGGGATCTATGTAAACTTAATGCTGCCTTGTGCCGTCTACTGCGTTTGGACTTGCCCCGTGAGTTGGAACATTTTCGCAGTGCTCTGCCTGACATATGTGATGACGAATTGGCAGGAGCTTTGCCCACACGCAGCAGTTTTGAGTATGTTTTGGTACGGTTGTTAGCCTACTACCATCTGCAGGAGCGCATACGCGACTGCTGTTTGGGAGCTGCCAATTATTTCGCTCAAATGCTCCGAAACAATTTTTTCATGGAATTTCTTACACTGCTCATGGCGGCCGTGGCCAAGATCAACAAACTGAGCTCCGTTCACAGTAATAAATGTGTGACCCTTTATAACAAATTGAGGCCACAAGTGTCGAACTTTCCCCTAGTAGAGAATCACAAATTTCTGCCTAAGATGTATGAACTTCCAGAGCAATTAAGTGCGATCAAGACAAAGCTGAAACAAGATGACCCAGCTAGTGCTTCTCTTTCCTCGACTGTTTTACTCAAACCTCCCCCATTGATCACCAAAGTGGAGAAGGCCAAACAGGAAATTAAATCTGATGTGGGCACTGTGATTAAACGCAAGTCTGAGGTTCAGGCAAGAAAGCCCAATAATCAGACTGAATTCGATGTGGATTCGTTAGCCACAATAGAGGATGTCAAGCGATTTATTGCTCGAGAATCAAAAGCGCGTAACCAGAGCCCAGTACCTGCCAGTTGTGTGACCAAGGCCATACCAAAAACCGAATGGTTGACGGCTCGAACGCTTTTTCAAAACAAACTGCAAGCCAAGGAGAACAAAAAGGCTTTAACCATTTTTCGTAAATTTATTAGCAGCAAAATAAAAAACATAAAACATTAAAGAAAAATTTGAAAAAATGTTGAAAATGATCCATGTTAGACGGGAGACACCATGCCGTCGGCCAATTGCAGTCGCTTCATTTCCAAAATACGCTTCTGTGGATGCAGATTGGTTTTCTACGGGAAGAAAATAAACGATTAATGTGATTGCGATATATAGGATTACTGGCAATTATTGGTCACGCCCCAAAAAAGAAAGGAAAAGGACCTGGACCAAATGTACGTTCATTTCATTTGAGTCCCCCTCAATTATGCAGCACCCGACGCCACCGCAGGATGCTGCTATCTCACTCGTTTTCATTAATTACTACTACTTACCCTGACAAATTTCTTAAAGTTCTTGCGGCCAGTGTATTTGTCGATTGTAGACAATTCATTGGCAATGGCATCCAACCCATCAGGTAAACGTGAGCTGATATTTAAGCTACACATTTGCACCTGAATGCTATCCTTCATCGAGAGAACCCATGCATCTGTAGTGTCATCGACCATTTCTTGCTTCATACCCATTCCAATCTCGTGCTTTACTTTAAGTGAAGCATCTGCTGGAAGTGATTTACTTTCAATACTTTGATCTGGTTCAAGCTTAAGTTTATCGTGTGGCCCGCCACACGATAACCAGCCACTGACATTAACTACACGTGACTTTAGCTGTGGCTGGGGCACCACATACTTTGATTTCTTCACCTCGACTTTGGCATTGGGTAGAAATGGTTCGGTGCATATGGAATCCTGATCTCCTTGTTTATCACGGCTGCTCTGATCAGCTCTGGCTTCAGTTTGAAAATTAAAAAGCCCATCGTCATTGGAATCTTCTCCGCTAACACTCTGCATTGGATTTCGCTTCTGTTTCTTGCTTTCACCAAAGTCAAATAAATTGTCTTCATTGCCACTGTCGCTTTCATTTAAAAGCTCTAGGCGTAAGCGCTTGCGCGATTCTGATTGTGAAGCTGGCTCAGATGACTCTGCGACCTGACGATGCTGAGACTTTTCCAAAAAGTTACGGACACTAATACGAGGGGGTGGCTGCTCGACGGGCTTTTCTTTCACAGCAGGCAACTTATTTGATTTTGTAGTTTTAAATTGGAAAAGGTTGTCCTCATCACTATGACTTTCATTCGGCTCTTGCGCCGCAATTAAGTTGTTAGATTG
This sequence comes from Drosophila paulistorum, assembly GCA_018152135.1. Classification (NCBI taxonomy): domain Eukaryota; kingdom Metazoa; phylum Arthropoda; class Insecta; order Diptera; family Drosophilidae; genus Drosophila; species Drosophila paulistorum. The sequence goes on along the minus strand of JAECXG010000606.1, from coordinate 4,424,623 downwards.
TTTCTCCGGCTCCGTTTTTGTTGCCTTCACGGAACGAGGGGAACGTTTTGGCGGGGCAGGAGAAATCTTTTGTTTTTTCTGTGAATTCTCTGCTGGAGCTGGCTCGTTCGCTTTAGTTTTCTGTGTCTTTTTAGGAACCGGCACTGATTTCTTCTCCCTTTCGTCATTTGTATCATCATTATCCGAGGAGGAATCAACAAACATAATATTATTTGACTTTTGCTTTTTGGGTTTGCTAACGTTTTTATCCTCATCAGGGGAATTCACCAAACTAGCACAGTTATCAGAGATCTTTCGTTTTCTCGTCATTTGTGATGTCTGTTTTTTGGGCTCATCTTCGTCCGATGAATCCACAAACCGTGATGGATTGCGTTTACGCACAGCCTTCTGGGTACTTGTGGCTGTGATTCTCATAGGTCGTTGTGACCTCAATTCTGGATGGTCACCATCGTCATCCGATTCCAAGGTCACCAACTCGACTGTGGCTTTATTTACGTTAGACTTAGATCCCTGGGCCTGTTCGGTATTGGGTACAATGATCGATGTACTGGCTGCCAAAGATGAAGTCATGGATTCCGTTGTGGGCATTGAATCGAAAACAAGACTGTGAGTTGGGTTGCAAAACTCCTTGGTTGAGCAATTTATCAGGGCCATGCCGATTTCGTATTCTTGGATTATACGTAAACCGGCCTGCTCCAAAATTTCTAGAAGTGTAAAAACCAATGACAATTATGTCTCAGGTAAATAATTTTAAAAAATATTAGCGGCATTTACCCTGGATACTATTAATAGTCTCTGTGGCCTGTGATTGTGTCGATGGCACATATTGGATGACAATCACGTCCTTTTTCGTTAGAAAAGTTTTGCGGACACCAGAGATGAGATCCTTGCAGGCACCGCCCGCCTTTTGCACCACCAAACCGTACATATCAAAGTGTTTGCGGTTCATAAAGACAAATGTTTTGCCTGCAAACAATTTGGTTCGTTCTGGACGCCACTTAACATCTATATTGGTTGGCTGATAGTCCTGCGGTTGGGGCCATCCATCTGTGACATGAACGCGTCGAGCGGCTTGGAGCAGGTCGCGCCAAAAGGAGCATGTAACAATTGGAGTATGATCTAGCAGGGCGTGCAGAAGCTTCAATGTGACTGAAGCTTCATTCATGGTCAAGTAATTGCATTGATCTGTCCAGTTTTGAATCACAGACCCGCCCAAAGGCTTAAGCAATTGCTCAAGTTCTTGTATTTGGGGACGCGTAAGTGACGATGTGGCCGTTACTAGATTTAACTGGGTAACATTCCAAACACTGGACATGGCTCCGAACCGAACTGATGAGCCCACTTTAACCGGCACTAGAACCTTGGCATCCATTTTTCTGTTTTTGCCAATGTCAGCGTTTAGGAATGTCCCATATTTGGAGTCAAGATCCTCTATTCGTAGCTCCTGATTCGTCCCCGCTTGGGGTAGATGGAGCCGAACATGGGTGCGGCTTATACTAAGATCGTCCTTGAGTATCAAATCAGTCGAAAGTCGTCCTACTGTGTAAAACTTCTTGATGGGTAACAAAACAAACTTCTCTTCATCTGCAGGGAGTGCATTTAGATATTAGAAAAGGAGTAATTAACTATTTAACACGGCCATCTACCAACCTTTAACTAAAACAAACATAATACAATAATTCAAAATACAACAATTTCACAAGCATTCGACATTAAACTGTCCACTTGCCATTGACAACAATGAAAATGTCCAACAAATTTGATATTTTTTTGCGCGCGCACACGGTCACACTGATTCGAAGCCGGTGCGATTTTTTGTTATTTTGTTTGTTTACGAAACACTTTTGTAAAACCAGTAAAAAGCAAAACCAATAGTGAATTGTGAAGGATTCCGTAAGAATGTCACATTTAACTGGCACCCGCGTTAGCACCTTCAATGAGTCCTTCCTCAACGAAAATGAGCATGACTCTAATGCGGTGCTCATGGAGCTGGATAAAGGCCTACGGAGCGCCAAACAGGGTATTCAGTGTGAGGCAATTGTACGCTTTCCACGCCTCTTCGAGAAGTACCCGTTTCCGATTCTAATCAACTCATCATTCATCAAGCTGGCCGAGTTTTTTGTGAGCGGATCGAATCTGCTGCGCTTCTGGGTGCTCCGTGTGTGCCAGCAAAGCGAGAATCATTTGGACAAGATTCTCAACATTGATAACTTTGTGCGACGGATCTTTATGGTGATGCACTCGAATGATCCGGTGGCTCGTGCACTGCTTCTACGCACCCTGGGCGCCGTGTCGCGCGTTATACCCGAAAAGCAACAGGTTCATCATGCCATTAGACGAGCCCTGGATAGCCACGATACGGTCGAAGTGGAAGCGGCCATCTATGCCAGTAGTTGCTTTGCCGCCCAGTCGAGTTCCTTTGCCATCAGTATGTGTGCCAAGATCTCGGATATGATTGAGTCGCTTCAAGTACCTGTCCCCATGAAGCTACTGTTGATTCCCGTGTTGCGTCACATGCACCACGATGCCAATACGGCGGCACTGGTAAGCAAACTGTGTCTGGATCTACTGCCAAAATATCCGGCCCAGAGTTTTGTGGTTGCCATCATTGATACACTCACACAGTTGTCAGCTCGCACTCTGGTGGGTGTACCTGGCCAACTGGATGTGCTTCTCAATTTTATGCAAGATCTGCGGACACCAGTGCGCATTCAGGTGCTTCGTTCGTTTAACGAGTTGGCCGGCAAGCAGAGCGTTCACGCCTGGCCCAAGCCGGCTATTGGAGAGCTAATTGTCAAATTCGATGCCTGCACCAATGCCCAGGAACAGTTTCTGTTTCTCTCCATACTGCTGAAGCTTAGCGAGTGTCCACTCACATGCCAGCAATTACTCAGAGAGCATCGGGCTGCCTTGTTGCGAGTGTGTCTGGAGTGTATAAGCAAGTTGGATGATTATACGACCGCCACACAAGCCATGGCTGTGCTATCGGCCCTGGCGGCCTTCGGCTTGAAGCGTCGTGATAGTCAGATCAATGTGGATGATATTCTGCACATGGTAAATTTGCACATGGAGGGTCTGCTATTGTGTACGGCCCGGCGAGCTGAATGTACCCGTGATCTGAGACGAGTGCTGGCCTATGGAATTAGAATAACACAAGCCAACGCGGAATTCGGATCAGATTTCATTGAGATGGTGACCAATACACTGGGTGATAATGTCCAATATCCGCCAGCCAATTCGGAACTTATTTGCGAGGCTCTCGTTGGACTCTGTGAGCATTTCCAGTTGCGTAAATATGCCTTTGCCACATCGGAGGGATTGAATGTACCAGAAGCTATGGACACCGATGAGCCGGCCCCGCCCAAAGTGAATCCAATGCTCTCGCGCCTGCCATTGATTCTCTGCAAGCTGAACAAACTGATCGATATGGAAACGGCAGGAGAGCAACAATTACGTACTGTGGAGATTCTCAGTGCCCTGGTCCTGCAGAGCACTATGGGTTGCTATCTGCCCCAAAAGGTGGTGAATTGCTTTGAAAAGTGCCTGGGACGTCTCAATTGCTGGACCTTGTATAGGATTGCACGTACGGCAAGTCGGTATGGCCACCACTATGTGGCTGCCCATATCTATACAAAGGTCTCGCAGATGGTGATCAGCGATCACATGCACTACTTCCTTGTGGCTCTGTCTCAAATATCCCAGGCCGAATGTATACTCAATTATGGCCTGGAGTATAATCAGATGAGGGATAACTATGCTCCTAAGGAGGCGCCACAACCTTTGATTCCACTGATGCGGCGTTTGGAGGCGGCAAGTAATCTTTACCAGCAGGCATTGGCCAGCATGCGGGCCTGCTCATCGCCCCAGCATCCTTGCACATTCCAGTTGGAATTTCTCAAGATTAGAGCGCAATATCTGCAGACGCTTCATCTGGCTGTGACCGTGAAGAATGCCCAGGTCATTGTGCCACCGCCGGCCATTGCTGGCAGTCTGGCTCAGAATTCTCGGGATTACTTACAGAAGTTCGGACATGTGACCAATCAGCTCCGAAAGCTGGTCAAGGCCGTGAAAGCCTGCGAAGAAACCTATGCTCGCCTGTATAGATCATCCTTTGACGCTGATAACGTCACTTTGGAATTCCTTGAGGTTTCCGAGTTCCAGTGTGCTTTCTTTGCTCACATTATTGAATCGATTTGCTATGCCACGCCCCCAGAACCGCCTGTCTTTCTTACCACTGGCAATCACCCGGAGACACGATATTTTGCTGCCAGTTGCCAGCGCATGGAGCAAATGCAAAAGAATCTACCCCAAGAAATGCCCAAAACAATTAGCAATCGCCATCTAGAAGTGATAATTGCCCAAATTGAGATAATCACCAAGACGCCATTGTGTCTACCACGCTATTTCTTCCAAATCCTACAATCAACACAAATCAAACTATCGGTTAGTCCACAGCCACGCAGTTCCACCGAGCCGGTCAATGTGCAGTCGGGCAGCAATTTGGTTATCAAAGTGGAGGGCGTTCTTCAGCATTTCAGCAAGCAGCAGAAGCATTTCCGTCGCGTCGACACTGTCCAACTAAGCCTCACGTCGCAGCTGATTACGCCTCCGCCGCGGTCAACCACAGCAGACATGAAGCCACCGACCAGCGATACCGTCACCCTCAATCAGATAGTTAAGCCACAGCGTGATTTTCTATCGGGCAGCTTTCTGCTGCCCATTTCTAGTGGCGGCCACTTCCAAGTCACTTTGGAGACCTTCGTAATTGATGAGCATGGCATTACGTGGTGCACTGGTCCCAAATCTTCGATGATGGTGCGTGTCCTAGAGGACCCCACAAAACCAGCCACAACAGCGCCAAGTACTTCTCAGGCTGTTGGCCAAGCACGCCGCTTTTAAAAAATATAAACTTTAGTTTTTTTTTATACCTAAGAAAATAAAGTAAGAGCTTAAACGATAACAAGATAAATACTTATATAGTTTCTCTTTTTTTTTATTATCAACATTATGGAAAATGACTTTCCATTGGAAGCCACCAAACCATATACTTTCTGGTGGTTGTCGTAAAATATTTACATTATCAATTTATTAAATTCTCAAATGTTTAAAATATGAATTAAAATATCATCATCGATGCAAAGTGGCCAAGTTTTGCCCAAAGTATCAGATACTTTCTCTCTTCTTAGATATTTCATTCCAAATACAAGGAGAAGTTATTTATAACTTTACAAGTTGGTTTTCTTTTGTTTTATTTTAAAAAATATTACAATTTGCTAAATAAATTGTGTCTAAAATAATATGAATTAGCTGCGAAACAATTATCGGTTTGTGTTTGTTTTCATTTATAAAATACTTTTACAAAATACTATAGAAATAGCAAACAGAGGTTTTCCTTTTCTTGTTTTTTAATCATTCTTGCCTTTTGTTATACAAACACATATGTACATATATATCAATACTATAGACATATGTGTTTGCTGTTTCTTGTTGATCTTTCAGTTGAGAGCTATTTGCGTGCATATAAATTAAGCATTAAAGCATGAGCATCTTATATATATTTCGTTTGTTTTTTGTATTTATTATTATATTTTCTTTCTTGTGTTCTCTCTAAACTAACTAAATGACTTGTCTTGTGCGTAGAAATAATGAAATTTTAGGTAAACATACACACTATACATATACATATATGTATATATATATATATAGCTGGTAGATAGGGAACATAAAAGAGAAGTCGTATCAAAATCACTGAAGAAGCCACAGCATTTAAAACAATACAAAAAATAGCGAAGAAAAAAAGAACTTCGGACAATTATTTACAGCATTGAACGGAAAATATGTTTTTAAAACGTAATAATACAGGTATAAAATTGTTTTTTTGTTTGATTTTCCTTTTTACAACTTTCGACTTATGTTTCGTTTCATTTTTTTCTTTTTAGCTTTGTTTTTCTCTCTTTTTATATACATAAAAAACGAGATGATTCTATGGTTGGGTGATCTAACATTTACAATGAGAGTGTGTTATGTGTGTGTGTGTGTGTGTGTGGGTGGGTGGGTGAGTGGAGCGGTGCGTGTATGGTCAACAGAATGATATAATGCCCCTAACACTTATAAACATTTTGCATTAATCGGAAGGATGTTTCTTTTGCTTCATGTATGTGTGAGTCAGTGTGTGTGCCGTATATTTCCCATCCTCTATCCAGTTGGCTCATTCATTCAATAAAATTAAATCGCGTCAAGAGCTTGTGGTATAACCAACGAACCACCGACTGGACACGCGATGCCATCCATACGCAGAGGCTGCTGGTGTGTCCCACCTTGGAAGCATAGTGCTTGATGTGATCTGTGTGGCAGAGAGTTAAGAGGGCAACCAAAAGTACAAGGAAACCATAAAAAGAAAAATTAACAAAGCGAAACAGTAAAAGCATTTTGTAAAAGGATATAATAAGGTCCAAGGTGGATGGCCGCCATTTATATAGGTCACATAGGTGAAGCCGTCCTTGCCCTTGCCCCGTATGTTGTAGTAGTAGGGCAGGAACGAGTGTAGCGTAAATCTGAAAAAAAAAAAGGTTCAAGGGAATTAATGGACTTTGGACACTCCAACAAAATGTTAAGGGGATTCTCACACTCACCTTCTTTTCTCGTAGAAAAATATGGCAGGTTGATTTGTGGTCAGTGTGTGTAGGAAGATGGCCTTCACCGAATGCCGTTCGACAGTCGTCAGGTGATTCATCAGGGCATCTAGCAAGAGCGAACCAATACCATTCCGTCGATGCGACCTATGCACGCCCAGTGACAGTATGTAGCCAACGTCCGCATGACGTCCCATCGAGTCGGGCAATATGCCTTTATCCTGCATGTGAAAACCGCTCAGCCTGGTGTACAATTCATCACTATCACTCATATTGGCTATTACCTCCTTATTAACATTTCGATACGGTTTGATTTCGGCAACAATTAAACCAATTATGGCCAGATTATATACAGCGGCTAAAGCAAAGAAGCGCGTACTTGAGGTAATATCCTCATACCATGATAGTGGATAATCGATTGGGAACCATTCCTGGCATAGCTGGCGCACCTGCGGACCAACAAAAGACCAAATATATATATTTTAAAAACTAAATCCATTGGTGGAATCATCCTCACCTCGGTCAAGTCATCGGGCACCAGAAATCTTAGCTGCACATCGTTAACGGAACACAGAGGCACATGTTCACAGTCCAATCGTTTGCTGTCGTTACTACTGGGCGGCGAACTGTGTTTATTGTAGCTAATTGGGCAAAACAAAGACGTTGCGATGCAATGCGATGGAGACGACAGCGCATGGACAATGCCATAGACACGACCAAGACGCAGGCAGCAGGCACAGACACAAAAACAGAGGCACGGCATCGGCGGAGGCGTTGGCAAGCAAGCAAACAAAGAGACACAAAACCACAAAATAAATGTTAATTTTTGATTTTCATGATTTCTGCATTAGTGAGGAGGATTTACACGACGAATACCAAGAAATCCAATACCAGTAGGAAAAGATCTCTTACATACATACGTCCGGACAAATGCATGACACTTTCAAACGATTTGTATTTATTTTTCATTGCAAATTGTGGGAACTATTGAAACCGATCAAGTTTCCCCTTGTTTCCATATATGGCTTGTCTTGTATTATGTATATATAGTTAATTTATGATATGAAGCTTTCGCTAACAAATTCAGGCATGCGTAACCCATGAATAGGCTGACTAATGGGGGGGATGGATTGTTTGATGAAACAAAAAATGCAATATGTTTTATTTTGACAATTTCCTAATAACAATACATAAAATGCAATAATAATAATGACAAAAACTTTGTTTGGGAGATCACTCTTCTTAGACGAGACCATGACGGGGACAAGAAGCGAGTTATTAGACTCCCCTCGGACTAAAAGAGTATCGGAGTCGGATACAAAAAGCGGACGTGCGACGATTTCACTTGCATAATATTACGCGCCGCCGCCAACAATAGATAAACAAAAGCCTAAAGAGCTTAAGGGGGAATTTGATTCTTTGACCCTCTCCGCTGCCCCACCCATTGGCCCCACTTCACGTAAATTGACCCAAATTTATAAACAACACCGCCCGATTTTCCCCCTTAGGGTAGCTCTAATTTAGATCTTTTTGCGTACTCACAGTGTAAATTGTGCCATCGTATTGTCATTGGGGGTGCTCCAGTGACCCCGCTGCTTGTGCTGCTGCCTGTCTTGCCAATCAGACCAATTATGCCTATGTCCATGGATTGGACCACAACAACCACCGCCAGCACCACCACAACCTCCAATCCCTCCACCACCACCGCCACCTCCGCTGGAACACGTTAGGCGCGGAATTTTGTCAAAAAAATGGTTTTCTTGGCGACTGCGTTTAGTTTTGCTTTTGTTTCTTAGTTGCTTTGGATCTGTGCGCTTAATTTAATTGAACTTCACTAAACCACTTGTTCGCCTCTGGCTCTGACTCTGTCTTGCTTGGAACCACCTGAATCTGAATCTGAATGGGAACGGGAAAGCCTCCAAGTCATTCGGTTTCTTCTTTTGATTGGCATGCTATGGCTCCTGCTGTTGCTACTGTTATTGGTTAGTGTCCAGTGCCCGCATCGCTAACTCTTCTCAGGTAGGTGTTTCCGTTTTATTCGTTTAACAATTCATTTTTATATGATTTGTAGCAAAATTTAGAAATTAAATTAACTTAACAAAATGATTGACTGGTGGAATCGTCGAAACCAAATTGAGGTGTGACCAAAGACAAAAAGAAAAGACGTTGATCAAAATATACTAAAACTTATGTTCTTTTAGTATTTCTTATATGTAATGCTTCTTTGCTTAAATATTATATTATACGATTTATTGTACTGTTTGCAACAAAATATTTGAAATTATTTTGTTTTCTGTATTTGAAAAGAACAATTTTTAAAAATTTACAGATTTTAGTATTTTTATATAAATTGGTATTTTCTTTTGATAAGTGTAATTTTCTCTCAAAATCAGGGTCACACTGGCTTGAACTGTCACTGTCGAATTCGGAGCGGAGCAATACGAATTGTCGCAAAAGTTTGTCGCATTACCAATAAAAAAGATGATATCCAGAGCTGCCCTACTCTCAGGTAAGTTTCCAAGATAGGGAAGACTACCCAAAGGTGTCCAATTGCATATATCTGTAATTCATCCTCATCAAGTGTATGCTATAAAAAATTTCCGTGAAAATTGTTACGGCACCGCCAATGTCAGCCATCGTGGTTTATGTAATCACCCACACTAACACAAATGCGAAACGTCAAAGTGTTTGCAAAGAAATTTTTGCACGAAGGATTTGGTCTAATTGCTATTAAAATTTGGATACATATATATTTTTTTTTCATTGCAGTCCAGCGCCCTCTGACCGTGGTTGCTTCACGCTCGGCTGCTGCCGCCGCTGCACCCAGCGGTGCCGTTGAACGTCGCCAGCGTCCTGAACATCCCGGCAAGGTGCGTTTGGGTTTCATTCCAGAGGAATGGTTCCAGTTCTTCTACAACAAGACTGGTGTCACCGGTCCCTACACATTCGGTGTGGGTCTGATCACCTACTTGTGCTCCAAGGAAATCTACGTTATGGAACACGAATACTACAGCGGTTTGTCGCTCGGTATCATGGCCATCATTGCTGTTAAGAAGCTGGGACCTGTTGCCGCCCGCTGGGCTGATGGTGAAATCGATGTAAGTAACAAAAATGGCATAAAATTCCACCGTTGGGACTATAAAAAGTTGTATGTGATCCTGAACAGAAAATCGAATCAGAATGGAAAGAGGGCCGTGAGGCTGAACTCAAAGTTCTTGCTGATGCCATCGAAGCTGAGAAAAAGGAGCAATGGCGTGCTGATGGTGCTTTGCTGCTGATGGATGCCAAGAAGGAGAACATCGCATTGCAATTGGAGGCTGCGTTCCGCGAGCGTGCCATGAATGTCTACACTGAAGTCAAGCGTCGCTTGGACTACCAGGTGGAATGCCGTCACGTTGAGCGTCGTCTTAGCCAGAAACACATGGTCAACTGGATTGTGTCCAATGTTCTGTCTAGCATCTCGCCCCAACAGGAGAAGGAGACCCTTAACAAATGCATTGCCGATCTGAGCGCTTTGGCTCTGCGCGTTAAGTCTGCCTAAACGACTCGAGTTTTAGTTGTTAAATTAGATGAAAACCGCTGTGAGACGCAAGATACGATAATTATGTCCTCAAGATGATAAAATCCAGCTAATATATTTCAACTCTGTGTCCGAGAAATTTTTTGTTGTCAAATTTTATCGAGTCTACTTTAAAGAAATGTCAATTTCCCTCCGATTTTGTGACTGTGTGTGTGCGTGTGTTTATCCCGATCTTTAGTCTAACCTAAGGCTGACCAATGAAACGATAACTGTAGCATCTTTTAGGGGCACAACGTTGGCATAGACCATGGAGTTGGTTGGTTCTATTCAATATGAAAAACGATGTTATTCAGTATAAATTAAAAAAAAGAATATCTTTAATAATGAACCCAGAACTGCTTATCAGAAGAAGCCTCAAGGGCCATCAATGTATATTAACTACGAAATTGTTTCCTTAGTCAGTCTTCTTCGTCACTCAAATCTTCTCTGGGTAAGTGCGTCTGTTCCTGCTCTTCTTCAAAATCATGAATGATGCCATGTTTTCGCACCGCCTGTAAATTCTGGACACAGTATTCCACAGCAGTAATAACGCACAGAGGCCTCTCGCCTTTGTAATAACCTGTATTCTCGCGCAAATAGATTATCTGCCTTGCAGATAGCCAACGTTCCAGCTCAACGAAGCAGGCACATTGCCAGGGGTTACCCTCAATGGCTATCCGTTTGAGATTGGGAAATGTATCGTTGGCATTGGCCAAAAACGTTAACTTATTATTGTCGATAAGCAGCTCCATCACATTGCTAAGACTTTCCAGAACATCAGGCCCAATTTCATCAAACAAATTGTGACCCAAATGCAGCTTTTGAAGATGTCGCATTGGCAAAAACATACGCACATCCAGCGAATGTAGCTCGTTGTGACCCAGTGATAAGTATTCCAAAAAGGGCAGCGAGGAGAAAGCCAACGGATGCAAATACTTTATGCTGTTGGCATTCAGATTCAGTTTGCGTAATCGTGACAAAGTATTGCCACCAAATTCATACTCATCAAAATATTCCAGATCGTTATGCGACAAATCTAATGTATCCAGATTGGAGAGTCCAGCAAATGTTCCAGCTTTGATTTCCAGAATATCATTGGATTGCAGATACAACTTTCGTAGTGTTCCCAGACCACTAAAATGTCCAGGACTTAGACTAGCTATGCTATTCTTGGATACGTCCAGCGTCTGCAAACGAGGTAATACACGAAACTGATTTTCGAACAGGAGACGAATCCTGTTGCCTGATAAGTCTAAATGATGTAGATTTATTGCGAAATCCTGTGCAGCTCCGAAGACTTGAGGCCGTAGTGCATCCAGGTAGTTGTGAGATAGATTCAACAGTCGTAGCTGTGTTAATGGTTTGAAAGTGTCTGAAGTAATGGTTGTCAATTGATTGTAGCTTAGTTGCAGTTCCAAAAGCCCGTGTAGACCATGAAATGTGTTAACATCTAACTAGAAACATAGAAAATGTCAATATTGGAATTCATTTGAGTAAAACACACATACATACATACATATGTACGTTATCTTATAAATATAGTATATTCAGCTAATAAGTGTTGTTTACCATTGACCGACTAGTGTTGAAAGCATACAAACATAATGATAGTGTTGGTAAAATCTAGTGTTACCATTTGTGGCAGCACATTTTCCGCTGTTTTGGCGCCAATTCGTTGTTATCGAGCCCTCAGCGCATGCGTAGACAAAAAAGCTGCAGGATCAGCTGTGACGTGGGTGTTCTAAAGTAAGTTTCAATTATCGTCTGCTTTAAAACTACTCTTGAAAGGTTTGCCAACCGATTTCGTAGATCTCTTCTAACGTAAACAAAATCTACACGCAAATAATCGACAGAATGCTTGGAATCAGTATAAACAAATTTCCACCTTAAAAACAATCTTCCTGACCTCAAGCAAAACATACTTATAAACAATAAGATTTACAGCATATTGACAAATTTACAGAATGATTGAAAGCAAAGTAAGGTAAACCTCAAAGTTCGGCCCATGTATTTTTCACTATTCTAATAATTTATTTACAGATCGGCTGGTTATAGTGGATCGGCAAGTTCATACAGATTTTCTTATTCAATTGAATGGATTCTATTTAGTGAGCAATATGGGTGAGCAAGCTTAAATCAATATTGATATAATAGTTAGTTTCAAATTCAAACTATTACATATGTACATATATTGAGGTATTTTCAGTTTTCATTTTCAAAATGTTAATCTTGTGACGATTCTAAAACTATTTGATATGTAGTAAAAGACGTGAGTCGGTTATTATAAATAGTTTCAATACGTCAATTTTCACTAATGGTATTTTTTTAAAGACAAAAAACAAACCTATATCAACATTACCTAGTATATGTATATTGAATAAAAAGTCGATGGATTCTCTCTCTCTCTACCTTTCCCGACTTAAGGCGTTATAGTTGAACAAATATAATTTGCATATATACCCATGTAAATAGGTATGTATAGGTAAAGATCGTTTCGGTTAACTGACAATTTGCTGCAGCATAACACTTTTACAAAGGGCTCGTTGCGGTTAACTAACCAAACACCGACAATTCAATGCCCCGACTAGAGACTGTTTACGATTCGATTTTTTAAGATTCTCGTTCTGTTTGTCTTAAGCTAAAGGTATACCATATCTGGATCGGTAAAACTCACCTGAGACATTCGATTATCGGTGAGCAACAGCTGCTGCAAATGGGGGCACACACCGAAGCTCACATTAATCAATTGATTGTGACTCAGGTCCAGACGGTAGAGTAACGGCAAGTTTGGTATTTCGAAACGAGCCAGAGAATTGTCTGTGAAATTTGCATAAATCAATTTGTGCAAATTGCCAACGGCATCCTTTGTTAGAGTTGTGAGTCCATTGTGACTGGCATCGAGTATTTGTAGGGCCGAGTCCAGACTAAAGTGGTTGCCCTGCAGGTTCTCTAATCCGCAATGGCTGATATTTAAATGTCGCAATTGGGGAAGACTTGAGAATCCTCCATCAAAGAGCTTCAATCGTGTCACTCGGGATAAATCCAAATTAGTTAGACTAGACAATCGCTGGTCAAACGAATAAGCTGCAGTTTGCAAAATTGATAGCAACGAGTCGTCCAAAAACAAGTCATCCTCTTTTGCACTTACCTGGACCAATAGCCAGTTCGGTTAGCTCATTTCGTATGCTCAGCGTATGCCAAGTTTCAGTGGACAAGCCTTCAGAGCTTATTAAATCCTCTAGACTAGCCAATTCGCTGCACTCGTAGTTACGCCAACCGCGGGGATTACAGACTTGAGCTGTGCACCGCGGGAAGCACCGACATATAAGCCATAAAGCCAACGGCCAAAACCTCTGGAAATTCGACAACATTCCTGCTCAAATGTTCGATCACAACTGACGGGGGGATTCTCATGGTACCTGTGCGTGTGTGTGTTTGTTGGTATGGATGTTTTCTGTTCTCCAGAGCCGGTTTAGAACGTCATTGATTGAATCTCCGCACAGCTGTGTGGGCTACAAAGTTAGTCTCAATCAGCTGTAACCAGAAGCTAGTCTGAGAGATTGAGAAAACTGCGGCCCCAACGTGAAGGATCATCAGTCCAGATCGTTGAATTATGTTGCTAAAATCTCTCCTCTCTCTCTCTCTCTTTCAACTATTTCATTTCATTCTTTTTATACGTCTTTCTCTGTCATTTTAACTCATTTGTTGCTCCAACTTGTTCAACGATATCTGCGCTTTAGATGATTTTTATTACCTTAAATATTTTGTGTATTTATTTTTCATTTCCCAAAACAAACACATTTAGTTTACTGTTTATAACTTTTTTTTTTTTAATAGGCTTAGCGCTTTTCTTTACGTACAATACAATAAGTATAAGTATATATATTAAATATTATATTGAATAATTATAATTAATTTATGTTTATTGTGCTATTGCATAATAGAATTTGCAATCAAATTAGATCCCAAAAAAATCTCTACTTATACCGACGACAAAGAGACGAAGAAAAAAAAGCGACAAAAAAAGAAAATTGTTAACTTAATCAAACATAATTAACAATGATAATTGCATATGTTGTTGGGGTTCTTTTTCGTTTTGTTTATTGTTCCCCCAAAGGAGTTAGTTTAATATTCCACTAATTTGTATTTGTATATTATTAATATAATTATAGATATTTATTAATTAATTTTGCCGCATATTGTACATAGAGAATATACTATAGTTATGTGTGTATATATTTTGGGAGGCTCTTGATGTTACACAGTTTCCTTTTCATTTTCAGTTTTGTGTTTCAGAATTGTCTTAAGAAATAGAAATTGAGTATACGTAGACATGTTTATCCAAAGTGAGAGAGGAGGGGAATTATATCTAATAGAAATATGTGTATACTCGGTATCTACTATTTTCTATTTGTCCTACTTTCATTTCGTTTTGAAGACTTGTGACGACCAACAAAAAAAAAAAAAAAAAAAAGGAATCCAAAAAATTGGATTTTTTGAGTGTGAGTGTGTGTTTGAAGAAACTGGTATCCAAATCAGACTATAGTTACGGTTGGGTTTGTCATCTTGTTGCTGTTATATAACGGCTGATAATGTGGAGATGGGCCATGCCCATTACTATTGCTCTTCACCTTAACACTCTGACAGCCATTTGTTGTGTAGCGCATTTTAACGCCATTTGGTTGTGGTAGCTGTGGATCACCGATCAATGTTATACGCACTGGCTTATATGCATTTGGATGATGCGGTAGTGTAGGATTCTCTGTTGAAATAGAGCTGCTCGAGTTGCTAGAGTTGCTGGTGCTATTGCTGGTATCCCAGCCAATGGAAGCGCGTCGCGGTGTTCCGGGTAATGTGGCTGCCGCAGCCAATTGCTGATTGTAATTGGTCAACGTTGTAGAGATTATTGTGTGGCGACGTGTTTGACTTAAAGCCGGACACGTGTTGTTGCTGCCGTTGCTGCTGTTATTGCCGCTGTTGCCGGTGCCGTTGCCGTTGCTGTTGCTGTGGCATCCCGCATGCTGTTGCTGATGGTGACGAATTATTGTTGTCGCTGCCACTGTGGAATCATTGCAGTGCAAATGGAGCATCGGAAAGTGTGTGGTATAACTGGTATATTCGGGCTTACTTCTGTGGATAAGAGAATGTTGTATTAGTTGGATTTGTACCTACATATGTACATATATAATGGGAAAGTAGAAGCTTTCTTTCAAATAGTTTGGATTAGATTTCTATTTAGTTAGTTCATGCCATGTTTTCAATAAATCTCTACAAGCACTGAGAAAAAAATGTTAGCCAAATACCACCTTGAGAACACTCAGTGGTAAGTTAAACTATTTACAATGCCATAAAAGAAGAGTTTAATGTTTTAGCTTAAATCATATTTTTCTCAATGAATTTGATTAGGTTTTGTGTTTTGGTTTACCTTGGGAGTCTATTTAATTGCCGCATGCAATCAAAATAGTTGACAAACAGTGTTTAGTTTTTCAGTAACAATACTTAATAGTTTCTTATTAATAATACTTATATACTAGATGTTAGTTGATAACTCTAATTGTGTATCGTATACAATTTAAAGCCGCAATGTTCGTATACACCTTCATTATCTATTTGATCAATTTCAAATGTCATTTACGTGCAAGAATTACAATTCTCAATACAGTTGTAACTTAAGTGTAGGATACATAATAAATTAATGGCACAGAGCACAATGATGGCTAAAATGAAATCACAAAATAGTACCTGTTGCTCCCCAAATTGTAGTCTATATTGAATAGATTACAATAGATTAGTTTTTTAGTCAATAGGGTTCACATGATGAGATGGTTAAAATGGCAGCATGTTTTTGTTTTTTTTTTTGGTAAGTGCAGGAAGAAGTAAAAAGATACATAGATATTTAGAATTTGTTAATCATAGTGAGAGATACATATACTAAGTGGGCTAAACTCAGAGTCTATTGTTTTGCCCAACCTTATACACCATTCCACCTCCCCTTCAAAGCAATTGCAAAATGAAAAGATTCGCCACAGATGCCGCTGCCGCTGCCGCTGCTTTGTTGCTACTGCAGAACCCCAAAATGGGGG
Organism: Drosophila paulistorum; assembly: GCA_018152135.1. Lineage (NCBI taxonomy): Eukaryota > Metazoa > Arthropoda > Insecta > Diptera > Drosophilidae > Drosophila > Drosophila paulistorum. The sequence goes on along the minus strand of JAECXG010000606.1, from coordinate 4,408,349 downwards.
TCTAATTAGGCTGCTCCGATTGCAATTTGCGGCCATTAGCGTCAAGAAAAAGAAGTAAAAAGGAGCAAAAAAAAAAAAGTGGCCAACTGATTTACATGCCAACAACTCTCGAGAGCCAACAGAGCATGAAGCAGCAGCAGCTGTTGCTGTTTTGTATTAGTTTTGTTAATGCGGCTGTGGTTCAATGGAAAATATAACCCCCCTCGATCCCCCATTCATCACCCCAATACGAAAAAAAACATCCAAATTATATACAAAATTGAATCATGAAAGCTTTTGCTTGCCTACCTGGACAAACCCTCCGCACCAATGGCAAGTGGTCGTGTCTGTGAAAGTGGAATTGAAATTGTCGATAGATTTTGGTTAGTCAATGTTGTGCAACACACACACTCACACAAATATATAAATAGATATATAATATTCAACCAAATATCATAAATTTTGGCACGATATTTTGAAAGAGTGTTAGACACAACATACCCGCTCCGTTTGGGTGGCCATACTGATGAGTTTAAGCTCCTTGGTGGCACTCAATGTATCAACATTGTCGCCATTTGACCCTTCTCCTCCTCCTCCTCCTTGTTGTTGTTGCTGTTGTTGTTGATGTTGCCGCTTCTCGGCCTCCAGTTGCTCAATGAGATCTCGCTGCAAGCGAATGGTCCGATCACGATCATCGACTTGACCCTGCGATAGATACACATACACACACACACACAAACCCACAGAAAAGTAAATGTCAATTAGCTCTTGTGCAGCGTTCCATAAAGGTCACTAATACAATACAACATAAAATAATAGCTAAGCCAGAGAGTGGTAAAAGCTAAAGATATTAAACATAACTATAAACTATATAGATGAATGTACATACATATATACATTTATATATGTATGTGAGATACCTGTCTCTTGACTCAACACAAAGGTAAGCCATGCCATGAGTTTGCCAAAAAAAAAAACCTTTGGCATCACATTTCATTCATTTTGCATTGAAAATTAAACTCTAGACCAAGACAGACCAAGTCTTCAATTCATAATGGCCATGAATTAAATGTCTTCCACCTGGTAAGACTTAAGTTAAGTAAGACCAAAAGTCTAAGCTTCATTTGACAATTTAGTCATTAAACTGCAATTAGTTATCATTTATAATTAATAGATGGCTTCAATTATTTAGACTGTAGACAATTTCCTAAGGCATTGGCCTACTAGAAGATCCAATAATAATTCATGATGATTAGCTTAGCTTTTCACCCAAGATCCGATAAATTATGATCTTCAACTAGAAGGCAATCTATCATACAAAATGAAAGTCCTAACAGGTTCTCTTCTTTTAAATCACTTTGGTTTTCTATTGCATTCATGACCAGATATTTAAGCTTGGTTTGACTTGTTTACTGAATAATTTCAACGGAGTTTGGAATACTCAGAGCATGGCTTATAACAACATCTATTGACTGACGTACCTAATTCGAACTCTATATGAAAAGTATATTTTATATATATTTTTGTTTTCTTGATTCATTTTGTGTTTTGAGTTTGTTTAGCAATTCAAAGTGCATGTTTGTAGAATGAATTGTGTATCGATATATCAAGTTTCACAAACTAAATACATTTATATATATATATAAGTATATTACATGCTACATAAATGTTTGTTGATATAGTGAGCAGAGCAAGAGAAAGATAGAAAGATATATCTATGTAATAAACATTAAAATTACAAAAAAGGTAGCAAAAAACAACAGCAATAGTTTTTGTCTTTTTGGGAATCAAATTGTTGTAGCAGGTACACGAGATTATGTTTATATATAAATGTAGACATAGAGTATTCTTCTTGTCCTGCCTGGATTATTGATTGTATTGATTATTCGTATGTAGATTTAAAGATTTTGTATGGTTTATCAATTGAATTTTCCATCGAACTAATCGAGCAAACGAAATGCAAAAAACGTGCAAATACCTGAAGGTAAACCACCTGTCTACGTAGATCCGATAATTCCTGTAACGGATCCTCCGTGGTGGATGAGGTCAGGCTGGCCAAATCGATATCATTCAATTGTTTGCTATCCAGTCCACATGCGGCAAATAGCTGAACATTATCGTTTTCAAATGGATTCAAAGTTTCCGTCTGTGAGACAATAAAAGAGACATTTTTTTGGCAATTAGATTTGGCTTAAACTGAATCTAAGGGAAAATTTGTGTAGAATCTAATGGAAAAAAATGTAAACCTACCAGCTTTAAATCAAAATCACTCTCCTATGCAGTATGTGGTGCAAGTGAAGTGTGGTGAAGTGAGGTGAAGTGGGGTGGAGTATGGTGCAAAACAGAAAATGCATGAAAATGAAATCATAAATTGTTTGCTAGAGATCCAAACCTACGCATACCTCTTGTAGAATGCGGCGCAGTCGGAGCAGCTGCTTCTTAAACTGGAGTACATCCTGTATCATGGCATTCCTGAATGACTTGTCATACAACATGAGATCGTCCGATGAGCTATGCAGCTCTGCCCCGCTACCTTCTCGCCTTTTCTGCCCACTTATGGGCTGTCGTTGACGCTGTCGCTGCAAACTGGATGTGGATGAGGCTGTCGAGGCCCGAGAATTGGCTGAGCTTCGTTTATGTGCAGCTGTTGCAGTTGCCGTTGCCGTTCCACTGCTATGCGTGGAACGTATACTATTGTCCGAATCGTTGCCGTGTTGCAGTTGCTGATCCTGAAGACGAGATCGATTCAGTAAGCGGGTGGCTCGTGCTGGCAATTGAGCGCTGCAAGGAGGAGAATAATAGAAAAACATATGCATTAGATTCGGTTGTCATTTTAGGATTAAAGCACCACCTTAGATATGTATCGTTCGCTTGTGGAGCACTACTACTGGCCACAAAGGGCAGATAGTGATGCAAATGCATATGATGATGGTGATGATGATGATGGTGCTGGTGGTTACAACTCAGCTGAAGCTGCTGGCCCTGGTTCTGCTGTTTAATGCCCATGGGTGAGGTAGTACGAGTGCGTTGTGGTCTTGGTCTAGCCAGCTGGCCAAGTAGGAATCTATTCTCAGAGGTCTTCAGATCGGTGCGTACACGTCGTACACTAATTGGCGACGATTTGGACAATTCATTTGCACTCCCATTCCCCTCCGCCGTGGCCATCTTACTGATGATGACTGTTTTGGCTAAAATCGAAGTACAAAAAAAAAATACCTCTATGACACAATCGGGGCATGCGCAGACCAGCAACAGCTGAGTTGTCAGTGGAGACTTCTTCTGTAGACATTTCGTTTATCGTTTCCTTGTGGTGTGTGTATGGGCTTCCCTCTTAACTTAATTATTTAGTTTCTATTTTACTATATTATATATATATATTAAACGCTTGTAGGTTTTTTGGAATGAAAGTGAAACGCAAAAAGCGCAATTGATTGGGACACCACCTCGACCTGGCTTGACTTGGCTTGGCTAGGTATATGTGTGGTGGGACGAGGGAGGGGCTGGTTGTTTGTCAATGAGCGCAATTAAGAGATTCCTCCCAGCATGTCGGACCTGCTGGGAAGCTGCCTGCACGAACCACCAAAAAGCAGTTGGATAAATAAATCTATGCCGACTATGGAAATACATTTTCGACGGGATTGGTGAAAGTCAACTGTTGCGTGTTGCATTGCCACCAAGTTCCCCCCTCACTCCCTCCACAGTGGTTGTTAGGGAGAGTGATGGAGTGAAATATAGGAGGTACTCTGGGCTCTAGCATATGTGTGTGTGTGTGCTTGCTAATGTTTCAAATATTTCACGGCATAATTTATACAAACTGTTGAAAATCATTAATAGACAAAGCGAGCATGGAACTAACAACAAAACAAACTCTCAATTCGATTATATACGGATGATTAAAATCATCAACATGAAAAAGAAAAAAAACCCAATGTATTTTTTTGATTTGGTCTTAATTCACATTATTATAATAATACTACATATGTATACAGGTATGTATATATATATATGTACATATAATAGCTGATCTACAATTTCATTCAGACCCTCACACACATTTGGTATTTGGCACACAAACAAAAAGAAACAAAAATTACTGCAACATTTTTTACACATTTTGCGACTTTCACAGCAATCCAATTAGTTAAGAGCAAAAGTGCTACGAAATTACCAAGCAATTTGAATATCTGGCGAAATTTAATGATATCTTGAGACTGTTATAAAAAGAATTTAATTATTCTGAAAGCGTTGAAAGTGCAAATCATACCAAGTTCTGCTCTTTCATAGTTTTGATTCACAAAAGAGACTATAAAAATAAATAAACAACAAACAAAAATGATGTAGATAGATGAGTAAGAGAAATTTTTCAAAGTAAATTCTTCTTCTCCATATACAAAAGACTTTTACGGCTAACTACTGTGAATCCCTTTAAGCCCTTATGAATTTCAAAAATTGTTGCTATTTTCGGGCTTATAATTAGCATAACTGTTTACGGTAGCTTGAACATTTAAATTACTTCCTAATTCGTTCAACTAAACTCAGTTGGTTGCACATTTCAATCAGCCCTTTAAAGTACATATTATTAAGTTTTTCAGGCATTCAATTTTCAACAACATTTCTGTAGGCCATAGTCATAATCAATTCGTTAAGTTAATTTTACAGTAAAAATATATGCAAGTATATATATTTGCAGATATACTCAGAAACCAAAAAGAAGCAAAAATGAAGGTGACAGGAAAAGGTTCATTACAATTTGTTACACGATTTTCATTGAAATTTTCCCATTTCCTTTCTATTTAGTGTGTTTGCAAATTGAACATTGATGACGACAAAAATATTGCAAATGAAATGCAAAATATTCAAATGTATGCAACTGTTGCAAGTTACCAGTTGTTGTTGCCAGTTTCATGTAATTAAACGAAACGGTTTCCATATAAGACACAATACACAATACAAATTTCCCGTCACAATTCACCTGTTGTAAAGGTTTTCTCTGTTCTTTGTTGCTTCAGTTTACATTTGCTTCGATTTTGGTTCGCACGCCATGTTTTAGAAATTCACAAATGTGGTCTAAGAAAGCCTCGCCGAATATCAAGACAATACAACGTGGTACTTTGGACAATTTTAAATTTAGATAATGCCCCCGCCCGGATACGAAACAAAGTGCTTGTCATTGCAGAGCAGCGCAGAGAGTGCATCAAATGGATTTATGTATTACGGGGGCCTCGGAGCGTGATCTCTTCAGGCGACACATATAGTTAAGTTACAATTGAGTCTCATTTGTAATACAACACACACGAGCCAATGCCAGCGGCACCAACAACAACAACATTGACATCAGCAGCAACTGTTGCTTGGTGTGTGTGTGTGTGTGTGTGTGGTTGCAACTGTTAAATTTAACTTAAACCGCCAACTGCCAACAATGACAAGCAATCACAATCACATTGCAATCATTTGGCTTAGAGGTAGAAGTAGAGACAAGAGACAAAGACCAAAGACAGAGGCGTTGACATGCTACTACTTGAAGTAGTCGAACTTCACCGCTAACGGTACTTATCAATTTGTATGGCAAAACGTCATTTGTCATAGGAAAACGTCATAGGAAATGGAAAATAAAAATGGAAAGGCATTATCATCATCATCATCATCATCATGAAGAGGCTTCATTAGAGAGACACCATGGAGTCGGAAAAGGCAACCAACTGGCGCGTAATGGTAATGGCCATAAAGAAAACTTAACATTTCTCACAAGCACACACACACACACAGACGTACACAAACTGGCAAACGATTCTTCCCATCAAGACAAATCTGGTGAAAATCCGAATCCGGTGTATGTATCTTGCATGCCAGAACCAGAGTTTTGTATGCGAATGATGATCAACGATGGTTGCTGTGCGGTAAGAGCTGTGTATAAACGTATGCCAGGTGCGGAATAGGTTCACATGGGGGAATCTCTAACATGGATGTACACATCTACCTTGAACGAATAACTTAGAATTTCAATTGATCCCCCACGAGTCTATGCCTAGTTTTATGATTAATCATTAAGATCTGCCAATTGTTTGGGTCTGGATTAAAGTCTACTATTAGAATCAACTAAGTCTTTGTGTTCAAAAATAGATTGTTTATAAGTATTGTTTAATACATTGACAGCTATGGACTGTCTTCACATCATATTTGCGGCAATATAATCTGAATAACCCGGCCCTGGGCCCCTGTTTAGGGAGTAGTTGGAGCCAGACAGGTAGATAGGTAGGTAGGTAGCAGCAGCAGCAGCCGCAGAGGCAGTTATCTGTATCTGTATCTGCACTCGATGGTATTTTTATAGTCCCCTGTAGTCTCACACACGACGGACAAACATTCTGTTGAATTATGCATGCCAGAGATACATAGATCGAGTCTCTTGAGTTTGAGAATGTGGTACGAACCCACGGTCAAAGCGTCTGAAATGCAACTGAACTTGCTTCTCAAACACCATAAAAGGAGTGAGAAAAGGGTAGTGTAGACGATCATATAAACATATATGTATGTATATGTATCATATTATGCTATCTGGCATAATAATTGTTACGTTTATGGCATCAAATTCCAAACGCTTTTCCAAACGCTGACTGCATTTGCATGTGACACACTTTCTGGCATTGTTTCTGCCCCACTGTACCCCCCTCACCTATCCTCACCTATTTTCCTTCGCCAGCTCACAGTCTCTTCTCCCTACTGGTGGCTATATATCAAATTACGCAAGGGCTAAATGACAAGAGCGGAAATCATCACCCACTTCAGTTGGCATGCCATGACTTGGTGGTGTTGTGGCTGATGTTGGCTCTTAGTATTGTCTGTCGTATTTTTTGGTCTCTCAGTCTGACCACCAAGATTACACATTGTCCATCATTTGCCATCAAACTTTTACTACTACTACAACAACTACTCACTTTGAATGTCTCGAATGGTTGGAATCAACAAAAAGCATTGACACTTGTGCCTGCGGCGTGTCTTTATAATAAACGTTGGCAGTTTGTTGTTGTTGGCATCGGCGTTGGAGCGCGTATCTGTGGCATGACAAAAGGCAACAGTGCGTATCAATAGAGGCGCCGAGGAGGAGCAGCAGTGCCAGCAGCAGGAGGAGAAGTAGTAGTATGAATAGAGCAGGTCGGTTGAGCTCTTGCGGTCACTGGCTCTTAACAACGCAATTAACTTGGCTTGGGTTAGGCAACTCCCACGCGCATTTTACAAGGCTCTTGCAAAACACTCCAGAAACACACACACACACACACTCACACAGACACAGATACAAAGACTCTCAGGCAATCGCGTTGATTAACTCAATCGAATCAGTTAATATTCTTTTTTTCGGTATTGCCTTCTTTAAAATATATATATTATACATCAATTTGTAGGATTTCGTTAACCACCGACACAAAGCACTTGAACAAAAAGAGAAACCGCATGAACCGAACCGAACCGAACGCTTTGAGATCTTGTTTAATACTGAAGCCGAAATCGAAGTTGAAGTTTGAAGCGAGCGCCAACATTTCACGGTACATTTTGGCATTGGAACAATGCCAAGTAGAACAACAGTGTCCATGAAAAAAATTATGCAATCAACTTATACTTCAATGAGGGGGCTACATTTTATTGACAAGTTCTCAAAATAAAAATTGAAATTATTTAGTAATATCAAAGACTTGAGTTCTACTGTCGGGAAGCTTAACTTTTGAGAAGTATGTGTATATTATGTATATATAAATTTGAATTTTAATCATTACTCATTCGTCATTTAAATGTTTTGTTTATAAATACAAGTTATTCATTTATGTTTATACTTGGTCTACGAAAATACGGATAATTTGAGAGCTTTATCCTCAACGCAAATTGTTGTAGACTGCTTATAAAATAGTTCAGTATGACTCAAGTCTGTAAATGATCTATGATTGGTATTTCTATGATCTAGTATTGGCACTCATATCCTTTATGATCTAGTTCTTCTTTAATAAATTTCTAGTATCATCTTTGTCAAAAGTATTATTTGTTTTCAGTCGTAAATAAATTTTCAAAGAAAGTAGTAAATAATTATCTACCATTAAGTGGAAAATTAATTCTGTTTTGCTTGCATTTCAGGACACTGTGCCAGGTGTATGCCGCATTTGTTACCAAAGTTTCAATACCAAAACGTTTCCCTACCACCGACCAAACAAAAAAGGCAAAACAAAGAAATGGATAAGCAGTGCAAGAATGCTTCCCACTTGAAAGTTGATAATCGGGAATCGGGAGTTGAGAATCGGAAATTTAGATTCTTTGTGTGTGGCAAAGGCCGTTAGAAAAGAAAGCTCCCATTGTTGAGTGCCCCCCTAAAGCCATAATATTTACTTGCTCCCGTAATGGAGACGGTGATCACAATGCACCTTTAATTTGGCTATTGTTGCTGTTGCATTTGCTGTTGCCGTTGCCGTTGCCGGTGCCGGTGTGAATTGCTGACTGAGCCAATAATTGAGATTGTGAAGACAACAGCTTACTCAGCAATATTTTTTGTTGAGATGCCATGGCTTGTTTCGGGTTTTGGACTACAGTCTCGGATTTGTGTATGACTCATGCATATGAATATGAATGGATGAATGAGTAGTTGAGCCGGCCTGCTCAAGGTTAGCTAAATCACAAACACACAAATGTGTGGGACTCTTAAGAGTTTTTTTCTTTGATTATTTGCATTTGAATTATGCCTTATCTAAATGATTAAAAGATTGTGTATGTGTGTGCGTGTGTGTGCAGCTGTTTGCTTAGACCGTAGGCCGTTTTGAACCGTTAGAGTGCATTTTACCATTTTAGATTTATGTGGACATTCACCGAAAGCCAATGCCCAGGCACATGCGCGCATCCAATAACAACAGCAACAACAGAAAAAAAGCTAAATCTGAAAAGGCCAGCGGCATTTTGCAGTTATTTTGGCCATCATCATCATCGTCGTCATCGTCGTCGGCTTCGTTGCTTTTCCAGTACAAACAGACAAACAGGTTCACATAGGCAGACAATTGATTTTTCCTTGCAATCCATAAAAAATCCAAAAACCTTAGATTAAAGCAACGACTTTGTGGTACCCTTTAATATACCTTCAAGTGCAGTTGCTGGACTAATAGATGATAGAACAATTTCCCACAGATCCCAATTACTTTTCTACGACTTTCAAACTTGACTTAGTCTTTGTCTTTTTTTTTCTTTTGGAGCTTTGTTATAAATAGAAAATTCGCGCCCGGAAGGGAGGTAAATTTAAGAAGCCGTAACTTGTTTTGGTATCAAATCATAGTGTGGGAAATTTTTTGCATTTTTTAACATTTAATAATTTAAATGCATAAGTGAGATCTATAAACTTTATTTACTGGCTTTAGTTTATTAGCATTTGAAAATTAAGCAGGTGTTCATTAAGAAGCATTAGAAGCAGCATAGGGTATTAAATATATTATTAAAAAATAAAAACCACAAGTAATGGGTACTAAAATGGCAAAACAAAACACTAAACAAATATAAAAAAAGGAATGGAAAGGAAAAAATTTGCCGCAGCCACAACAAACTTTTTAACTTTGGTTACGGCAAGAAACGACTTTGGCTGGCTGGTTGGTTGCTTGATGTCGTGCCGTTGCCGGTTGTTGTTGTTGTTGTTATTGTTATTTAGTTAGTTGCCATGACAAAAGAATGCGGCACTCGCCATCAAGTCTCAGGCCAAAGTCAAAATGTTATCTTAACAACAACCACGATTTGGCCAGGCCAAGTCAGGCCATGCCAGGCCAAGCTAGTCTCGGGACTCTCAGACAATTGCCGCAAAATGCCAAGTGCCGTTGTCGTTGCCGTTGCCGTTGCGAATGTCTGCCCAGAATGCAGGCCCCCCCACACACATACACACACGCTCACACAAACTAGATACAAACGCTTTGGCATCGGGATTTGGGATTGAAAGTGGAATTGAAATTGGAAATGGAATTGATGGCAGGGACGGAGGGTGTCGATCTCTCTCATGGTAGCAGCCTGCTTAAACATTAGGTACTATTGAGATCAAGTCTCGGCAATGGGAATGGCAATAGCAATTGGAATTGGCAATTGGACGGACGGTTAGATGAATGGAGACGCCAATGGGCAACCTTTTAAAATTTCAACCTGCCTGTGCCCCCCAAAATGATGTCTGTCTAATTTTGGGCTAATTTCAATTTCCACTCCCCAAAGTGAATGTGGCACAGAATGTCAGGCCATGTAATGCCAATCCACTGAGCTGGCCAAAATGCTTTTGAGAGAGTTAACCCTAGAGAATTCAAATGGTTCAGAAAATCATTTCCCTCTTTACTGGTGGCAACTGTTGCTATTCGGCAAGTCTTGATGTTGTTTGTATTTGGCTTTCTGGTGTTAAATTGAAGTGGCTACCAGCTGATGGATTAGGCAGAAAAACAGAATGCATCGCATTCAAGTGGCAGCAAATTGAGATTGGGGCATGGATATGTGTGGACCATTGAGGAGAGTGCACTTAATACTTATACATATATTTTCTTTATTTGTTGGCAACTTTCCAAGTGTCGAGCTACTTACTTAATAAAAATCAAATCAAAGGCAATCTCTCCAAAACCAAAGGCAAAACAGGCCATTGCATTTTGGCAAAGCGCCCAAATGACCTGGCGCTACCAATTCAATTAGTATTTCTTAATGACATGGGTTGACCATGTGTGGCATGTGATTAGTCACGGTTATGAATGAGGCAAACTCACCTGATACGCTCTCTAGCTCCACTGCGTTGCATCCTGCCACGGAGTAATGTATTCAGCTCCTTCATCACATCGCTGCCTTTGCGCTCTAGTTCGGATAGAAGTTCCGCCTCGGTTTCGGCTTGGATGGTTGGATCGATTTCATCCCCTTGCCGTGGGCCTCGTCCAATTTTATGTAGATCCGAACCACTGCGACTGCGGACCGAGACAGTGCGATCAATAGAATCCAGGCTGCTATTCATATCAAAGTCCATCATTAGATCATCCGAACAAATGGATTCACACGGTGACAGGGTATCTAAGGATTCGGCACGATCAAGCACTGCCTTGCGCACCGCAGCCGGAGTCCTCAAGCTCAGCTCGATGGCCTGCTGAAGGGCAGTGCGTGCCTTTGATTGGCTTTTAAGCGAACGCAACGAACCCGTCTGAGTGTGAGTGTGTGTCTCCATTAGTGTGGGCGTATCGGTGTTTCCTGCCTCCTGGGCCTCACTATTGCACAGCAGAGCCGGCTGATCGGCGATCTCGTCGTCAATCAAATTGCCACAATCCGAGCCCAGGGATAACGAATGGGAGGCATGTGTGGGTGTACCTGGTGAGATGGGACTGTGACTACCGGGATCCAGTTCGAGTTCCAGTATTGGCGAGATTTCATCGATATCGATATCAATGTCCTTCTGCTGCAACTCCTCGTTGAGTCGATGCTTCTTGAGCTTGCCAGTGGCCTCCTCGGACTCTTCGGTACTGCTTACCAGACTGTCTGTGGGAGATGTTTCATCGTCCAACAGGAGGCAAGTGCTACTGGCCAATGCCAGTTCGGCGAATTTCGATTCATTCAGAGCATTGTTGAAAGACCGTGGACGTTCGCTAGATGTCCGTGTGACAGTCACTTCTCGATTGTCCACAATGTGCATGTTGAGCAAGGGTTCCGGAGCCTGATTCATTGAATTGCTTGTACTGGGCTTAGGGGCAAGATCGGTTATAGAAGCTGCCACAATATAGAGGGATAAGAAAGCAAGTAATTAGAATCGATAAAAGTCAATCGAACAAGTTGATGACTTACAAATTGTGCTAAACTGCATATCCGTATTGATTAGACTAATATCGTCGAGTCCAAGAGACATATCTTCCTCTTTATCATTATCCTTAATGGGTGCCCGAGTTGCACTGGTGGTGTTGGTGGTGCCACTTGTAATGCTCATGCTGCTACAATCCCTGGCTGCCAAAGATTCGCCCGCTTGACATCGCCACGAGGATCCCGAAGATGTTTGACTATAATGTTTGGCACTCTTCTCTGATGTCGATGAATCCAAATATAATTTCTCTTCATCAATGCTTTCGCTTTCATCCGACCCACCTCCAGCAGGACCAGCACCATTAACCTCGTTCGAAGCCTGGAAATGTGATTTCAACTGTTGCTGATCTGTAAAAGCAGCACCAGTCTGATCCTGTGCAGTAGTTACCTGTCTTCGTTCATAGCTCTCACGGCTCAGCACCGTATTGGAACGCACTAGTCCAACTAATGGCAAGGGAATGGTCTGACTGCTATCAGTTGGCAATTTAGGCAAGGCCAAGGGCTCTACAAATGAATTTGATTCGCTGGAAGGTGGATCATCCACATCTTTCACCTCGAATGTATGTCGTCCGCTCATCACCATTTGCAGATTACGTGGCCGACTCCGACTTCGTTTGGAGCTGATGGAACTGCTGCCCGAACTGCTATCCATGGCCATGTCCATGCTGGCTATGCCAGAGTCGGCGCTAATCTCTCGACTGCCAGAGAAACCGCGTCTTGTCGTATTATTTGTCAACTGTTTGACACTCTTTTGGTCGAGATGCCGCTGGCCTTGTGGTTGGGCATGAACAGAGGTTAATGGATGCTGACGCGAGCTGCTGGTACAAGATGTTTCCTTGGCTCGGGCCCCTGTCGAATGTGCGGGAACCGGTGATTGGACACTGCTACTGGGTGTCGTCGGTGTTGTGGCTGTCAAACTGATGGCCACCGGATACTCGGGACGCGGCAAACTAACCGTTTGCAATGTGAATTTGGCATAACTAGCTGGTGGAGCACGCGGCGTTGGACGTACGCTAAATGAAATGGAATGAGAATTATATTATTTTTGTGCATCAGTCCATTCGCATCATTCAATTCAATTTACTCACATCACATTTGCATGCATGCTGGCCAAATTGTTGTAGTTGTAACGCTGCTGAGGACGCTTAGTGGACAATTCTTCGTCCGCTATCTCGCCAAAGAACTGCCGCCTCTGATACTCGATGGTTGTGTTCTGGTTCAGATTAAACGTCAGAGTTTTGGGCTGAGCTATTTTAGGCTCCCCATCATTACCAGTTCGACCGGCATGTGCGCTCTTGGAGCGACGTTTCACTGCATTACGAAAGAAATCAAAAATAAAGAAAAAAACCATTAAAATACATTTCGAGCCTCGACTATGAGGTACTCTGCATTAGGTAACGTAGGAAGTTTGGCATTTCACGAGTATGCCTATTGCCATATTTTATTTGTAATCAATAGTAATTTGGTCTAGGCTTAATTGCTGATGGTTTGTTCCACTTACAATTGCTTACTAGCACGGAACCAGTGCCGCCTCCCGGTGTTGTTGCTCCACTGCTGCTGCTGCAATTGTTATTCTGGGCATTGGCTGCCGACTCATCGGACTCTTCGCCCGAGGGCCCCGATAGACCAGTCGATGCGGGACGCGGTAGGGCTCCAACTCCAGCGCCGCGATAGCCAAAACGTTTGCTGGGCACACCTGTACCTCCATGAGGAGCAGTAGCACTTGGCAATGGATTTGTTTTTACAGCAACAGCGCCCACTTTCTCAAAATGTATGGGAGTGATGTTCGTGGTAGCTGTGATAAGTTGGCATGTCAATATTAAATTTTGGTCAAATTGAAACTAATTAGAAACACAACCCAATTTAAACGTTGTCCACTCACCCGCATTGCCATTGTCGTCCTTTGTCTCTGTGATGAGTTCAGAATCTATTGTCTTGTCGAGCAGTTTTTTGAACTTTTTGGGAGTACCATTGAGTTTTTTACGAAAACCAAAGGACATTGCCGTACCTTTGGTATGCAAGTGCTGCTGCTGTTGCTGTAGTTGCTGATCGGCCAAGTCCAATGTATTGCCATTTGCATTGAGATTACGACGATTTGACTTGCCGCCATTCTTCTTGCTCTCTGCCTGACCCTAAAAACAAAAATCCAGGGATATAAAAAAAGAATGAAAGCGAAAATGAGATTCAGGTCAGAGCACATGCACTCAAAAGGCACTTGACAAAAGCACTAAGCCTAGTAGACAATAGACAAATCACAGAGAGATAATATATATGTGGTTGGTGGGATAGAGACAGAGAGAGAGAGGGAGCGAGCGTAGGAGAGGTGGGCGGAAAAAACACTAACTACGTAGCTATGAGTCATGCCTTTACAAAATAATAGCACAATGTTTCTATCTACAGGATACATTTATGTTTTTTTTTCTTTTCTAGTTTCAGGATTAGTTGTTTTCTTTTGATTTTTACCATAATGACAGACTCGACTTCCGCGTCAACTTCGGCGTCTTCTTGCTCCTCTGCTGTAAATAGTTCGTTTCTTGTAATTGATTCCGTTTCGTTTGTATCTCTGGTTCTTGTCCTGGATCTACTGTCGCTCTTTGTGGTCTGCTGCTGCTGCACTTGTGATTCCTGTGTGTCTTTGTCTAAGAGCTCGTCGTTACCATCGATTATGTCGTGAAGCTGAAGCTGATGCTGAAGCTGTTGAAATTGCTGCTGTGCTGTTGCGGTGCTATCGTCTGTGGTGATGGTTGCCCCCTCGTTTTGTGCGTTTAATGTGACGACGACGAGGTTGTCGCATTCATCCATTTTGCAGGTCGTCGTCGTCGTCGTGGGCAGAGGTGCTCGCTAGTCTCCCGGCGAGTCTCCTTCTGCAAATTTATGCTTAAAACCCTCACTTGCGCCGTTTTGATTGTTGCCACAAAGTCAAATGATAGCCAGGACTCGTTACGGTTGACAGCAATGTTCATGACACGGCTGCCTTTTGCACAAAACAAAAATTACGCCATTTATAATTGCACTTGAGGCAGGAACGAACAACACACACTCGATAAAAAAATATCTACACGTATACACACACGCACACTCTGACACAGGAGCGCACACGAAGTGTCTTAAAGGTCCTTGAAAATTTCGTATATATGTTTGTATGTATGTATGTATGGTTGTTGGAGGAAAAGCACTGCCAACTGCCAACAATTTCGTTTCAATTTTCTCGCTATTTACTTTAGCAATTCTCCAGCGCCTTTAACTATGCAATAGTTTATCTGCTTTGAGTTTTTCTTTCCTTTTTTCTTTATTTATTTATTTTTTTTTTGTATTTTGAAGATTAGTCAAATCAATTTCGGTTGTGTAAAATTTTCTTTACATCAGGATTTCTCTCACTCGCTCACTGCATTACACGGAAAATTCAGAATGGCTAGTTGAAAATTCTGGCAGACCGAATGAGTATGCCTCGGCCTTAGCCAGTGGACCGGAGCGCGGTTGCTCGATCATGCGCAGTACCACAAAAACAAGTGACCACCAACCAACCAAAAAGCGAGGAAGCAAACAAAATAGTGGTCTAAAAACTGGGGGTAGTTTTATCAGTGGCGACATCTGGTTTTCGTTTTACTATGTGCCAGGACGGTGGTGGTTATTGTTTCGGTGGTGGTTTTAGAACAGGACAAAAGTTGACAATTTTGTTTATTTGCTTAACACAATTCAGTTTGCCTTCACATCAAGTGAGGTGCAAACCGAGGCGCAGATAAACAAAAGTATAAAAGCCCGATTCAAATTGGCATCTCCAACTGCTAGATGTGGCTTTAAAACGAATAAGCGAACTTCCGAATTCTCTCGAATCCTTAAAAAGTCTCATATGACTTTAAGCTAAAGCTTTACATAAATTTTCATCTAATTGTTTTTCCCGTGGATGTGAATATATTTAAAATTCAATGTCCATTCTATTTTTCCATTCACGGCTAATGAATCTGAATGTACCAAAAGATAGTTGTTAACTTATAGAGCTTAACATGTTACAATTTGCTAAAGTCGATGGGATGTGGCCAAAATGATATTATAACTAAACTTTGCAAGTCTTTGGAAATGTGTTATTATTTTTAGAATATTTGTATACCCTGGTATTAAATAACTTATCAAATGTTGTTGTTATACCCTTGCAGAGGGTATTATTAAATTGGTCAGATGTTTGTAACGCACAGAAGGAGGCGTTTCCGACCCCATAAAGTATATATATTCTTGATCGGCATGAGAAGCTGAGTCGAGCTTCTGTCCGTCTGTCCGTCCGTCTCTGCGTCTGAGTTTTACTCAGCCATCTTAAGAGCTATCGGGATGAAATATTTTTTTTTTTCAGAATCGGACCACTATATCATATAGCTCTAGAACAAACAAAAATTGGAGTATCCCCGTGAAATTTACCCATTTGATAGTATTGGATATAAACCCTCAGATCCCAAAATTAGAGGAAAAAGAGTAATAATTTGAATGTTTTGTTTGTGTATTGATGCATTGAGTTGCAGGCAAAGAAATTTCAAAATGTAAATATATTATTGCCAAGAAGTGCAAGGGTATACATACATAAATACATATAAACTTTGGCATAGCCGAAGTTAGCTTCTTTGATATTTATACCCTTGCAAAAAGGGTATATTAATTTTGGTCAGAAGTGTGCAACGCATAGAAGGAAGCATCTCCGACCATATAAAGTATATATATTCTTGATCAGCACGACGAGACGAGTTCAATTAACCGTGTCCGTCCGTCCGTCCGTCCGTCCGTCTGGATCGATGCGAACTCCTCCTAGACCGTAAGAGCTACAGAGCTGAAATTTTGCACGTAGGCTTGTATATACTGCAGGGTTTGTATAAGTTAAGACCAGATATGCTTCATCATCACAATCACACTCACACCACACCCATAGAGAACACTTAAGAGTTAACATAACGAGCATCGGCACGATCATAGAAGGCAACGTCAAGAATGTCACCCGATAACCTTGCAACACACAATCATCTTCACACGATCGACAGACTAAACATTCCTAGGGGAATGGTGCCAAATTCGGTACATCAACAGCAAGCCACCCAATCCCATAAACTATTTCGGCAATAAGCATCATGTTCGGTGCACCAGCCGTCACGTCGCCCAAATCGATTTCATGTTAAACATCGATTCGGCAATAAGCATCATGTTCGGTGCACCAGCCGTCACGTCGCCCAAATCAATTTCATGATTAAGCAGATCCCACGCTCGCGTTGACCCTTAGACTCAACAAGCGTCGCTGTCACCATCGACGCCCGAAAGTGGAGGCTTCATTCAAACATAATCGATCTATTCAAATCAGTCTTTAATCCTAGTACAAACTTGTCACTTCGTTAGAGCTCCGCGATCTTGGTTCAGTCTAGTAGTCACAAAGTCTTCCAGTAAAAAGATAGATTTGTAAATGTGTACTCAGTAAAGAATAAATCAAATAAAAACTTTATTTTTTGTGCGACTAACTAAGATTGTGTTTAATTGGCGCCCGAGCAGGGACCCCGCGTTTAAAAGTTGATCAAGTGAAGTGAAACGGCAATTGTGATAAGTGTTAATCAAAAGTGAACGCAAATAAATACGCCTTCTGAACAATAACCGAAATATACGCAGTGCCAATAAAAACTTCGCTGAGGTCAGACGGGGTTACAATAAAAACTGATCGCTGCATCCCTTTAGTATCCGTTCGAAGGGAAATCGGTACAAAAGTGTCTGGAACTGGAGCGTTAGTACCCAACGAGGGAAAAGCGAGGACCCCAACCGACCAACTGATACAAGCACCGAAATGAAACTATTTTTAATGTAAGTTAAGTCGAAACTAAGAAAAATTAAAAAAAGAAAGAAACAATATTTAAAAAGAAAAATCAAAACAGAAACGAATTAAAAAATTAAGAACCAAATTTAAAAAAAAAATAGGAGACGAATTACTATCTTAAGGAACATTTTTTTTTTCAAATAAGAAACGAATTAGCATTATAAGAAACGAAAAACTAACCAACAATTACAATAACCATCTCTACTAACAAAAATTTTAAACCAAAAGCCATTTCCATCAAAACTTTTCTCTAAACGGTATCGCGTCGCGAACAAATTTTCTTGTTTTTTTCGAATAATTATTCGACGCGTAATACAATCGTTTGTTTTTTTTTGAAGTGAATTAATCTCCTTTGAAATTGAAAATGTCTGAAACCGACAATTGGGTAAAAGCCGCAGTCCTTCAGTCAGGAGGTCGCCCTACGACAGAGTCACAGGGTGCGTCAACCTCAACCGCTGCAAACAGAAGTATTGAGGCTATATCCATACAAGGGTTAGACGCAGTAGTTGATAGTCTTTTAACAGCTAGAATGGGATCTTATATTGAACAAATAAAACTGGCCCAGCCAATAACTTCAGAATACAGAGACTTAACTCTGAATTTACAAGACAATTGGAATGAGGTAGATAAGGTTCCAGATTTAGTGAAAGGCCTTAAAGAATTCTCTGGAAACCCAGCAGAATTCACAACTTGGTTTGCTTCAACCTCGCGTGTAATGAATGCCTTCGCTCCCTTGCAAGGTACGCCAAAATATTTCGCGATTTTACTAACAGTCAGAGATAAGATCACAGGGCATGCGAACATTGTATTGAAAGTAAATGATACCGCGCTACATTGGGAGGCAATCTCAAAATGCCTTTTAGAAGAGTACTCAGACAGACGAGATTTGGGCACATTGGAGTATCAATTGTTCTCTATGAGTCAAAAGAATAGTACAATCCACGAGTTTTACCTTGCGGTAAATCATCAAATGTCCTTAATTATTAGTCAAATGAAGAATATGGGACATGGCCCTGAAGTCATGGCAGTCTTGTCGAAACAAATAAGGGACAGAGCCTTAGACACATTTATCAGGGGCCTGAACGGCGATTTGTCCGATAGAATAAGTCTAGCGCAACCTCTCAATTTGAAGCATGCGTTGCAAATGATAGAAGATTTGACTAATAAACATACTAAAAACTCGATTGGCTCGGGTTATCAACACCCTCGCCCAAATTCAACACACAAGACGGGACAATATACCAGAATTAACAACCCTCCACAATGGTCATACCCTCCGGTACTTCCACCGAAACCACATAATAATAATATAAATTGGTACAATCCTAGACAGATTCCAAGCACTTTTACACCACAAAATAATTTTTCTCAGAACCAGGGTATTTCCCAAAATATTCCCTTCCGTAATAGTAATCAAACATTCTTCAACACACCACCTAGACCACTTGCCCCAAAGCCTCAACCTAAGCCTACACCAATGGATGTAGACGGTTCTATAATGACAAGAAATGTGAATTATATGAATAGGCCAAACATAACTCCTGCACAACCAGTTCTATTAAAAAGAGTAAATCCTTTTAATACAAATTTCCCAAATAAAGTCCAGAGACAGTTCCACATCGGAGCTGAAGTTCAAGAAGGGCAATACAGTGACCCACTACCAGAAGAATTTCAGGTCAACGTAACTGAAGCCCAGTTGTCCGAGTATCAAGAACAAGAAGACTATTTCCAATTAGTCCCATACTCACAATTTTCAGAGTATGAACAACAGCAAGAATACCTTACCACTCAAAGTGGCCCGTCCGAATTAAGTCCGCAAGATAGGGAATTATCACAACCTACAGTTCAAGATTCTCTCCCACAAATTGAAGACACTGTCAATTTTTTAGGATGAAATGTTCCTCTTTGCCGTACTTTGTAGTCCGGGACAAAGACGGAACAGTATATAATTTCTTAATAGATACCGGTTCAAATAAAAATTATATCCAACCTGAAGTAGCAAAAAATATAAAACCAAATGAACATAAATTTTACGCGAATTCTGTGAGTGGACGCATCCTAATTACAGAGCACGTCCACCTGGGTCTCTTTAATGAGCCTAATAAACCCATAATTTTTTTTTTACTACCAAATCTGAAATCATTTCACGGAATCCTAGGTAACGACACATTGAAAGAACTAAATGCTATTATAGATGTGGGAAAAGATTTATTACAAGTCAACAACTCTCATGTTGTTAAAGTGAGACAGATGCGAGCTCAGCAGGTCCACACGATCAATTCAGATCAACTATCGGGTAATCAAAAGTCAAAGCTAGAGGCACTTCAGGAGGAATACAAAGCCCTATTTGCAAGTCCAGACATGAAGCTGACTTATACCACCAACGTTCAAGGTGAAATTCGAACGTCATCAGACACTCCAGTCTATTCGAAACATTACCCGTATCCAGCATCTTTGAAAGAAGTAGTAGAAGAACAAATTCAGGAACTACTAAAAGATGGTATAATACGACCCTCACGGTCGCCCTATGGCTCTCCTGTATGGATTGTTCCGAAAAAAGTGACAGTTCAGGAAAAAAGAAGTATAGGATGGTCATAGATTATAGAAAACTAAATTCGGTCACTATTTCGGATAGATACCCTATCCCAGAAATTGGAGAAATGATTGCTCAATTGGGCAACAATAAATACTTCTCCGTTCTTGACCTAAAGAGTGGATTTCATCAGATCCCTCTAAAGGAATCCGACATTGAAAAAACAGCATTTTTTATAAATGGAGGAAAATATGAATTTACCAGACTCCCCTTTGGGTTGAAAAACTCCCCTGCCATATTCCAGAGAGCCCTCGATGATATCTTAAGAGAACATATAGGGAAAATATGTTATGTGTACATCGACGACATCATAATATTCAGCAAAACAGAGGAGGAACATTTTAGCCATCTGGCCCAGGTATTCTCTACCTTAGCTGAAGCCAATATGAAAGTGCAAGTCGATAAGTGCAAATTTTTAAAGCACAGCGTTGATTTCCTAGGTGTGGTGATATCAAGCGAAGGTGTTAAAACTAATCCGGAGAAAGTACAAGCAATAAAGAATTTTCCTATACCAAAAAATTTGAAGCAATTAAGATCATTCTTGGGTTTAGCTAGTTACTATAGGCGGTTCATTAAAGACTTCGCAAAGCTAGCAAGACCACTCACAAATCTGTTACGTGGTGAGCACGGGAGAACAAAGAAGAATGTCTCTAACAAAATTGAGATTCGTTTTGGTAAAGAAGAACTAGACTCTTTCACAAAAGTCAAGAATGCACTAGTCTCGCAGGATGTATTGTTAGCGTACCCCGATTTCAGTAAAGAATTTCATCTGACTACAGATGCTTCGAATATAGCGATAGGTGCCTCATTAGAACAGAATGGCAGACCAATCACATTCATATCAAGAGCATTATCCAAGACAGAGGAAAATTACGCAACGAATGAAAGGGAAATGTTGGCCATAGTATGGGCCTTAGAAAAATTGAGGATGTACCTTTACGGGAAATCAAAAGTGGTCATTTATACAGACCATCAACCGCTTACCTATGCGCTGAGTCCTAAAAACAACAACACGAAGCTGAAAAAATGGAAGAGTTACCTAGAGGAATACAATTACGAGCTGAAGTATAAACCGGGTAGCTCCAATGTAGTAGCAGATGCACTTTCGAGAAACCCTACTAGCATAAATGCCAGTAGTACGTCGGCAGCTACTATGCATAGCGACGAAAGCTCAGGGCATGAATTAATACCGACTATGGACATCCCTATCAATGTATTTAAGAACCAACTAATACTCCTCACAAACGAAAACGAAAGCACGACATTTGAATTACCATTCCCCACTTATCACAGGCATACGGTAGTTCGAAGAAATTATTCGGAAAGTGATCTCGTAGAAATCTTAAAAGCAAAATTAGACCCTAGAATAGTGAATGGTATTTTCACTTCAGAAAGTATCATGGGAAAAATTCAGCTGATATTCCCAGAACATTTTAGGAATTATAAAGTTAGGTTTACACAGATCCAAACTACAGATGTCCATGAGAACAGTGAGCAGCAAGAGATCATAACTAAAGAACATACCAGAGCACATAGAAATGCAATAGAGAACAAAAAACAAATTTTATCTAAAGTCTTTTTTCCAGGAATGAGGAAAAAAATAGAAGCAATAGTAAAAGCATGCCAAACATGCAAACTCTCTAAATACCAAAGACACCCCCCAAACCAAGAAATCCAGTCAACACCTATACCAAATTATCCAGGAGAAATAATCCACATAGACCTCTACTCGACTCAGAATAAAACCATCTTAACGGCAATAGACAAATTTTCAAAATATGCACAAATAAAGTTAGTGAATTCAAAAGCAGCAGAGCACTTAAAGGTACCACTACGTGAGTTATTGGTAGCCTTTGGAGCAACCAAAACAGTGGTAATGGACAATGAAAAGTCGTTGAACTCCGCTTCAATAAAGTTCCTTTTGAACGATCAATTGGGTATAAATGTACACACAACTCCACCGTATACTTCGTCTAGCAATGGTCAGGTAGAAAGATTCCATTCCACATTCACGGAGTTAATGAGATGCCTAAAGGTTGAGCATCCGGAATTAGAATTTGAAGACCTAATATTCAGAGCAGTAGACGAATACAATAGAATGATCCACAGTACAACTAACAAAAAACCAATAGAAACCTTTTTCGCATTGGACTTGGCACACTCTCCGGAAAAACTAGCACTAGAAAGACAAAAAACTTCAAAGAGAATTTTAGACAAACAATCTGCAGACTTACAATACCATAACAAGAGTAAAGAACCCATAAAAATTTATGACCCAGGAGAAATAATTTATGTCAAAATAAACAAGAGATTGGGTTCTAAGCTAACACCAAGATATAAAGAGGAAACGGTAGCTGAAGATTTGAATACAAAGATTAAAACAAGGTCAGGCAGGATAGTACATAAAAACCAGTTGAAATATTGACCAATATCCATCTTCGACAGGTTAATGTTGATACCAGTATGTTTGGGACATACGACTATCCTGGACTACTCAAAATCAAGAGTAGTAATGCTGGAAACTGGGATGGCAGCGAGGCAGAACGGCACGTTCAAAATTATACATGTTGTAGAAGTAGAAAAGTATGAACAGGCATTGTCGGTGTTAAAGGAGGTCGTACTAAATTCAACTAAAACAAACCCGTATTACCCCTTCCTTATTTACGAAATAACCCGAATCGAGAATGAAATCAAAAGATTAAAGCCTATAAAGTTCAGGGCTAAACGCTCTCTTGACATACTTGGAACAGCGTGGAAGTGGCTCGCGGGTACCCCAGATCACCAGGACCATAAAATTGTAATCGATAAAATTAATGAACAGCTCAAAAATAATAACAAACAAGTAGTAATTAATGAGCTAGTAGAAAATAAGATAAACGATTTGATTAAAATAACTAACATTTTACTATTACATAAAAAACCGGAAACAGAAGATAAAGTAAAAGAAATAGAAGTAACAAAATTTAAACTGAGTCTGTTAAGAGAGGAAATTACAAATATCATTTATGCAATAGATTGGGCTAAAGCCAATACAATAAATTCTTTAATTTTATCACCAGCAGAAATAAATATTATTGAAACATATGCTGAAGAAAGCTTAACATTTGTAAATATCGAAGAGCTCATAGAATTTGCTGAAGTAAGTGTTGCTTCGAATGGCAGAGCTCTCCTTTATATTGTCAGCATACCTAGGGTGATTAAAGAACAATGTAAGAAAATCATGGCATTACCTATTAAATCTGGAAAAACAATTGAAAAAATAGATTATAATCACATATTAAAATGTAATAAACAATATTTCGGTTTAGCTAATAAGAACAAATGTAAAACCCAAAACAACAAAATATTATGTAAACTGGAAGATTTGACTGACTTAAAAAATAGCAAATGCATAGGAGCGTATTTTCACAGGAAAAAACCAACTTGCCAAACAACCAACAATCAACATGTGAAATCACACTCGGAGGTAGCTCCTGGCACAATCCTACTAAACCAATTCCAGGGTATCATCAACGTCGATGGAGAAAACCTTACTCTGGACAGAACTTTCATAATCCAATCACAGAATGCAACAATCAACATAGACGATTCGTGGTACATCATGAAGACAAAGCGTGAAGCAGAAGTTCAACCCCCATTACTTCAACTATTATCGGACAAACAGCACCAAGGCGAAACCCTATCCCTGGAGATGATTAAAGAACTGCACTTGAACAACACGAACAGCCTGGAAAAAATCCAGACTGACAATGTCATAATTTCATCATCCTATTTGATCATCATAACAATATTAGCGATCGCAGCGATCACATACTGGGTGATCAAGAAGAAATGCAACCACAGACCAGAGGATAACAGTCCACCAATAGTAATGCCGGTTACACCCGTACAATATGTGGTAGCGACCGAGGACGTCCGCACTTAAGAGGGGAGGAGTTAAGACCAGATATGCTTCATCATCACAATCACACTCACACCACACCCATAGAGAACACTTAAGAGTTAACATAACGAGCATCGGCACGATCATAGAAGGCAACGTCAAGAATGTCACCCGATAACCTTGCAACACACAATCATCTTCACACGATCGACAGACTAAACATTCCTAGGGGAATGGTGCCAAATTCGGTACATCAACAGCAAGCCACCCAATCCCATAAACTATTTCGGCAATAAGCATCATGTTCGGTGCACCAGCCGTCACGTCGCCCAAATCGATTTCATGTTAAACATCGATTCGGCAATAAGCATCATGTTCGGTGCACCAGCCGTCACGTCGCCCAAATCAATTTCATGATTAAGCAGATCCCACGCTCGCGTTGACCCTTAGACTCAACAAGCGTCGCTGTCACCATCGACGCCCGAAAGTGGAGGCTTCATTCAAACATAATCGATCTATTCAAATCAGTCTTTAATCCTAGTACAAACTTGTCACTTCGTTAGAGCTCCGCGATCTTGGTTCAGTCTAGTAGTCACAAAGTCTTCCAGTAAAAAAGATAGATTTGTAAATGTGTACTCAGTAAAGAATAAATCAAATAAAAACTTTATTTTTTGTGCGACTAACTAAGATTGTGTTTAATTTATATCTCGGATTCAGTCGGATCAGACCACTATATCATATAGCTCCCATACAAACGGCAAAGTCACGAACAGTGACTTTTCTCAATAACTTCGTTACTTTTTAAGCTATTGTCGTGAATAATAAAGGTAAGTTGATTGTAACTTTAAACCACTGTGCCAAATTTGATCAAGATCGGGTGACTATATCATATAGCTCCCATAGGAACGATCGATCGAAAACAGTGACTTTTGTCAATAACTTCGTTACTTTTGATGCGATTGCTTTCAAATTTAACATTTGTCAGTTTAATATATCTGTTAATGACTGTGCCGAATTTGGTAAAGATCGGGTAACTATATCATATAGCTCCCATAGGAAGGATCGGTGGAAAACAGTGACTTTCATCAGAAAGTTCGTTATATCCTATGCTCAGATTGAAGCCGTTCTTTTTAGATAAAACAATTAGTTTAGATAAAAGAGTTACTAACAAACTTGCAAGGGTATACAAACTTTGACGCGGTCGAAGTTAGCCCCGGCCCTCTGGTTTAATTTACATTATCGCAGTTTTCAGAATGTAAATTTGCATTATTCGAAGCCAAATTCTAAACTTTGAATTAATTAGATTAAGATATAAATACCCATAAATTTTCCCTATTAAAATATATAAGCAAGATAAGGCGACCAAAGACAGGAGCACAAAATGGATGTTGTAACTTTTGGGCAGGTTTTTTTTGGCATAATTTCAGTACGATTCGCAACTAGTTTTAGCATTAAAGATATGACCATTGCCTTTAGTAAAGTAAACGAGGTGGTTGTTTTTCAAATAGCTGTATAAACAACTTGTGCAACTTTGTGCTGCATATGAAAAATCTTTTTGTAAATGTTAGTTTGAGTCAGCTAATAGGTTGTAGGTTTAATTAAGATTTAACACGAAAACAAAATGACTGAGTTAAAGAAAGGAAAGACAAGGGTTTGTAGTTTATCATTGAGCTGAGAAAGGATGATAGAAATACTTGTCGATTGATGGAAAGCCACAAGTCACTTGTTGTCACAAGTGTGTGCCATTGCCCATTATTGGCCAATCATTTGAAATAAATTCAATACATTTATCATCATTTGCGAATTGTTTACACTTACCTCTTCCCATTCGCTATCGCTGGCACTTGCTAGCCAAGCATTATTCTTTTGGTTCAATTGGGTCTGCCGCCTGACTCCTTTACTCGGGATGACTCCATGACTCACAGTTGCAATTGTAGCCTCTGGCTCCGGCAGAATTTCTGTTCCTGTTTCTGTTTCAGTTTCAATTTCAACTTTAGCGCTTTTGATGGCCTGCACAAGCTCCTCTAGCAAAAACTCTTGGCAAGTGGAATAGTAGTCATTGTCATTGCCAGTGTCTGTGTGGTTGTTGCTGTTGCAATTGTAGATTGTCAACGGATTGTCAATGGTATCCACAACCAAATGGTTATGGGTATGGGCAGCAGCATCACCATTGTAAAGGGAGTTAATGTGCTGCAGAGCCTCCGTTTCCTTGTTGTTGTTATTGTTGGTGTAGTAGTAAAATGTCTCTGAATTCTCAATGGGATCGGGGACTGATGATGATGTTGTTGTTGTAGTTGCTATATATTCATTACTCGATGTCAACTGTTGCCAGATTTTGTGCGCCCGCACCAAATCTTGTTGGGACAGTGCAATTGTCAACACAGATTGATGATGTGCGGCTCCAGTGGCGGATAGGGATTGCCGAGATACACACTTGCCCATCTCCGTTGCCGTGATTGCGGTGGCGGCAGCGGCTTTTGCTGCTGCTGCATTGGCTGCTCGATTGATGCCCACAACGTTCACGTATTGTTCTTGGCAGCTAATGCCTTGCGGTGTTAACGCCAACACTTCTACGTCTCCGCCTCTGCCTTCGCCTGCAGCTTCTCTTCTTATCCACACGGTCCGTCTGTATTACTGAAAAACGAACGAATGAATGAGTGAGTGGGTTAGTTACCATATTTAGCCGCTGGCATATTGATATGCTGAGAGCTTTGCTACCTTGCGGTTAGCTTGCAAGTAATGATACTAACCATAATCTACCCCATCAGCCACACATATAGTCAGCACCCTACCTCCTACCACCACCCCTAATTCCATTCCATTGCCATTGCATTATACCATGCTGCACGTTTTTTATTAAATTTTATTAGAGGGGCGCTCATGCACACGGACAGAACTGAACTCAACTCCAGGCCAAAGCTAAACTTCATTTATATTTGTTCCCCCATTTTTTTTTTTTTTTTTTGCTCAAATCCTTACTCACTCTTGCACATAGACCAAAAGAGAAAAATATGTATGTATATTCAAGCAAATGTAAGCAGCCTTTGGGAACAGCAGCTATAGCAACATATATGCCATCCTAGCTGATGCCTCTGATGGTGACTCTGCCTGTGCCTGGTGCCTGGTGCTTGGGACTGGGACTTGGACTGGGAATGGTCCTGGGCCTGTCCTGTTGCCATTTGTTAGTTGCTGGTTGTTGGTTCTTATACTGGTACTGGTACTGGTCCTGGTCCTGGTGCTACTCCCTAGCTTTATGGCGCATTTGCCGCATAACAAAATTTACACCCACCAGGAGTCGGAGATGCACTCAATGGTTTACCCCTTATGTGGTTATACTCTAATAATAGAGTTCATTGAATTTTTAATCCAACTGGCCAAGAAGAGAAACCAACAATTTCAGTTTGATGAAGATAGAGAGACTGAAATTAATCTTCTTAACATAAAATGGCAATTTAAGCTAAAGAACAAAAAGTTTAGTATGTTAGACTGTTCTAAACTTAATCTCAGTATCTTTCTTGAACTTACAGTAGTGTAATATGACTGAAATTGAAATATGCTAGGGCATACAATATTTCATTTGAAATTGAAATGGCAAATTTTATTTATATATACATCTGTATATCTGGGTTCTCTGCTCTGTTTATGCCTGCTTATGTCGTTTTGGCTTACTCACATTTACCGCGGCTTTTGTGCTGCATAAATTTCAGTGGCACGCCCACAATGCAACCAACAAACCTCCTTGGGAACCCTCTACGAAGTCGACGATGACGTCGAGGACCAGGAACGAAGAACGAGAAACGTCATCATTGCTACGTGGCCCTTTTGTGTTAACTGCCAACTTTTATTTGCTGCCTTTATTTTTCTCACATAATGAGGCAATTTTGCAGTTTGTTTTCTCTGAGTTTTTCACTTGTTACTCTTGTATTTAATAAGCTCAGAGTCAAAAGGTAAAGGCAAAAGACAAAAAGGTAAAGGAATGAATAGATGGCAAGAGGCAAGAGGTGGGAAATGAAGGATAGGTGGAAATTGGAGTTGTTGCTTAAGGTTGTTTTTGAGCTGAATTGGCATTGCCTTAATGCCGCACTTTGTATGCGAACAGGAGCAAATCCTTCAGATCCTATTGGTCGCATATGTAAATTGAACAACGAGTAATTATGCGCATAAATAACTTGCGACAGCGACTGCAACTGCCTTAATCGCTGTAGATGCAGGCACCAGATAACGATGGCCAAAAGGACGTGCGAGGATGTGGCACGCTGCTGTTGCTGTTACTGTTGCTGCTCATGCATAAGCATAACCATTTCCATTTTCATTGCCCATTGCCCATTGCTCCCAATGCTCCCAATGCAAGCAATTCCCGCACCATTCAAACTCAATGCCAGAGCCATTTCAATGTGGCATGCAACAGCTGCTCGCTTACAACATTTTTTGGGGGGCCAGTATAGCATCGTCTCATGCATTTCAATTGTGGCCTAAAATAATACGCCAAATGGAATTTCTATGATGGCAAAAGAAAAATAAAAACCCTATATGTATATACATACTACACGCATACTATATACAATGTATCTATATGCATTACATATATACATTCATATATCCCAAAAAACTACAACCTGAGGGCTGGGTGGTGGGGTAAAAAGTGCAATGAATGTGAAAGCCGCATGCATATATAGTATAAGTAACAACAGTTGTCAGTTTTGTGGATGTCAGGACAAAGTTTTCTCGGGCCATGATTAAAATACGCGGCCAAAGTTGCTGACAGTTTTAATACAAGGCGGCCCAGAACTGCAACAGCAACACCAACCACAACAACAACAACAACAACAACAACAACAATAACAATAACGAAAACAAATGCAAAACTTTTTGCCACCTTCAAGAAGAAGAAAAAGGATGTACGTATAAGAAGACCAAGTTAATTTTGCATGCCACACTTTTGTTAATGCAAATTGACAACAGCAGCAACACCAACACAAACTGCAACACCAACACCAACACTAGCAACAACAGCAACACCATAACTGCACTTGGAAAAAAACTTGTTGCAATTACACAAAGTCCACAAAGTGTATAATTCGTAATGAATGTGTTCAGAAATTCTAATTAATCGTATTATAATGTTACAGAAACACAAACGAGATTCGAGTTTAGTTTGCCCCGTAAAGTATGCCAAGCTATTTTAAAATTACTGATCGTTTTATTAAAAATTACTTTTGGAATGTTCTACAAGAAAAAATTATAAACCATGTTTGCCACAAATTTTCTTTGTTTTGACATTGTTTTTACTTGATTTAAAAAGTGAATTCTTCGACTGAGTATTGCATACCCTAGGGGAGCAAATAGCGGCATACCTAGAGCTGCCGCTGCTCGTATTAATAGCGAATTTAGTTCATTATTTTGGTGAGGTATATCGGCCATTTAGGAGAAGTAAAGACCCTTCTGGGGGTCCACCAGAGGCTGAAAAATAAACATCTGATTTATTTAAGTTACCTTAACTCAATGATTAGCAGTATTTGAATCACAGTCGTTTTTCATAAGTCACATGTTAATTCTATTGTCTAGGCAAAGCTACGGATTTTATTAAAAACATAGCAACATAGCTTTTTGAAAAGGATAATGTCGATACTCAGTCATACCCTCAAGTTTGTTCCACTTTGAAGTCCTTTTACAAACTATTTCATATTAAAGATTAAACATTTTGGATATTTCTTATTGCTTTCCTGTTGAATCTTAAAATCTAGATGTGGTATATCATAAATGAAGTAGATTATGTTCGGAGGTCGATTATATAGCAAGTGCTACTTATTTACTGTATCTGGCATCTGCAATTGATATTTCTTCGAGTGTGCTCTTAAGGTGGTGTCGTAGATGGTCATGTCAGGCCAGCGGGCAAACAGAACAAACCCCAGAACCAGGACCAAGACCACGCAAGGCCAAGGCATGCCAAGGCAATGGAGAAACCGGGCAAATGCAGACAGCTACGGGGAAAAGGCAACTTTGCTTCGTCCGGACATTTGCGTGGTTGAAAGCAATTGCATTTTGGTAATTGAACAAGTCAACGCTTAATTATTGTGCACTGTAGTAAAAACCATAACTGTCTGGTTTTGACTCAAATGGCCGGCTGAATCGACAACGAACGAAATGTGCAAAAATGAGCAATTGCTTTTTGTAAACGATTGTTGTTGGTACATTTCCTCCACGGTTGTTCGTCGCCTCATCCGCCTCTTCATCCTCCTCATCTTGCTCCACCTCAATCTCTCTCAACGGTTTTGGTTGTTGGTGTTGCGTATATATGCGTTTGATATGTTTTAATTGACGGCTCATTTTGGCTTGCACAGATATTTTTCGTGTACAATTTATTTTTGCAATTTATTGCTTGACGTTAAACGGCTTTAACTTGTATTGTCTTTATTTTCATTTTAATTTCGGCCTTTTTCACAATTTTTGTATGGAACTGAGTGCAGAAGTGGGTGGTGGGAGAGTCCAGGAGGGCGGCGGGGGTATCTTTTGTTGTTGTTGTTTTAATTTTGTTATTTTTTTGATGATAGTTAAAAACTGATCTATATGCTGCAACAACTTTGACTATAGTCATGGATGGCCCAAAGCCTCAACGAAAATGTATGACCAAATACAAACACAAAGACAGTGATAAAGAGAGAAAGGGTGAAGGTGAGAGGCAGACTGCGACAGAGGGTGGGAGTAGGACGCGAAGAAGAAGCGAATAACGGGTAAGCGGAGAGGCAGACAAACAGGCAGAGACACTTGATAGGTTTTTGTGCCGCTTTTGGGACCATTCTCGGACGCAGTCAAACAGTGCCACGCCCACACACATGCAGAGGAGGGGAAGATGAGAACCACACTCACGCTCACACACACACACATACACACACTATTGGCCATAAATCAATTTTTCAAAAATGACACTGGGAAATGGAAAAAGTAAGCTCAAAGCTGTGCGAATATTGAAAGCCGCCTCAATTCCTATCTCCCCCATTGCATCTCATGCCCAATTCATGCATATGTGTGTGTGTGTGTTTGTGCAGAAATATACAAAATATATATATATATATAAAAAATGTATATATTTTTGCCCAGCGTTTTTTAGTGAGTTTCCGATATCTTCGCTAGAATTATTATTATAGATTTTTTACTCCATCTTTTTTCCCTTTTCTATTTTTGGATTTCTACAAATCTTTGCAGCTGGCGTTGAAAGTTTCGATGACGACGAGTTTGTCGTCATAAATTTTGGATATTTTTTACAATCATGCAATAGCAATCCCTACCAACTATAGCAAACAAACGCACAAACAAACATATGTATGTATGTATGTGCATTAGACTGGATTTATGCTGCATTAAAAGCCAAAAATATTGTAGCCTTGGTTTGAAATATTCACTTGAATTTTGAACTTTGTGGAAATATGACATGAAACTGAACAATTAGACACAACTTGTCGATCAATTTAGATTGGCTTTTATCTGCTAAAATGACGTGGAGAAAAGTTTATTGA
The DNA here is from genome assembly GCA_018152135.1 of Drosophila paulistorum. NCBI lineage: Eukaryota > Metazoa > Arthropoda > Insecta > Diptera > Drosophilidae > Drosophila > Drosophila paulistorum. Next base: position 4,376,733 of record JAECXG010000606.1, on the reverse strand, counting down.
TAAATCTTACAAAAACGCATTATAAAATTACGTATACGACATGTGGTAAGTGAACAAGATGTTTTAATTTTAATAATACAAATAAATCAACATGAAACGTTGCTTAAACTGCACATTTTGGTTAATGTTATGAAAAAATGAAGTAATTTCGAATTTAACATGTCGTATGAGTAATTTGTGCCTTACAAAGAGGAATAATATTTCTTGCTTTTTTTTTAATTTAATATTCCAATCTATTTGACTTAAACTATAATAGAAGTTAACCTACATAAAACCAGTCTAATATATACACACACACACACACCTGACACACACACTCATACTCGCATTGCAAAGATGATGGCAAGAAGCCTTAGTTTGGCAAATGGGGAAATGAGCATGTTAATAGCAGTCAAACTAGAAGCTGAAAACCTATGTCAAGTTTTCTGTAGTTGTGGCAACAACAGATTGCAGCATACTCGGCGTATGCGCAATTTCAAGATGCATGCCATCGACCAAATGTATTTATATTAAAGAAATAAACGATGCGATGCAATGACTTGAGATGTGGGAGAAATAGAAGGCAAAAAAGGAAAAGGAAAAACTGTAAAACTGTTGATGAGGGAATTTTTTTTTTTTTGTGAATATATATGCATACAAATGGCTTATACTCGAGCAGATACAATTCAAGGGGAAACTGCAAATATTTACATATGTATGTACAATGTACATATATGTATACCGAGTATATGCACACATATACTCAGTATATTTACATGTACGCACACCCATGTGCATGTCTGTGTATACATCTAGGGAGATAAGGCGTTTATGCATTTGAATTGATGCAAGAACTGATTTATAAAAGGTCCTTGCAAATGAAAACTGCATAGTGAAATTACATCACACATCAATTTTCCCATGCATACATACAGTGGCGGTCACGAATTTAGGACGTTTTTTTTTTTTGACTTTAGTGCTGATTTTTTCGGCTTCTAAATAATTTAATGCAATACTTTTTTCTGTAATTTGTTGGTTATTGTATTTGGATCATGAACTGTAAAAATGGCCATCATAGTTTAATCCGTTTTTTGCACAGGTGCATTTGAACGAAGAAAAGTCCGATTTTTGGCGGGCATGAATTTAGGACGTTTTTTCCAAAATCTTAAATATTAAAGATAGAAGTATGAACTCTTTAAAGAAGTTGTAGATCTAGCAAAAATAAGATAAACTGCATACCACAAATTTTAATTTAGCCCCCAATTTTCGAGTTGGAGACAATTGAAAATCTGAAATTTGTATGGTAATTTTTGGTCCTTTGGGCGAGGCCATTTTTCGACACTAGTTTGCACTAAAATACTTTTTTCCATGAACTACAAAAGAAAGTAAATTGAATTTCCCGTCGAATGGCATATTTTTCATTAAAATCGGATAAAAATTAGACATATTTTTTTGCCTATCAATATGGGATATATTATGCGAAACTGCCAAGCGGCCTTCGGAAGGGTCATACGCATGAAAAGAAAGAGATGGAGAATAGAAAGGCAGTTTTGCATAAAATGTCCCATATTGATAGGCAAAAAAATATGTCTAATTTTTATCCGATTTTAATGAAAAATATGTCATTCGACGGGAAATTCAATTTACTTTCTTTTGTCATTCATGGAAAAAAATACTTTGGTGCAAACTAGTGTCGCAAAATGGCCTCGCCCAAAGGACCAAAAATTACCATACAAATTTCAGATTTTCAATTGTCTCCAACTCGAAAATTGGGGGCTAAATTAAAATTTGTGGTATGCAGTTTATCTTATTTTTGCTAGATCTACAACTTCTTTAAAGAGTTCATACTTCTATCTTTAATATTTAAGATTTTGGAAAAAACGTCCTAAATTCATGCCCGCCAAAAAACGGACTTTTCTTCGTTCAAATGCACCTGTGCAAAAAACGGATTAAACTATGATGGCAATTTTTACAGTTCATGATCCAAATACAATAACCAACAAATTACAGAAAAAAGTATTGCATTAAATTATTTAGAAGCCGAAAAAATCAGCACTAAAGTCAAAAAAAAAAAACGTCCTAAATTCGTGACCGCCACTGTATATGCATAAAAACATCGATTATGCCAAATTGAAGGTAAATACTTTGTATAGATTGATTTACTTTATATTCATATGCGTACATTTTTATTTCCAATTTAATTTATGGCTCAACAAACTAAGAAATACGTTTAGCCAATGAAAATTACAAGTTTAATGCAAAAATTTTTAGTTGCATAGCTAAAAACAACAACTACGTAGAACTAATGTTTTAATATCTGTGCTAATTTAAGTTAAACAAAAGATTTAAATCTTAACTATTCGAAGGACATTCATTAAATATGAATGAATTTACATGTTCTTGGAATGAATTTCATTTAATTTCTGCATCAAAAGGACAAATGTTTACATTCCTAGAGTAAAATTCGAATAATTTTTCCTGTGTTTCTCCGTTCTAAATGCCAACGAGTCACTCAAAGTCAGTGAATTTCCCTCCTTTGCCTTTCAATTGAAAGCATTTTTATTGAGTTTAGTATAAATTCAAACGCAATCTAATCAAACAAGCTGCACAAATGAAACCACTGAAGAAAATTGGTCTTTTGAAAAGGTAAGCTTAAGTTGGCTAGACTTTTTTGCTTTGCATTTAAATTTAATATTCTTATATATAGTCACTCTAGTCACTCTAAATAATGATTGAATATTCTGGCCATACATATATGTACATTTCGCGAAGAACCATGTATAATTGTGGCAATTTCGTAATTAAAATACATATATGTATACATAAATACTTATAATTTGATTGTTAAGTGTGTTGTATGTGTTTTTTTTTTCTTTCCATTTGTTAATTGCGTGAATGGAATATGCCATAAAACCATAATAAGGCATATAAATACATGGATGTATGTGTGTAACACACACACGCAAGCACTTAATAATTAGCCATCTCAAAATTGATTTCTAGGGCTTATAGTAATATATTTGTATAGGCTTATGAAATAGACAACTATTTGCAGAATACTTATCTTTAACAATGGCAACTTAATTTCACTTCCTGCTACATGTAGTTAAAATTATGAATTAGGTACGCTTGAGCCATGCTCATTTGCATGTTCATGAATAAATTAATAGGCAAATTGGCAGTTATGAGTGAATTTATGTATGCTAAACTTGCACACGAGAAATACGGACCAAAGACTAGGGCAGGAAAGGGGTCATCAAGAGCCCTTCACAATAACTAGCAATGTGCAATATGCAGTCTGCAATCTGCCATCAAAATAACCTTGACCAGTTTAATTATTTCGACGTCTTTATTAGGTACACACACACACACACACACACTAACTTATCTTATAATGGCTTAGACGACCAACCGACGGATGGCTTGGCGACATTTGAGAATTGGTTTAAAGGCATCAGCCGAGCGTGGCAACTTCGAGACTCTCTCATTTGCGTTGTAATCAAGCCACATAATTTGGAAATTGTTGCCAGTTCGTTTACTCGTTGTGGCTGTGTTTTTCATTTATGCGTTTTGTTTGCCTGTTCGGGCTGTTTGTCAATTTGCGTACTTCAAAAAATTCTTTATATAAACAAAAGACATCTCATCGCCATACACACACATAATAATAATTACGCAATTGGCAAGACAAAATTCATTTCCTCCCTTGCCAGTCTGCCTCAAAAAACTCCATACATCACTCGACTTACTGACTGACTGGCTGGCTGTTCCTTCTCTCGTTATGGCCTCGAGTATATGTCATGGTGGATTTGCATTAAATTAGTTTTAATTATATGACGACTTTTGCACACATTTTTGGCCATTAAAGTGACTTTGGTTCGAGTGTACACTAAATACACTGTACTACATATACATACATACAGCATTAAGTGAAGTTATTTGCCACGGCAATCGATTTGTTTTATGCCCAAAGGCATTTCGCAGTATGTAGTTCTTGTTTAAACAATTACCACGCTCATTGGCTTTTGCCAAACGCAACTGTAAACATACATACTAACATACTCTACAAAAGTATAACATTCATATGTTACATATGTACATACATATATATATATATTTAGTGTACATATGTTTGTGGCCCACGATTGTAAGCGGCTTGGTTGGCATTTGGTATAGTATTTGGTACAGCAAACAAGAGCTTGGGCAAGCATACACCATATCCACATGGAACTCTTATTGTTTTGATTATATTGTTGGGTGGGTAGGGAAATCTATACGTCGTATACCTACAATATTGGAGAGTATACCTAGATATTTAATATGCATAACACTGAATGAAAATGAATGTAACTGCAAGTCAACTGAAGCGCAAATCAAAGTACCATACATACATATACATATGATACGTTCAGTGATAGGTTTTTGAATTGAACTTTTAGTTTAGCTAAAACCGAATTGGTATTGAAGTGATTTTATTCGCTTCAAGTTCTGTTTCCCCTTATATGGTCAAGAGTATTACTACGCTCATGGCTAAGCTAACGGTAGATATATATGTATATACATCTAGACCATATCAGGTTCATTTCAGCCCCGTCTGGGCATGCAAATTATGTGCGAGCTATTACCTACCTTTTGGTTTCTTATCTTATCAGGCGCGTTTGCCACTTCTTCAACACCCAAATAGTATACACGGAAAGTGTATAATTGAATTTTAATTTTGTCAAGTGCTCATTGAATCACTTGTTCCATATGTTGCTTGTAGTTTTTTTCTTTCTTTCTTAAGCACCATTCACAAAAACAAAAACTTCACTTAAATAACTTGCCACTTGTTGCTTTTTGATATTATATCTTTTGTATTTCTATAGAGTGACCTTGATATTTAGCGAAAATATTGTATTTATTTTTTGCTTTTATCTTTACAATAACATTTTCCAGTCACAAGAGTCGCGTCATATTTGCTATTATTATTAGCTCAAAAAGCGACGACTGACTGTCAGTTACGCATGGAGCACGAGCAAAGCACCTTATGGCATACCTTTTAGCTAGTAAAACGTAGAATCGCCCACAAGCACGATCGCAGACGATATCAGTGAAAAGCTTGCCATTAGCTTTGAGAGCTAAGTACTATTTGGGGGGACAACAAAAACAAAAACAGCTAAAATAGTAAAAAAGCTTCATTGAAGAGAGACTTATTGTAGGTTCCATTTTTGTTGTTTTGTTTTCAGTTTCTTTTTACGTTTTATGACTCTTAACAGTTTAGCAAGTTTCTGTGCGTGTCCAGAGTAGAAGTCGTTGAAGGGAGAAGCTTTAACCGCACATACGTACATCGTATATGTATGTATGTATGTATGTATCTATGTATGCATATATGTACCTACCTATGGACGGCTATTAAAAAGTACTTTCTTATCAACGGAAAGCCAAACCGAATGAAACCCAACACGACTAACGACGACACGGTGTGCAAGGTGCAAAAAGGAAACCCCACAGAATGCTGTATACGATGGGTCCCCAGCACTCCCCAACCCACCAAATTGCTTGGCATAGCGTCAAGTGCCATAAAAAAAAGACAGAAGAAGACGAACGAACACTTGCAAGCCAAAAACTAAAGTGCAGGACTTGGCCATGTGGGCATCCTCGAACTACCATCTACCATCAGGCACATCCACCACCAGCGACCATTCCCTACATTCTACATTCTCGCCTCATCTTTCAAAGGCGCCGCGTTAGGTTAGTGCTAGTGCCCGAAGCTAAAAAAGAACACACAAAAGAAAACATTTACAAAACTTCCATTTCCGTTTTATATGGGCTCGCTGTGGGGTGGTTTGTAATAGTAGCAAGAGTAAGAGCAGGAGCAGAAACAACAGCACAAGTAGGACCAGAATCTAAAGAAGAAGGAACACTAAACATGCGGGGAAATTGAAAAAAAAAAAAAACCAAAGAAAGATAGTTCTCCATCGCCCTACCCATACCCCAACCTCAACACCTCGTGATGGTCCTTTAAGTAAAAGAGCAACAATTCACCAACTGGCACACAATAGGAAAAGCTTAGAAAAGAAATTCTATTTCGGCGACGGAAGTGAGCATTGTAAAAGTTGTACCAGGTAAATCAAATGATAAAATGAAGTTCGGGCATCTAGCCATAGTTCGTTGTTGTCCTGGCAAACAATACGAAAACAATAGCAACAGGAGCACGATATTTTGGGACAACCGACAACCGAAATGGTAAAGAGCTTTTCACCATAGCTCAAAAGCTTTCACTCATTCACATCTACACTCAACGGTGTTTGAGTGGTTTTTCTGTTTCTGTATTTTGTATTCTGGCCTCCGTGTTATCATGACCTATCACAAGGCCGCCAGCAGTGAACCGGTACAGTATCATTTTGTGGCATTCGGAAGCTGTCGAACAAAATTCTTGGTCATTTGGCACATGATCTTGCTATATGCCAAATTTGTTTAAAATATCTGCATACTTTTAGGCTCGTTTTGATTAGTTTGTTTTAATAATTCATGCACATACTTTTGGGCTGAAAAAAGGACTTGCATATGAAAATATTTTAATATTCAATATTTGGAACTTGGTCAAAGCCACATTGGCTTAGTTCCAAAATGAATTAATTAGGGGGTCACATTTCGAGAACTTTGAGTTCAAGTTTGAAGAAGATTTTACTAAACGACTTGTACATTTCACATGATAGCCATTAAATTGAAGTCACATGGTTATCCTATGTCCTTGTAATTTCATGACCATCAATGAAGACAGGGCTGATCTTCCAGCCACTTGTTTTGTGTCACACAATGTTATCTTTAGAATATTACTCAATATCTTGATGTCTCCTTCACACCACCGTCACCGTCTTGGCCATACAACCACTTATCAATTAATCGTCATTTAATCGTGTAAATAAGTGCTTGAGTTTTTCGTTTTGTTTCGTTAACGACTTGGTATTAGACCAAAGTTCTATGATTTATATAGTTGAAGGTAGGAATGATGTCTCGAAAAAAAAAACCAAAAATTTCCCTCACAAATTAAACAATTCAATTTTTACTAATTGCAATTAACACTCTTCGATCAAAAATAACTGTCAAATAGTAAGCACATATATATTGTTAAAGAAAACGGAAAATATTTCGCACAATTTTCAAACAGTTTGCCAATGATTAGCAAGCCTGTATAAATTGATAAAATCAATAGAGACAATTAATTGAACGTTTTTTTGACGTCAGAGAGACTGTGTGGAAAATGTTGTACGAATGCCTCTTCTCCTCCACCTCTTCGCTCTTGCTCTGTTCTCTAGATAATATCGTTAATGGGATTCATTGGGAATTTTCTGCATTTCTTATCAGTCACACACCACTACAGCTACAGACAGCATATGTATGTAGGTACGTATATGTATTATCAACATCCACACCCACAACCATGCCCACATGGTGTAGTTGATCCAAACACACCTTCTCTTGCATAGCGCACAAGTATTTCATACATTTTTTGTTGTTGTTGTTTTCCCTGCGTTGTTTTAATCATTATTATAAGCAATTACTCGTATTTGTCATAAATTTTCAAGAATAAACCAGCAATCAAAATTATTCGACATGTAGACGTTGGTAAAAATTATGGCCACTTGTGATGTTTGTAGTTCACACACACACACACACACACATATATATATATATATATATATATATATAGACACATAGTTGAAATCGCTTAACACTTTTGGCCCGCACAGGAATGTACATACATACATACGTATGTACATATGTATAAATCAAGCAATTAGAGCATCGATCTTGACTAATTTGCATTATGTGAATTGCTATGTAAATATTTGCTCTTAACTAATGACATGACAATTGATTATTTTTAGATCAATAATCGCGTCTTATCGATATTAATAGACAAATAGATAAGCAGGACAATCACTGAAAGTGAAGTGCGAAATGGCGTTGGGGTGGTGTAAGGGTGGTTAGGGTAGTAGGGGTAAGCTAAAGGGTTTAGGGATAAGGAAAAGCATGCGCAAGGGTTAAAGAAGCCTGCGCCTGCGATAGAGCCACACAGACACATGCAAAGAAACATATGTAATACACACACAGACAGACACATATGTGTATGCATGCATAACCAGCTTGAGCGACAATCGAAATCGATCAACTGTTGTTCCTCTCTCACCAAGTTGTTGTTATTGTTGGTGTTGCTACTGCTCTTGCTAGTAGTTTAACCCGCTCTCTCTTCTTTATTATTACTCTCAAACGGCTGTTCGCTGGCTCTCTGGGGGCGCGCTGCGTGTATTTTCTTTTTCTCGCGCTCTGTTTAAAAACGTGCTGGCGACAGGAACAGTAACAGTCTGAAAAGAAACGTGCTGCTGCGTACACAGGCACCGCTAGAGACCGCCAAGACCCGCCCGCCCGCCAGCCGGATCGACCAACCAACCGACCCCAAGTTCATGCACGCGTGTTAGTCAATATATCGCGAAAGACAAAAGTCGTAAAAAAACATAAAAAGTACAAGAAACAAAAAAAAAAAAGATATAGAAGATATACACAAGCATACATACATTCATACATATATATATGTGTTTGGCTGTATACACGCAACAAACGTTGCTAGTGTTGTTGTTATTCCATTGTTGTTGTTTATTTTTTTTTTTTTTGCTGTTGCTTTCATTTTGTGCCTGCCAGTGCCTTGTGCCTTGTTGTTCCCGCCGTCGATCAGCTCCCCGTTTCGCGTAACCTCCCGGCCCCCTAATTCGCCCAGACAAACATACTCCCGCAATCGCCCCCTAGACTACATATATATATACATATATATATAAACTGTGTTTTGTCGTCTTCGTCTCTGTTGTTGTTTTTGTCGACGCGTTCTGACTTACTCGCTCCCGCCCATCCGCTTTTATATCGGGGGAGTTGGTTTACCGCCGCGATCTGTTTGTTGTTGTTATACACCAGCGCCATCTCCACCACCAAGGATCAGAAGAAGAGGCAGACACCACCTTTGGCCTATTAAATGAACCACACTATTCATCAGCATTGACAGCAGAAGCAGAGGCAGCAGCGACTTAACATCTTGAAGAATAGTGGAAAATTTTCAACATCAAGTGAAATTGGTTTTGGTTTTGGCAAGCAATAGTAAAGCTGCGACGTCATACTCTTAAGTAAAAGGTAAAAGAAAAAAACAAAACAAAAACAAAAAAGAAAGAGCAACAGAGAGAGAGAGAAAGAGAGAGAGAGAGCATTTGAAGTACGTGTCAATTAAAATACTCATATCTGTCTTCTGTCTGCGGTCTCTGGTCTGTTTGGGGTCTGTGGGGTCTGTTGGGGTCTGTTGATGTTATTGCTGGCTATTTTTGTGCGAAAAAAAAACAAAATAAAATAATATTGTGAATATATTGACTTTTTGGCAAGGGAAGTGAACGAACATTGCCGCCAAGTGTCAAAGAAACCGTGAAATTTTTACTTAATAATACACAGACACAAGAACAAAAAAAGCAACAACAACAAATTCAACAAAAGTTGAAAATTCTAATTGCTGAAAGGAAATAAATCAAGTCGCACAAACAACTGCAGCAGCAGCAGCAGCATGTGACTCTTAGACTCTTTCGCCGGTGTCAAAAACAAAAAGCAAAAGAAAAAAAAACTGGTTCTATTATGTATTCTTCTTCTCAGTTAAAGTTAACACAGTTTCGACTCTGTTCTTCTTCATTCCTTTCCCCTAACATGCGCTCCTTTTCATTCTAGCAAAGGCCCCCCTCCTGCCCCACACATCTCTCGTGCTAAACATCATTCAACCCGTTGTCTCTTGTTACTCTTTCTATTTCTGCTAAGTTTTTCTTGCTTTTTATGCAAATTTTGCAATAAGAAGAAGAAAAAACTAAACACTAGACTGTCGCCTCTCAATTAACTTTGCCGAAGACATCTATACCCTTAGTGCTTACTAAACATTTGTCGAAATCTGAACCTCTAATGGCATAACCGGACACTAGGAAGAAATATCAAACCAGACTCCTCGAACTTTCCTTCCTGTTTTCTGCCAACTTCTAAGCGAATGCAAGAACCTTTTTATACCCTACACCCATAGGGTGAAATGGTATATTAAAATCGCCAAAAAGTATGTAACAGGCAGAAGGAAGCTTTTCCGACCCCATAAAGTAACTATATATATTCTTGATCAGTATCAATAGCCGAGTCGATCTTGCCATGTGCGTCTGTCCGTCCGCTTAAACGCGTAGATCTCGGAGACTACTATCTCTTAAGATAGAGCCACCAAATTTGGTATGTAGGCTCATGTAGTATGCAGAGTGATCAAGTTTATTTCAAATTTTTATCACGCCCCTTTCGGCCCCCGAAATTTGAAAAATTCGATTATGTCCAGTAATTTTTTACATTGTGAAATCAAATATGGCGCACTTAAATTTGATACCAATACCCAGCAAAATACCAAATTTGATCAAAATCGGACAAAAAATAGCCAAGTTATGCATAAGGCCGGAGTTGGCCGTTGGCGGGTGAGGGCGCTAGGGTGCTCATATGCAAGAGTGAGCGAGATACTAAGATATGCTTGTAAAAAGCATGTGAACAGCAAATGCATTTGTTATTATAAATTTGAAATGTTTGTTTTACTGGTGTATGGTATACCCAAGTCGGCGAGACGACTTACTTAATTTTATTTGGTAAGAGTATCTCAAAACTATTCTCTCTTTCCGTGGCCTGTTATCAGCGTGCGCACGCAAATTCGCAGTGTTTGGTGGCTCTGCAGTGTTGCACTTGCTGGGAAACATTAACCAGATGTGTGTGTGAAGTGTCTTAGTGTCTCAACCTACTGACTTTTCTCCACCGCCATGCCACCGATCGATTCGCCCCATCAATGCTTACAATGGTTGGGTGAGTAATGGCTCAATAATTTGGATTTCCCCCTTTGCCATTGTACACCCGCCCCCATAATCGTCGGTCGTCTCTTCAGTCGCGACCCGCGACGATAAACGATAAACATACAACACATTGTTAACTAGAATTTGTTTATCTTGACTTTTGTACTTTTTGTTGCTCTTTTGTTTCTGTTATTCTTGTTGTTGTTGTTCTGATATTTAACCGAAAAGTATCATGACTCTTAAAAGTTTGCTATTTCCATTGTGCCACACTATATATGTATGTGCATACATATATATGTTTTAGTATGTATGTGTGCCTACTTATATGTACATATGTATGTTGTTGCTGAACTGCAATTTTGTTTAAACAACTTGCGATGATGATGCTCTCTTACTTTATTTTGACAGTAGGTTAGGTTTATGATTCCTGTGCACTGTTCATAGAATTTGCAATGATGTATGGTGTGTCTGTGTGTGTGTGTGTTTGTAATAACAATAAATGATGAGTAAGTAGCCAATGTCCAAGCGCTTTCCATCATCATTACATTTTCAATTGAACTTAACTAAGTAACTACTTTATTTCTATTTGTGTGTGTGTGTGTGTATTTGTTGATAAAGTGATTTGTTCAAGTTGGCAAGTAATCAAAAACTGTATGTATGTAACTCCCCTATTAAATCTAGTGAATCCCAAGAATCTCAAATACGATTGGCAATTTAAAGGCAGGCCTATCCACACAATGAGACCATATGAGAGTCTCCACCCATTTGTTTGAGCCTTGCCCTTTGGATGATAAGCAATATTAACTAATTTCACAATTACTTCATAAACTTTCGGCAAAAGTAATGGAAATTATATTCAAATTGTTGAGCTGCACGAATACGTTCAAAACATTTGCTAATCTAACAATAAGTAACAATGAAATTCTAGGAACTTCAAACAATTGAAACCGAATGAATGAATGATCGAATCATTCTACGAGTATTTATACGTCACCCAATGAATGAAGTCTTCATTCATTATAAAACTCAATGTGCCTGCAATACTTACATTTTGTTTTAAATCTTTTAACATAGCAAGAAGCTCGGAAAATAGAGTAGAATCCGGTTATAACGTCCGTCCGGATATACATAGGGACTGAAGTTCGATCAGTGATTGGTTGCTCCCAATACAAACTTATATGAAAGGGCCTCCGGTTAGTACATCTTCCGGATATAACGACGAAAATCGTCGGTCCCTTACATTACTTTTGGATTGTGGGGGAACCTTAAAATATAATTTTTCTCATAGAGCAAATTGAAATCATATCAGTTTCTAGTCTTATAATTCATTCGAATCATCTCAAATATGGATTTGAGTACATTCATGCAGGCCTCTTGTGTAGATATTTAGGTATTTACCTAAAGTTTAGCGAAACGAGTGTGTATAATTAGCCCATTCGTCTCGTCACAGAATCTCTATTTACTATATATATCTAAATATATACTACTGCTTTCTTATCGAGAACAAAAAAAAAATTTGCAATACGTAGTGCGGTATAGAATAAACTTATCCATTTTCCTTTGAAATTGGAAGCTTTCAGAAAACAAATCTGTTCTAGTTTACTTTTTTTTAAATGGTCAACAATGCGTTAACAATGGGGCTTAGTCATTGTCCAGAGTCTTTGGCAACCGTTTAATTGATGTAGATAATAACAAGTTCTTGCACTTTTTTGTAAATTTATTTGCTTCGGAAGAGGTTTTCATGGAAATTGATATACCTAATTGTATATTCCGGAAAAGGGGAAACAAAAAACAGTTGTCAAATATTAGTATTACTCTTTTTATTGTATTTATATCATGATCATGATTGCTGGCGATATAATGTGGGTGTGTGCGAAATTCCTCCTTATCTGAAGTGAGACATTTTAATGCGATAGTATGGACATGGACTCTGCGAATTGGTCATAGTCATATTGATTACGGTTTACATATTAGTGAACTAGCAGTGTCTGTCAGACTGTGGTTCGACGATCGACGATGAGTTCGTCAATTTGTCAGACTGCCGGTTTGTCATTAGTTGTGAGCAAAAGGCAGTATGTAAGTCTAATTAGAGTTTTGTTTGCAGTTCGAATTGGTTTTCGTTTTCCACTCGAATATGTATTGCTTTGTAGTAAAATCGGTGAAGCGTTAAAACAAAACGAAAAAATAGGTTTCTAAAAGTTATGACTGTTATTTTTATTGTTCTGTTATTTGAACCTTTGTCTCTCTCTCTCTCTCTCTCTCTCTGTGTGTGTTCAATAAAACAACCAAATATAGTACAAACATACATACAAAATGAATGTATAAATAGTCGATCATAAATCCTTCATTTTGGTAGGTTGACGACTTTGTCAGTCAAGTGGAAAATGCCAAATCAGAGGGCGGTCAGAGGGGGGCGGTTCAAATACCCTTGCAACATTCACTATAACACACGATTAAGTATTGCTATGGCAATCCATATTAATTGAATAATATAACGGATCAAACGGGCGTATACTTAATAAATAATACAATATGTGTAGCATGTAGTTCGGCTAGGCCCTACATTCGGTTGATTCTAATAGGTAATACAGTAGAATCCGTTTATAACGAATCCGCTTATAATGTCTATCCGGCTATAGCGACTAAAGTTCGATGAGTGACGAAACAATACGAACTTATATGAAAGGGCCTCCGGTTAGTAAGAGTCCGACGAAAATCGTCGGTCCCTTGAGCGTCGTTATAACCGGATTCTACTGTATTTGATAATGAAAAGTTGACAATCAATCCGTCTGGCTTAGTTCGAAAAATTCAATGAACTATGTAGAATTGTGACATAAATTATAATCATACAAATTTACAACTCCACTTGACGAATGCGTTTCAAATTATCAAATATTTTAATGCACTCATATATGTTTGTGTCTATGGTTGTGTGTATTTATATACTTATTAAGTTATTTATATTAATATATGGGCACACTTTCATCTAATTGCTGGCGTTAGTCGTCGCAGTCGACCGCAGCAGCAGCAGCAGCAGATAATTTAGTTTCGGACTCTCAAAGTTGTGTGTGTACTATATAATTCAAGTGTTGTTAAACTGACATTTTTATGTTCGAGTGGGTTGATTTGGCTACTGTTTATGGCCAGTAATAGCAGCAGCACCCACAGCAGCAGCAGAAGTACAGGAAGCACGTCCAACCTCCCTTTGGCTCTTAACTCTTTTCCTCTATCTCGCAACCCCGTTTTGTATACATAACTCCCTGCCTCCTGCCTGCTGCCTGACAAGAGAGTGGTTGAGTGACTTTGTTTCAAGTTCAATGTCAGCAGCAGCAGCAGCAGCAACTGCAATTGCAGCTGCCTGTTGCAATTGAATATGCAAAACCGGTTACCAACTTGACCATGGGACAGCACGTGAATATGCATTTTGAGTCACAGTCAGATACATCGAGTTTTTGGCCAACAGCAATTGCAATAGCTGCAGCTGATGTCGGTTTACTCAACTGAAACTGAAATTTCCAAAAACACAAAAAGCACAAAAAAAAAACAGGCAATAAGGCAAAAATGAAAGAAACTGGAACAGGCCAAACTGGAACCGGCCAAATCCAGATACATACACTTAAAAATATGTATATATGTATATGCTTTGTAATTATGTACGTATGTGTGTTTTAGTCTGTGTATGTCTGATAAAAAAAAGGCGCACGAGACTTGTCGACGTTGTCGAGGAGTGCTACATAGTTCCACCTCTTCAGTTTCTCAGCTGATAGCTGAATTCGATTATATAATAATATTGCCGTATATTTTTGTGGTACGACGAAACGCATTTATCATCATCCATTTATCCGTCCGGCATTATTGAGCCAGCTAATTGACATGTCGTCCTCTCCGTTGACTCGTTTTCACTCCGCCTCCTCGCCCACCTTTTAAATCAATTTTAAACTCGACATACAATAGACAATTAGATAATTTATGATCCTAGAACTGAAAATAAATCCCCATACATTACTGTCAATTGTTTTTAATAAATTACAAAAATTTAATCAAATCAGCCATCGAATCTCGATGGCTAATGGGGGCCTAATGCATTAGTTATTATCATTTGTTGAACGGACAGTCCAAGTCCTCTCCAGTCCAGTAAAGACCAGTGCACATTTGGGGCCCGCCCATATACATACATAAATACATATGATAAGACAAAGCCAGAGACAGTTTCTATTTAATACCTTTCTGGGACTATATATATTCATATACAAACAGTTATTTAAATCAAAATTAAGTCATACCGTCGATCGATCGATCGATCCCGTCGTCGTTCACGACGTCAACGTCAACGTCGACGTCGACGTTGTTAAAGTCGTTTCGTTTTCGCCAGCGTGCGCTAATGAACCCATAAAATTGATCACCACGTTAATTTTTTGTTTTGTTGGACTTGCCCTCTCACCCCTCCCACCCCACACACCGCTTCTTGACTTATTCTGGGCCTCTTGTTATACCCTTGCAAAAAGGGTATATTAATTTTGGTCAGAAGTGTGCAACGCATAGAACGAAGCATCTCAGACCATGATCAGCACGACGAGACGAGTTCAAATAACCATGTCCGTCCGTCCGTCCGTCTGGATCAACGCGAACTCCTCCGAGACCGTAAGAGCTACAGAGCTGAAATTTTGCACGTATGCTTGTATATACTGCAGGCATTGTATATCTCGGATTCAGCCGGATCGGACCACTATATCATATAGCTCCCATACAAACGTCAAAGTCACGAACAGTGACTTTTCTCAATAACTTCGTCATTTTATCAGCAATTGTCATAAAAGTTGATATTTGTCAGTTTGGTGTTCCTATTAATAATTGTGCCAAATATGATCAAGATCGGGTGACTATATCATATAGCTCCCATACAAACGTCAAAGTCACGAACAGTGACTTTTCTCAATAACTTCGTTATTTTATCAGCAATTGTCATAAAAGTTGGTATTGGTCAGTTTGGTGTTCCTATTAATAATTGTGCCAAATTTGATCAAGATCGGGTGACTATATCATATAGCTCCCATACAAACGGCAAAGTCACAAACAGTGACTTTCTCAATAACTTCATTAATTTTATAGCTATTGTCATAAAAGTTTGTATTAGTCAGTTTTGTGCTATTTTTAATAATTGTGCCAAATATGATCAAGATCGGGTGACTATATCATATAGCTCCCATAGAAACGATCGGTGGAAAACAGTGACTTTCATCAAAAAGTTCGTTATATCCTATGCTAAGATTGAAGGCCGTTCTTTCGCAGACATTAGACTTTTTGGATAAAACGTTTTTACACTTTGATGGCTATGGGTAAGGAAAGAATTACCAAAACAGTTGCAAGGGTATACAAACTTCTACGTGGTCGAAGTTAACCCCGGCCCTCTGGTTTCTTTTTCCTTTTTTTTTCGTTAGTCGTATTCGGGTTTAAATTATAACACCTACGATTTATGACGATTTCACCCACCCACCGAACGTATATTGTGTATTTTTAAGTTGTGTCTCTAATTTTGATAACATTGTGTGTGTTTGTCATAAAATGTGTAAATTTATTTGTTTTTTTCCTTCCGATCACGTATGTTGCTGCATTTTCAACGTAACGAATTGGCCAGGCCATAACTAGTCACGCGATCGCTCTGATTGTGAGAACTAAATCACCACACTTCAAAGACATGACTTGACGTTGGGCTTGAATTTTTCGCAAAATTCTTTCGCCCTTATAATATTAATGCCAAGTTCTTTGAGTTTGACAAATCTATAAACCTTTAATTTGAGGTCTCAAGGTCTGTCTAAGCAGATTATGACAATATTTACAGCTTTGTTTTATAATGATTAAATACTAAATTAATCATTTTTACTCATTTGGCCAAATGCAAAACTGAGAGAAGCTCCTCGCCTTCGTAATTGTACTTTTTACTCATTTTTATACCCTTACAAAAAGGGTATATTAATTTTTATACCCTTGCAAAAAGGGTATATTAATTTTGGTCAGAAGTGTGCAACGCATAGAAGGAAGCATCTCCGACCATATAAAGTATATATATTCTTGATCAGCACGACGAGACGAATTCAAATAGCCATGTCCGTCCGTCCGTCCGTCTGGATCAACGCGAGCTCCTCCTAGACCGTAATATTGGCCAGTCTATTACACCTATAAACCACTGTGCCAAATTTGATCAAGATCGGTTGACTATATCATATTTGAACGATCGGTCAAAAACAGTGACTTTTGTCAATAACTTCGTTATTTTTTATGTAAAGATTGTGGGCCGTTCTTTCGCAAACATTACTCTTTTTAGATAAAACTGTTTCCATATTGACATATTGACAGAGTAACAAACAACTTGCAAGGGTATACAAACTTCGGCGCGGTCGAAGTTAGCCCCGGCCCTCTCGTTTTGTTTTAATTTTTTAATTTTTTGTGCCTAAATTTTTGACTTAACATTTGAATGTTATGTAAACATTTCAATCAAATTCGCAGTTTATCAAATAATAAATGCATAAAGGAAAAACAATTCGATCACGTACTAATCATTGATTTAAGAATAATGAAAACAATAATAAAAAAACAATTATATCTTGTCTTTTCTAACAAAAAATGAATTGTTGTAGACTTTTTTCTGCTTAAAAGTAATAATAATAACTTTATCGAAAAACTTTATAGCAAGAAGTTTGGATACTTCTGATATATTTTTGTGAATTTACGTGTTAGAGTAAAATAAAATTGAAATGAAAAAATACTAAAAATTTGATTAATTATTCATATGTGATCAATTGAAAATTATAAAAAACAAAACATTTTTCGCTCTTCTAAAGTTATTCGAATAATGAAGGATTTCTCGATCCAAACCAAATAATTATTGCTTTCCCTGCTTGCCTTTTTCTGTTAAATACTCAAAGTGAATGACGAAAATGTATTCTGGCCTAAATAACATTTACTTTAGTAACTTTTTGATAAAATTATTGAGGATCTGTATAGATCTTTCTCTTATTTGCCGCCAAGTCTACTGTGAATGTTTTCCGTCCTAAGAATTGGCCTTGAAGTATGTTGTAGTAGTTTCTTTGGTTAACAAACAAACGAGCAATTTATCACACATTAAGATCCTTTTGGTTGTTTATTAACTAATGCCAGCCACCGTTAAACTTTGATTATTACGCCCAAATGGCAACATTTTAATATCAAGGTCTCAGCCGAAACACAAAGTTTTGTGCGTGTGTGTGTGTGTGTGCAAGAACTTAACTTTAATCCATGGTCAAACAGACACACATCACTTTTTATCGTTGATGGCAAACAAACAAAAAACAGCAAAATAAATCGAGGCAACTCAATATCCAAGGCACATGCCATCCACACACACACACGCACACCCCCTCATTGTGCGAGTGTGTGAGTGTGTTTGTATATTTAGTCTATCCCTAAGACTAGTCACATTTTCTTACATAATCAAAGCGACTGGCAAATATTTAGTGTCTGCTTTTTTTCGCCTATCTAGATATAGACAAAAAGACCGATGCATACTCTAAGTACACAAATGTCTAAGTGTATATTAGTGGGGAATGAAGCGTCTAAGCACGAGACTCATGTCGGGGATTGGTGGTTTTTTTGTTTTGTTTTTTGAAACCGATATACGACGCTACCATTAGCAGCGACACCAATTCGAGAGAGACATTCGAGACATTGCCGCGCTTCGTTCGGCTTGGGCTTGGGACTTCGGGTAACGCTGGGGCTACTGGCACTGGGCTGGGGCGATAGCTCACTTTACTTTCATAACGTTCCGTTCTTAGGAAGTGCCACACACATAAATCAGCGCATTCGCAGCCGCAACAGGTTCACACGGCTTTCGTTTGTCATTGAGAGCGCCTCGTGGTCGGTTCTTTGTATCGTCCTCATCCTCGTCGCCGTCGTGGTCATTTTGTTTTGTTTGTGTGTGTGTGTTTTTTTTGTTTGTTGTCCTGTGTGAACATTGCGTGATTAAGGGACACTTGCACCTGCAGTTTTTCAATTTGGATACAAATTTGTTGTCGTCGTCGTCGTCGCGTAGATAATTCAATTTGTGAAACTTAAGTAGTCCTGTGACCAACTGAAAAGGTGCCTATTGAATTATTAAAGAGCTGCCGACACGCACATCCCCGCATATATACGTACATATATATCTATTAAATAGGCAACAGTTTGCGTTTTTCGCTTGATTGCCTGCCGTTTTGAGGTTCAACGCCCCAAATTAAATACAGCAAAAGAACCAAAAAAAAAGGCTTCTTCTGCGGCTGTCACCATTCATTTCCTTCTCTCCTTCTACTACTATAACATCAATATTAACATTAATTTGGAAACAAATATGTATATTTTTTGTTGTTTTGCTTGTTTGTTTTTGTTCTGTTTAACTTATTCAGCTGCCAGTGTTTGCTCAATAAAATTATTATGAAATTAATAAACAATGCCATATGCAGTCCAAAATTTTTAAGTAACCAAAAGCACATAGGAATGACGACGATCAGAAGTTTACCGCCGCTCACTTAATCATGATGATGATGATGATGATGGCTATCATTCGTATGCCGATGCTCATTCTCCACCTCCTCCTCCCGCTCCCCACTATCCCTCACCCATTCGCCCACCAAACCATTTTGATTCCCATAAAGATTCAGTGTTTAAATAACGCAAATTGATCACGAGCCGGCAACGAAAGTCGCGTGCTCAGCCCACTTCTCCCCTTTCTCCATCATTCCACTCCTCTTGTGACTGGGATGGAATGGGTGTGCGTGCTGCTGCCATTTGACTTTAATTGAGTCGCGTCGCTTAGTTTTTATTATCTTCTTGCTGTCTTTGTCTACCAATTGGGCTCCTTGGAGGGGGCCGTTTATTAATGAAATTGCGTTCTAAGTGTCTGACTTTTTTTTTTTTTTCAATTTGTTTAGTTTTGGTAGCCATCGCAGCGGCTGCACCGAATGCCGAGATTCTTGGAGCACCCACAGTGGCCGCGTCATTATCCACACAATTCCATGCGAGTACGCCGCCATCAGATTATCAAATAAAACCCCACCCCGCAACACAACCATAGACACGCCCACACACATCCACACCGACACTTGGACCAACTGTATCAGGATATCCGGAGGATAATTGGCAACATCGGTTGCTGCATCCCATCAAGATGAGTTTCAGCTCGGCTAGTGGCAGGGAGAACAATGTTCGAAAATTATCCTTCCTGGGCTTCAATACCAAAAAGAAGGTAAGCAAAAACAATTAATAATTATTATAATAGGAAATAAGTGCAAATTAATTGATTCCCCTTACGATCTATATCCATTGTCCATTAACTAATTGCTCGGAGATATTGGAGAGATATAGCATATATTTTTAGCCAACCTTTCCAGCACTTGACTACTTACCTATGATGAAAGTTAAATGAATGACTCAACATATTTAATAACAAATTGGGCTCAGAATATATTTCTGGTAACATTTTTGCCAAATTGAAAAGTTTTTTTTTTTTTAATTTTAATGCCAATTTCCATAAATGATGAGATATAAAAATATATTTAAATAACATTAAAAACACGATGAAACAAAAATTAAAAACAATCAAATCGATTTTTACTAATTTTAATGATGTCATTACCAAAACATGCAAAAATTGAGTAAATAAGTGTTTCTCCCTCCTCCCCGCCAGTGAACTAATGAGACGACTTTCTTTTTTAAAATTGTTTAACAAATTTCAACGATCTATTAGAAGTTTATTTGTTTGTATTTCCCCCCTAAATTGTATTCATTCTTTTGAGGCGAGAAACTCTGTCTAAATTGAACATTTATTGGCATTTATGATTTCTGCATTTGGTTGGTGAATTTGATACATTTGACATACATTTGAATAGTTGTTCTTGACAATTTATGAATATGGGGAAAATCTATTTTGTTTGCTGCTTGATGTTGTTTGTTTTATTTACTTTGGTATTAAATGAATGTGGAAGTCATAAAAATATCTTAAAATACATTTTCCCTGTCAGTCAGTAATTTTCCATGCGAAGTCATTTTGATATTTTACAATTTGCTGTTGACTCAAATCTATCTATATACATTTATATTGTTATTGTTGGCCGTATGTATTTTTTTTTTTCACTTTTTTATATAAATTCATTTTGGCAAGTTTTTTTTATTTTTGTGTTGCATTAAGGCTTTAAGTAATGTCAAGTAATTGTTATTGATTTTGTTGCTGTTGTAAGGCAATCGCAATTTTTGTTTTTCTATACATTTCCGCACTCAGTTGACGCGGTCCAACTGTCCGAGTGTCCAACGCCCGCACGTTAGTGAGACAGTCAGTCAGTCAGTCATTCGGTTATTCAGTGAGTGACACAATTTAGAAACCTGTTTTCTCAGTTTCAATTTCAGTTTCAATAGAGACATATACATATGTATACTCTGATGTTTGAGTGTGTATGCTGTGTGTGTGTACATTAGATCGCCTAATCACGCATTCATTCATTCATCACAAAGCGGGTCGAAATTGCAAATGCCGCACACGCAGTACAGTTAGACAGTAACCCGAAGGTGGGCACCAGCAGCAGCAGCAGCATTAGTCTAAAGGCTAACCAGAGTCAACAACGCTGCGTTAGATAGATGTGATACCAAATTAACAACAAAAACAGAACACAAAGCAAACAAATAGAAAATAAAGCAACGAAAACAAATCCAAACTAATTGAAAATTGCAAGCGCGCTAAAAACTAATAGAATAACGGTGCAGGAAGCTATTGAGACATTTAAATGAAGCGAACAATAACAGGAAATCAATATTGGTGGTCAAGGCTGCTTGCCAGTTCCCTGCCGGTCAACTGCTATTGGCCCTGGCAATGGCATTGGCGAATAGAAAGTAAATTGTGTAATAGAATTCATTGACATCTGCTACTAAACAGGTGAAAGTGAGGCATTCACTTAACGCGCCATTAAGTATACTCTGATTTATAAGCCAACACATTTTAATTAAGTATAGTGTCACATATACAAATTGATTACCATGGCAAAATGCACACACCCACACAGCCACACACACACGCATACCCTCTTCGCATCTTCTCTTCTTCACATTGATCCCCGAGCCGCACAGCCACCAATTATTGGCACAACTACCTGTTATCGTTAATTACTTGTTCAGCTAATGAGGCTTAATGCCATTTCAAATTATTCTTATGCATAAGCATAAGCACACACAAGCTTTTTTATCTCTTTCTCCCACACACACACACAGACACAATCGTCAAACAGAGAAAGCTTCGCGAACACTCACACTACCCTTACCACCCACACAACCCATCCGAATAACAACAAGAAAAACAAAGTGTTGGCCTTGCTCGGCCTTGACCGTCGACCGAGGCGAAATTTGCCTAGCCTTCCCCTTTCTAACTGCAAATGTAGAGAGATACAAATACATGCAAACATATCTATGTACATACATACATATGTACATATGTATGTCCTGCCGACACGACTCGTCGACTCTCGACTAAGCTTTAATATTAATTATGCACTATTTGTGCAGGCCAGTCCACGGAGCAAAACGGCATTTTGGGCTTGAGCTTTTGGCCAAGCTTTTGTTCGGCCCCACTCAAAAGTGCATTTTGATTTACGTCAGCAGCAACAGTATTCAGTAGTAAAGCCCTTTGCCTCCATGGCCATGGACACAAACAGCTGAGTCGTCCTCTTCGACATGCTCTGCAGCTGTGAACTATGCTACAGTTATACGCGCGCTTTCTTGAGCGCCTGCGCAGGAGGCAAACACACACACACACAGAACCAGTTTGGCCAGAAAGACCATCTGTGTGTGTGTGTGCCGTAGTTGGCTGTGGCCAAAACCATTTGATGGGAAGCTCTTCCCGTTAATAGAACGTTAGCGCGGTCGTGGGTCGCGTCCGTTTTTTTATTTTTTTGGTCTTTTCCCTCAAGCCACGCTGCGGCGTGCTTGCTTGTTGAGCTCCTCGAGTTACTCAGCAGTTGCTGTGTTTCTGTTATTACTTCCACTTCTTTTTGTCACCCAGTGAACTGTTAACACTTAAACGGGTCAAAGTGCAACAGGCATACAAGTTCCAGATATTCCCACCTACATACATCTATAAGAGTGTGTGTGTGTGTGTGTTTGTACTATATATTAACATCCATACTACATTGCGTGTTTTAAAGTTATCAAATTAAATTGATTGAACAATTTTGATTCGATATATGTATAAGTAGCAAAAAAATACTTGAAGCGTTCAAGGTAAACTTAGTTTGATCTATAAAAGTAGCCTTAAAATTATATTCCACCCACACTTAGACACCCACATACCCACACACATGAACACCCAAAACCAACACCAACACCAACACCTGAAAAGTTTTTTAAGAGCGTACAACCTTGAAAAATGTGGCCCAACACACACAAATACACATGCATGGACAAACGAATTTCCTTGTGAGCAGACACACAAACACACACACACACTAGGAATATACATACAGTCGTTTTTTTGTTGTTTAAAATTATAGACGAAAAGACCAAAAAAATTGGTTTGGCAGCTGTGTGTAAAGCCTCTAACAAGAAATGTGTTGCATACATTTTGGGGCACCTTCAACAGAATTCGCTCAGCAAATAGAAAAAATACCCCAAAAAGACTTACAAGCATCTTTTATGCACACGTGTGGGTTTGTGGTTATAACTGTAAATGTGTGTTTGCGGGTTTGGTCGGCATATACATATATTTGTAAATAGGTTTGTGTGTTTGCGCGTGTAAAATCTTCCAACGGACAATGAAGATGAAATACTTTCGATGAAATGTATTGATATAAATTGCCAGTAGGCATTAGCAATAAAACGAGAGAGAGAGAAAGAGAGTGAGAGAGAGCGGGATAAAACGAAAACAATTTAAACTACATTAAACTATAAGAATGTAGAAAATTATTCATTTCCAAGAGCTGAATACACTAGTCTCCTTCACTCAACGCACATCTCTAGACACTTCTATACAGTCCGCAACGCCCTGCCCAAGTCCACGGCCCAGCCCAGTACAATCGATGACCTTGAAGTATGCAACACTTTGCCACTGTATGAACAAAGAGCAAGCATTGTCAGCATGATTTCTACTACTCGATTACATTACATTTACGATAATTTAACGCCTTTACCAACGCCTTACATTGACCAGTTTAACCTTTGCACGTGTCTGTACCATTTGTCTGTGTGTCCTCCGGTTCTTTGGTCCGCTTGTGTGAGCATTTCCGCTGCGGAATTCACATTAATTTTACACACACACACACACACACCGAGAAAGAGAATGAAAAAACGTAGCTGAAGCATCGTTAATTTGTGCAAACAAACGGACAAAACTGTGTACGAACAAGAGACGTAAAACACCCAAAAAGAAAAAAAAGAATCCCAAGTGAAACAAATTATGTACGGGCTATGGAAAATTTTTAGTCCATCAAAATTATGTAACAAAATTCATAAAAGTGTGAAGTACAAAATGAAATTATTTCAATTTCTCGTACTCTCTATCAACTAAGAGAATCCAAAACCAAAAAGGGCAGAGTCAGAGAAATTTAGACGCAATGAAAGGGCTAGTTCAACTGATAGAGTCAAAGTGGAACTTCAAGTTGTAATAGAAGTCGATGACGAAGTTTTAATGCGCTGCTGCAAAGGTGATGAAAAGTTAAACGAAGTGCAAAAACTTATTTGCTCAACTTGTGGCAACACATATCCAACATTAGTTGGCACATGTTGCAAACACTTAAATCTGCACAACTTTGTTTGCCCGCAATTTGATTCAATTTCGCCTGACAGGCAAAACTTGCCACAGAAAGTTGTTTAGACCACGACCACATAAACATGCTAGCTGCTGCACACACACACACACACACACACACACACACAAACAACCACCCACACACACACACAGAGATAACTTGCTTATAACTTATAAGTCACGTGCCGTTTCTCACTTGGCGACGTTCACGTTCACCGCTTTTTGGCCCTGTTTGTTGTCAAACCACACATCAAAAACATTCAACCAACCAACCAGGCAACTGTCATTTACTTACTTGCATACATACATACAATGACTAACTTCTTGGAGCATAAGAGTAGCATGACTACAAATCTTACACTAATTTGTCGTCACACCACGGCGTATTCGTTTAGAGTTATCGTCAATGCTAACGCCAGATAAAAGTTTAGTGTATTTTAAGAACATTTTTGAATTCGATTTTCTTAGAAAGTCGAACTTTTCCTATCCACATTTTCTCTTTGTACTTAATACTCATCATCAATATTCAAATGTTGAATGAGAATTGCTATCCATTCAATATCTATTTACATGCAAAGGTATAATCTACTTGTTTGTATAGCAAAGTTAGTTTGAAAATACTCAAAGATGTTTTATATTTAGATGTATGTATATACATTCGGGCACAATTTCCTTGCATCATCATCTTATGCAAATGGCTCTAATCATATGATCGTTCAATGTACACATATTTATATGTACTTACTTATTTTCGTGTGACAAGCTTCAGTGGCAGCGTATATTTATTTAAAAAAGAAAATATAGGTACATACATATATGTATCCCATACACAAGTTCAGCGAGGTCCTCAAAATACCCTGTAGTAATTTAATGTTTCTTTTCTTTTGCTTTGCCCCAAAGAAGTAGGAAAAAGTAAGTAAGTAACGAAGATTTTGAGGAAATGTTTTAAAAACAGTTACTGTTCTTGATCAGCCTGTTGCACATACTTTGAAGATATTGATATACCCTTTTACACCTATTCCGGATAGCAGGGTATAAAAATGCTAAACAAACAACAACGAAAATTGACAGTTTAGACAGCGTGTTAGTAGCAGGAAAGATGAAGGGCAGAGGCAGGCATGGTAAGCGCAAAGGCAAAGGAATGGAGCGAATAATGTGGGTGGTAGCGACACCATCGATTATTTTTTGATAAGCGCCGCTGACATGCTGCATAAGTGTAGTTCAATCAGGTGTGGGCGGGGTGTGAGGAGGGCTTGCAATGGTCTGGTATGAGTTTTTGTTTTTGTTGGGTGATGGTTTTTACCTGTACCATATATACCTACATGAGTATTTATACATATTTCTTGTGTTTTGTTATGATTTGTGGGTGACGGCAGACATGCAATATCTATTTTACATAGAGTCATATTTACGTACGAACGTACGTACCTTGCAGAGTCATAATGATGGTAACTACATACATAGGCTAATGGCTGAATGACAAAATGCTTTTTTAATGCGTTGCTGCGTATCTGTCAATCAGCAATGGCAACAACTTCATCAATACATCGCCATTATAATCATAATGATCATTAGGATGTGTGTGTGTGTGTTTTTTTTGACTAACCCAATGCTATGGTTCTAGTGTTTATCGATTAATTAACGTAACATGCCGCGTTACGCTTTGACTTATCAGACTTGGACACACAAAACAAAATACCCAAGTTGGTTGGGGTTGGGGGCAGGGACATTCGTATGCATATGTAGTTGTATCCTAGCAAAAGGTGAATTACGCGGACAAAGCTACAAACACACCAACATTCCCACGTGCATGCTCTCAGCGTTATTAAATTGCTATTTATAAACCCAACTGTAGCTCTGTTTGTTTTGCCCTTTTCCCTGCCACTTTGCCATTGCACATTTCCTTGTTTATCTCGATGTGCTTGAAGGCAGGCAGTCAACACAATTGTCAAGGATACGGTCGCTCACCTTCAGAATATATCAAGTTATTATTATGGAAAATCCTCTGCATAAAATATGAAATATATAAGTTTGCCTGCCCCACTGTCTGGCTGGATGGCTGGCTCCTGCTTAAGGCAGCACAGTCGCATGAACTTAATTTCATTTGCATTTACATTCATGTTACTTTAATATGATTTTGATGTTAACATCTGGCATAACATCAATATTTACACGTACAAAACATACATATAAAATGGCCCCCAAAGCACTAATTCAGAATGTCAGAAATTCTGCCGCAATGAAAAGCTTTATTAATCTTCATAATTTTGTTGATGAAAGTCGCACTCGATTTCTATATCGTTTGCTTAATATCCATAATTGAAGTAAATGTAAATGACATATACACACATACATACATATATAAATAAAGACACTTCAGTTATAAATATCTAACAATATAGCAACAAATGTCTGCTTACTTACTAAAAGATTAAACATACCAAATTTGATTTCTCTAGCTATTTTAGTCTTTAAGAAAATCAAACTTGTTTAAATTTCGTGGGCGGAGGGGGGCGTGGCAAAAATTTGAAATAAACTTGACCACCGTAGGTAATACACGAGTCTACGTACCAAATTTGGTGACTCCAGCTTTTATAGTCTCTGAGATCTACGGACGGACATGTCTAGATCGACTCGGCTGTTGATCCTGATCAACAATATACATATATACTTTATGGGGTCGGAAAAGCTTCCTTCTGCCTGTTAAATACATTTTGACGACTTTAATATACCATATCACCCTATGGGTGTATGGTATTTAAAACGTAAAACTATTCTGTTCTGTTTTTACGGGGAAGAAGTAATAGTACATAATTTGAAACAAATAGCAAATAGATATATTATTAAATTTAAATATTTGTCTAGACTTCGACCTTATTGAAGTTAATCAAAACTTCAGGTCAATAAATCTTACTAATTTGTTTGTAAGATTTTAAATCATAGGCAGCACAAATGAACGGCAAAGCTTACACATGTTGTATCTATACCCTTGCAAAAGGGGTATTTTAATTTTGGTCAGAAGTGTGCAACGCATAGAAGGAAGCATCTCCGACCATATAAAGTATATATATTCTTGATCAGCACGACGAGACGAATTCAAATAGCCATGTCCGCCCGTCCGTCCGTCTGGATCAACGCGAACTCCTCCTAGACCGTAAGAGCTATACTGCACAGTTTGTATATCTCGGATTCAGCCGGATCGGACCACTATATCGTATATCTCCCATACAAACGGCAAAGTCTCGAACAGTGACTTTTCTCAATCACTTCGTTATTTTCTCGGCTATTGTCGTGAAATTTAATATTGGTCAGTCTATTACACCTATAAACCACTGTGCCGAATTTTATGAAGATCGGATGACTATATCATATAGCTCCCATAGGAACGATCGGTGGAAAACAGTGACTTTGATCAATATTTTCGTTATTTCCGAAGATTGTAAGCCGTTCTTTCGTAAGCATTAGCCTTTTTAGATAATACGTTTTTTCCTTTAATGGGTTTAGTTTAACGAAAGAGTTACTAAAAAAGTTGCAAGGGTATACAAACTTTGACGCGGTAAACCATCTTTTTTGCATATAGTACAATATACTAAACAAAATATTTGGGCGCGACGGTTAGTTGGTTAAGGCGAAGCCCTTTACACTAATTCTGATGGCTCCCAAGGGTATGCACATAAAAAATGTGGATCCGCAGTTGCAAGCTTTGCCGTTCTTGTCTCGCTTCATGTCGTTTGAATTCTCAACTACTTTTAGCGTTGAAGATATGGTATGGCCATTACAACTGAAAGATCCTACAGAAGAGTGCAATATCCGACCATGTAAAGTATATAACTTTGTGATATTGTATTCAGATGGATTGCACCTCTTTATCATATAGCTCTTATAAGATTGATAGGCCATTAGGTTCCTTCTTTATGTGAGTTTGTGTAAGATTACTACACATCAAAATGTCCGTGCCAAGTTTTATCAAGATTGCACCATTCTATGCTATAGCTTTCGTATGATTTGTCGAAAAGAGAGCTTTAAATCAAAATAATCTTTCAAAATAATTACCGTTTGTTAGATTGGGCGACTTTATCACTATTTATTAATACAATGGAAAACCTACAAAACTTAAACTTTCTCTCAACGAAATTACATACTCATTTGTCCAAAATGTTTCAATGAAATCATCATTCGGCTAAAGCAAGCAACCAAAAGCAAACTAACTAAAAATAGACTAATAAGTACACCGAAACGTGCTTCAAATCAAAACAAAAAAAAAAGAATTGTAAATTGAATTTCAAAATAAAGTTACAATTTTCATGCTTATCAAATTTCTTTACATTTGCTCAAATTTACCTTTAATCAACCAAAATTACATAAATCTTTAGTTTGAGAAAATAAAAATCAATGTGGGTACACACAGAAAGATGGAATCAAAATTAATAGAATTGATTCTTCAGTGATTGGCTAAGAGAAACCAAAAGCAAAAAAAGAGGCAATTTCTTGTTGTAATATGATAGCCATCGACAATTACAAGTAATTGAGTTATTTGTTCCTGTGTTTTGATTACTGCCCCTTACAATTCCATGAAAATATTTCACAATCCAATTCCTCCACCCCAAAATGTAATGCGGGCCACCAATTCATGAATAGACTGGAGAGACTGTAGACTGGACCGACCATGGCGCAATCGCAGTCACAATCAATGCCTTCGTCACTCACTATGAAAGACAATTGAGATCGATTAAAAACAATTATCAATAACGCCATTAAAACAAAGAGGGAGAGCGAAAGAGAGGGAAGTGAGCGCAGAGCTATGATAAACGGCAAAGAAAGAAAATGAATATGTACATATCTATGTATGTACATGTATATAGAAGACGCACGAGATGTACTGACACTTAAAAGAATGATGAATATACCCTGGCCAATATTTAGAAATGACTGCGTCAAACCATAATAACAATGAACAGGGAAGAACAAATGAGTGGTGGGGCGGAGGAACGATGCTAAAAACAAAACTATGTGTTGCTCCGCCACTATTGGTGGTGGCCAGTCAGTCAGTCACATGACCGACGTTTTTTGTATTGTTTTTCCTTTTTGTTTTTTATAGATTCTTAATTGAAAAGTATTTTGTTGTTTTGACTCATAAGCATAACGTGACCAAAACGCATGAAAACAATTGAGCGAGTAATGTGCAATTTGTTCGTGTGTGTGTTTGTGTTTGTGTGTGTGTGTGTTTGTTGTTTAAATATTAATGTTTGTTGTTTTTGTACTTATCACTTGCAGTCTGGCAATGAGGATCCCGATGAAGTGCTATTGGACTCGGAAATGGAAAAAGTCTTTGCTGGGACAAATGCCCGCAAAGATAAATTCGATGTAACCACATTTCAGGATAGTAACCAGCAGCCAATTGGTTCGCGCAAAAAGAATAGCAGTATGTTGGTTCAAATTTAATTGGCTTGCACTTTCATTGCATTCCATTGAAATATATATATGTAGGTGCATACGATATATGTATACGACCCTTTTTTTGCTTCGCACAGTTCGCGCAAATGATCTAAACATTGAGGAGGATTCGGAATATGAAAGCCAAACGGAACCCTTGAATAATGCACAAAACTATGATGATATACCCGAAGATTTCCCATTAGTTTCCGAACGAGCTGGACACGGTGATCATTCGGATAATTCGGTGGACGAGAAGCATGTACAATTCGGTGATGCGAAAAAGAAAATTGTTATCACACCGCCAACTTTGAGCTATGATGATCAACCCACGGACCAATCCCACGAACGTAAACGAAGAAAAAGGTAAGATATACGCCCCCTTTTGCATTTTATTTGGAACTAGCTTATACTTATCCTTTCGATGGACTATGGCAGCCGCCATCAGTATTATAGACAACGTAAATTCTCACATCAGGACAGCGTGGAACCCAAAAAAACAATCGAGGAAAATGGTGATGCAGGTGCGCGTAGGATCTCTGTGCAGCCTGAGGACACGGCATTGGAGGTAGGGATTTGCATTTATATTTCTTTTTTTTGTCTTTTCGTTTTTCTTTCGTTTACTTTGTATTTAACTAACCAGTCAGATATTGTAGAATAGCTAACTAAAATTCACAAAAAAATTACCTTTATTACAACTGCTGCTCCTGCTTCCCCTGCACGGATCCACCTGTAGACAAATGGCCAAACACCGGCTAAACAGGTTGACCATATATATCCTAGGCCGTGCCCTTAGTGCCCATTTTAATTGTGTTGTGTGTGTATTTATACTCCAAGTTCTTTGACTAATCACAATTCTTGTTTTTTCCCCCTCACTTCACCTTGATTCCTCCCCCCACCCACACACAGGAAGCTGATCTCAATGAATTGCGATCACATCGTTCGGATGATCCGCGTGCTATGAGACGTCATAAGATTCATCATTCGTCCATTAAGCTACGTGAATTGCCACAGATAACCATATCGCCGTTCCTCAACAAGAAGCCAGAAGTCGATCATAGCCCCCATGAAGTGAGTTTAGCTTTCCTTTAGATCTCTCAATATTGTGACTATGTTTAATTTGGAATTCCTCTTCTTTTAGATCTTTGTTCAACTGGACGAACTCACTGGAGTGGGTGAAGATCGTGAGTGGAAGGAAACTGCTCGTTGGATCAAATATGAGGAAGATGTTGAAGAGGGTTCTGATCGTTGGGGTAAACCACATGTTGCCTCTCTCTCATTCCATTCGTTGCTCAATTTGCGCCGCTGCTTGGAAACGGGCGTTGTCCTGTTGGATCTGAATGAAAAGGATCTGCCAGCAGTGGCCTATCGTGTGGTGGAGCAGGTAAGTTTAATAACTCGGACCCATTTGCAATTTAATATCAATTGTTTTTTGCCTCTATTCTCAGATGGTTATCGAGGACCTCATCGATATTAATGACAAGCCATCGGTTATGCGCTCATTGCTCCTGCGCCATCGACATGTTAACGAACATCAGGGAGTCCTGCCGTTTACAAAGCGCAAATACAATAGCTACACCAGTCTTCAAGTAAGACAAATTGATTTCACTTTTAAACACTCCACAGTTTATGCATTTGAACATACATACAACTCGCAATCGATCAATATTATTTCTCTCATAACCATTTAACATTTAGACCCAAACGCCACCCCGCCCTATTCCCCGCCATCTACCTTCATTCATTCATCATTGTGCCTGTTCGCTATAAATAATTGGCTTTCAGTATTATGTGACAAAATTCTATTGGCTAATCGCTAACCATTTTTGTTTGTGATCATATTATCTCTTTTGTCTACTCTCAACATTGATGCTACATTTCATGACATAATCGCGACATACAGCAACTTATACCCAAATCGGTAAAGGCAAATTGTACAAATTGATAAACTTTGATATTGTAATTTCTCACCAAAAAAAAAAAAAAAAACAATGCCGCTTTAACAAACATTTCGCGACGTTTATATTGTCTCTCTCCCTCTCTCTCTATCTCTTCGATTCCCTTTTTTTTTTCTATTTTTTTTTTGTGCGTTAATCATTTTCCGTTTTATTTTTGATGAACAAATATAATTTACACTGTTGCCACGCACTGCAAACAAAACAAAACATAAAAATTAAGTTACTTTGGATGGGTGCCGAGACCTCACAACTTGTCCAACAGCAACATCAACAACATGTGCAACAGCAGCAACAACGAAAGGCTAGACGCAGCATCTGCGTCACCTCAAGTGCCCCGCCCACGGCAGCAATGCTCAATATGGCAGCAGCAGCAGCCACTGCAGCAGCCATCGATCATCGACGTCACTCGACAATGTCCTATCTGGGTGTAATGAGTTTTGAAGCCCCCTTAATTGTCATTCCTCCTTTTATATATATGTCCAATTCCAGGGAATGAAATCGATTTTCAAACAAAAGTTATCTTAGAACAAAGGATTCAATTTCCACCATTAAAACGGATCGAGTGCGGCTATAGAACTGGCAACTTGTTATCCTAAATGCAAACCCCCAAGGAAATTGAAAATCTATAAATTTTTAAAAGTAAATTTTTTCTTCAGTATTGTAAAGTTTTGAAGTTTTGCATTAGTTAATTGATAGCCAAGTTCGTCTGTGTGCATTTCCATGGGGACAATTGATAAATGAATTGAGAAAGAAAAAATGGCATAGCTATTGGATTGGTAAAGGATACTGCAACGGTTTCATTCCCTGGTTCGGCCCAATTGCGAAATGCGCTTAGAACGTCGCGTCGTTTCTTTTTAGCCCACCCACTAGACCACGTTCCGTAGACCCTTCCTCTTAGTACCACTTTTTATGTGCTCTCCACCTCCCTCCATTGGCAAGTTCTCAATTGTGATTGTGTTGTGTTAATTTACCTAAAAAAAAAAGAAACAAAACAAAAACCAAAAAAAAAAAGATACAAAATTTAAACTCTACTCGTATGTAGCAGCCCTAGACCGCACCATTCCAGCTAATTACGTTCTAATAATCTAAATGCACGCCTTATTAAGTGTTCGACAAAAAACTGCATGTTTTGCTTGCCAAGTTTTTGCATATTCTGATTAGACATTTGCAAAGGACTTTCACTCAATTTGATTCACAATTCACAGAACCTGTCCGGCGGCACCGATGACAAGAAGATCAAAATCATGCCAGCCAGTGAGATTGGCGGCAGCAAGCGTAGCAATGAGCTTAAAATTGACATGAAAGATGACATGTACTCCTCGTCGCAGGAGGATCTGAAGAAACTTCAAAATGACACCATACTCAAGCGTATACCTGCTGGAGCCGAAGCCACCACCGTTTTGGTAAGCTTCTTCCGCCGCATGGCATAAGAAAATGGGAATGAATTTGAATTTGTTTTTTAGGTTGGCGCCGTTGAGTTCTTGGAGCAGCCCACTATTGCCTTTGTACGTCTGTCGGAAGGTGTTCTGATGCCGACTTTGACCGAGGTGCCGGTACCTGTTAGATTTATGTTTGTGCTGTTGGGTCCACGTAACTTTGATCTGGATTACCATGAGGTTGGTCGCTCCATCTCCACACTGATGGCTAATGAGCATTTCCATGGCATTGCGTATAGAGCAGACGATCGCAAGGATTTGCTATCGGCCATCAATGAATTTCTGGACGATTCCATTGTCCTGCCTCCTGGTAACTGGGATCGTCATGATCTATTGCCATTTGAAGAGCTAAAGGCGAAGAAGGATTGGATTCGTACGCGAAAGATAAAGGCCCTGCAGGTGAAACGCGACAGTGAGATGATTAAAATAGGCAAGGACGAGGAGAAGGCCCTACTGGAGAAGCAATCGCTGGGCGCTATTGGTGATGGCACCGGCGGCGGCGGTGGTCCAGATGGCGATGGTGATGATGACGACGACAATGGTCGCAGGAAGAAGAAGCCAAATCCATTGGAGAAGACACACCGCCTATGGGGTGGACTGCGCAATGACCTGAAGCGACGTATGCCCATGTACAAGAGTGATATACTCGATGGCCTCAACACGGAAACTCTGGCAGCAACGATTTTTATGTACTTTGCCTGCCTATCGACAGCCATTACTTTTGGTGGCCTGGTGTCGGCCAAAACGGACAGCTGGATTGGCATTTCTGAGACCCTAATCTCGTGCTCGCTCGTGGGCATTGTATTCCACTGCTTCTCGTGTCAGCCATTGGTTATTATAGGAACAACTGGACCCCTGCTTCTCTTCGATGAAGCTCTGATGGTATTTTGCACAGAGAATAACTTTGATTTCCTCTCGCTGCGCGTCTATGTGGGTCTGTGGCTTATAATCATCGCTCTATGCGTGTCCGCCTTCGAGGGTAGTGTGTATGTGCGACTGCTCACACGTTTCACCCAGGAGATCTTCTCAGCTCTGATCACGCTCATCTATATTGTGGAGACAATGATGAAATTGGTATCCATTTATAAGCTAAATCCGCTATTGGCCGACTACAATTTGCCACCTCCAACGCTTGTTGACCACGATCAAAATGCCACAAGCATTAATTCTAGTGTCATTGTGGCGAATACAACATCGTCGCCGCCACCCCTGCCCAAGATTCCCATCAATCAACCAAACACTGCACTTTTCTGCACGATTCTAACCTTAGCCACATTTGTGGTCGCCTACTATCTGAAGCTCTTCCGTAATTCTCATTTCCTAGGCCGAAACGCTCGTCGTGCGCTTGGCGACTTTGGTGTCCCGCTTTCGATTGCCCTGTTTGTGTTACTCAGCTATATGGTGCCATCGGTGTACACCGAGAAACTGGTTGTGCCTTCGGGTTTGTCCCCCAGTGATCCCTCGCGACGAGGATGGTTCATTGGCTTCAATGCCACTCAATCTTGGGTGCCATTTGCCTGTGTGGTTCCTGCTCTGTTGGTGTACATCCTAATCTTTATGGAATCACAGATATCTGAATTGATTGTGGATAAGCCCGATCGTGGCTTGAAAAAGGGTTCAGGTCTACATTGGGATATTGTATTGCTATGCTTATTGAACACCTTTTGCGGTCTGTTTGGTATGCCATGGCATTGTGCTGCCACGGTACGCTCTGTGACCCATGTGTCATCGGTTACCATTATGTCACGGTATGTCCAATCTTGTTGAACTCTTCGAACCCTAATATTGTTAATATCCAATATTTCTGCAGGACACATGCACCCGGTGACTCGCCACGAATTATTGATGTCAAGGAGCAGCGTCTATCTGGCTTCTTTGTGTGCGTATTGATTGGACTGTCGGTGCTGATGGCCAAACTTTTACGTCTAATACCCATGGCGGTGCTCTTCGGAGTCTTTCTGTATATGGGTGTGGCATCTATGAGCGGCGTACAGCTATTCGAACGGTATGAAAGTGATTGTGTCTCTCTTTAAAAAACAAAACAAAAACAATTTGCTGAGTTTCTCCTGTTTCTTGTGATTTATAGAATTAAGTTGTACTTTATGCCCGTAAAGCATTATCCACCTACACCTTATGTGAAACGTTTGCGTCCTTGGAAACTGCATCTCTTTACCACAATTCAGGTGCTCTGTCTTGTCTTGCTCTGGACAGTCAAATCATCGAAATTCTCACTTGCGTTCCCGTTTTTCCTGATCATGATGGTGCCCATACGGCAGCGCTTGAATTCACTCTATACTCCGGAGGAGTTAGAAGCGGTAAGTTGCAAGAAATACAATCATTTTCTATAAACTTTTAATTCATCTATATATTCTTCAGCTTGACGGCAGCGAAGTAAAAAACAATGAGGATGAGCCTGATTTCTATGAACAAACCACCATACCAGCTTAGAGTTGGTATATCCTTATGACACTTACTTAGTCTTACATACAAAGTATTAAAGACCAGCTGTATACTAAGCTGGTTATAACCACAACAAAACATCAAAAGCAAATTCAACAACAACAAGAAGCAAATGCATAAAATTTGAGGAAGAACAAAAAAAAAACGAAACACAAAATACAAAAGCAAAAAGAAGAACCACTTAATTCTGGTGTAAACGAACTACCTGCAATTAGTATTTAGGATACAAAGAAAGTAGCTTAACGATAACAAGACACACCTGAATACCCAAATTTTTGTTTGGGAAGCCTGCACTTTGTGATTGTAAAAAATTGTGGTTGAAATTAAAGAATTTTTTTTTCCAAAAACAAGAAAAGCTTGAGAAAAGAAAAAAACGAAAAGAACTAAAAAGAGTGTCAGAGCTGAAATGGAATAGCAAAACGTTGTACCTAAAAATGAGAAAAAAGCAAAAAAAAAAAAAAAAAAAAAAATGATTCAGCTCAGCATAGTGAGAAATATATTTTCGAATTCTACGCGCAAAAAAAAAAAAAAAACTAAAACTTTGTCTGGGATGTCGCAGCAAGAAATTAATAATTGAACAAATTGTAATCGTTACCAACAGTCTAACTTGTTGCCAACAACTAAATGTACTTTAGCTAAAAGACCTACCTATTATCATTACTATAACAACACACACAAATACATACATATAGTAATATACAAATATATGTATGTATATAGTCTATATATGTCTACTATATGTGCAAATGCGTACAAGTAAAAGACTCTAAGTTGTTAAGAGTTAGGACTTTCATTTTTGGCCTTAAAAGTAAAGTGTAGAATAAACAAAGACAGACACATGAAGACACACTCCCACAGAAAGAGAGATGAAATATATTTATTAGTTGGATTTCACACAATGTATTATTAGCAATAATTGCAAAAACGAGAATCGGTTTAGTCTCATCGACAAGAAAAGAGCAATTGCAATGGTAAAAAAAGGAGCAGAAGTAGAAAAATTAACACACACACACACACTAACATATACCTAAACCTATTTAGCTTCAACTGGCGTAGTGATAATTAGTGTCAAACACACACAAAAAACAAAACAAAAAAAAACGAAATATATATATATACCTATGTATATCCTCTAACAGAAGAATGAAGGAGATGAACCCAAACAAAACTACAAAACATTTGTTTATAACAAATATGTTGACGTACTTCGTTAAGCGCACACTTTAAAAGTGAATGCTCCGTTGTGACGTAGCCGCTGTAAGTGTTGCCTTCTTTGTATTGTAGAAATCAAACACACACACATTGTACTTATACTATCTACATACATACATACACACAATCACAAGTATCTATACTTATATTAAACATAGTGTGTCTCAGTGAAATGCGTTTAGTGCGCACCGAAGTTGAGAGAATTACCTAAACTATTATAAATTCTAATTATTACATTATTATTATTATTTTTTTTGTAACCTGTATGTACTTGAATGTACTTGTACTTATTCTTAAGTAGTTGTTGTCTAGTATGTTTTATTCAAATTCAAATAAATTACAAATTATTAAATTTCATAATTTCTTTGTGTTTCCAACGATTCCACCATGATACGTGGACGTGGGGCAAACCAAAGAGTGTCACAAGACTCCAAACTTAAAGGTCTATCTCCGGTGCAAAGGACGTCTCAGTTCGTCCTGATCCTTTACAGGACTAGCGAGATATGTGCCATTTTTCTTCAAATAGAAACGTTATTTTATCTCAGTTTCCTGAAGGGCTTTCCAGGATTGGTTAGCGTCAGTCATCATCAAGAATCATCAAGGCCTACGATGAGAAATATTTATTGGGGGATATTGAAAATCTCTGAATGCAGATCGAATTCGACTTATGTCCTGCTGAGATAAGGGCTCGAGAAAGTGATCCTTTGCCATTTTTTAGCTCTACGATCCACAAATCCTGCCCCAGGACAAAAGGATCCATGGTTTCCTATGATGTTTTTTGACGATCTCTACAGACTGGCATCAAAAAAAGTTGGGGTCATTTAGAGATGCAGGACATTCAATATTCCGAAAAGGTCTTTTTTCTTTTAGCTACTGAAAGAACATTCCAGGACCTGATGATGTCAATCGATAGGCATTGACAAGGGTTTTAAGCTGGCCAAAGGATATCCCAATTGTCCTTAAAATGATAGAGTTGGGAGCACTCTTTCTGTTTATTGGACCTATAATTTTTAGCTGTTAACCAGAAAATTTCTGAAGTATACTTTTAGGGTGAAGAAAAAATGAACTTTGACTACTTATTCGGGGAAAACGAAATTGTCAACATTTCGCGTGTCCTTGCAACAATCAGGACGAAAGTGGTATGAAACGAATCCTTTTGTGAAGGACAATAACCCGAGGAAAGGACAACTCGGAATTCGCGCAGAGAGATCAGATATAAAGTATTTTATAATTTCAAAGATTTGTTGAACACTTTTTATCCAATTATCCGCGAAATTAAAAAAATCCAACTGACAGTTAAATTGAAAAATTCAAATGCCCAACTGTCCGTTACACCTTTAAAATAAATTTTAAACCAGCCGCCTACTAAGTAATTATGTTGGCCTGGTATTTCGCATTTCAGAGCAAATTCGTCGATAAAACTTCGAATTTCGTTGCCCGCGAAATTCAACAAATGCAACAAAGTCCTTGATATCTCGGCTCTTCGCAGGACTATCGCGTTGTCCTTTGCATAGACTATAGTCTTTGATGATTCGAATCTTTTGACACCGCTTTCGTCCTGATCCTTCGAAGGACTTACGAGATATTTCCCATTTTATCTCTAACAGAAATTTCCTTTTATCTCAGCTTGTCAAATGACATTATAGGATCTGTTAGTGTCAGTCGATGCGGTTTATCAAGGACTACTATCTGACCAAAGGACATCCTGATCGTTTTTGAAACGGCTGAGTAATAAGCACATTTACTGTTTTTTTTTGCGATTTTTATCCATTTTCTGACGCCCTTACAAAAATTCGAGTAATATTTTTCAAAAAGGGTAGGTGTGTCGAATTCAACCAATGTCCTGCGTAGATATGGTATCGAGAAAATTATCCTTTTTCATTTTTTATCTTTGGAATCTACAAATTCTGCCGCAGGACGATAGGTCATGGTTTTTCCTAATTTTTTGTTAATTATCTTCTTAAGTTTCCAAATTTTACCCTAATTTTTATAAAAAATATGTCCTTTGCCCAGATGGAAGTCCTTCTTTGTCCGCCTTGACTGACGTTATTACGACCTGGCATGTCCTTTAAAAGGCTAAGAAAAAGGACCTTTATCGGAAAATTGCATGTCCTGCATTTTTAGATGACCCCGACTTTTTTTGATACCAACCAGTGGAGATCATTAAGAACATCCTAGGAAACCATGTTCCCTTGTTCTGCGACTGGCTATGCAAATTTCAGAGCAAAAAACAAAATAAGGACTAGTTTATCGAGACGATATCTATGCAGGACAGTGACCCACTACAAGTAAAAACAAAAACTGTAAAATGCTCATAACTCGGTCATGTTAAGAAATATTTGGTTGTCGTTACACCAGTTTGAAGTCGGTGACTGATTGATTCAGATTCGAATATGCTAGAAAAAATATTAATGAAGCCAACTTCGACGATGCCGTCAAACACGGTCAAAAAATATGGTTGCTATGGCATTCTATACATTTTAGCTAATCACACTGGGCAAATAGTTGAGACAAGCCACCGAACTTTTACCACTCCAAAGACAATAAAGCTGAGTTTGAACTCGATAGATCAAAAACATAGCACAGAAAAACCTAAAAACGTATTTTTAATAGTCTACTTTAATTAACAATATATTTAATCTTGTATTTTAATTTTTAAGCCGATATGTGTATGTCAAGAGCAATATCAGCGAAAGCTAATCCAAAGTCATCAGCGAAATTGGCATTGTTGAAGATTCGCAAAGTTATAGGCCTGTAAGACTTTTAGAGAATTTTTATTATGGTGCAAACGAATTTGTAAGAACTTCATAGCACCTCGAAAGTATGCTACGATTTAAAGACAAACCCCATCAAGCTGGATAAAAGCTCAAGTTGAAAAGCTTTTGAAACTCATATGAAAGTTGGCTGAGTATGGTAGTTTAAATATCTGTTGAAGATCTCGAGAGCGTTCTCAAACTTCAGTGCAATATTATCGTTAAAGAAAATGTATATACATAAATTGAGTATATTCTGAATTTCACATTAATCTTCAATTCTTCATTTTGTTTTTGTATTTAATTAAAAACCATTTTGGAAAAGTAACTTTTGTGTCTTCTTTTAATTAGGTATTGAAATAATCGTTGAAAATTGGCCTCAAAAGACACACAAAAAATCTTCCAAATGCTGATGAAAAAAACTAAGCCATAGCCAAATATTTTTCTTCTTATCCATTGAATAATATGAATTC
The DNA here is from genome assembly GCA_018152135.1 of Drosophila paulistorum. Lineage (NCBI taxonomy): Eukaryota > Metazoa > Arthropoda > Insecta > Diptera > Drosophilidae > Drosophila > Drosophila paulistorum. The sequence continues at coordinate 4,336,372 of JAECXG010000606.1, read as the reverse complement.
TAATAAGACCCAATTTGATTATCAAATTCAAAGCACTTTGAATTGTTTGAATTTATTAAGTTGAAGATAATGTTAACAAGGCTTAGCAATTAAGCGCCCCACAGATGAAACAGAACTCAAACTTTTTGCCAACAAGTAGTAGAAATGGTAATTTCATTTTTAACTTTGCAGCTTACCATCTTTAATAACATTTCGACTTGGCACCTCCCGAATGCAAGCGAAATAAAGACTCACTCAAATGCCATTTGACTCAAGCTTCCAGCTACATGGACACATGAAAGCTGTCCCAAAAACTCATTCGATACGGGGGAAGCATAAACTCAACTTGACTCACCATTCAGAAAGGACTGTGGCAACAAAATGTGTGGTGGAACATGGGAACACGGCATTGATAATATCAAGTCAACATGCCAGCATGTTGTGACAGTCCAAGACGAGACGACCGCCTATCAGCATCGCAACGCATCGTTGATTGTGGACATATGTCACGGTGTACAAATCGAAATCGGTGTCGTAGTTGGTTCAACAAAACACGTAAAAACCGCAAAACGTATATAACGCAGCTTGAAGTTGGCGCGTTTTTATTGCCGCCATCCGATGAGGGTCTGAAGAAATGGCCCATAATACTGTGTTTTTGTCATTGACATTGGAAATGGGATTGAAATTGAGAATGGGATTGGGCAAGTGAAATTTGCGCATTGCTACTTGGCGAGGCCCTCCGCCTCCGGTTCATCATTTCGTCGACTACTCAAGCTCGGGTCCGGCGTAACGTGACAACAATTTGTGATTCCGCAGTGTGTTAAATTTTTGTTTTGTTTTTGTCTGTGTGTTATGTTTGTTTTTGTGTGTGAGTGTGTTCGTGTGTGTTCGTGTGTTTTGTTCTCTTTGTATCTCATAACTAAATATGAATACGGGTTTATTGTGATGCCATTTTGTCATTTTGGCTTCATTTCGTTACAAGCCAATTCATTTACTTTAATAAATGCAAATTCCAAGAGCTTGTCACCCACACACACACACACACATACAAACACACACGCACATTTACCACACGAACCATTTACCCATGTATATTTACTCACACTAGCTCCAAAGCTGTCGTCGCGTGTTTATGCAAAAGAAAATTGCAACAGCCAACGCCTGAGGATATGCAAGACTTTCGATTCACGACACATTACACATACGCCTTGTTGCACACAAATTATGTAATATCGCATTAGGGCGCCCCATTGACAATGCAAAATTCAGACGGCAAAGTAGCAGTCAAGCGCACCCACAAGGACCCTTAACAAGGACTCCTTTCTTTTACCCCCCACGTTTTCCACATATGTATGTATGTGCATATGTACATGAATACAACTTATGATAAATACTTTTATATGCACATATATGTCGTATAAGTATATATAAATATATATTGTATATAGTTTTGGCTCTCTTTATCAATAGTTTTTTGTTATATTTTGTTGAGCTGCTTACATGGTAATCGAGGGATATGAGTTGAATTTAAATATATTGAATACAAATACATTTGTGTATATGTGTGTGGTATATGTATGTATATCAATCTTTTCTACGATTGCAATGACTGGCGTATATCAGATTCGGCTGCTACCATAGGTGCACGCACTTCAATGCCACGCACGGGTGCACGATCCAAATGAGGATTGAGGTATTTGTATACCTCGCTGCGATTCAGATCGATTTTACGCTCCGGCTTCTGGTACTTCATGAAATTGACCCTGTTGAAATAAAACAAGAGAAGAGCGATGGGTGGGGGGTTGGCGGAAAAGCAGAAGAAAATTGCAACTTAAAATTGGGATTTCTAATGGAAAATGGAAGTAACGAAAGGAAAGTAAGTGAAATGGTATGCGGACAGTCGTGGATGGTATACGGAGGAGTAGTTAGTAGGTAGAGGGTTAACAGCTAGCTTTCCCTGTGGAGCGACACATGCAATGAACCAAAAACAAGAAATATCCAATGTGACAACTTACTTTTGCATGGCCAGGCTGAGACCCTGCAGCTCCCTGCGGACGTGAGCAGCAAATGCACAGGACGCAGAATCATTCCCCCAGCGGTTAGGTACAAGGCAAGGGCGGGCAAATACAATCGCTTACACACACACACACATACACATGAAAAAGAAAGAAAGAAAGAAAGGGAGAGAGGAAAGGAAAAAGAAGACACAAGCACACATAGAGTGCAGAAACAAGAGCGATATCAAGCAGAGAAGTTGTTAGCCTCATTAAGATGGAGCCGCACTTCGACTCCAGCTCCAACTCCAAATTGCACCTCCAATTTGGTATCCTCATCTCCTTAACTCTCTCTTAAATCCGCAACGCAGCGGAAACTTACCTGAAACGCTGGCATGTTATATGCTCGCCATTGAACAAACGATTCCAAAATGCAATCTACAAAAGAAATGAGAGCAACGAAAGCCATAAGGCAAAAGGCATGCATAAAGAACCAAGAAATGGACGAAGTTAAGTTAAGATAAGTTGGAGAATTTTGCAGGGTCGGGAAGAGGCTGAAGGATGGAACAACGAACGGGAAAAGTCAAATCAACTTCAGGCCATGACAGACAGAAAAAGAGACAGGCTAAAGAGAGAAAGAGACATTCAGGCAGGCAGCCATCCAGCCAGCCTGCCAAATAGACAGACAGTTAAAGACAGACGTTTCAACTCCTATGATAATGATAATGAAAGTGCAGCCATTGTGTGTATGCGTGTGTGTGTGTGTGTGTGTGTGTATGATTTTTTTGTGGTACCTGGAATCGTAGCCCAGCAATGGACTCTCATATGGGCATCTACTAATGCGCAAATTTATGGGAGCGTCGATGTAAGCGAGTGCCATGGAAAGATGAGAAAATGAATACCAGAATGAGTATATGGTCATGAGAATGAGTATGAGAGAAATGGATATGGGTTTGGGTATGGTCAGCAAAGCAATAGCAATGAAAGTAAACTCTGACCATGGCCATTGGGGGCCAAAAAGCAAACATGACCAAACATTACAATTTTTGAGTTGGTTTTTCATTTTTTCGCTTTCTTTTTTTTTGCTCTTTTTTGTTTGTTGTTGTTATATGTAGTACCCACCCCAATGTGGTGCCTGTTATAAGCTCCGCCTGAGCGCTCAGTGTCTCGGCTATGAATTCATCATTGTAGGCATCCTTGGGACGGTACCAACGCCTGCCGCCAGGCAATACCAATGGACGCTCAGATGATGGCACTAGGGGGCCAAAGGCGCGTTTTGAACGTTTTGGGTTTTTGTTGCGCACCAAATGCTCCTCGAGCTCCTCAATGACATCGTGTTTCTGGCATGACCGACCATCGTCATGTCATCGCATAGCATATAGCAGCGAAAGAGGGAACAGCAATAGTTAGATGATTTTCTTTTTTTAAATTTTTTTTTGTTATTTTTTGGAGAGGTGGGGAGACGTATGGACAGGAGAGACTGTTGAGCCAGAACCAGTACCAGACAGAGATAGAATATAGATAGAAGCACACATAAAGAGAAAGAAAGAGAGAGGGAGAGAGAGAGAGTGTCGAAAAGACTGGTAATGGCATGAAGAAGTCCGTAAGGGTATGGGCTTGGATGCGGGTGAACTGGATGGGTGAGGTGGTGAGGAAAGGAACTCCACTAATTGTCTTTTGGTTTCTGCATTTTTCTGCTGCGACCGCACACTGAGAGCCTCAGGGCTGAACTTTATTCAACTTTTAACTAACAACTAACTAACAGTTAGTACAAAATAATTTGGCGGCAATTTGTCAAAATTTAAACTCGATTAAAGCTAACTAACTACGTTTGGAAGCGCACATTATGCTGCAAGTAGAAAAAGACAAAAACCAAATGGCATTTTAGTTAATTTGATTTGTGGACACACTGACAGACAGGCAGACAGAAAAAAGGACGACCGCGAACAAGAGAAAAATGGAGAAAGAGCGACAGTAAGGTAGAGAAGACACAGCTGGCCAAAAGGGCCTTAAGTGTAACTGAATAACTGAAGAAGGACAACAAACAACACTGACATTTGAATACACTTTATATAAGATTCAACTAAACTTGGCTATGGACAAAATTCGTTTAAGTTATTATCCAAATAAATGAATACCTTAACATTTGAGAGAAGCTGATCGATCGGCTGTTAGATTTTATAACTTTAATTTAAGCAATGAACTAATTGCAAACTTCAAAGTTGGTTGCAAAAAATTAACCTAAAGTTGTGTGGGTAAAGCGTTTAGCTTATTTAAGACTCTACCAGATAAGACAATCCTCTTTTTAATATTGAATCTAGTAGATGGCAGTTTTGTCGGAATACCTTTCGATTAATTTATCAAAAGTCTACTTCGTTGCTAAAGGGTATAAGGACAACAGTACCTTGTCCTTGATACAGAAACAATAAATCTATATTTATGTAGATATTTATATTGCATTTTTTGTTTGTTTGTGTTTGTGTGTTGTTTTTTTATCGTTTTCTTTGACACTCACCTTTTGCTTCTTGAAGCTCTGCTCTTCGCTAAGCTCCTGCTGCTGGTGCTCCAATTGGGCCGACTCTTTGTCCTCTGCTGCTTGGCGATTGTCGCCATTTGAGCGCGAAATTTCCGCCACTTCCAGGTCATTGGCATCGCATTTATCCTCATTATTTTCACATGGCCCCGCTGGCTTGTCAGCCTCAGCTATAGATACGGCTATATGGTGTAGGATGATGCAAAAAAAAAAAAAAAAAAAAAAGTATGACAGAGAGAGAGAGAGAGAGGGAGAGGGAGAGACATACAGGGAAGAGTGTGTAAAAAAGAGGCAAAAAGAAATACGCAAAATGCGCCATTAGAAAAATTTAATTACTGTAGCCATAGTTTTTTGCACCTGCATTTTCTGAGAGCATTCCAGGGGCATAGTTCTCCCCCTGACCCCCCACATCGATTTGCGTCGACGGCTGCTCTTTCTGCTGCTGTAGCTTGAATGTGGGCAGTAAATCGGCAAGTTGTTTGGTCACCGCATCCAGCGTGGATTGTATGGTCGACGGTAGGGAGGAGAGTGCTGCCAGCTGTTTTTGCACATCGGCGAGTTGCTTTTCGAGAGCAAGTTCTTCATCAGTTTTGGGTGGGGTGATGGTTGATGGTGATGGTGGTGTTGATTCTATATCCTCTATGGCTTCAGCTTCTACAGATACCACCACATCTCCCTCCATCGGCAGCTCCGTAGCCGTCTCCGTAGCCATGGCTGGCTCTGTTGTATCCTCCAGCACGTCCTTTTGCACATCTGCCTTTTCTAACTGCTCTTCGTCGTTGTTCTCGCCATTTTGGCCATTTTCTGGCAATTGTTCCAAATTTGGCACCTCACTGTCCGTCGGCAATGGCTCGACGACCTCTTCGTCCACATTTTCAACTGGCTGTCCTGGTGGCGTTGACTCTTTGGGTGGCGAAGGTGTTGCTTCCTTTGGTGTGGGTGTCGGTTTGACTTCCGGCTGTCAGCAACATTTAAATTAATTTCACATGCGACCATTCCATGTTCATTCATACACATACATACATACATGCATACTGATATGTTGACCCACTCACCATTGGAGACTTGTCACGTGGAACAGACTTGACTATCGTGACTTTGTAGGCATTTGCTGCCCTTCGTTCGGCCTCCAATTGTTGTTTGCTCTTTGGGACTGGACGATTGGGTCGTTGCAAAAATGTGGACCACTTGCGATTTTCTTTGTCCTTCTCCAGTTTGGTTTTCGTTACCTCCTCGTTAAGGGAGCGCAACACATCGCTGGACATGCATACACCCGGCTTGGGGAAAATTCTATAGAAATTAACGCTATGATATAGATGCAGTTAAAGCCCTAGCTAGCCTTTGCCATATTCATTTAACGGTATGTCCACTTTTAACGCACCCGAGAACATTGTGCTCCTTGAGCACCTCCGTTTCACCGGACAGCACGGCAGCAATTTCCTCTTCCACCAGCTTAATTTCCGCATGCTCTGACAGCGCCGAACACGGCCGATCGGGTAAATCGGGCAAATACAATGCACCAGTTTCAGCTCCAACTACAGCTCCAGGTCCACTTAATGTTGGTGCTTCCACTTCCACATCCACATCCTTGCCGTTGTCTTCCGAATGCACTTCCGACATGACTCGGAGACATTCGTCCAAACCTGGCCCAACTGGCACTGGGACTGGCTTTGACTCCGGTTCTGTAGTCGGGGCATTTATGGCTTCCGTTGGCGGTGTTGGTGATTTGGTCAACGAACTCTCGCTAACGGGAAATTTCTTAAGGCATTCTCTGGCATCCTGTTCATTCTCCTCGTTCTCCCTGTAGACCCCCAGATAAGCCACAAAAGAAAAGAAAAATGTAAATTGCAAGTCGCTCAGTGATAAATTGTTTTTGACCAGCTTACCGGTAGACACCAAAGTAAAAGACGCTCCCGCTATTCATAATCAGGCGATGGGCCTCATCGTGGGTTAGCGGTGTGGCAGCCGTATCATTGATACGTACAATAACATCCTCAACCCGTAGCCCAGCCTCATCCGCAATGCTGTTCTCAGTGACCTAGCACAATCAAATAGAAAGAGATGATATATTCAGATGCAGATACAGATACAAATACAGCTACGAATACAGATACAGATACGGATGCAATAGATTCAACTATTAGCTAAACAGTCGCGTGCTATGTGCATAAAAATAAAATACGCGCCAAATGTCAACAAAACAGAGAATTTAGCTAACTAAGAAGCGAACCGCACACCGAATCCGAAACCAAAACCGAATCCCCACCAAATACCGAGTCAATGTGTCCAATGTGAATGTAAAATTTAAACTGAGGGCATATGAGGAGGTTGATTGATAACAAAGTTAACCCCATAAGATTCACACAGTCTGATTGATTGCTCAATCAAATCAATTTCTCAAAAATGTCTTTCTCTCTTTCACAACGACGCAACTTTTTGTGTGAATTGCATTACAAAATTTGTACAAAATTTCACTTAACAATTATTACAAAATGCTCCCAAAATCAATTTGACAAGTTATAAATATAATGGAGAGCAAATGAATTCAGATAATCAAATAATTAGTTTTGATTGCAACAGGATAAATTGTAGATACTACATATGTACATACATAAGTCTGAAAGAGAAAGTTAATTGAAAACGGTTTAAGGATATTTTCATAGAACCCACAGAGCATGATAAATTGAACGATTGATGCGAAAATTAAATATTAGATTTTTCTTTTTTTTATGAAAAACCAATTGATCTACTTGCTATTGGCATCTTTGTAATAAAACTAGAACTCATAAAAAACTATACTTTATATGCAGCTGAGATCAAAATTTATATATTAACATTTTTATAAGTTACAAGATTCCTTAATGCTCGATTTGCTTTCATGAAAATGTATCTTAAGATAAACTATCTTTGTTTCTTATTCCCTTGATGAGACAATGTTGCAAAGAGACAAATGGATAAACCAAACTGATTCGATTTGAAATGAATCGAAATATTTAAGAACGAACTCAACATTTTGGTGGCAACCCTCGCTGCTTCGTTGTGCATTGAGTGCGTGTATATATCTACAGTTTGCCAATTAAAAATGTTGCCTTCCCTGCGATTTTTCGTTGATATCTGCTTATATATATAAACATATGTATGTACATATATGTTGTATCTACTTTTGTAAGTACTTACATATGTATATACAAATTTGGTTGTTGTCAACGAGTTTGTAACTACAAAATGCTGTTAATGTACAAAACGACAAATACTGACACAGACAAAAAAAAAACACAAAAACAAGAAGAGGAAGGGGATCCAACAACGACAATGCTAAAACTAAAACACAATTAAAATTTGAATAAATTTATTGCTGTTGCATTATGTGGCTCATTAGCACAAAAATACATGGGTCTGTCGATTAGATAAACATTCGAAAAGCGTGTCTAATGAAAATTACTTTAATTTAACAAATTTGCCAATTTTGCAACAGAAATACATATACCACAAGAGCGTACAAACTGTCACACACACACACACACTGTCGCACACAGTCACACACACACATTGTTACGTAATTGATCGCAAGTATGTACATATGTGAAAATGAGAAATTTTCAAATTGAATCTATTAAGAAGTTTTGCACAGGCATTTTCCAAACAATAAACAACATTGTTGTTTTGTCATCATTGGTTTGCTGTGATTAGTTTTCCTGCACAGGTGGCTACACCTACACTCACACACACAAACACACAATTAGAGAGAAAAAGAGATGGTTTTTGTATGTGGTTGACAGGTGAGAATAGCGACTCAATTTGTTTCAATTGAACTCGATTCGTGCCTAACCTTAACCACAGTTAGGGGATACTCATAGTCAGAGCCACCCACAAGTCGAAATCCCCAGGGGACATTGTCGAAGCGGCACATTTTAATATCGAGCACCATTTTGTGTTAATATTTCGCTTATTTCCTTTTATTTTTATTTTCCTTCTTTTTTGCGACGAGACAGAGATGCAAAGAGAGAGAAAGGGAGAAAGAGAGACAGAGAGAAAGAGAGAGCAATAGATAGGTAAACCAAACCGATTCGATTTGAACTGAATCGAACTGAATAGATTTCAAGCGAACTGAACTTTTGATAAAACAACCGACTGCGGCAAAGTTGGCAACCAACTGTTGCGGTCGCCTCACAAATTTGCCAAAGAACTATCGACTCCCATATCGATTGATAGATGTGATATCGTGGAGCTTTCGCAGCAACAATTACTTAATGAAGCATACTTTTCACCTGTATGCTAATGAGGCCCTGCCACTAATCGAAGGCGACAGCCGTCATAGCCATTTAACCTAAAAGTAACAAGTTCTAGGCACAGGCGAGCCCAGTCGAAGGGATTAATGGAGTGGTAAAGGGATGCCAATATGAAGGTGAATGTGAATATGAATTCGGAGTATGAGTTGTTGTTGCTGTTAGCAATGGTTTGAATCTATGTTTAGATAGAGTTTTGGGCCGTCGCTCACTAGATACATATGTATGCCCAATTTATGCAGCAAAAAAGTGCATTGAACTCGCCACTTGAAGCCAGACAGAGACTCTGTCTTTATTTGTTGTTTTCTTTTTTTTTTTTTTTTGATTTTGGTTGCTACTCAATCTGATGCGAATTTTCGTATAAATAGCAGATGTTCGATTATTAAACGCATTCTTACACTCATAATGGTGGACAACAGTGCAGTTTATGGCTCATCGCGAAAAGGAGGAGCACGAGGAGCACGCATACATTTGCAATTGGTGCTGGCCATGGTGCCCATAATGGTGATCATATATCTGACAGTGGCCGTGCAATCCCATCAATTTCACGTTGGCACCCAAAAGCTATGCGGTCAAGCCCTATCCGACACCTTGGATGTTGTTTGTATATTTGGTTATAATACAATGCCAATGGCAACACCGGAACCATATGCCCTCAGTCCATTACTATCGAATTTCTATGGCACCGAGGTGCTCATCAAAACTCGTCGTCAACGTCGACAGGGTGGTAGGGGTATCTACGATGAATGTTGCCGTAATTCCTGCAGTTATGCAGAATTGGCTGCCTATTGTTTACAGCCACCGACTAACAAGGATGATAAGGAGTCAAAGCAAAAGCGGCAACAGCGATAAAAAACAAAAAAACATACAAAACAAAACTACACACACACACCCACACCCAAAAAGATACAAGCATACATATATATATATATATATATATAGATATATATATATTACCCAATACTGTATTCACATATGTATATGTATATTTGTTTACTACTCGTATACGTAATCACTTATTTATTTATGCAGCACAAAACTTTGACTAATGAATAAAAGTAGACAGTGCAAAGAGAATTCGTCAGCATCTTTGTAAAAGTTATCAAGAAAATTTACGTCAAGATGATGACTAAGTTGAACTGGTTGTTAACTGCCTGCCTAACACTCTCCTTAACCTGGCTACCAGACGCCCACGCGCGCATTGGTAAGTAGAATGCGGGGGATTGATGGCGGGAAAGGGGCACCAACATCAACAAAGAGCATGGGGGACACGACAACAGCATAACAACTCATTTGTTATTCATAAATGCAAAGAGCAAAGTAAAAGGTCTTAGCTTAAATTCGCGGCGAACCTCGACACGAGGCTCCTAGTTCCGGCGTAGTTGATGATGTCGCCCCCCCCTCCCCTTTTTTTTACACATAAATTGTTTAATTGGCCAACACGATTCTCGCCCACCCAGCAGGAGCACCTGACAGCTACCTACCTACCTAGCTAGCTACCAACGACTATTTGTCACTTTCGCCTTTCCCCCAATCCATCCCAATCCCAACAATAACATCTGCCCTCGATTCCCTCGATAAGCATTTGCATAAGTCAGCTGAAAAAAGTGAACGTTGACATTGAACGAATTTAGCAAGCTGGAGCCCACAGTCAGTGCTACTTGAAAATGCACTCAACTTGTCCCAATAACCTCTAACACAATTTGACACCCCAAGTAGATGTATGTACATGTATTTAGTTTGACTTGCCCCAGACCCAGACCCAGAGACCCAAGTGCTAGAGCAAAAGCCAGACCCAAAACCAGACGCACATCCTTTGTGAGTGTGTATGTGTGTGTTTGTGTGTTTGTGCATCTGTATGGGTGTATAGTCTTGCGGTGTATATAAGCCAGCTCCATTGTCAAAGACAGCAACAGTTTCAATTCAGTTTGAGGCAAGGACCCAACTACTAGCACAAGCACAGAGGCATAACCATAAACTAAAGACAACCATGACCAAGGCAATTCCATTTTCATCGCTGGCTTTTGTGCTCCTCGGTCTTTGCACGGTACTGGCTTTTATCACAAAAGCCAGTGCCAGTTCGAATGCAGTTTTATCCAATGAGAATGTGGTCCTATGCAGCGCCAGGCTGAATGAAATGATGTCCATGGTGTGCCGGGAATTCAACTCTATCATTCCGGGCAAACGTAGCTCATGTAAGTTTTAGTGCTTCCTCAAGCCCCAATCCAACCCCATCTAACATATACCACATACCGGATCATAACTATGATCGTGATTAATCCAATCCAATATAGCCAACATTGATATCGACCCATTGGATCCATTGCAATTTATTGAGGAAAAAGAATCATCTGGTTCATCGTTGTCTGCATCCTCATCGGAATTCCTGCCCTATCCATTAAACACTGGACGATACTATCAGGAAGGTTTCAATTCTTTGGTAGCTTTACGTCGCCGCCAACGGCGTGAGGGCATTGTGGATAGATGTTGCAAGCAATCCTGCCCTGTCAGCTATCTCAATGAATACTGCTCCATATCCATGTAGAGAGGAATATAAAATGAATCACAGACAGACAGCATGAGAAAGAGTGAGAAGAGAGAGAGAGAGAGAGTGATAGAGGAAGAGAAAAAGGGAGAGAGAGAGAGGGAGAGTGTGTGATAGTCAGCTAATGGATCCCACCGATGAGCACCGAACTGGAACTACCCTGTACAATGAATTCTCCTCTAAATAGATTTGCATTGATTTTTTTGTCTATTATAATGAAACACTTAAGTGTCTTTAATGATTAATCATATTGTATTTTATATTAACCCCATAAAAAATGTATTTAATAATATTCAGCACAAACTAGTAGTGCTTTTGGCAAAAGCAGATTTTACATACAAATATATATATACATATATATATATTTATTTATAGACATGGGAACAACACTTGTTATATACATTTTCTAAGCCAATAAATCGATAAACAAAAACCCATATTTATGTAGACTTGGATATTTTCGTAATTACAGAAAAAGTGAATCAGTATTATGATTCAATTTCGATTAAATTTGATTTGGAATGGATCATTTGCAATTTTGAATGTTGTATCATCTCACAAATATATATATAGATATATAATTCCTAATTAGTAGCAATCTTCAGTTCTGTAAATTCGCAAAGTTTTCCATTTGCCAAAATTAATGACGATGGGAAGTACATTTTAAGAGCGACTTTAAAATGTAATGATTGATGATTGTTATTTTTTCCAAATTGTGGATATTATTCTGAAAAAACAAATATCACTTTCTGCTTTTAAGTTGAATTTACCTTAGGACTCGCCCCTGTCTGATTTGAGGTGAAGTAATAGATTAGACGCATTCACCTTGAATTCACAAGACTCAAACTCAGATGTCTTTTGGGTATTTGAATGGTAATTTTTGCAATTTCATGATTAATGTTAAATCTTCCAATCAAATTTTCTTTAAAAAAGATCCTTTTTTTAAAAAAAAATGTTGTATTAAGTATTATTAAGATTTTTCTATTGAGATATTTCTCAATAAAGTAGGCTTTTAGAGTGCTGTTTTATCGGACATCTATTTATTATAGTGGTCCGATCTTACGAATTGTCAACTCGATATCATTTAGATTTCTAATGAGGGCATGAAGTTGATACGAACAGACAGAAACTTGTTTTCTCACGCTGACCAAGAATATATATGTATACATAGTTTGTAGGGTCGGTAACATCCGTATTCTGCGTTACAAACATCTTTGCAATTTTATAATGCCCTATAGAAGGGTATGAAAATTAAAAAACTTGTTCTTACCTTCTTATGATGTAAATATTCTTTGAAATGTTTTTGTTGTCATGTAATCAAATTGCTTGCATTTGAAGGATATTTAAATAAGATATCCTTTTGAACTTCTGACTTTTTTAAGTTTTAAAGTATTCAAAATAAGTAGGATTCTCTACCATCAAAATGAAAAATGAGTAGAATCAAAAAAGACGTTAATATTCGTCAAGGGAGTTTGAGATAAAATGGCGACCTTTTGGCTCAGTCATTAATTAGTAGTTAATAAATCGTTAACAATCCATACGGATATAGTATGTATGCAGCACTACAAATATATTATTTATTTTCATATTAATTATTTAATATTTATTATAATTACAGACGCGTAGACAAGAATATGTTGTCGGTTTTTAATTTCGAATTTTAGTTTAGAATTTCACAATTTTAAAATCCACAGTTTAATTGGGGTATTGAATTATTTAAGGTTAATAAATGCATTTTAAATAGGTTTTTTTTATTTATCTGTTTGTTTGTTGTTTCTGCTTAAATGCGACAATAGTTAATCAATTCTCCATAGGTGCACGCCTTGAGACAACACTCATCGTAGATGCCAAGTCGTCGCCGTCTGGTACTTACCAATCGTTGCCCACTCTCACTCAAACCAAACATCCTGTGCAACATGGAATGGTCTTCAATGTCAGCCTGAAGATCTCCCTGTGATGATGATGCTTCATCGTAGTCAGCAAGAACATTAGTGTCCACATCAAAGTCATTCTCTTGATCTAGAAACACAATATTTTTCATACATTTCTAACATTCTAATCAATTGACAATGTGACTCTTCTTTACCCATGGCACGCTTCAACTTCGAATTGAATCCCTTAAATTGACCCATATGACAAATGCTTTCAAGTGTTGTGGGTAATTCGTCGCCGCACAGGCGCAATACACTATTCACATCGATCACCAGAAGCAACAGTATCAGGCCGGAGAGCTGACTACTGATGACTTTCAAGTGCTCCAACTGCATGTCTCGGTCTGTTCTGTTCTTTAATGCTCTGCTATTCTATTGCTCCTTGCAATCGTGTCCACTCGAAAATTATCAAACCACAACTGCTCTGGCACGGCACGGAGCAAAGGCACTTTATATGAGCAAGTGCTTCAACTGTTGCGTCTGAATACTGTCAGGGTGCGTTAGATGAAGTGTCAGTTTCGCCCTGGGTGCCTTGCCGGTGGCCAAGTGGGTGAGTTGGTGGGTGGTTTGTTGGATGCTTGTTTTGCCTCTGCGATGACGGCCTCCATGTGGGGGGTCTTTACGCATATCAGCTGACGTTATCGGACCCACTGTCTGGTCTTTGTTTACCTATTTCACATGAAACCTCGAGCTAAATACAATAATTACGCACAGATCTTGGTTCTTTAAGAAGTAAGAAAATTTAAGTAAATATTGCAAGCTATCGTGCAGACAATTTGTATACCCTTGAACAAGTGAGAAATTTTTTGACATATATGTACATATGTGTATAAGAATAAGAATAAGAATAAGTCTGCCAAATTTAACCACGTTAGCTTTGAATATTGTAAACTAAACAACAGACATACACAGAATATTCGTCTATATTCCAAGCTCTAACTCAGCCACTCGACTCAAGAATATACATATAAAGGTATACTTTATGGATTTCAACGTTTTCAATAAACCTTTTCACTCTATAAATGTAGTGGATAAAAAAGAAGATGACGATGCTGGCAAGGATGCTGAAGACTCTATGTTCTCTTTCACTCATTTGTTGTTTCTAATACCGTTGGCTGGCTGTAACCTGGGAACATGCATTACACACCACAACACAACACGACACGACAGGAAAGCAAAGGATATGAACGGAAAGGAAGGAAAGAAGGGAAAGGACATGATAGGACAAGACAGGAAAGAACAGGACAAATTGGTGTAATAACAATGTTGCCTGTTTATCCTGTTTGATTTGCCTTATCTCATTTTCAGGCCCTAGATGTTATTTGTTTTTCTTAATATAACGTTATATGTATATAGATATGTATGTATGTACATATCTACATAGATAATGATTAATATGTTGATAACACCCAATCGTATGCATTTTTGCATCAAGGCCAAATAATAGCTTAAAGGGTTTTCCTTTCATTTTCGTTTAAAGGGTCAATCAATTAGACACATTAGAAACAATTGCAGAGCACATTCTATTCGATCACATCTAACAATTGCTTTTTTGTATATTTTGTATCATTAAAATCACAGCGTCATCTAATTAAAAATTCATATTCTACATTATTGTTCGAAGAGAATGCAAGGGCGAATTCGTTCCATTTCATTTGTTAGAGCACAGCAGGAGTTACTTGGGAGGAAAAGTCCCCCTTTTTTTGGGAGGGGGGGAAACAAAGAAAAGAAATTCCCCTCATTTTTCGATTGTTTGCTGTGTGCTTTTGAGTAACTTTATTGCTTCCATTAAGAATATTACATTGAATTATTTGAGAATATTACATTTATATTTAGGTTTTTTTTTTGTTTTTTTTTTTTTGTTTCGAGTTTTTGTTTTTGTTGTTAGGGTTAAGTGTTTTCAAAAAAAAATGAATTGCAAAATGTCTTTTGGTTGTTGCCTCGCCATGTCCTGCTCAATCCTCACCAATCCATGTTAGGCCATTTTAGGCGCAATACTCCATAATGTCCTCGTAGGTGCAGCCCTCCCTGCAGCATTCGTGTGCAATGCGTCGACGATGACGACGCAAATTCGTTCCACCAAATGTCCTGTCAGATTCCACAGATGCCAAACGTTGGCGTTCGGCGAGTTCAGTTTTGTGAAGGAATGCCAACCATTTGCGTAGTATCGCCTGATCTTGATAATTGGTCGAAGATCCGGAGTGATTGGGAGCTCCATTCGCTGTCTGCTTCACTTGAGTTAGTTGAGTTGATTAGTCAAAACCAAAATATGGTACAACATACTTACGGTCTCGTTTGATTCTGCGTGAAAATCCATTAACACAAATGAGGTCGAGCGCCCTGTTTAGTGCCTCGCCGCATAGCTTCTGCCTACCATGGACTTGCTGCAGCATCTCCGACATGGTCATGAGCATGAGCAGCAGGGTCAGGCTCAGACCAAAACCGAAGCGCATATGCATATTCCTGGCCTCTAGCTACGCTAGCTGAGCATGTAAATTCACCTTTATTGTCTTCCCCTTGTCCCTCGACTGTTCGACAGAGGCTAAAACTGTGTTGATACTGATCAATGCGCATGCCAACGCCAAATGAAACTAATGTCCTGCCGATCAAGTGACTTTTTGACTTCTAGGCCGAAAGCCGGCGGCCGAGTCCCCGATCCAGGTAGAATGTCTTCCTCTCTTCTTAGGTCAGTCAACCAACCAGAGGGTTGTGGTTCTCACACAGGGTTTTCACAGCCATCCGGCTAGCAAATGCCTGGCCTGGATGTGGGCTTTCCCTTGAGAGAGAGGAATTGCCCGACATGTAAACAGCCGACGGCCAGTAATCAGTATTGCAACTGATGCCATTCCCTTCTTTTTCTTTTTCCTTATATTGCAGGCTACTTTTGGCATATCAGTGACCTCCATTTGGACACATTCTATTCAACGCAGGGCGACATTTACAAAAGCTGTTGGCAGCTAACACGAACTGCATCCAGTTCCACATCCACTGTGGCCCTTGAACCGCCTGGATTCTTTGGACACTACAATTGCGACAGTCCATGGAGTCTCATCGAATCGGCGGTGAAATCGATGAAGGCCAAACAGGGCGATAATGTTGAGTTTGTTCTTTGGACAGGCGATGCCCTTTCCCATTCAGCTCAACCGTTGTCCGAGCAGAAGCAACATGAAATTTTGCGTAACATAACAGATCTACTCGGACGGAGTTTCTCATCGCAATTCATATTCCCGGTTTTGGGTCATGAGGATGGCAGCGGCAGTTATAGAAAAATGGGCGAATTATGGCGCCATTGGTTACCCACCGAAGCATTGGTCACCTTTGAACAAGGTGGCTTCTATTCCATCGAACAGACAAAGAGTCGCCTTCGTATTGTTGCGCTCAATACAAATTTTATGCGACACGATCATGATCCTGAACCGGAAGCTGATGCCAAAATATCTCACAATTTCCGCTGGCCGTCTGAATATTTTGCCGAACCGAAAGCCTCCAGTAGAAGCACCACCAATATGGCCCAGGACGAGCAATTAGCTGAACAGCAATGGCTCTGGCTAGAGGAGATTCTCAGCAAGTCGCGTGACAAACAAGAGACGGTAAGATATCTGAGAAAGTAATGATTACCCATTGACATTGGAATAATTGATAATTGTCGAATGCAGAAATCATTATTATTATTATTTTTATACCCTTGCAGAAGGTATTATAAAATTGGTCAGATGTTTGTAACGCACAGAAGAAGACGTTTCCGACCCCATAAAGTATATGTATATATTCTTGATCAGCATGAGAAGCTGAGGCGATATAGCCATGTCCGTCTGTCCGTCCGTCTGTGCGTATGCGTTTTACTCAGCCATCTTAAGAGCTATCGAGATGAAATTTTTTTTGGGAGTTTTTTATTGCCCAGGAAACATAAAGCATGAAAATTGTCAGGATCGGATTACTATATCATAAAGCTCTAGAACAAACATTTTTGCAAAAATTGGAGTATTCCCATGAAATTTACCAATATGATAGATTTGGATATAAAACCTCAGATCAAAAAATTTTAATCTGATCGGATAAATAGAACACAAGTTACAGTCAATATAAATCGGTTGAAAGAAATTTCAAAATGTAAAAATATTATTGCCAAGGACTGCAAGGGTATATAAACTTTGGCATAGCCGAAGTTAGCGTCTTTGATATATTTTTTTTTAACATCAACAAGTAAATGTGTATTTCATTTAAATTTGCATGCATTTTATGAACCGATTGTCGTAAATGACAAATATACATATATACAAATACAAATATACAATAGTATAACTGGACACTCACAAGATACGCATACGCACACCCACACACACACACACACATAGTTGTATGCCTATTTGCCATACATAAGCATCATGGACAATGTTCTTGTTTAATTAATTTTAATATTTAATTTGTTCTTATTGTAGTAGAAAATTGAATTCATTTCGTATTGATGAGGAGTAGGAGGAAGGAAACTGTGTTGGGAATTGTGGGTGAATGGTTGGCAAATGCACTTTTTTTTCATCACTCTCACATCTCAATAACAGGTCTACATAGTTGGACATATGCCGCCGGGGGTCGACGAACGACACCTGGGGCCACAGCATAATCAGTTAATCTTCACGGAGCGCAACAATCGCCGCTATTTGGATATGGTGAGACGTTATGCCTCCGTTATACAGGGCCAGTTTTTTGGGCATTTACACTCGGACACCTTTCGTTTGGTCTATGATGAGCAAGGTACGTTTTGTTTTTGGTTGGTTTTCCCCGTCATTATCACAAAAGATCCCAACGCATTTTTCTTTGACAGGCAAGCCAATTTCATTTGTAATGATTGCCCCATCCATTGTGCCACAAAAGGCTGGCATTGGGTCCTCAAATAATCCAGCTCTGCGACTATACAAATTCGATACGGGTAGCGGCCAGGTTTTGGACTATACACAATTCTGGCTGGATTTACCTTTGGCCAATCGAGCTCACGAGCCACTCTGGCAGTCCGAATATAATCTTACGCATTACTACGGATTGGCTGAGATATCGGCCATTGCTCTGCATAACTTTGCCGAGCGTTTTACCGGTAACGATGCCTCATGGTTTAGCAGGTATGTAACCGGTATAAACTTTTATCCATAGATGTATATATGTATATATATGTACATATATATAAATATATGTGTGTGTATACCTAAATAAGTACTATGGGGATTTTCCCGTCTTTAACATTTTATTGCTTGTTATTTTATTTTGTTTGTGTGTGTGTTTGTATATTTTTTTACCTGCAGATACCATCGCGCCAATGCGGTAAGATATCAGACCGGTTCACCCTGCCAGGGGCTGTGTATGCTCAATCATTATTGTGCCATCACTCGGCTGGATTATGATGAGTTTCGGTTATGTATGGAGACGGAACAGCTACCCTTGCAGGGCCGTGCAGGCGCCGTTGCCGTCCTAAGCATTTGGCTGCTTCTGCCATTGCTCATATCTCTATGTCTAGCGAATTTACTTGGTTAAGCAGATCCCAGCTAAGCACTTCCTATATATATAAATATATATATACAACAGAAACAAAACTAAAACAAAAAATCCAACAAAAAAATAAAGTGAAAAAAAAACAAAGAAACAGGAGAAGAAGCAGGAAAATGCAGGAAAAGTTCAAATCCTGCGATAATTTACTCTCAATTATGCTGCATACCCTTCAGTGTATGTATGCCATATCGTATATGTGTGTGATATGACTACCGAAAAATTGTCTATATATATGTATTTATATGTACCTACGTATAGGTACGTATATAAATATATATATATATATATATATGTATATGTGTATGATGTACTTATTGTATAATGAAATAAACGCAACATTTTTTCATGTTACTTTAGTCCCTTTTTATTTTCGATAAATATTTAAGCAACAAATTGTGGCATAAATAAATGTGTTAATTTGCGCAAACAAGTCAGCAGCAGTTAAATAAAACGATTTCCAGCTTCATCTGGCCAACAGCCAACCAACCCATCGACCCATCGACAGATCGACAGGGCGTTGCGGAGCTGATGCGGTTAAGGCTGGCTCGGTTGGTTCGGTTGGCTCGGTTGATTTTTTTCTTCTGCCTTAATTTTTATGACCAACTCCATTAAACGGAGAAAAACCACAGTGCCCATATAAAAAGTAACGCAAGGAACGACAACGCAACGAAGGCTTGGCAAAAGGAAAGTCAACCCAACAAGAAGTTGAATTGTCCTCAATCATTGGACAACTAGTCATCTGCTATTCATATCATCCATAATTTAAGATCAATTCCAGATACGAAATTGCTATTGATGGGGTATAAACGAGAGGTGTAAATATATCTTAGACTGATCTTAAAGTGACCTGTATACAGTAGCGGATTGCCGGGATGAATACCGAGATGTTACCTAGAAAACTGCTCAAGAACGTTTTTACCTCCATTGCCTATAAATATATAGAGTATATCCACTTCGTTGCGCTATTAATTGAGCTCCCACTGAACTGAACTTCATGAAATATGTATTCAAAAGGAAAAATTTACCACATATTTATTTTGTTTTAATTAAAATGATTTATGATTTTGTGGTAGTCATAAATAAGCAATGTGTAGAATTAATAATTCTAAAATTAAATCAGTTTGCTCGGCAATGTCAAATTAAACGTATTTATACAATTCAATTAACAAACATATTCGGGAAATGTATAAGACTTACCCCATAATGAGGATAAAACTACAACTGGAGAAAATTTTGAAGTTCATACAGCAATTGCTCACTGAAGATCATTTAGAACGCAAACTCGAAAGAACGTGGACAGAAGATTTTATTGCCAGGGATTCATATGCTTTTGAAATCTTTGACACACATTTTAATGTTTTCTTATTAATATGAAATGGCAAATGCCTTTTGGTTATTTTATCTGCATAGGTATAGGTAGCAATGCATTTAGTAGGGATTTTGGTAACACAAAATCCCAAGCGTTGTATACAAGTATCTATTTGATGCTGTATGATAAGTAATGCATGAAACGTCCCGAATTGACCCGAGGACTTTGCTGTGCATGTCTTTTTGGCATACCATTGGAGTTGCTCCTTTTTTTTTGTGGTGCCGTGCGTGATGTTGCTACGTGAGGGTCAAGTAAATTATAGTCGAATCCTCAATGCCTGAAGCCCGCATACGAAGCACGGATGCCGCTACTGCTGGTGCTGGTCCGGCCAAGTTTTTTATGGCCGTACACTTGAACGGGAATAGTTTATTGACAAGTCGTTGCATAATTTTAGGCGATATGTGCAGACAGCCAGCAGGTTAGCCAAGTCTATCAAAGTTGCACTTGCAGTTGAGTGAGACAAGTGACAGGTACACACACCCACACCCACACATACGATGAGAGGCAGAGACACATACATACAAACACACACACCCGCAGTCATTAAAGTTTATTAAGAAATTTTGCAAACTCTTCCATCGTTTGGTTTCTTGGGGCTGTTTTTCTTCGACTTTTCTCCCCCCTGACAATACGTGAGACTGGCAAACCGTCGGCCCAGGAGCGACAACAGCACCAGGCGACGAACTGTTTTGGTTTTGTGGTTTTTGCAATTTGGCAAAGTTCCTTTTCGGATTTTAACTTGAATTGGGTTTCAGCTTCAGCAACGCTTTTGGGTTAGCATTGGCGTTTGGCATTGACGTCGGCGTTTTCTCATCATAACGCACAGCATCAGTGTTTGAATTTAATTCCCCAAGAAAACTGCCGCACAGTTGGCAGCCAAAGAACACACACACACACACACACGCAAACACATACCAATTTGACTTGGCAAATGTATAGACATGTATGCAAAAATATATTATATTTATATCGTATAAGTATATTTGGCATGTATTTTCTCTAGATTTTTTCACTTTCCACACTTTGGCATGCATATTATAAACACTCACCTGTTCCACACACAATCGACCCGCCCACTCACTCACCCACACTCACACATACACGAGTACGTAGATACAAAAGTCAGGTAGTCAGGTAGTCAGCGAGTTGCCAAGTATATACACTAAAAAAAAAAATAAAAAAACATTTCGATTTGAATTATATAGAAGCCAACAAACGGATTGAATCTACAACTGATTTATTTCCCAGAACAATTTGCTTTATATAGAACAAGAGATTTAGGCAGAGACGCCGAGAAGGGCGACCAAATACCACTTGGTGAGCTTTTAATGGGGTTATTTAGATGATTATGAACAGTTTGAAACATAAATCAATATACGTCTAAGCTTAAGTTAAATAAAGTCAACGACAGAACTTTGTCTTTCAATCAATTCGTTTCTATATAGTGTCAAAATGACACAGATGTAAAAGAAATTTTATTACTTAATATGTATATTTTACATTTACAATTCTAGCATTGGAATCTGGAAGTACAAAGTGAGTACTTAACTACTTAAATATAACTACTTAAACCTGAATGCGAAGTATCGTGTCAGTCTTTTTGAGACAAAAAAAACTTGACCTACTTAAATCTTTTATTAGTTGTCTATTTTTTCAGATCTTCCGTAAAGTTTTCACAAAGTTATTACTCTTATTAAATCTAAAACTAAAACTTTTTAAATACCATTTGTAAAGAATTGTGTAGATTTCTACTTCAACTTTAATTCAAATTGGTTTTTTCCTTCAAATAGATTGTGAAATAATTCAATTGTATCGGCCATGTAAAGGGTTAACTTTGTTTTTATGAGTTTCATAAAAAATTTACAAAAGGTCCTGCATTTGGGATTTGCCTCCCCTAGTGGTTCAAATATTCTCCCAATGGAACTGGTATGTATGTATGTATGTATGAGTATAGGTATGTATATATATACTTCAGTTTACTACACTTGAGTCTTAACCAAAATTTTTTTGCCAAGTGCAATCGTATAGTCATATGTATACACTTAAGGCCATAACCATATGCAACATGGGAATGGGACCAGCATGAGATGGAAAAGGAGAAGAGAAGCGCGAAAGAGGTGTGTGTGTGGGGGGGGGGAATGGAATGGGTTGGGTTCGGAAAAGGCAACGGCATATAAATATTTGCACATTATAGCAATGTATATTCTGCTGCGCTTGCCAAGATATTCTGTTGCTGCCGCTGCTACTATACGGGGTCGGGTCTCTGCTCCGGTGAAAAATCCACACACTCACACACACATACACACATGCATGCACGGCGAAAAACAATTTCAATTCTAATGTCCCATTAATCATTCACAAACATTAAACATATTATACATATATTCAGTTCTCTCTCCCTCTCTCCCCCTCTCTCTGTCCCTATCTTTCTTTGTATGTTTTTTTTCTATGCCTCTGCTTTTCTAGCGTGAAATACTAAAACAGAAAATTGCAAGCAGCTTAGTTGCCTGTCAGGTGTGCGAGTAGCGAAAGAGCTTTTCTTTTTTTCCCCATTTTCCCATTTTTTTTGTGCCCTGTTCATGGTTTAGGTCCATTCAGTGTGTGTGTGTGTGTGTGTGTGTGTTGGCTGCTGATTAGCAAGGGCATATCATCCATAAAGAATAGAATGTATTTAGATTCACATAGAACTATAGAACAGAAATTCGTACAATTTGTTGCCCATTGAATGCACTAATTGTTATGCTTGAGCGGATTGCAAAGCACATGAACTTGTGAAATGTGCTTCATTAAACCATAAAGACAACATTTTAAAGTTGTTAATTTTAATTGTTGCTTTTCATTCCACTCTTGCCTCTACATTCATTCCGAATGGCTAGAAAACAAAAGCCAAAAATTCCAAAAATACAAAAGAGATAAAAACTAAAAATACCACAATGAAAACATGCAAACATCCAGACATACATCCAACATAAATAAATTTATATATATTACGTACACATATGTACATACGTACCTATTAGAGGCAAAAACAATAACTCCAATGTTAAAGAAACATCAAAACTCAGATTCAAGGACAAATTCATAGTACACTGAAATTCAAAATTTATAAAAGCAATCAGAAAATAATTAACCAAAAATATTTGAAAATGTCAAAAATCTTATAGACACCAACAAGTATTTATACATATATGCATATATCTTCTTGAACAGTCTCAATAGTCAAGTTGATCTAGGCAGTCGCTCTCCCTAAATAAAACTTTTTGTTTTTCTAAACTATTAATTAGCTATTATTAAATAGTATTATTCTAATTTCTTTAGGTATTAATTATATTTTTATCTGGATTCATTAAGATGTTGGAATTTTATACAGAATATAAAATTAAATTAAATTTATATATATATATATATGATTTTCATAAAAAAGAAAGTCTTTTGTGTAAGTGCAACATAAAAGATGGATTGAATTTTGTTTTTGAATATGTGGTAAGAGTATTCGATTCCAACTATCTCTCTTTACTCTCTCTCTCTCTCTCTCTCTCTCTCTCTACCTAATGCTGCATTTTGTTACATCCGCCTTGCAATTATTTAATATTTATAATTAAAAGTTGCAAACTTTTGCACAAAAAAAGGAAATTTTAGAAGGAATTTATAAAAACGAAAATTGTGGATTTAATTTAAAAGCTTATTTCTAAAACAATTTTAATGGTTTTTTTTGTTGTTTTTTTTTTAATATTTAACCTATGTACACGCTCGGATGCTAATTGAGTTGTTAAAATTACCTTGAATACTAATGAAATGCAATAAAGAACAGAGAGAGAGAAAGAGAAGGGGAGCGTTAGAGAGATGGATGGGTCAGAGGAGCCTCAATTTTTGTAGTGTAGGGTATGGAAAATAGCTTTCCAAAAAATAATCCAAAAATAAATTTTCAATATTTAGAAAAACATGAATATAAATACCACTATAGAACACATAGGTGAAGAAATACTAGGTATCCTTACATATATACATACATACACATATGTGCATACATATATACATACATAGAGCTCAATATAGATTCGTTGTTTTGTAGTTAATTAGGTGGTCCAACACACACACACACATAGAGTCGCGAGTGTGCGTTTGTTGTGTGTAAATGTGCTGAATATTTATCACTTTTTTGTTGTTGTGGTTGTTTTTGGTTTTGTTTTTGTTCTTTTTTCACTTAGAGGTTGTATGTACATATAAAAATACGTGATTAGCCAGCCGGACGGACTAATTTATAAGTAGTTTATGTGAGTGGGCGTGGTGCTTGGCATAGATAGATAGAGGCAGCAGCAGCGGATTGAAGGCGGTAACTTTTGCGGGGGCAGTGCTTGGGATTCGGATTCGAATTCGGATTCGCTTTGGGGTCTAGCCCATCATCATCTTCATCATCATCATCATCATCATAGGTAGGTACTACTTATATATGAGTGAATGTTTCTTGGCCACTGTGTTTGTGTGTGTGTGTCATCGTTTTTCCATTTTCCATGAAAAAAACAGATGAAACGAAATAAAGAACAGGCAAACAAGAGCAGAACACAGCAACTTTCGCTGCTGCTTTTGCGAACTTTTCGATGAAAACGACTTACGGCTAGTGTTGAGAGCATTCGAGCAGCGAGTAACAATAATAATTCGCACCGCGAACGTGGTCACCACATCACAGCAGCAGCATCCAAGCACCACACACAGAACCAGAACCACCAAAAACATCAGAATCAGCATCAGCATCAGCATCAGCTCCGAGGCTGCCAGAGGTCCGAATCCGGATATATTCCTTGTCGTATTCGTAGTGCAGGTGTGAAAAACAATCTCTGCCCCTCCCCTCCCCCCCTTCTCAGACTCATCACCCATCTCTGGCTTTCTCGTACTCGAATACACTCACACTTTCAGTATCTGTGTGTATGTGAGTGTGACGTCGTGTAATTGCAACGGGCAAAAGTGGACTAAGTGAAAAATATGTCACCAAAAACAGAAATGCATTTAGTTTGGTTTTTTTTTCTTTATTTTTTTTCAGTTAACAAACTATTCAGTTAATATTAGAGTTTATACAACTGATATCCTTTATTTAAAGGGAACGGATTGAAATCCAATTTGCTTGTTCTCCAATTTATCAGAATTTAATTAAATAAAGTGTGCATACGAAAAAAAAAACAATACAGAACACAAAAAAAAAAGTTATGACCAAGGGAAAATCATCAATACAATTTTCACGCAAGCAACAACAACAAAATTATCCTCAGCTTTTCCCCTCTCACTGTCAGACACCACAGGACATGGCACACATACACGACACACACACACACACACAGAGAGACTGAGACACACAAAGGCAAAAGCTAATTAGCATTTAAAGCACAATTAAAAAGTAAAATGAAGCCAAAAACGACTGGCAAATGAAATCAACTTAAACCGAAACAAAAAACCAACAACAAAAGGAATAAATAAAGCAAGCAAAAAAAAAACAAAATACATACGTAAAAAGGCGACAAAAAAAAAACAAAACAAACCAAAATGAAAGAGAATAATAAAAGAAATTCGTGGTTGCAACAATTAAATGTTATTTTGTGCGTATTTCTGTCCCCAAGTTTCCCGATTTTTACTTGGACTCTTTGCTATTTTTGTGTGCAACAGCAAAAACAGAAAGAAAAAAAAAAACAAAACAAAATAAAAAATGAAATAAGTAAAAACAAAAAACTTTAATAAAAAAAAAGTTAGTGTTCTATTCGTTGTGTTTCGTTGCCCGTTAGAAATGCTGTCGCGGACGTGGATCAACAAAAAACAAGAAAAATATAACCAAAAACCAAAGAATAAAAAAAGAAAAACTAAAACTCAAAAATAGAATATTTGAGACATGGATGTGTGGCGAATGCTACAGTTAAAGTGCTGTAATAGTCGACGAGGCCAAAACCAAAAACCAGACCAGACCAGGCCAAAACAGAATAGGACAGAACAGAACAGAACAGAATAGAACTGAACTGAAAAGGCCAGGCCAGTTGCTTCGCAGCTCATAAGATAGGGGGAAACAATCTATATAGATACAAATGTATCTATCTATCTATCTATCTTTCACTGACTCTGTCTCGCTGTCTCGTTCAGCGTTTCTATGACTGTGTCGACAAAACTCTCTCTTATGAACAAATATTTTGCCTTTTGCTATTCTCTCGCACCAAAAAAACAAAAAAAAACTACTTTAAGTGTTGCTGTTCTTATTGTTGTTGCTGTTGACAGGGTGTTTATATAGAGATTGGCATAAATATTGGTAAAACATCGTTCTAAATTACAGTGGCATGCCATATAAAAAGGCTTGCATGACAAATGACAAATGAAATGCGTCAGCAGCAACATCATGACAAAGAGATCTATTTTTCATATACATACATACATATATCTGCTATATAGCAAACGACTATATATTCAAAATCATTCATTCAATTATAGACCACAACTCACAGGTGTTGTTCAGCATTGAGATAGTGATTTAGCAGCATTTCTATTTTATTGTCTTTTCCCTTAGCCCCTCCCCCTGCTCATAAACTCTCCCCTAAACCCGGTGTTCCGCCTTCGCTTTGCTTTCTTGAGGGATTGCCAAAAAAAACAAAAAAAAAGAAAAACACAAAATTTTAATCAAACATTTTTAAAGATGGAATATAATTTTATAAAGATTTCATTTTTTCCTTCTTTCTGTTTTCGTTCGCGTTTTTTCGCTCATCTTTTAATTAGGCTATAAAAGTCAAACTCTTGGTCCCTCTGCAAAATGAATGTAATTTATGCGGAAAATAAGGCAAATATGCCATAAAGCTAGGGACATAAGAGTAGGTAGAAAATAAATGGACAAAGATTTAGTAAATAAGATATAAAAGGGATAAAGATTGGATTGACGAACACAAAAAAAAAAAAAAAAACAAATGATAAGAGTAATAAAAAAAAGCAAAGTGCAAAATGAAAAGTAAAAAGGCGTCCACAGAGAATTCGTAAACAACTATTAAGGAAATTTTAGAAGTTTTAGAATAAATGAAGTAAGTGAAGCAACTAATAGTAAAAACTATTTCAATTTATTTAAATCAAATGTACATACATTGTGTAAACAGAATAATAGTTTAAACTACAGTCGGGTCTCGATAATTCGAAATGGCAAAGGAACAGAATTTTTTACGAATCACAGACGTTTACCGGGTTTTCACTTCCAACGAAGTTTTCTCAGTTTCTTACGAAATATTGAGATTTTCGATTTAGCGGGTTACGAATTATCGAGCCTCGACTCTACTTATCACATGCCGGCTATCGCTCACTCTCTCTCTCCATTTGCAACCAAAATTTACTTCTTTGATATAAAGTTTTATTCCAAATTTGATACCGATATCAAATATGGAAAATGGCTTGATTTGCTTAGAAAGTTTGAACTATAAACCAGACGATTCCAAATACATATATGGATATATATGTATGTTCTCTGACGGACGGACGGAGAAAATACTTCGTTCTACCTGTTATATACATACATATATTTTGGCGACTTTCATATACCATAAACAATTAAGCAAATTATGTTTACAAGTCAGGACAATTCGTTAATTGATGGAAAACCTCAATTCCAAAGGTTTTTTCAAAATTTATTTAACTGTAGTTAAACAAAAGTCATTGACATTAGCGTTATTAATCACAGCATTCAATTCAAATAGTTAACAATTGATGGAAACATTGCCGGCATTTTTTGTCAATCATGTAATTCAATTTTATTGTTTACTTTGTGACTACCCTACTAGTACACAGTGGGAGAATTTCTCCCCCTAAAGTATGCAATGGGCGGTCTAAAAATTCGATTTTTTTAAATATTAAGCATTAACAATTTTTGGAATGTACTGCATTCAAATTACAAGGCATACAAATATTGTAACAATTTTTTGAAAACAATGGATGAATTTCCAGCATATTGCATACTTTAGGGGGTGAAATTCGCTCATTTCGCATTTCCTCTAGACTTGCCTATGCTGGTAATAATCTAAAGCATTGATGAAAATATATAGATACTGATTAAAGTACATTCCCACATATATGCACAATATATACATACAGATTAGTGTTCGACTAAACGACTCATTTTGATGAACAAGTTTAATAACTCTGTCACTCAATTGCTTCTATACTGACTCACTATCTCATTTGTTCAGTCCAGTACTGTAGTCTTGTAAAAAGGATGTATTAACGGTAGTCAACCTACTATAGATAGAGCTTCCAAATCTATATCATCAATTATTTTAAAATTAAAGGAAAAAACAATTAATTGGAAATGGTTTTTAGCTTGTTTGACTTTAGTTCATGTACCTGAATGAACAAATGAGTCAGTGAGTTGCTAAGGGACAAAAGCAAGTGAGTTTGACTCACTCACTGCAAAAAGAGTTTTCAATTTTGACACTCACTCACAAGCAATCCACCATCAGTGCAGTACATACTCTGAATACCCACCGCCAGCCTTTAATTAGCTCGATTACAGTAGGCTAAAATGCAACTTGCCGCTTGTGAGGCAATGCAGTTCATTATGGCCTTTCATGAACTACCAACTTGGGACCTGCCCATTATTTGACAAAACCTTACCTAATTGCAATAAAAAGGACCGCATATGCGTTTTATTGTTCTGACCATTCAATGATAAAACTTCAATTTTGTGAATCTTTTGATTGCATTTTTGGCCCGGCAATGCACTTTTTAATGACCGCCAGTGTAAGCAATGGCCATTGCTCCCCAATGACACGCACTCACGCATACGCATACATACATACATATGTACACATAGGTTTGTATGTATGTAGATTTTCTTTTTATTTATATGAATACACTATATTCCTCTATGGCTATTCCTATTCCTATGGCACATTCCCATTTCCACTCCCGTTCCCATTGCCTGTATGTATTTCTGTGTTGTTCTTCATCTCTGAAGATGTGAAAATGTAGACGCTAATGAAAAAAAAACATGAAAAACACAAAAAAGCCAGCAAAAATGAGCAGCGACCAAAATGAAAATGAAACGAGAAAGAAAAAAGAAAACTATGCGTGATCATTGCGTAAAGTTTTCATTCGTTTCAGTTTAGTTTTCAGTTCGCTTATGGTGCGCTTACAAAACGCCGGTTAGCTGACCGCGGAGCAAAAAAAAATGTGACCAATGGGTTACGGGATACGGGATAGGGAATGTGATGGGATATGTCTTCCTATCCCCCCCCCATACCCAGGTCGCGATCCCGTTTAATGTGTCCGCAACCGCATAATGCATTTTCGACTTTTGCACTTGCTGCAACTTTTGGTGCCATCAAATATTGTTGAGTATTCCAACAATTGCGGATAAAGTGCAAATTGCATCGAGTGGGCGTGTTCAGTGGGTGGGTTACGAACAAACTTATTTTTTTTGTTTTTTTTTTGTTTTGTCAATTTGGCGGCATTACATTTGGATTTAAGCAGCGCCAAATTGTAATAGACGGTAAGCACACACTCACACACACACCGAATTGTCCACAAATGAATAAATTTATTGAAAGCGAAATGTGTTTATGCATTAGTGTATGTATTTGCCACCCACTCGAATAAGAAATAACTAAATTGAAATTTTATACTTGTATACATACATGTGTGATATAAAATACTATATTGAAGGTACATAAACAATACAAAGAGCAATACTAAAGAACAGGAATTGTTTGTTAACAATTAAAGCAAAGCACTGGCAGCCAAATGCCTGGCAAACATTAAGGCAAGCGTAAAGCACATTCCCTCATATATGTAGATTCATCCATAGAAAAATATACATATATACAGACGCATATAGACGCAGATATACAATTTTATGAAATTGTTCTCTTCCGCCTCAGCGCAAATTCAACAATATTTGCACCTGATTCTGATATGTACACATACATGTGCACAGTATGTTGTATTTCTGTAGCTATGGATTGAATTTGTCTATATGAAATTCCGAAAAGCTACAGCCACAATTATAAATACTCAGTTCTAAAGCTCACTATGTGGCGCCACACACACGCAACGATGCCGCAGCCTATAATTTTGCCATTGTCGTGGCAAATAAAGCACATGGTGACAGAAATTGGTAGTAGTAGCAGTTCAATTTTCCCTCTCATCGTTGATTCTGCATTTTTGGCAAAAATGAAAACAAACTAAACACAGTCTGCGACTTGAATTTCAATTGTGTTTTGCTGCACAATCTATAATTATGTCCATGAATTTTTTTGAATCAGATTCGTTTTTAATTAGTTAACTTAATTTATTGCTAATTAATTATATAAAACAAGTCACTATGTTGCATTTTCCACACAAATTATTCAATTCGTTAGCAAACAGCGGGGTTGGGGGGAAAAATATGAAAAAATCTCATTTCACTTGGCACTTAATTCGATGAATATTGATGTATTTATGCAATATTTTTTGAACACACTCAACACAAACTCACACACACACACATATGTACACGTAGAAAGTGTTAAAAATACGTTGATCCTTATTTGATTCCCTGTAATAACAGGAATTTGAGTGAGTGTCTATGTGTGTAAAGTGTATGAAAAGGAGCATGAACTCTAGGGAAAACTATGTACAAAATCTGTCAAATCATTAGCCCAAAAACCAAATAATCGGTATATAAAAAGATTTCACTCAATTACAAATAAAGAATGGCATGTCTCCTGAGGATTGTTTGGCTGTTTTGGCTACACCCATGCGTAACAGATATGTGCATATTGTCTACGTGTCTGTGACCCGCCCACATCAGACGACGCCCATGTTCTGCTCTCTGTGCTCCGTTTTTTTGTTGATACATACAACGATTTTTCTTCCACATATACATATACTTTTGTTTGTTTTTTGTGCTGGCTGCTTTTTTATGCAAATTCTCTTACAATTCATGTGTTAAGTACACTGAATGCAGCACGCACGCACCTGTCCATGTATGAGTGAGCTCTTGTGTGTATGTGTGTGTGTGTGTGTAAAACTTTAATTGGGACATCCAAGTGCCGAGTATTTTGTAGTGGCTGCTGATGTTGTCGGCTTTTCCTGCTCTTTTTGTATGCAATTTTCATAATATTTTATTAAATGCTGATTAATTTCTGTCTCGACTTCCGTTGCCATTTGCTGCTGTTGCTGCTGTTGCTGCTGTTGCTGCTGTTGGCAAGCGTTGCCTGCTTTTAGGCGCCATTTGCAACAGCTGCAATGGCAGCTGCATGCGGCTCAATTAAAACGCATAAAATTGCCAACAAACACTAAGAATTTCAAGTGTCTGGCCCAAGCTAAGCATTTTATTACATTCTCTGCTCTTTGGTAGCCGCAATTTCCGCCCCTCCCACCCATCACCCTCCTTCCGTACTACTCAACCAATAATTATTTTCATAACTTTTGCTTCCTTCTGTGAGAAGCAACTGCAACAATTTAAGCCAAATAAAAAGCTATGTACATACATTGAACATTCGTGTTCACCAGTTACAGAGGGAGCGGGTCAAAGGGAAACCCTCAATTTTCATTAAGTAAATTCAAATTGTGATGTAGATAAAAATAAAGATAGAGAGAAATAGAGATAGCGATAGAGAACGAATGAATCTTAAGCTCTTTGTGGTCAGATTTTTCAAAAGCTAATAGCTTTTGAGCCAGTCAAAGGTTAAGAGTTTCTTTTCTCTTATCAGCTTATTCTTATCTTGGCATCGTTCATGGGCAAATATGATTCTTATTTCGTGTTACTTATCTTCACCATATTTCAATATGTTTCTCAACAATTACAGTGTTTAATCTTAAGCAATCCATAAGTCTATCCATCTATTTGCCTGTGTTTATATATTTATTTATTTATGCTGTTGCCATGAGATAGACAAAGACAGTCTAAGAACAGAGATAGACGCACACAAGGAGACAGAGATGGAAAGAGCAGCAGTGGCAGAGGCACAAATGACGCAAATCTCTGTATAATACCATTTGCTCACAGTTGCTAATTTTATTTAAGGTGACACACAAGGCGGGAATTCAAATTTTTGAATCTGCATATGCCAAGTAAAAGAGACGGGGTCGACGTAGAGAAGTGCAGAAAAAGAAAGATAGACAGAGAGAGAGAGCGAGATCCATAGACTGTATCTATGTCTCTAACTGTGTGTGTCTATGTCTTTGTGTGTGTTTGTATTTGTGGAAAATATTAGTATTAGAATAGGAAAACTGAGCATATTTCAATATACCATTCACCAACGACAACAGCAGCAGCAGCAGCAGCCACAGCAAAAACAACAACATTTCTTTCTATTTTTAACTAGAAACAAAAAAAAAAAACTAATACAACAAAAATTAGGAAAAATAAAAGATGAACAAATTTAACACATAAAAAAAATACAAAATAATAATAATATTTTCATTTTGGTATTGCCAAAAAGGCGCTCCTCAAATTAGTTTGAGATACATTTTTAAATGTGACAGTAGTGAGTGTCCGAGGCATTGGAAAAATTAATTTGACTTTAATATATAATATATAGAAGATATACCAGACAATATATAGAAAGCAGATAAGCATACAAATTAAGATGCAGATACAAAAACGTTGAGTGTCTACGACAAAATGTGAAACGAATAGAATATTTTCATTTTCTTTTTTTTATTTGTAATTTGTTAGCAGCAGCTGTAAGAATAAACAAAATAATTAGAAATTGTACATATACAAATGTGAATGTGTGTGAGAGAGATAAGACTACATTCTATACATTATATATAAAAATATATACTGCTGCACAAGTGGGACAAATTAAGACTTCCAGTCAAAATAAGTTTATATATACATATACATATACATATTCATATATAACTATTGCTGACATTGAAGCATTTATTTTGACCTGGAAATGTTCTATGGATTGAAAACATTTGGACCACTTTATAATTTTATGACAGCAGACACAACAATTTACTTGAAATTACGAAAAGAAAGAAACAAACACGAAAATAATCATTTGGAAATGATTTTTATGGCAATTTTATGTACATATGACAGAAATAATAGAAATGGCAATCACCTTTAATCTCATTTAAATATTATTAATCAGCTTTAATGCAGTTTAAATTTAATTGTTTATTACGAGTAATTCAATAGTTAATATACATACATATCTCAGGGCAGGATTACATATGATTTTCTCGGAATCGGATTTGAAATCTGTTTTCGCTTTTAAATCTGGGCACCAGTCAGTGGAATAACAACAACAACTAGTTGGCATTAATCCTTTCATTTGTTTCTTTAGATTACACCATTCAAATATTTTTTATTCCATAAGAAACAACTTTAAGCATTAAATTATATTCAGTGCTGCCATTATATTTCAAATGATAACATCATTCAACAACATTTGAAGACAACTCAGAAAAAATATCTAAGCCTGCACATTTTCAATTTTTATTTTATTTTGTGAGGAAAAACCATATTAAGAGTTTCCTTTTCATATTCTTAAATGTCTGAACTTAAGTTGGATTTAGTGGAAGACGACTCATTTTGTTGACTATATATGTATACATAAGTATTTATGTATATACTTTATCTTTGTTTCCTTCCGAATCTGTAGATGCATATGTATATCTTTCAGAGATTGCTTTTTATAACTATTCTCAGAGATCTTTTGCTAGCTCAAAAACTATTGAAGAGTAATGCATTTAATAAATTCTCAAAAGTGTCCTACCACAAAAAGGAAACACGGCGAAGAAACTTAAATGTAAACAAAGGATATCACCTACATACATTATCTCTTCAGTTTTAATCAAGTTTTTAGTTATTATCAATAATAATAGGTTGTTCATCAAGTGTAATGTAATTTAGGCAGTCAAATTAATTCGGTTTATCTACATTTTTTTGTGGGGCTCCAAATTTTGTTGAAATCATTGGCGAATATGATTGATTATATTTCCGGATCGCCTCCATACATCATCCAGCTGTCATAGCAAACGATCGACTTTTATTCCCCCAAGAGTCAAATCAAAAATATGTAGCCAACTAGTTTCAATCGAGTGATAGATGAAAAATATCTAAACCGAAAAACAAAATATACCGTATATATATAGTTTTTTGTGTCTGTCTGTTTTTTTGTTTTTTTTTTTTTTTTTTGTTTTTTACGATTTGCCACTAAGAAAGAGAGCAAAACTAGTCAGGGAAATATGTGAGAAAAGCAACAGGAAGCTGAGATCTAAGCACAGTTGTTCTATGGTCCTTTTAATCCTTAATCAACGCTTAAGAAATAATAAAATATATTTAGTTTTCTTTTTTTTCTATCTGCATCAAATACAAACAAAAAAAAAAAACTTCTTCACTTGAAACGAAAACGCAATTAAACGAATTTCTACTTGTTTTGTACTTGAAATAACATTAAGTTGAAAACTTTCTAATTGACTATGATTATGAACATTCTGGGTCATTTGCACTTATTTGGCTTTATTCTTTATCCTTCTTTATCCCTATTTTCCATTTTAATTACAGAACGAACAACGACCGACGATTAACGATTAAAATTAAGCGTAACAGCAAACTATTTCATACTGAAGTTGGGGGAAGTGTTTAGAATATATACATACATATTTTTTTGTGTACCTCAGCCGTCAGCAACAGCAACTGCAACAACAGCAACAAAAGCAACTTTAATAACTGGCCTAAGTCTTGTAAAAAACAAAAAAAAAACGAAAATATTTTCTATATATTTTTTATCAAGCACATTTTCGAAACTTTTAAAGACAGTCGACAACGACGACGAGAAAAAGAAGACGAGCGAAGTCGAGTCGAGTCGAGTCGAGCAAACCAGTCAGAATCAGGAAAGTAAAGGCAACGAAAGGAAAGCAAAGTAAAGGAACTCAAGCTTCTTCCAGTCCAGCAAACAGGCGAAACACACACAAAGTCAATCCTCGTCGAAAGAGAAGGGAGAGAGTAAAGTGAAGCCAGCCAGGAAGACAAGCCAAAGCTAAAGCCAAAGTCAAACAGCAGCATCAACAGCAACAGCAACAAGCAACAGCCGAAATGGCCGCAGTACAACGAAAACTGGTGCACAAGCAATTCAACTCGCCCATGGGCCTTTACTCCCAGGAGAATGTAAAGGCCACGTTGAATCGCGAACTGAAGGCCTTCGGTGGTGAGGGGTAAGTGAAATGAAAATGATTATACATTTAAATGCATAATTTTATAGAATTGCGTGAAAGTGAAAAGATGAAAAAGCTCTATGTAGATGAAAGGAAAAGTCTGTCTCCTATGTCTGTGTATGGATAAAGTGGAAAGGGGTGCCAAAAGTAGTTAGCATTGGCAACGACTATCAAAAGATATTCCATCTAATATCTAATAACTGTGGGCCACTATAGCTATACCTATAGCCATGGCTGTATATCTGTGTATCTGATGTAGATGTTGCTTCTGCTGCTGCTTCTGCTTCTGCTTCTGTAGTGCACAGGTGCAAACAAAGGTATTTGCATGAAAAGACATTAATATACACAGTATATAAAGTAGATAATGATGATGAACCAAATGCTAATGATGATGATGAGAATGATAATGATAATGTTGTAGTAGTAGCAAGGTAAGGATGTCGCTTGTCTTGTATACGATGGGGGGGCAACTGGAGAAGTTTGGGGCAGACCAGAGCAGAATAGACCACACCAGGGCAGAGCAGGGCAGAGCAGAGCAAAGCTAAAGCTCACGTTGTGCACTGCAGCGCAACGGCGTCGCTGACAGAGCTGCTGCGTGCCGTCGTTTTGTTGCCGTTTCGATGTTAATTTGTATCCCACAAATACATATGCATCTCTCTCTAAATACATATATGTATACCTGGGCATACATATCTCTTTTTGCAGCCAGCACAATTAATTTCACTAACGTTTAATTGTAATTACCCCAAAAGCTACAACAAGCGACGCTACAACGACGCGTATCTTAAAGATGCTTTAGACTTGAAAGTTTATTTGTAGCTGTTGCCGCTGCCGTTGTCGTTGTTGCTGCTGTCGCCACCAAAATGGCAAGAGCAAACTAGCAACAACATTATCTTGGCATTGTTGTTTGCAATTGTTGTTCAAATAAACCGGCCTAGCCCCCACTTAACCCCTTCTGCCATCTATGGTAGTGTTTGTTGGTGGTGGTGGTGGTGATGCCATTGCTGTTGCTCCTCAGTCTGGCGATGAAATGAAACTTAAAGTAGCTTTCAGTTTTTCGGTGACTATGCGTGCGACAAAACGTATGCAGCCTGCAATTTAATCACCAAAAATACAAAATACTCTCCTGCACTCCAAATAAAACAAACAAAAGGCCCAACACACAACAACAACAACAACAAAAAAGAAGGCCAAAAACGCAGTTGTTAGAGACAAAGTTGAAACGAACGCGTTCGCGTGTGTGCGTAAATTTTAACGTAAAACTTTGCCAAACACTTTCCAGCTGCTGCCAGGCTGCCAGGCTGCTTGAACTACTTGCAACTGCCACCTCGATTGCATCTATTCGACGACTGTTGCTGTTGCAGCAGCTGCCCCCTACTCTGACTTTGCCGCCGCCGCCGGTATCAACAGCCTATACAAAATGTACGTTAAATTTTGTTGTGATGTTTTTTTTTTTTTTGTGTTTTATATAATCGAAAATTTAAGTAAACCATTATGTCGAATCGATTAATGACTCATACGCAACACGTTGATCCCAATTTTTTTTTTTTTGTTCTTTTTTGTTTGTGCTTAGTTGGTTGAAATGAAATACAACAAGAACAATGTCAACAAAACAAAGGTGCAGGCGCCTAGCCAAGAGTTGTGATGCATCTTTTGAATGTTTGCCCAAATGCAAGAAATTTTGCAACTATGACTCATAGCTAGCTAGTTTGACTAACTAATTAATCACACTTCAACTATCACCAAATGAAATGAAGGCTAAAGCAAAACAACAACCAAAACACACACACAAAAAAAAAAAACGATTGCAAAACTAGGAAGTGATTTCAATTTTACCATAATTGGTGGCAAAAACAGTTGAATGCCGTTCGTTTCCGCTTTTGGCCAACATCAGGATATTTTGACAACCCCCCTCCATCCCCACCCCATTTCAGGTTTTATTTTTCCAATTAAGTTATTATTATTTGGTTTATTTTTATTTTTTTGTATGTTTGCTGGTTGTGTATTTTGTGTTTGCAAAATTGATGGCAAGTAATTTGACAAACCAATTTTCTATGCATTTGTCCAAATATAATATTTGCTTGATTTCCAAATAACGTCAAAAAATCACATAAATATGCATTTTAACCTGGCAATTGAATTTAATTGTTGAAAAAGTTTTTTAATTGAGAAAATAGGCAAATGTCAATTTATTATTCGCTTTATGCCGAACTTCTCATGCTCTTCCCCAAATAGTATAATGGATTGATTATTACGACCATAAATTAAGATATATCAGTTAAAAACCAGAGGGCCGGGGCTAACTTCGACCGCGTCAAAGTTTGTATACCCTTGCAAGTTTGTTAGTAACTCTTTTATCTAAACTAACTGTTTTATCTAAAAAGGGTAATGTTTGCGAAAGAACGGCCTTCAATCTTAGCATAGGATATAACGAACTTTTTGATGAAAGTCACTGTTTTCCACCGATCGTTTCTATGGGAGCTATATGATATAGTCACCCGATCTTGATCATATTTGGCACAATTATTAAAAATAGCACAAAACTGACTAATACAAACTTTTATGACAATAGCTATAAAATTAATGAAGTTATTGAGAAAGTCACTGTTTGTGACTTTGCCGTTTGTATGGGAGCTATATGATATAGTCACCCGATCTTGATCAAATTTGGCACAATTATTAATAGGAACACCAAACTGACAAATACCAACTTTTATGACAATTGCTGATAAAATAACGAAGTTATTGAGAAAAGTCACTGTTCGTGACTTTGACGTTTGTATGGGAGCTATATGATATAGTCACCCGATCTTGATCAAATTTGGCACAATTGTTAATAAGAACACAAAACTGACCAATACCAACTTTTATGATAATTGCTGATAAAATAACGAAGTTATTGAGAAAAGTCACTGTTCGTGACTTTGACGTTTGTATGGGAGCTATATGATATAGTGGTCCGATCCGGCTGAATCCGAGATATACAACGCCTGCAGTATATACAAGCATACGTGCAAAATTTCAGCTCTGTAGCTCTTACGGTCTCGGAGGAGTTCGCGTTGATCCAGACGGACGGACGGACGGACGGACGGACATGGCTATTTGAACTCGTCTCGTCGTGCTGATCAAGAATATATATACTTTATATGGTCTGAGATGCTTCGTTCTATGCGTTGCACACTTCACCAAAATTAATATACCCTTTTTGCAAGGGTATAATAAAGTTGCATATAACTCCCATAATAATGGGCAATGGAGAATATAGAAAACATTAGATCCCTTATTTTCGAAGAGACTGTCATGAAATTAAACACAACTTGAGTTACCCTTATATGTATGTTTCTTGATTTACATTTACAGAAATACATACATACATACATATATAACAATATTTTTTTTAATAGCTCGGTCATCTTAAAGCCAAAATCGGAGTGTCAGTTTTTAGAGCACGCAAAATTTGTGGGTTATTTAAAAGATTCTTGAGCATGGTGAAAGAAATGTTTGTAGATTGTTGAAAAGAATAAAAGTTCTTAACAACACATGTACTTTATACGATCAGACAGTCTTCCTTCTGCCTAAGCATACCATATATAGCGCAAGTTTAAAATATAGTATGCCACATGTAAGAAAAACTGTGGCGTTGTAATCTATGCCTTAAGTTTAATCGCTTCTTCTAGTTATAGATCTCAAATTGTTTTGGTGGTTAATATGTATGGCATTACAATTTCAAAAAACTTGGTAAATATATAAAATTAATGATTGATCCTAGTCGAAAGAAACTAAGCAGTCTATTCTTTAAAACCAGAAGGCCAGGGCTAACTTCGACCGCGGCAAGGTTTGTATACCCTTGCAACTTTTTTGTTACCCTTTCCTTGCTTACAGCCTTCAAAGTGGAAAAACGTTTTATCTTAAAAGTCTAATGTTTGCGGAAGAACGGTCTACAATCTTAGCATAGGAAACAACAAAGTTATTGATCAAAGTTACTGTCAACCACCGATTGTTAATATGGGAGCTATATGGTATAGTCATCCAATCTTAATCAAATTTGGCACAGTCGATTATATGTAGGTGTAAACTTACCATTATTAAATTTCAATACAATAGCTCAGAAAATAACGTAGTTATTGAGAAAAGTCACAGTTCGTGACTTTGCCGCTTGTATGGGAGCTATATGATATAGGAGTCCAATCTGGCTGAATATCGTGCTTTCAGTGTATGTAGATATTGCGAGCCACTATCCGATTGGGTCTTACAATTATGAAGACAAAACTAGCGATAAAACTGTGTTATCTTGTATTAGATTAAGATATTCACACAAAAGTGTTAATAATTTTAATAAAACTGAGCCATTTACTGCTATGTCGTTAAGTAGATGACCTTTTCTCACAGATTTGATTCAGATCAATACGCACATTCTCAAAAGGAAGGTATGAGATCATCTCGGATTAGTTATTTAGTCTATTTAGTCTATCATGAAGGTAATAAAATATGAAAATTTTTAGTGCAAATGGTCATTTTAGGCATTTTGATTTGAAACAAAACAAACAAAGGAGAGTTATCGGTTAAAGAAATTCTAGTGGAACAACCCGCAGACAAGAGAAATGTTGTATTTTGTGACGCGTTCTCCCTGTCTCTCTCTCTCTCTCATTCTCCACTGATGCGGCTGGCTGCTGGCTGCCTATATAATCGAGCAAAAACCACTGCAATAGACCGAGAATAGAGCAAAATGTAGGTAAATTGCCATGCAGGTAAACGAAACCGACAAACGAAACAACGAAAAAAAAAAAAAAACCAACGGCAATTATTGTGCTGCAGCAAATATTGTGCAGCTTGTGGAGGAATGCGAACAGAAACTCATCCAACATCCACCACTGCCACCAAAATCCTCTTTGTTCTCTTCCGTAAACTGAAAGTTGGACAGTTTGGAATTGCATTTCAGCGGCTTCAAGGGCAAACACAGCCGCTGCTGCTAAAATTTGAAAAAAAATGTTATTCCATTGAGGATAATAAATAAAATAAAATAACTATAAGATTTAAATTAAAATAATAAGAAAAAAAAAAAAAAAACTTCTTCTTTTCGACCGTGACAGGATTCGAACCTGCAATCTTCGGATCCGAAGTCCGACGCCTTATCCATTAGGCCACACGGTCATGTGTTGTTCATGAGAATCTTTCAATACTTTAAAGAGCTCATTTCTCTGGAGAAGGTTTTGCAATCAATTGAATTGTTTCATTTATTCCCTTTTATGCACTTATAAATAGCGTTGCAAAGAGAGTGTCGAGTTTTTGATAAGAGATAGCATGGCGTACAAAAATTTCTCAAGCCCCTAATGATCTAATTACCTAGGGACTCTAAAAAAAAAAAAAAACGCGAAAAAAATGTTTTTCCTTTGCTTAAGAAGGAATTATGACTCTCTGAGAGTCACTGTGGCGCCAGTGTATCAGAAATTGCGAATTAAGAGTATACCCAAGTCGGCCAGTAACTTGAGCTTAATTTAGTGTTTGTAGAGCAAAATTCTTGAATGTATGTAGGTAATAGTTTTAATAAACTGAAGTATTAACAAATTGTCAAATTGTAGGGAGAATGTTTATAAGCAAATATGTATGTAGACTGGGATAGCCAACTTCTTCTAAGAATCAGGAAACATTATCACCACTTATCCGATTACTGGCAATAGGCGCGCATTTCATTGAAAGTGCAAGACTTGTAACAACATTCGTCAACTATTCTTCTCATATTACGTCTGGTAGCCATCATAGAATTGTAGGACTTGGGCTCTTGCCAATTGTACTTGATGCCATCACGTGACTGTTGTCCATCGACAACAACATCATCATTCTCATCAGCATCCCCAGCATCATTTTGTAGCTCCACATAGTCAAAGACATTCACTGCAAAAGAAAGGGGCACAAAACGCATTTTGTTGTTTGTTTTTTTGGCCAATAAAAATTTACTCCAGAAAAGTACTTACAAAAACTACGCTTGTGCGGTGTATACGAACGAAATCCACTTGGACATGCCAAAGCCATTGTCTCGGATAGCCTGGAGCCGCAGATTTTTATTTGCCGCTTACTGGGCATTGCCTGTGTGGCATTGTAGAGAGCCAACATAAGCAGCAACATTGAGACCAGCATCAGTTTGGATGAGTTGAAGTTGGCCATTTTACATATACTATCCTATTAGGGTATGCTTCGGCTTCTACTGCTGCTGCTGGAACAGACGACAAGTTGCCAGTTAAGATGCTGCACAGGATGTGATGTTGCACTGAGACCCGGCAGTGTCTTTTATATCACAAGCTTCTCATCTACTGCTTGTCAAAGTCGATTAACCTCGCCACTTTTGGGTCAACGTGGGACGAGGTGTATCTATGTGTGCGTGTTTGCATGTAATTTTCAATGCCATGCCTCACCCAAAAGGATGTTTATTCTAATAATAATTTATGCCCATGACATGATTTTGGGTGTTAGATCCCAAACCATCCAATTAAAAACGAAAGAGAGATAATTAAGCAGCAAAAGACATTGGATTCAGAATATGAAAATTAAAGAGTTCTTGGGAAAATTAACTGAGAATTGAAAATGGGAGATGATTTTGCGTTTTAAATGTTCTAGGAAAAGTCTTATCGGACACTTGTTCAAAGTCAATATGAGGGCCAATTAGATTTTGGTTATTGACGAAGACAATTCAATTGTATTTAAGAAAGTTTTGTAGATTGTTTTGTAACATTTCTATTTTTCCTATCTTTTAGGATCGAAGTGGATGAGCAAATTTCAAAGCCCCTAAATTTGGCCAATTCGGCGGTTCTCCGTGCCGTCGAGGAGGAAGAGCAGCAAGTCAAATGCGGTAAGTTGTGATTTCTTAACCAGGTTTTTGTCTACTCTGTTTCACCAAAACAAAAAAAAAAAAAAAAAAAAGAAAATACATCTAATTGTAAGACAAGAATACACATTGTTAAAACATTCAACAAAATACAACCAAATTACACATTCAGTTTCACTTTCAGCCATATTTGTAATGTGTCCTGTTGAGATGGGAATTTGTTTGTCTTCGGTATGCTATGAATAATTATTTGCATTTGCTTAATTTTAATTGCTTAATCAATTGTCAAAGATTTTTATGCAAACGAAAGGCAAAGTCGTTCACGGCAACGTGAAGGCGATGCCCACCATCCACATCATGCCCCGCATCAGCAGCTATTGGATCAGATAAAGACCCAGTATCTCAGCCATCAACAGGACATTACCATTGACAGAGATACGGTGCTCAAAATTAATCGTATGGCCACGAAAAGAAGTCTACTAAAGCGTGATCACAGTTGGCCACCATTGGAGGCTGAAACTTCAATCGGAAATATAACCAATTCCAATCCCAATACCAGTCAGCCCAATCCAATGCACAGCATTGAGTTATTACGGGAGAAATTCAACAGTCCAACACGAATTGTAGAGCCTACTGCCAAGCAAGTGAGAGAGCAACGCCAGCGTGAAGGTCGTCCAGCACCAACAGCAACAACACCAAACACCACATCCATGAAGAGTGTGGATTATATTTTCCATCCAACGCCAATGGCGAAAGGATTCTCTGCACCAGAGACAAGGGCAGCTGATGTGGATTTGGGTTTAGTAGCACCGCGATGCGAGTATTACGAGCAATTGGCACAAAAACGACCAG
This sequence comes from Drosophila paulistorum, assembly GCA_018152135.1. Taxonomy (NCBI): domain Eukaryota; kingdom Metazoa; phylum Arthropoda; class Insecta; order Diptera; family Drosophilidae; genus Drosophila; species Drosophila paulistorum. Next base: position 4,293,366 of record JAECXG010000606.1, on the reverse strand, counting down.
CAACGCCTCCCACACTGACCACGCCTACACCCTATCGGCCACGGCACAAGCGTCAGTCGTACTCCCTGGATCGTGGACGTAGCAGAAAACGTGCTGTGGCATTGGGGAATGGAGCTCCCGAGTTGCCACCACCAAAACCGCGACCAGCCCGTCCGAAAGTGCAACGACGATGCATTAAATTGGCCACCGAACTGAAAATCTCCTATGACAACGATGGCAACGATAGCAACGATGAGGAGCAGCCCAAGGTTGATGTTGACTTGGAGGCCATACCGTTGCCACCAACACCAGCAGCTGCCGCTGCCAACCCCAAGTCACTCGACACACCGCCGGGCGAGAGAGTGCCAAAAAAAGTTTCCTCGACAACAATAATTGACAGCCTGGCAGTTAAGAAACAGCAGCAGATGGCTCTGGCTTTGGCCCACTCTGGTGGTAGGGCCACTGCTCGAATTATACCAGTTCGCGTTGAAACGTCGTCCGATCCCGGCCAACAACTCAGTGCTCAGCAAATTTATGACGAGGCCTGCAACTATTTGCAGGATCAGGAGCAGGAGATGTCAAATGCACAGGATATGGCGAATGCAACCTTTGTGAGTGCTGCCAGTGGCATTAAGTTGCAGCAACCGGGTGATAAAAGTATACCCACTCCGCCGCCATTGCCACCGCCACCGCCACATCCATTGCCACAGATGAGGGCTAAATCCACTGCCACCGACGATGTATCCCGTCGGCAAGGACGAATCTATAGCCAATCTAAATGTGAAACGGAAACGGCTAAAGAGAAACAGCATGAGGCTCATGTGGAGATTGCCCAACTTGAGGCAAAATATGCACATATACAGCAGTCAATAGCCGAGCATCTGCGTCAGATTGATGCTTATATGGAGAATGCTAAGAATGCATTGCAGCGAAGTGTTCAGAATACACCCACAAGCACGCCAACACCACCATCAGTCGCAGCAGCAGCCGGAACACCTCCACCTCCAACTCCACCTCAATCAACAGCAGCAACAGAAACTCCGAAACCTTTGACCAAAGCAAATAACGAATTATGGGACATGTTCGCCTCACGACAGTCACCCATTCTGGCTGTGGAAAGTCCCCTTCAGGCAATACTACGACAAATTTATTGCCGAGCAGGTGGCCTAACTGGCGGAGTCTGTAAACAAGAACAGACGAATATATCGGACATGGTGAGTGAACAGGTCTCTGTGGCCGAAAACGTGCCAATTGTGGAACGAGCCCTGGAGGATCTGCATCGTATTGCCGTGGCATTAGACGATGCTTCGGTATTGCACGTAGAGCACAAGACGACGCCAGCTGCCGATGAGGCACAGCACGTAGTTATTGAAGAAGAATTGGATGAGGATAACAAGAATGCCCAAATAGATGTGGAATACAGACATGTGTCCGATGTAATTGCAAACTACGAGCAATTGTCCACAGGCAAGAGCATATTGACACCTCGCCTCAACACAGAGGAGGTGCCCGAGAAACAGGAATCACAAACCGAAGGCGAACACAAACACGAAGCTGCCGGCGATGCCAAAGGCGAATCTGAATCCGAATCCTGCTCCCATGAGCCACACACTTGCTGTTCGATTTGTGGAGAACTACGAAATTCACCCAATTGGTCGAAGCTAAGCAAGGCCGATCAATGGCGCATCGCCAATTTACGCAACGAATCGCTAGAGAACTACAAGTCCACCTATGAGATACGTAGTCCTTATATATCACGACAAATCTCATGGGAGGAGACACAAACGGTTGCTCCGAAAACCGAAACACCAACTCCACCACCAGCTGACCAAAAGCGGGAGAAGATGCAACGTCAGCGTAGTTTTGTCGAGATTATAACGACACCAATTGAACCGTCAATAGATAATCTCGCATTATCCAATGATGCCGTTCAATGGGAACGTAGTCGTTCGCCAAGTCCATTGCCATCACGCAAATATCCGGCTCCCCTTATTGAAGCTCCACAGCGTGCCAGTTCCCCGTTTGGCTTGAATCCTGTCCACCGTTCAAAATCTCCCACTGCGCCAGTAGAAAAGCTTGAAGCGAAATTCACACATATACCACAATTGGAGGGACAGAATATAGGTCTTCTGGTTCATACAGCCACCGAGCCCCTGCAGCAAAGTATGTCGGCGTCATCCTCAATGTTGGCAGGGCCAATCACGCCACGATCAATTACCAACCAGCCATCACCATTCGTATTTCCGAGCCTAAAGCAAAGTTGCATGGCCAAAGAGCAGGAGGAGGAGGAGCTGGAAGTGGAATCAGAAGTTGAAGTGGAGCAACAACATCAATTTAAATCTTTAGCCTCTACCAATGAGGAACTGCAGCATGCTACACGAGAGTTTAACTTTAATCGTTCATTCGATAATGTATCACCGCGTCCTTATATTGCCATTGAAGGTGCGTGCGTGCGTGTGTGTGTGTGTGTGTGTGTATCTGTGTGATGTCCTTTTTGTCAATGTCTCTGTGGGAAGCCAATCAGAGCAGTATCAACAGTAACTTTAAGTTCAGTGTTTATCAAATATGTGTAAATGATTTTTAAGCAATTTCGATTTGCAATTTAAGGTTAATTATTCTGACACATTGTTTCAATAACTATCAAATGATCAAAGAAATTAGTGTACATAATCCTTCCTGGCTTTAATCAAAGCTTAATTGAGACCGTGGCCTCAGTCTTGACCTATGTTTACCACCTTCAATTTTCGCGAAAATCTGAATTACACAGACTCATACCTTAAGGAAGCTAAGTTCTCTTTACAATAGACACAATTTTGTCTGAATCTCTTCTGCAGCTTTTTGTCAATCTCTTCTCGGTGTGAATATCTACTCTGCAATAATAGAATTCCTCAAGATACTAATTCCGTAACGTTTTAAAACTTTAACAATAAAAGGGAAACGAAAAAAGCTATGCAGCTAAAAATTGTGAACAAAAGTTGAGAAATTTATATTCGAATTTTAATTATATACATAGGTATATATACTTATATTCCTTTTTCTAATCCTCTTTTTGTTTGTCCCCCTTTTGATAATTCCTTTTCCCTATCCTTTTACGAATTTACATACACTTTCTTTGAAAGTCCCTAGAAGAAGCCTTGTCAATGATTCCTTTGGGATTGGAACTGCCGGTTATACATATATTACAGTTTTATATAGTCGAATGTAGACAAAAAACTATCTATTACCAAAAGATAAATTGTTATTAAGATTAGAGATTTAGTATGAATACTTTAACAAATTGTTGCCATCTATTGGCAAAAAAAAAATGCCTTTACATTGGGTTAATATGTTAGCATTTCTGATGGTCTTATGACGTTTTGTTTTTGCCATCAGAATGCATTTGTTTCAAAGTGCTTAACAAGCGTTAACGCATCGAATTGGCGATTTGAACCCAATACATATATATAGATACATATATTGTATAAATATATACTAAATGGTTGGCAGACACTTTATGCAGTTTAGTTTTATGTGTAAAGATTTTTATTTTATTTTATTTTATTTTGCAAATATTTTACAAGTTTTTCCTAATAATTTTAATGAGCCAAACTTTTGTCGTACACCTGTGAGAATACGTTTAAAAACAGATTTGTTTTAGTTGGCTCTAACAGGCGACAGTCATTTAAATTTAGCAAACTTTGTAGTCATCCCAGGCCATTTGAGTCATTAAACAAGCAAAAGATATATGTATGGATATATATATGTATATATATATTGTGTATATATATGTGTGTGTATAGGATATATATATTAATACTAGATATATGCGATTTGGCGACAAGATGGATGGGAAACAGCTCGCCCACTTAATTTGTAGTGGTTTAGCAACTAGCTAATAACAATAACAATACGAATAATAATCGCAATATTTATATTCGCACTCGATATATATACATATGTATGACTAGGAAGGGTACTGAATGCTTATTCATTCTTTTCTCTTCTCGTATTGCCAGGCCTAATACAAAATATACAATAGTTTAGCAGACCGAATAATATGCCAAAGATACATTTTGTTCTTATGCTTTTTTTCAAGGCCCTCACAAATCAAAAATCGAAGGTGTAAACAATGCCACGGACAGCCAAAAGAGCATATAGGCCAGATAGGCCAGATAGATAGATAGATATAAATATGTACATACATATGGATGGCTTGCAATTGGTATCGTCTCTGCCTTGGCTCATAGGCATCATTAGCAGCAATTTAATTTCACGTATTTAGCATGGGGGGGGGGGTCAGTTTCTGTGGCCTTCTTCAGACTTTATGTTAGCCACCTTAGCACCATCACCACCCAACAACAACACCACCACCAATAACTTTTCCCCAGTGTATGTGTGTGTTCTTTTTGCAAATATTGTAGGCGAATGAGTGAGTGTATCACTGAATCTATATAGATGGATTGCGGGGGTTTGTCTGAGTGTGAGTGCAAAGGGAGGGCCGGCAACTGTGGGGGGCTGGGGTGGCAAATGAGCGAGTGAGTGTACATATGTGCTCACATATATTCGTTGAATTGACCATTTCGCCGCTGTTGGCCAACAATAATTTCCTTTGCATTTCTCTGGTTCATCACTTAGTAGCATACATCGAAGGCAAACATATCGCGCGGCCAACGCGAACGAAATAGAAAATAGATAAAGTTCTTAGTTTTTTTTTAGCAACGTATTTTTATTTATTTTTTTTCTTTTAAATATCGATTCGAATTAAATTTAATAAAAACGCCTAAAACGAAACGCGCGTCCGACTTATTTGCCAACACCAATTAAAAGAAATTATATATACATATATATATTTTGTTGATTTTGCAAATATATGTATATGAATTAATTATTTTTTTTCTTGTTTCGAATTTGCAACGATTAATTTTGTGTGGTTCCCGAAAGCCGAAAATAAAAAGAAATCAAGTTCATCAAAAAAAATCAATCGAATCAATTAATTGATCTACACTGCGCTGATTATATAACGTGTGTTTGTGAGAAAACACCAACAACAACTAGAAGAAGAGGAGAAAATATTCGCACAGTCAAACTATATACGCAGAGATACTTACCTACCTATATATCCCGATATTTTTTTAATATCTACATACATATATCTAAAGCAAGAACAAATTTTGTTATATTTTCGGCGCTTTTTGGCTCCTATCATAAAGCTGAATACATTAGATATATATAAAGTATATATTTGCATATAGTTTGGTTTGGCAATCAACATGGGCGCCCAGTGGAAGATCATTAACGCAAACTATAAAAATCTAGAGGGTAAACATACAGAATAAAAAGACAAAAAAAACACACACACACACACACAAAGATACGAAACAAAAAGAAATGAAAACTCAAACTCGTTGTAGTCGTTGTAGCAACATGTTGCTTGCAACATGGAAGGAAACAAGTTGAGAATGATGATGGGTGGAGGTAGGGGCAGTGGTCAGTGGACAGGGAGTTGTTGTATTTCAACCGTATGAGTAATGTCATTGAAAATGTGAAAAATTCTCGATTTGTTTTTGTTATTTTTTTTTTGTTTTTCGCATTGTCTAAATTTAGCAGCAATGACAGGCAGCGTATGATCGAAATATATCACACACTCTTTTAAAGACCGACCAATCCAATCCAACAGCCTAACCACCTACCCACCCACCCACTAACCATCTATCTATCTCTCTATGCATCTATCTACACCATGAGGTGGCTAAAATGAAAAATTTAATTGGCTTAAATCATTTTCAAATTATTTTGTCTTGCATTCAGAGAAGAATGAATCCCAATTTGAGTCTATTGCACAGTGCCGCAAGGCCAGATACGCCCACGTCTGGGCGCGTGTTGTTGGCCGCATTTTGTTGAATGTTTTCTTGTATAGTTTTTGTTTTCTATTTTGTTTTTTTTTTTCTATCTATCTGCTGAACAGCTGCTCGATTGAGTGAATTGCATTTAATTTGCGACAAATACTAATCTGCATACATCTGTATGTGTGTTTTGTGTGTGTCTTCTTTTTCTCTTGACCAGGTTACAAGCGTGTTGCTTGGCCGCCAGCCTCGGAGGAGCGTATTATTCGTGAATTTACGCCCCAGCCGCAGTCTCAAAGCCCAGCTCCAGGCAGCGGTGGTTATTACCCTCAGCAACAGGCTGCAGCTGCAGTTCCAGTTGCCTCAGCAGCAACTGCTCCACCAGCAGTTCAGGTAATTTGTGTTTTAAAATAAGTTAGAATTATTTGTATATATTTTTCTAGTCACAAGATTTTTGTATATATCAAATGTGTGTAAATATATAATTGTTTTTGTAATGGACATATATATATATATATGGATATACATATATGTCGGATGTATAGTTTATCTACTCGTATTTCAAGTGGTAAAAGAAATCGCACACACTCACACACAGAGACAACTTACAACTTACATAGATACATAAATACATATGTACATATACACCCAGCCATAAACACATAACCACACTGACAACTTACAGGGTCCCATTTATAACAACGTTCAGCCACGAACTCAACCACCACCACCAACAACAACAACATCAGCAACAAATCAACCTAGACTAGACCAACAAAATGGTTACACCCAGCACACCCCATCAGTACCCAGTCAAAATCAAGTCCAAGCTAGTTATCCAAATGAACAACCCATACAATATACACAGGCCCAGTTCAATAGGCAACCTTCGAGGGAGCCTTCCAATGTTCCCCACACATATGCACAACAGCAACAACAACAGCCCCAGCACCAGCAGCAACATCATCCGCAGCATCAGCATCAGCAGCAGCAACAGCAGCCGCAACAACAATACCAACCACAAGGAACACATGAACCAATCTATGCTGTAGACAATGCAGGCGGTGGCTGGAAGCATATTGGGGCTCCATTGCCAAAAACTCAATACGAATTCACTGCTGGCGGTGCATCTCCGGGAGCAACAACATATCCGCCATTCCAACAACAACAACAGCAGCAGCAGCAACCATATCAACCATATCTACAGCAGGTATCGTCTGTTTTTCTGACAGTCAATATGGATGACATATCAAAGCCTGGCTAGAACTTGCAGCTGCAGTTGCTCTCTGTGCTATATTCTATACAACACAAATGATCTGGAGACCTTTCCTTTAAATACTAAACACTACACATTTTCCAATTATTATTACAACTCACAGTTTATACATGGTGGAAAAATGTACAAAATATTCTCCAAAACAACTTTTTACTTAAGTAGGAAGATAGTAACACCATTTAGTAATAGTATTAGTATTAGTATTTTGATTAATCGACATACTCTCAAAATGCCTCTATCGAAAATTACTGAACTTTTAAAGCCGAAATACTACACTTTCAAAAATAATGTCTATATTCGTCTCTAGTTAGATTTGAAAACAATGTTAAATGAGATGATTAAGAAAATGGAAATTAACAGACTTTACTCATAAAACATATAGAAATCTTCACATAAAGTTTAACTCTTTAAACAAAAAAAAAAAAAAAAAAATGGGCAAACATTTATCTAAAGATTATGATTTTAGTGTAGATTTATTGACGTGTTCTTGGCCAAGAATTAGAGTGAATTGACTTAATTTCAATCGCCAGCTATATGCCTTAGATCCTCACCTTATTTACTAAATATAGTCTACACCATCTTCTATTCGATTTTCAAGTTCTTCTTTTCGGATTGTATAGCTATATATTGGCTGTTCAAAATTATAGTATGTAAATGTCTGTTATAACTTTAGTTTACTTTGTTCCTTTGATCAATCTCCGGCCTCTTTTGGGGCGAGTAACATTTTCATACTGTCAGGTTGCTGTCGCCCCTTCGAGTTGATTGATCTATTATCGAAACTCAATCGAATCGAATCGAATTGTACATATTACACTGCCACTATGTATAAACACATTCACACACAAACAACGAATGGGATCAATCTATGTACTTTTATCCTTGTTATCGTATACGTTTCGCATGACTCTTGAGCCTTACTAATGGCGGCCATTAATATTACCATTAACCAAAGCTTATTCTTCTCTGCTCTGCTTATTTCTATGCGAATTTCAGCTGTAAACTGCGCCATGCTTTCTTCTAACGGTAGAGAAACATTTGAAATGCCTTGCCACACTAAACCCAATCCAAAAGTCTAGTCTTTAACTTGTCTTATCTCTCTCTCTCTCTCTCTCTCTATCTTTCTCTCCCTCTATATAATATATATAAATATAAATCTATTATTCCTCGATCTAAATCTCTTTGCACTATCCGTGTGTATGTGTGTGTGTATATTGTTTTGCACCTTCCTCTCCAAAAAACAACCAAACCATAAATCAACATCCATAAATTTCTGTGACCTCATGCATGTTTGCACCAAAAGCCACCACAACATCAACAACAACAACAACAACCACCACCACAACAGCAGCCACCACAACAACAACAATATGGTGCACCATCATACAACAATTATCAGCAACAACCACAGCAGCAGCAGCAACAACAACAGCAGCAATATGCTGCTCCGGTTCCACAGTGGCAACAACAGCCGCCACAGCAACAATATCAGGCTCCCTATCAGGCGCCTGTTCAACAATCGGTTCCTCAATGGGCGCATCAGCAACCTGCATATCAAGCGTCGCCCTATCAGCAGCAACAACAACCACCACCACAGCAATATCCACAACAAAATGGTGGCTCAAACTATGCTCAACCCCAATACAATTCTTATTCGCAGCCCCAGCATCAACCTTACTCGCAGGATCAAACCGATTTGCAGCAGCAGCAATCTGTTCCCTATGCCGGACAGGATAGCTATCGTGGCGCCAGTCCTGGCATTATCACACTACGCAAGGAGGCGCCCGTCTCGCAGCAGCCTGCGCCAGTTTACACTTCGCAGCCCGCCGCCGTCAGCTATCAGGGTAGATCTAGAAATCCACATTCACATTAGGAATATTCATTAATTAGCTGATATTGTAACTTCTAGGAGGCAGCAAATTGCGCGGAGATTTGAAATGGCCACCACCAGAGTACAAGGAGGCCGCTGCTCGTGAAAATGAGGAACGACGCCAATTGGCGTTGGGGCCCGTTTGCCGTCCCAGAAGAGTCAATCGGGTGAGTGTAAGAACTTTGGATCAGATCAGACTTAATAAAACTGAAACAAAGCAAAGAAAAAATTGACTGATCTATCGGATCTAAAAAGAATTTGCCCCCTAAAGTATGTAACAGATAGTCGAAGAATTCAACTTTTGGGAATTTTAATAAACTTTAGTTAAAAAATGGTCCACGTTTCGAAATTGGAAAAGATTTGAAGATACATTTCAACGAATAACGTCTTCGAACTGCTTATTGAATACTTTTGGCGACATTTTACTTCTTTTAACCCGACTTTCTATTATTTCATTCAAATAATTGACAATTATTATATATCCTCATCTATTGACAGGACTATACAAATTTTTTTGCCCAAAACCAACTGAACAATGCTTATCCTAGCTACAAGGTACCACCAGGTACTCAACATATGTTCGCTTAAGTTGCCGGCATAATGGATCCGAAAGGCATATCAAACGGATTCCATAACTGAACAATGAGAAATTAAAAAAAAACAACAAAAAAATAAAACAAAATAAAAATTCAATGGAACCCACTTCATAAAAACAAAACACTTAAAACGATCATGGATATGTATACTAAAACGACAACTAACGAATGAAACTACACACACTATATATATTTTACTTATATATCGTATATTGTTTAAAAACTAATTTACTAACGAAATCTATTCAATGTACAACTACTATTGAAATCAAAAACGAAAACGAATATCGGGCCATATTAGGTCATTAGCTTTTAATCACATAAATGCAATCAAACGAGGAGCACATAGATCCCATGTCTTGTCGCCCCAAACCATTGAATGGTTGTAGAAAACGAATGGATATACATATATACGTCTATTAATTAAATCCAACGTCAAGACATGGACATAGTAAGTAAAAATACCTCAAAAAAAAAAGGGATTAAAAGAAATGGTTTTATTAATTTTCTATATGTCACGCTCTTAAATATAATGGAAATGTAAACTCATACTATATGCATATATATTGGAGCATATGCACATAGTATGAGTATATATATATATAAAACTACACTTTAGAAACTTAAGATTGATTGTTATTTGTTGACTAGCCACGAAAATATTAGCAAATGAATGAAAAAAAGCAATGGATACGATGTGACCCCACAAAAAAAAAAAAAAAAACAACAACAAGTTCTAGAATATTTTACGCACTTTTACTAATATATATCTCTATATATATTTCTATTAATATTTTGCAAAACGTTTGCTAGGCAATCGCGTCCAGAAGCGGTGAATTCAAACTGTATATTGTAGGCCCCTATATAATGCTATACATATAGGCGACACCGATCTAGTGCGACAGACCATTCATTGATATCCTTTTTGAAAGGATCTTTAGATGCTGCCTGGCAACGTCAACTGTTTGTTTATTGTTTGAGTTTGCATGCTTTTTGCTTATATATCTCTTTATCTCTATTACACATATATATATTTCTGATTGTATATATATATATGTATATAAAATATTGTTAATCAGCAAAACGAAACAAAAAAAAAAACCAATCGTCAATCAACGCGTTGTGCAAATTACGGCAAAAAGTTGTCATGTGAGTTAAGTGCCAAAACTTAAAAACTGTCCCGTTAAAAAATGATAACAAAAATCAGCTGAACTATGAGAAACATACATCAATCCAATCCTCATCCAAAGATTAGGCATAGTAGTTAGCCTCCTGCCGACAGATAATAATATTGAGGATGCCTTTGTCTGTTTAGAATTTTTCTATTTTACGTGCAGTTGGCGGATTTTGTGCCCATCTTTGAATGGGGAATTATTCGGCTCAGTGGGCGATGGCAAAAAAACGATAACTACTTCTTACTTACTCTCTCAGACTTGAAAGCAAAAGCACATAATTAATTTAATTAAATATGTATACCTAATTGACCAACTATGTCACAAATAAACAAACAAAACAAAAAAAAAACACACTATTACATTATAATGTATAACTGATAATGATAAAACCAACAAAAACAAAAAACAAAAAGGATTAATGAAAACTAAAACTAAAATAAATGGCAAGTTTTTGAATACTCGCGACGAGAAGAGCGACTTCAGAGTTTTATTTACTATTTATTTGTTATTTGTTAGCTCTGGCGGTAATAAGGTGAGAGCAAAAAATAAAAGATAACGGCTAATGCGGGACGACCTGTCGGTATTGCATCGCAGAGCCGTGGGCTTTATTTATTGGGCAGACCTTTCCCCCTCCAGCTTTCTAAGTCATTACGCGCACGGGGAAGGCGCTGGCCGCCTCCCACTCGTCAGGATCTGCGATCATCGTCCTTGTCATATTACTCGCCGTCACCATCTCACCCATTACGTTCTGCAGTCGGCGCCGTTTTAAGTCGAAGCGTGGGCAGTGCTGCAGCACATGGCTTGCATCCTCTACAATACCAGCTCCGCACCATGTGTTTTCATCCGAGACGTCGTGGTTGAATCTTTTCAAGTAGCTTCTGCAGCATTTGTGGCCGCTCAGGAGCTGTGTGAGGTAGAAGTTCACTGCCCCATGTTTTCTCGAAATCCATGAAGTGTTGTCAGGGATCAGGGTGTGAGTGGAGGAGGAGTCCCCCCTTTCCTGCCATCTGCGCAGACTTGACTGCCATGCCCTCCGATGCTCGAGGCCTCGCTGCTGATCATTGGTAGTACTGTTTGTTTGCTTCGACGCTGTGAAGGACGCCGACGCAATTGCAGCGTATTCGTCGATGGGCAGCAACCCAGCATTCACCAGCCCGGTGTCATCAAGTACCCGTCGACTCGAGGCTCCGCCTGTAGGATCTAGTTTCCATCCCCGTTATCCACGAAGGCACCGCGTAAAGTGCAGTCGAACGGATGACGCTGGATAGCAAGAGAAACCGTCCTTGTTTCGGTCCACGCGTGTTAAGTAGTATACGAGAGAGCGATTGCGCTACCGATGCTGCTTTCTCGCTGCTGTACTCCAAGTGTTCTCTAAAGGTCAGCCTTGTGTCGATCATGACTCCGAGGTATTTTAGAGCTCGCTTCGAGACAACGGTGGTGTCGCCGACCCTAATGCTAGCAGTCTCGACTCGCTTGTGTGTGTGTGTGTGTTTGTGTGTGTTTGCAGGCCCGGACTGGCCCACCAAGGTAGGGGGTCCCTTTTGATGAAATTTCATGTAGTAGAGCAGCCGTTTTTAGTCACTAGGGCCCTTTGTACGAAGTTTCCAGTAAGAATTATTTTTGTACCATAATAAATCGATGGGACAGGCGATCTTTAAAACGATTAAAGTATATAAAAATTTCATTTTTATACCCTTGCAGAGGGTATTATAAAATTGGTCAGATGTTTGTAACGCACAGAAGGAGACGTTTCCGACCACATAAAGTATATATATTCTTGATCAGCATGAGAAGCTGAGTCGATATAGCCATGTCCGTCTGTCCGTCCGTCCGTCCGTCCGTCCGTCCGTCCGTCCGTCCGTCTGTGCAAATCAACTTCACGCTGGCATCTTAAGAGCTATCGGAATGAAATTTCATATTTGAGCTACTTTTAGCCGGGAGATAATAGAGTATGAAAATTGTCAGGATCGGACTACTATATCATATAGATCTAGAACAAAAATTTTTGCAAAAATTGGAGTATCCCCATGAAATTTACCAATATAATAGAATTTGATATAAAATCTCAGATCCCAAAATTTGAGTTTGATCGGATAAATAGAACACAAGTTACAGTCAATACAAATCGGTTCTACGTCACACACACAGACGTAGCGCTACACGTATGTATGTATGTGTATGCGTGTTGTGCTTTGCTTAAAAATTTGTAGTAAAGAGAGAAATAATTTGAATGTTTTGTTTGTGTGTTGATGAATTGAGTTGCAAGGAAAGAAATTTCAAAATGTGAAAAAATTATTGCCAAGGACTGCAAGGGTATATAAACTTCGGCATTGCCGAAGTTACCTTCTTTGATATTTTAAACGTAATAAACTAATGGACGCTGCGGCCCATGGCATTCAGAAGCCCTGTAAGCTACTGGAACTTTAGACATTGTTTTCAAAATTGAAGAAACATTGTGTAGCAGAGAACTGATTTTATTTTAACCAGGGTCCAGAACACAAAGTTCATAGTACAAAATTTTCTGTTCGTATATAGAATAAACAAAAGGCCTGAGCCCTAGATGTTTAGGGGCCTCTTCAATTTCCTATAATTGTATAATTTTTCTATAGATTTTCCTACCAAAGCTATACTTTGGCAAGTCTATTAAATTTTTCCATAATTAATGGTTTTCACATTTTTATACCCTTGCAGAGGGTATTATAAAATTGGTCAGATGTTTGTAACGCACAGAAAGAGACATTTCCGACCCCATAAAGTACATATATTCTTGATCAGCATGAGAAACTGAATCGATATAGCCATGTCCGTCTGTCCGTCCGTATGAACGCGTAGATCTCGGAGACTATGCAAGTTGTGCCAACGGAGTTGGCCGTTGGCTGGTGGGGGCGCTAGGGTGCTCGGATGCTTGAGTGAGCGAGATACTAAAATATGCTTGTAATAAAAAGCATGTGAAAATGCATTTATTTAATAAATTTAAAATATTTGCTTTACTGGTGTATGGTATACTTAAGTCGGATGTTTCTTTTGACACTTTCTTGTACTCAAGTAGCTTGCGAAAGATCATTTTCCAAGTTAAAGTATGTCAAAAATAGATTGTGAAGCTGTTTGACGCATTTAGAAACTTTCTTGCTTATGGCAGTTAAAAAAAAAAACTTGAACCAAATTGAAAATGAACGAATTATTAACGCCTTATCCTAACAGAGCAATTTACTTCAAAAACTTTTGACTTTTTGATGATTTAAAATCTAGTAAAATTACGCCTTACGTAGAAATGCATTGTTGGAAAAAGATAGGCAAATAAAATTGTTTGTTTGTTTGTAAGAAGTCGTTTTTGTTTTATTCACATAAACGATCATGCTTGATGTAAAACCTAAAAATGTGTACCTTTCATTTTTCTCGACATAATTTTTCATGCATATAGAGTAGGGGGCCCTTCAACTTGAATGTCCGGTGGGCCCTTAGGGTCCCAGTCCGGGCCTGTGTTTGCATAGTTTTTGAAATTAAATTTCGCTTCCTTACTGTGGACAAATTAAATGCAAATGGAGTTTACAGTGTTCAAGGAGGACTAAAATTCAATAGAGTATACTAGAAATTGAAAACGCAATTTAAACTACAATTGGAACAATATGCTACTCTGGCTAATATGTATGCAATTGTTGTTTTTGCTTCTCTGTATTCATATATATGTACATATAGAGAGAGATCTCTAAGTGTATATATTTATATGACTTGCCATGTAACTATAATATTTCAATTGATCAGAAAGAACATTCTGCGACGGTTTCATATTAACTCTTCCATTGTTTCTTCTTTTCTTTTTTTGGTGGTAGTGTGTAAATTCAATGAATCACGAGTGCTCTTGTTCCTACTAATGATACACATATATTTATAAAAATATATATATATATATATATATATATATATATAATGGATATATATATATGTATTTATATATTCGTATTGCTATATATACACACATATATATATACGATCGATGGATAAATTGCTTCTAGTTGTTAGATGTTTCCAAATCCATATTACTAGTTATATTGGTAGACGGGGATACTGTTGCTTTTGGGCTGGATGACTTTTGCGTTGGCTGTTTACTGCTACTAATTGCAGCAAATCGACTGGAGGTGGAAGGCCTACTGTCCGAGGTGCCTGCTGCGCCGTCGTTGTCATCATTATCATCATCAAACTCCTCCTGTATCAGCTTTCGTGCCAGATTAACCGTCTCAAACTCTCGATAATGGGCTTTGCGACGTCTCTCGAAATCACGACGTCGTTCTGCAACCAAATACCACAAGTGAATTAGCAAAATCAACAAGCAATTTATATGTTTCTTACGTAGCTCCTCTTCGCTTAAGGGCTCCTCTTCGCTTAAGGGCTCCTCATCGCCGGAAGAATCTTCGTCACCAATGCTCTGGGAAGACTGTGTATTAGCGGCCAATCGTAATCTGTCCATTTTGAAATTATGTAATACCATTAATACCGTGTAATCCTCACAATAGTAAGGTCAATCAAATCAAAAAGCAATTATTAACCAGCTATCTAGCATAACAATTGTTGTCCAGACATCGGTATTGAGAATTAAATTCTAATTTCTACTGAATTGATATTTTACTCAAGTGTCATTGACACAGGAGGGATAGATTCCCTAGATTTTAGTTTATAAAACAAAACAAAAAAAACCTCTGGCTTACTTTTCTACTAGCAACTCTGTGTCCAATTCGTCTCGAGTATCATCGTAGGCTTCCGTGTAATTGTAGGGCGTCTTGGGCTCATCGATTTTCATATGTCCATAGTCCTTGTGTAACCTGCCAAACCCTACACACGTACGAGCGCATCGCAGAAGTTTTGAGTATAAGTTTTCCTCCTTTGCTAATAAGCATAAGAAACCATACAAAGCGGTGCTTACGGGCCTGGCCTGGAGTGACACTCCAGCTGATGAGATTAAAAACAAGCCTGTCACAATGGAACTTCAATGTACAGATGTCAAGCTTATCCAAAGTAAACGCCCCAACAACAGTAACTTCTCGCTGTATGTAGTGTATTTTGTCAACAAATCGACCAGTTTAAACGAGTTGAAGAAAAACTACTCTGTCATTGACCATATTAGAGTTAAATGGGACTATCAACGACGCAGGCTTAACTCCATTACCCAGTGCTACAACTGCCAGATGTTCGGGCTCTGATCGTCCTGTTGTGGTGTAAAATCATATTGTATGAATTGCGCAGGAAACCACAAAACCATAGATTGTCCAGATAAGTTACTCGTAAAGTGTGCTAATTGTCACGGTCCTCATAAGGCTAACTCAGTGGAATGTCCAGGCAGAAAAAATTATGTAAAGGCAAGGGAAAAAGTCATCCCGAAAGCACGGGTATTCAGAAACCCATTACAGACGCCACAGATAAACTGCGTTAAGACTTTTCCAAACCTAAATGGACAGACAGCTTTACCGCTTAAGACAACATGGGCCAGGCAACCTGTTTGGAACGATACTGATCTCTTCTCGCTAGACGAGTTACAAAATCTTACATTTGAGCTCATTAATAATCTCCGAAACTGTAATTCCAAGCCGGAACAGTTTGAAATAATAACGTGGGGTAACCTACTAAAAGCCAAGGTAGACTGCAGGAACTTTTATCTAATTCATCCCAATGAACATACATATTACCCAGCAGGAAGTCATGGGCAACCCTCAACGTTAGACATTTTCCTCACAAATCGTCCCATTTTCTGGAAAGCCCACAAGTATTACAGGCATTAAATTCTGATCACCTTCCAGTGCTTCGTCGAGAATTCGCTTCCTGACATAAACTCAATCTCAATGTGCCGCACAGAAGATGTTGATGGTAAGATTAAGGTTCTTAGTGAAATCATTCGTAAAGCCAAAGATGTCAGTCCCTAAGGTACAAGTGAAATTTTCCCCAAAACCACAAAACATTCTTAAGCTTATAAAGGTAGAAATATACGATGAAGCACATTAGGCTTAGGTATCGACACCAACCCGATCTCATCCTTTTCAAGTGGTTAAATAAGCTGATCACCAAAGCGATAACAGAATTTAGAAATAAATCCTGGAATATCACTCTCTCATCCTTAGATAAAGGTTCTTCTTTTCTCTTCTCTTCTCTCAGAAAGAAACACTTGGCCATTCCAACACTAGTTAATAATAATATCAGCCTCTCGACGGACGAAGAAAAGGCTGAGGCGTTAGCTCAAGCCTTTAGGCTCAACCATACCATATCTGCTGGGTTCGGTGATCCGGAAACCATAGCCGCCGTCGATGCCTCAATCCTTTCAGTTGCACGATTATCTACAGGACCGCAAAATTACTACTTTGTTAGCTCCAGGGTAGTAAAAGACATTCTAAATACATAGGCTCAAAAAGAAAAAAACCACAGGAATCGATTCAATTGACAATATATGCTTAAAAGCCCTACCTATGAAGGGAGTAAGGTTTATTACTTGCATAGTCAATAAATGCCTAGAGCTATTTTACTATCCCTCTGTTTGGAAATGTGCCAAAGTTGTCCCTATTTTTATACCCTTGCAAAAAGGGTATATTAATTTTGGTCAGAAGTGTGCAACGCATAGAAGGAAGTATCTCCGACTATATAAAGTATATATATTCTTGATCAGCACGACGAGACGAGTTCAAATAGTCATTTCCGTCCGTCCGTCCGCCCGTCCTTCCGTCTGGATCAATGCGAAATCCTCCTAGATCGTTAGAGCTACAGAGCTGAAATTTTGCATGTAGGCTTGTATATACTGCAGGGTTTAGATATCTCAAATTCAGCCGGATCGGGCCACTATATCATATAGCTCCCATACATGCCCCCAAGGCTCATGTCTATCGCCTATACTATATAATATATATACCTCTGATCTCCCAATATTACCCAATTGTACCATCTCGGTGTTTGCGGATGACACAGCAATCCTTTGTGTGGGAGTTTTTTCTGCAGATATAACTAGAAACCTCCAAGCAGCATATGAGTAGGTGGGGGATGACATCGCTGGTGCCCATATGGCGGCGGCATATAGAATGATGGACCTTACCACCGTCGAGATGAGCCATCTGCTCCGTTGCTTGGGGCCGCCGACATTAGCCATAAGCCGAGTTATAGCTGACGTGGCCTTCGTAGCTTTATCTGCGGTATACTGCTGTTTCCACTTTTTTCCTGCCGCTTATGAGCACGGCCTCGGTTTTGTGTGCAGTGAGTTTGCCTTCATCCATTCCAGAATCCTGAACACAGCTGCATTGGTGTTTTCTTCCACTTGCTGGATATCCTTGGCCACAGTGACGATGGCAATGTCGTCCGCGAATCCCACTCTGGGTGTCAGTTAGCATATCCAATCGCAGGACAGTGTCATACATGACATTCAACAATGCTGGCCCGATCACTGATCCTTGAGGTACTCCGCCTGTGATGGTGTGTTTCCGTGGACCAGCTGCTGTGTCGTAGAGTAGCACGCGATCCCGGAAATAGCTGCATATCAGGTTAATGATGTACTCAGATATGTTTAATCGCTCTAGGGACTAGATAATGGAGTCCCAGCTGGCCGAATTAAAAGCATTCCGAACATCCAACGTTGATATAAGGCAGTATTTTTTGTTGCCGCCTTTCCAGCGTTGCCCTTCGATGGCTTTAGCGGCTATCTCTGCCACCGAACTGATGGCGTTGATAGTGCTGCGTTTCCTCCTGAATCCGAATCGCCAGTCTGACAGTCCATGACGTTGCTCCAGTTCCTTCTCCAGTCTGTTGCAAATGATGCGCTCAAAAAGTTTCCCAATCACATCAAGCATACACAGGGGTCTGTATGCTGATGGGTCATCTATTTTATCACCTTTGGGAAGCAGGACCAAACTTTGTAGCTTCCACCTCGTAGGGAACTCCCGTTGCAGCATGCATGTGTTGAAAAGTTCCACAAACGTCGACGCGTATTTGCAAACTAGCAGTTTGATTACAAGAGCCGGAACCCCGTCCGGGCCCGGGGCTTTATGTACGTTTATCCTCTTGCCTGCTTCCACGACTTCACTAACATCTATGAATATCGGTGCACATGGCGTTCCACTCGCAGCTAAGTTCCTCGTCGGCCTTGCAGGGAATAGCGTTGCTACAATGTGACCCAGCTTGGTTGGATCCGTTGGCATTATGCGCCTGGCGAGTTTGCCCATAACCAATTTATAGGCAGTCCCATATGGCTGCGCATCTGCATGTGCGCACAGCTTCTTCCAGCAGTCCGCTTTACTTCTCTTGATCTTGTTTAGGTTGGCTCTATTTCGCTTGTAGTCTGCAAGCAGTTCCGGAAACGTGGGCATTCTACGGGCACGTTGCTGTCGTCGTCTGGTCTGGTGACATTGCCTCCTGGAATCCGCAATCCTGGCATTCCACCAATGTACAGGCTTACATTTGTTGATTCCATGCCGTTTGCGTATCATGGCTGCATCACACGCTCTGCGAAGAATGTCGCCATGTGGTTGGCCTGGGTGTCCGCGTCCGTGCTGCTGCTCCTT
Organism: Drosophila paulistorum; assembly: GCA_018152135.1. Classification (NCBI taxonomy): domain Eukaryota; kingdom Metazoa; phylum Arthropoda; class Insecta; order Diptera; family Drosophilidae; genus Drosophila; species Drosophila paulistorum. The sequence continues at coordinate 4,274,126 of JAECXG010000606.1, read as the reverse complement.
GTCACTTGGGTCATCATGGTGAATAACGCTTCTTCGCTCAGCGTGCTTGGGACCCAGCTGTAGAACGTCGTTGGTGTGTGTGCAGGTGGACAGCTCTTGATAGAGCACACAATGGCGAAGTGGGCGCTGTGCGTGTAGAGATCCGAAACTGCCCACTGCGCGCTGCGGGTTAGGCAAGGGCTAGCAAACGTGAGGTCGATCACGGAGCCTCTGCCAGCCTTATTGTAGGTGTGGGTGTTGCCTACGTTGAGCAGACTGATGTTGAGTGTGGCAAAAGCGTCCAGCAGGGCCCTGCCCCTTCTGGTAGTCCTTTGGCTACCCCATTCCGTTGCCCATGCATTGAAGTCGCCGGCTATGATGGTTGGCGTGTGAGTTCTGGCGTCCTCCACTAGTCCATCCAGAATGCTGCAGAATTCCTCGATGTGTTTCCTTGGTGCTATATAGCAGCTGTAGACATATACTCCATTGTACCTCGCGCTTACATATCCGTCCGCGCTGTGCTGATTTTCCAGATGTGTCCTGCTGTTGCTCCAAATTGCCGCGCCATAACGATGGTTTTGCGTCCAGCTGTGGTCCTGTATGGGAATATAGCTCGCACAAAATTGAGAAATTTACTTTCAGGTCCCGTACAGTTTGTTTTAAGAGGTCCTGTGCCGACCTGCAGTGGTTTAGATTGAGCTGTAGAAACTTAATCCTTCCTGTTACTGCCAGCCTCTACAAATAACGGACAAGCGCTGCTGAGCGTGTTATGCGCAGTATTGCTCCGCTTATGTCGTGTGCAAAGTATGCATACTGCTTTCTGGTCACATTGCTTTGAAGCGTGTTCCTTGCTACCGCAGTTGAAGCATAGCTTGGATGCGTCATGCTTGCTTCTGCACCGAGCTGCTGTGTGCCCAGAATATAGACACTTGCAGCAGCGTCTCGGCTCAGTCTTCAGGCGTACTCGGCATATGCACATGCCTACTCGTATTTTGTCCGCCTGCAGCAGCTTGTTCGCCAGGTTCGGGCTCACCATCATTGTTGCGGTCTGTGTACCACTATACGCTTTCCGCATCTTTGGGTGACATGCTGCCGGCAGATCCTCATCGATCAGTTCCAGGACGGCGCGCAGAAGATCGTCTGCAGTGTGGAATTCTGCGAGATCCTTTATTTCGACCACGGCCTTATCGCTGATCGCCTTGACATCAGCAGTGTCTCCAAGTGCCTGTTTCACTGCCTGCTGTGTGTGTATTTGTGTGTTTGCATAGTTTTTGAAATTAAATTTCGCTTTCTTACTGTGGACAAATTAAATGCAAATGCAGTTTACAGTGTTCATATAGAGAGAGAGATCTCTAAGTGTATATATTTATATGACTAGCCATGTAAGTATAATAAGGTGCGCGCAATAAGTAAATGGGACAATGCGTTGTTATCATTCACAACTGAACCCAATATTATATTTAAACGAAACAAATTTTTCTTCAAAATATATAAAACTAGTAATATAATTTAACCCATTTTAATAAAAAAAAAATTAAGATAATATTAGAAAAAAATACAACAAAAAATTTTCAAGCGAAATAAGTAACTGGGACAAATTCATTATCTGTCTAGAAACAAAACAAAAACAAACTAAACAAACTTTTAGCTATTAAATTCATTTAAATTGACCCCCCTTTATTGTTTAACACTTTCTATATACGGCCTGACATTGAGTTAATTAAATTTTGGAGTATTTGAACGTCTAATTTCTGCCATTCTTGAGTAATGGCTTCCTTTAGGTTCCTCCAACTTCCGAATTGCCTTCCGTTGGCATAAACCCGTTGAGTCAAGATGCCCCAAAGGTTTTCTATCGGTTTCAGGTCCGAACTGCGTGCTGGCATTTGCGAGTTCTTAAAATAGGCTTTTGTGAAGTTCGATGTGTGGATGGGAGCATTGTCCTGTTGATATATCCAATCCTCGCCGTGATAATTCTCTCCAAATGGTACTAAAATATTCTCCAACAACTGGACATAATTTTCAGAATTCATTTTATGATTTATGAAGCACATTGGAGTCTTTCCATTAAAGGAGAACGCTGCCCATATCATCAAGGACCCTCCGTGAAAATTTCTAGGTATATGAACTTTTTTTGGGGCACGTACATCACGATAATAATTGCGGTAACCATAAGGGCCATCTAAATTGAACTTTTTCTCGTCACTTAATATAATTTTTTTCCACTCATCGTCCCAAAATTTGTATTTGTTCGCGAAGTGTAACCGTGCAGTTTTATGCCTAGGCAGTAGTTCCGGTTGGAGGAGTTTTTTTTCATATGAAACATTCTCGGAGCTCTGCAGGACTTGCTGCACACGTCTCGTGGATATCGGTAGAGACAATTTATTCCTTATTTGGGATGCGCTGATATTTTGTTTCACCGCTATATTTTTAATTTGCCTTTTTTCCCTGCTGTTTCTCAATGTTGGCCGACCAGAACGGGGTTTTTTCCATAATTTTCCGGGTCTTTCAGTAACTTTTCCACTGTGTTTTTATTCCTTCCAATATTTTCTGCAATTTTGCGAATGGACATCCCCATATCACGCAGTGCCACGCTCTTAACTGGATAAACGTGCAAAACTAGCCATTTCTTTATAAAAAAGGGTAATTAAAAATTGTAACAAATGTGGATTTCAGTTGAAACTTACTTAATTTCAATAATTGTAATAGTTTAAGCAAAATTAACAATTGGAAGATGAAAAAACACGTGTTCGGTTATACACAAATGAAAGCATAGAAATCTGTCCCACTTACATATTTCGTTCGCGAAACTCAACACTAGCTTCTAAAAGCAAGTGCAGCGCGAAAGTCTTTTGGTACTTTTCCACACTTTTTTCCTCATCGCTTACGCACACTGCAGCCGAAATATAGGAGGAAAAGTGAAAACGAAAAACTGCATATTTTGGACAAAATAGTGTGATAAGTCTTTGTCCCACTTACTTATTGCGCGCACCTTATTTCAATTGATCAGAAAGAACATTCTGCGACGGTTTCATATTAACTCTTCCATTGTTTCTTCTTTTCTTTTTTTGGTGGTAGTGTGTAAATTCAATGAATCACGAGTGCTCTTGTTCCTACTAATGATACACATATATTTATAAATATATATATATATATATATATATATATATATATATGGCAGGGTGCGCATGGTATTTGAGGACATGTACATATGTTACTATATCTTTCCGAAATTACCTTTTTTACAGTTAATTTTTTTAAAATAAGACATGGAGGAGTACAACTTAACTCAACAAATGAAAAGACACGCAGTTATTGTCGCATTATGTGCAAATCACACCGATTTATAAATATCGAATTTTCTTAAGTGCGCCCGTTCTTTTGTTTATAAGGTTCGCTGTGAGTTGGAAGCATCAGGGGGCAACGCAGAGCCTGTTTCAAAACGCAAAAAACACGAGAAACGTTCTGACACCATCCGATCGGAGGAATTTGTTCAAAAAGTGCAAGCGATTATTGATGAGGACCTTTCAAAGTCAATAAGGGCCCTGACAAAGGATCTTAATGTTTCTGACGGTCTTATCCGTCGAGTTGCCCATGAAGATCTCCGGTATAAGTCCTATGTTATGCGAAGAGGACAGTTTATGTCGGAGAAAACACGAGACCAGCGAGTTATCCGTTCAAATCGCCTTCTTAATAAAATTAAACACCCTGAAGCGGCGGAGTTGTTATGGTTTTTTTCTGACGAAAAAAATTTTGACCAGGACCAGAAGATTAACCGCAGGAACGATAGATGGCTATGTTCCAATCCTACAGAGGTACCAGTGGTCATGCACACTAAGTTTCCAACCACTGTTATGGTTTTAGGTGTTGTGAGCAACAAAGGACATGTCATGCCACCACACTTCTTCTCTCAAGGACTTCGAGTGAATTCTGCTGCTTATATCGAGGTCCTAGAGACAGTTGTGAAACCCTGGATTGAAAGTGTCCGTGGAGGTAGCCCATACATCTTTCAGCAAGACTCTGCTCCATCACACAAGGCAATGGCAACACAAGATTGGATGGGTGAGAATTTCCATGACCACATAACCCCAAACTTATGGCCGCCCAGTTCCCCAGACCTTAATCCCCTGGATTATTACGTATGGGGCGTAGTTGAGCGTGAAACCAATAAACATCCTCATAACACTGTTTCTTCTCTAAAGACTGCAATTAATACCGTTATGGTCAATATGAATAAGGATCATTTGATTCGGGCTTGCAATCGTTTTAGGTCCCGGATCGAGAAGGTTATAGCAGCCAATGGAAATTTTATTGAATAAATTTATAGATATATAACCAATAAATATTATGTAAAAATTTCATGAAGATTCATTAAATTTTGTTCGAAATATAAGCTTTTTAGTTTCACTATCACTTTGTCCTCGAATACCTGTATATAGAAATGGATATATATATATATATTATATATTCGTATTGCTATATATACACACATATATATGTAGTGTCATATGGGTACATATGTGCTGAGAGATGGCAGCTCTGGATGCGGTGCGACAATGTGGCATCTTCAGTAGTAAGAAGAAGAGAACGAAAGAAGGAACGACAGAGACAAGACGTATAAGCAGAAGGTGTACAAAAGTTGCTTAAGTTGTATTTCAAGTTGTATTTCAAGTCGTAAAGTTGCTAAAAGTTGTCACCTAAAGTTGTTAAGTCAAAGTTCTTTTTATTCTAATTTCAATTGACTATTTTGCTACATATTTGAATATTAATAAACAATAATTATTGTATACACGCAATAATTCTTACATGGGGGCTCAACCGCTCAATCGTTGAAAAAAGAAAAGAACAGAACAGTAATACAAGTTGAAAAAAAAACGTGAAAAAAGTGAAAAGAAGAGACAGAATAAAGTTGAAAAAAATGTTGCGCTCAGGAAAGAAAAAAGGTGCCAAAAATCAAAAAGAGTCTCATTACCAAGTTCAGATAGACAATTTAAACAGCACATTTACGTCGAATGATGAAATAACGGAGCAAACCGATTTAAAAGTGGTAAGCGCAAGAGAGACAGATATAGTGCACCCATGTGCTTCCAGAAACGACGCAGACGAATCGCGGCAGACTGGCGCCGAAGAGACGAGAAGTGAGGATGGAAACGGTGAAAGTATGCACACGAGTGTGCGCAGCAGCGATTTGGAGACGCTGATCAGAATGTTGGCAGTTAAATTTGAAGACAACGGTTCGCAACGTAACGATAAATTTTCAAACGTAACAGTCGATAGTTTTGCAAAAGTGGTGCCGGACTTCGACGGGACATCAATTCCAATTGGACAGTGGCTAAAGAATTTTGAAGAAAATGCGGAGGCATATCAGCTGAGCGAGAAACAAAAGTATGTCAATGCACGTAATAAGATGATGGGCACTGCAAAGTTATTTTTGGAAACGATTATAGTTGGCAATTATGAAGAATTGTGTTTAGCCCTGATGGACGAGTTTGACCAAAAATTAAGTAGTGCAGAGATTCATAAACAGTTGAGAGGTCGCAAAAAGTTGCAGTCAGAAAATTTTCATGATTATGTATTACAGATGCGTAAAATTGCTGCTCTTGGTGAAATCGAAGACGAATCGATTATTACATATATCGTTGACGGGCTAGAGGTACGGGAGGATTTGAAATACCCATTATACAGTTCAACTTCTTTTAAACAGCTAAGAAAGTGCTACGATCTAGTAGAAACGATGACCAGAAACGCCCAAAACAAACGTCGCCAGATTGTCAATTCGAAGCCAGTGGGTCAAGCTGATTCAAACTATAAAGGTAAACAGTTGCATTGCTTCAACTGTGGTGCCACAGATCATAAAAAATCTGATTGCAATGTGGGCACTAAATGCTTTAAGTGTAACGGAATAGGCCATATATCAAAGGATTGTCCTGAAAGGAAGCAACAAGTAAATATAGTACGGAAGTCCGATGAAGACAGCCGATTAAAGGAATTTTCGATTGATGGCAAAAAAGTTATTTGTTTGGTGGATACCGGCGCAGACGTTACTATCATGAGACGAGACAAATACGAGGATCTTTTTCTGGATCGTCAGATGCAAAGTAACGTCGAAAAATTGTTTGGTCTTGGAAATGTTGTTACAGAGGTTATAGGCGAGGTTACTACTACAGTCAAGGTAGATGGATTGAGTACAGAACACAAAATACTGATCGTCCCTAACTCCAAATTAGAAGCTGATGTACTTATTGGATACGACTTCGTCAAAAAGTTTACGGTGATGATGGATCATAACGGATGTACTTTTAAACTCCACCCTGATGAGAAGAACCAATTGAACGTTTTAAATGTGGTAAGCTCTGTAAATGAAATTGATGTAGAACCAAAATATGCTGATACAGTCGCTGCATTAATTAAGGACTATAAGCCGAAAGATAACCCGTTAAGTTGCCCAATAAAGTTGACTATACTGCCAAATTGTAATAATATAGTATTTAGAGAAAGTCCCAGTCGTCTATCGGCAAATGAACAGTTAATTGTAAAAGACCAAGTAGAAGAGTGGCTAAATCAAGGAATCGTTCGTCAGTCCAACTCCGACGTGGCAAGCAGAGTAGTGCTAGCAAAAAAGAAAGATGGATCGCACAGACTGTGCATAGATTATCGAAAATTAAACACGCTCGTATTGAAAGATAGATTTCCAGTTCCAATCGTTGAAGATGTCTTAGAGAAAATGCAAGAAGCAAAATACTTTACAGTCATGGATCTTAAGAACGGATTTTTCCACGTTGACATAGAAGAAGAAAGTCGTAAATATACAGCATTCGTGACAAAGCAAGGCCTTTTTGAATTTAATAAAGCGCCTTTTGGGTTTTGTAATTCCCCAGCAGTTTTTGTAAGATTCATTTACTACATCTTCCAGAAGTTGATAAATGCAGGAATTATGGAAATTTATGTTGACGATATCGTGGTATTCGGATCTACAGCAGAAAAATGTTTGGATAATGTTAAGACTGTTTTAGAAGAAGCACGACAATATGGTTTACAGATCAAATGGTCGAAATGCCAGTTTCTAAAAAGAAGAATCAATTTTCTGGGCCACGAAATAGAAGATGGCGTAGTATGTCCGGGTAAAGAGAAAGTCAAGGCAATCAAAAATTTCCAATTGCCGAAAAATATCAAAGGTGTTCAGGCATTTTTAGGACTAACAGGCTACTATAGAAAATTCATTCGTAATTATGCAATAATAGCAAAGCCGCTGACCACGTTGCTAAAAAAAGATACAGAGTTTAGAATGGACAGTCCTCAAAAAAAGCAGTCGAAGAATTAAAAGAAACTCTGATGAATGAACCAGTTTTGAAAATTTTTAAACACTCAGTTGAAACGCAATTACATGTAGATGCATCAAAAAACGGATTTGGTGCTACGCTCTTACAGCAACATGATGATAAGTGGCACCCTGTATTTTATTGGAGCAAGAAAACAAGCGATCAGGAGGAAAAGTTACACAGTTATTTTCTAGAGGTCAAGGCAGCATATCTAGCTACGAAGAAGTTGCGCCATTATTTGATGGGGATCGAGTTTGTTCTGGTTACAGACTGTGCAGCTTTCAAAATGACAGCAGCGAAGAAGGATATGCCCCGACAAGTCGTACAATGGTTGATGCACTTGGAAGATTTTTCGTATAAAATAGAACATCGTGCCGGCGATAGGATGAAGCATGTCGATAGCTTAAGTCGCTTTCCAGTAATGATTGTCACAACAGAAGTACGCGCGCAGATGCTAAGAGCACAAAGTAATGATGAAAAGTTCGCAGCAGTTTTCGAGATTTTACAACACAAACCGTATGCCGATTTTAAAGTTAAAAATAAACTTTTATATAAGCAGGTCAATGGATTGGATTTGTTAGCAGTTCCGAAAAGCATGGAAAAGGAGATAATAAGGAATACTCACAACATTGGACATATGGGAGTTCAAAAAACAAAGCATACTATTCAACAAGATTATTATATTCCGCATTTGGACAAAAAGATTGGTCAGTTCATCGCAAATTGTGTTCAGTGCATAACACACAACAGAAAGTTGGGCAAGCAGGAGGATTTTTGCATTGCATTGATAAAGGAGAAGTTCCATTGGAGACGCTACACGTTGATCATTTAGGGTCATTGGATCCAACTTCGAAGAATTACAAGTACATATTCGCAGTCGTAGATGGGTTCTCTAAATATACATGGCTATATCCTACAAAATCGACAGATGCCTCGGAAGTTGTTAAACACTTGACTGATTGGGTCACAATTTTTGGAAATCCGCGTCGTATCATCAGCGATAGAGGTGCAGCATTTACGTCGAAACATTTTAAGGAATTTTGTACGAACCATAAGATTGAACACGTCGAAACAACTACAGGAGTTGCAAGAGGAAACGGACAAATAGAGAGAGTCAACAGAGTCATACTTTCTGTCTTAGCCAAGATGTCAGCTGCAGAACCTCAGAAGTGGTACAGGTACACCGCACAGGTACAACGTACTATAAACTCGAATGTTCACTCGTCGACCAAGTTTACACCTTTTGAAGTTATGTTCGGATTGAAAATGAGAAACGAATCAGACCTTGAGTTACAAAGAATTCTGGAAGAAGAACTACTAGATGGAATTCAAAATGAGCGAAATCGAATAAGAGCAGAAGCAAGACAGCAAATACTAGCGGCACAGACCAGATACAAGCGCCATTACGACCAGAGACGCAAGCCATGCCACGGTTATCAGTTGGGCGACCTAGTAGCTATTAAAGTCACACAGTTCGTTTCGGGCAAGAAGCTGTCGAATAAATTCATTGGTCCATACGAAATCATCAAAATGAAGAGAAATGGTAGGTATGAAGTCAAAAAATCTGCTGAATTTCAGGGTCCAAATCAGACGTCCACCAGTGAAGACAACATTAAGCTTTGGCGTTATATGGAGAGCAATGATGAAAGCGATCTCGAAGGATCATCTGAGGCAGATGATTTTCAGGATGACCGAATGTAGTGTCATATGGGTACATATGTGCTGAGAGATGGCAGCTCTGGATGCGGTGCGACAATGTGGCATCTTCAGTAGTAAGAAGAAGAGAACGAAAGAAGGAACGACAGAGACAAGACGTATAAGCAGAAGGTGTACAAAAGTTGCTTAAGTTGTATTTCAAGTTGTATTTCAAGTCGTAAAGTTGCTAAAAGTTGTCACCTAAAGTTGTTAAGTCAAAGTTCTTTTTATTCTAATTTCAATTGACTATTTTGCTACATATTTGAATATTAATAAACAATAATTATTGTATACACGCAATAATTCTTACATATATATACGATCGATGGATAAATTGCTTCTAGTTGTTAGATGTTTCCAAATCCATATTACTAGTTATATTGGTAGACGGGGATACTGTTGCTTTTGGGCTGGATGACTTTTGCGTTGGCTGTTTACTGCTACTAATTGCAGCAAATCGACTGGAGGTGGAAGGCCTACTGTCCGAGGTGCCTGCTGCGCCGTCGTTGTCATCATTATCATCATCAAACTCCTCCTGTATCAGCTTTCGTGCCAGATTAACCGTCTCAAACTCTCGATAATGGGCTTTGCGACGTCTCTCGAAATCACGACGTCGTTCTGCAACCAAATACCACAAGTGAATTAGCAAAATCAACAAGCAATTTATATGTTTCTTACGTAGCTCCTCTTCGCTTAAGGGCTCCTCTTCGCTTAAGGGCTCCTCTTCGCTTAAGGGCTCCTCTTCGCTTAAGGGCTCCTCATCGCCGGAAGAATCTTCGTCACCAATGCTCTGGGAAGACTGTGTATTAGGGGCCAATCGTAATCTGCCCATTTTGAGATTACGTAATACCATTAATACCGTGTAATCCTCACAATAGTAAGGTCAATCAAATCAAAAAGCAATTATTAACCAGCTATCTAGCATAACAATTGTTGTCCAGACATCGGTATTGAGAATTAAATTCTAATTTCTACTGAATTGATATTTTACTCAAGTGTCATTGACACAGGAGGGATAGATTCCCTAGATTTTAGTTTATAAAACAAAACAAAAAAAACCTCTGGCTTACTTTTCTACTAGCAACTCTGTGTCCAATTCGTCTCGAGTATCATCGTAGGCTTCCGTGTAATTGTAGGGCGTCTTGGGCTCATCGATTTTCATATGTCCATAGTCCTTGTGTAACCTGCCAAACCCTACACACGTACGAGCGCATCGCAGAAGTTTTGAGTATAAGTTTTCCTCCTTTGCTAATAAGCATAAGAAACCATACAAAGCGGTGCTTACGGGCCTGGCCTGGAGTGACACTCCGGCTGATGAGATTAAAAACAAGCCTGTCACAATGGAACTTCAATGTACAGATGTCAAGCTTATCCAAAGTAAACGCCCCAACAACAGTAACTTCTCGCTGTATGTAGTGTATTTTGTCAACAAATCGACCAGTTTAAACGAGTTGAAGAAAAACTACTCTGTCATTGACCATATTAGAGTTAAATGGGACTATCAACGACGCAGGCTTAACTCCATTACCCAGTGCTACAACTGCCAGATGTTCGGGCTCTGATCGTCCTGTTGTGGTGTAAAATCATATTGTATGAATTGCGCAGGAAACCACAAAACCATAGATTGTCCAGATAAGTTACTCGTAAAGTGTGCTAATTGTCACGGTCCTCATAAGGCTAACTCAGTGGAATGTCCAGGCAGAAAAAATTATGTAAAGGCAAGGGAAAAAGTCATCCCGAAAGCACGGGTATTCAGAAACCCATTACAGACGCCACAGATAAACTGCGTTAAGACTTTTCCAAACCTAAATGGACAGACAGCTTTACCGCTTAAGACAACATGGGCCAGGCAACCTGTTTGGAACGATACTGATCTCTTCTCGCTAGACGAGTTACAAAATCTTACATTTGAGCTCATTAATAATCTCCGAAACTGTAATTCCAAGCCGGAACAGTTTGAAATAATAACGTGGGGTAACCTACTAAAAGCCAAGGTAGACTGCAGGAACTTTTATCTAATTCATCCCAATGAACATACATATTACCCAGCAGGAAGTCATGGGCAACCCTCAACGTTAGACATTTTCCTCACAAATCGTCCCATTTTCTGGAAAGCCCACAAGTATTACAGGCATTAAATTCTGATCACCTTCCAGTGCTTCGTCGAGAATTCGCTTCCTGACATAAACTCAATCTCAATGTGCCGCACAGAAGATGTTGATGGTAAGATTAAGGTTCTTAGTGAAATCATTCGTAAAGCCAAAGATGTCAGTCCCTAAGGTACAAGTGAAATTTTCCCCAAAACCACAAAACATTCTTAAGCTTATAAAGGTAGAAATATACGATGAAGCACATTAGGCTTAGGTATCGACACCAACCCGATCTCATCCTTTTCAAGTGGTTAAATAAGCTGATCACCAAAGCGATAACAGAATTTAGAAATAAATCCTGGAATATCACTCTCTCATCCTTAGATAAAGGTTCTTCTTTTCTCTTCTCTTCTCTCAGAAAGAAACACTTGGCCATTCCAACACTAGTTAATAATAATATCAGCCTCTCGACGGACGAAGAAAAGGCTGAGGCGTTAGCTCAAGCCTTTAGGCTCAACCATACCATATCTGCTGGGTTCGGTGATCCGGAAACCATAGCCGCCGTCGATGCCTCAATCCTTTCAGTTGCACGATTATCTACAGGACCGCAAAATTACTACTTTGTTAGCTCCAGGGTAGTAAAAGACATTCTACATAGGCTCAAAAAGAAAAAATCCCCAGGAATCGATTAAATTGACAATATATGCTTAAAAGCCCTACCTATGAAGGGAGTAAGGTTTATTACTTGCATAGTCAATAAATGCCTAGAGCTATTTTACTATCCCTCTGTTTGGAAATGTGCCAAAGTTGTCCCTATTTTTTAAAATAAAATAAACCCGACGAGTTGCTTTCTTCCCACAGACCTATTAGTCTTTTGTCGGCAGTCAGTAAAATCCTGGAGAAGCTTGTAAAAGAAAAACTTAATGATTTTGTTGAAACTAATAATATCCTCCCGAGTCATCAGTTTGGCTTTGTGTGGGAGTTTTTTATGCAGATATAACTAGAAACCTCCAAGCAGCATATGAGTCCCTAGATATATATTTCTCCCAATGGAAAATTTTAGTCTGCCCAGAAAAGACTAAGGCAATATTTTTCACAAAAAAACGAAAGGACATCTACGTGCCAACATCTGATATCAGATTGGGCATGGACTATATAAAGTGGGAACCAAATGTTAGATACCTGGGTATTACGCTGGACAAAAGACTTACCTTCAAGGACCTTATAACCAATACAAACAAAAAACTCAATCATATAGTCCGTACGCTATATCCGTTCATAAGTAGAAACTCGAGACTTAATAAAGAAAACAAAATGTTTTTGTTTAGGTCAATTTTCCAAGCCGTAACTTTTTACGGTGCTCCAGTAAGGTCAGATATAGCCAAATGTCACATAAGCCATTCGCAAATCAGCCAAAATAAAGTCTTGAAGCTTGTCTTAAATCTCCCGTGGCATCATTCTACGATTGACCTACATTGTCGAGCCAATGCTGAAATGGTAGATATTAGATTATCGCGACTATCGCAAAATTTCATAACCAAGTGTCATGACTCATAGCCATCTAGGTGTAGTCTTCGTCTTTCTTTTTGTCTTTTTTTTCATAATAGTTATGTCATCTCATATGCCATGACAAATATGACAAATATGACATCATGTAAATATGTAAATAAATATCTAAGTAGAAAAGGCCTAGTTCTTAGTCTAAACTCTTAAACTCTTAAAATATTGTAAGATACCATTCACAAACAAACAATCTGTATTTATAACAAAGCGTGAAATAAAATTGACTTGAATTGAATATATGTATATAAAATATTGTTAATCAGCAAAACAAAACAAAAAAAAAAAAAAACAATCGTCATTCCAACGCGTTGTGCAAATTACGGCAAAAAGTTGTCATGTGAGTTAAGTGCCAAAACTTAAAAACTGTCCCGTTAAAAAATGATAACAAAAATCAGCTGAACTATGAGAAACATACATCAATCCAATCCTCATCCAAAGATTAGGCATAGTAGTTAGCCTCCTGCCGACAGATAATAATATTGAGGATGCTTTTTCTATTTTACGTGCAGTTGGCGGATTTTGTGCCCATCTTTGAATGGGGAATTATTCGGCTCAGTGGGCGATGGCAAAAAAAAACGATAACTACTTCTTACTTACTTAAACAAACAAAACAAAAAAAAAAACACACTATTACATTATAATGTATAACTGATAATGATAAAACCAACAAAAACAAAAACCAAAAAGGATTAATGAAAACTTAAACTAAAATAAATGGCAAGTTTTTGAATACTCGCGACGAGAAGAGCGACTTCAGAGTTTTATTTCGTATTTATTTGTTATTTGTTAGCTCTGGCGGTAATTTTTTTTTTAGCTTTTTACACAGGGTGAGGTGGAAACTGGGGATGGGGAGGGCTAGGAGATGGTGGGGGGAGGGATATTTCCTTTATGAATAATTCAAATATTTGAATTCTAAACCTTAAACATAATCATAATAGTATTTTGTTATAATAAATAACTAAAAGTAAGGCCAAACCAAGTTCAATATGTTGTCTTCCCCAGGCCTTTCCATCCATTCTCTTTGTGGCACTTTTTGTGTATTTGTGTGTGTGTGTGTTTGTGTATGTGTTTGCATAGTTTTTGAAATTAAATTTCGCTTTCTTACTGTGGACAAATTAAATGCAAATGGAGTTTACAGTGTTCAAGTTGGACTAAAATTCAATAGAGTATACTAGAAATTGAAAACGCAATTTAAACTACAATTGGAACAATATGCTACTCTGGCTAATATGTATGCAATTGTTGTTTTTGCTTCTCTGTATTCATATATATGTACATATAGAGAGAGATCTCTAAGTGTATATATTTATATGACTAGCCATGTAACTATAATATTTCAATTGATCAGAAAGAACATTCTGCGACGGTTTCATATTAACTCTTCCATTGTTTCTTCTTTTCTTTTTTTGGTGGTAGTGTGTAAATTCAATGAATCACGAGTGCTCTTGTTCCTACTAATGATACACATATATTTATAAATATATATATATATATATATATATAGAAATGGATATATATATATGTATTTATATATTCGTATTGCTATATATACACACATATATATATACGATCGATGGATAAATTGCTTCTAGTTGTTAGATGTTTCCAAATCCATATTACTAGTTATATTGGTAGACGGGGATACTGTTGCTTTTGGGCTGGATGACTTTTGCGTTGGCTGTTTACTGCTACTAATTGCAGCAAATCGACTGGAGGTGGAAGGCCTACTGTCCGAGGTGCCTGGTGCGCCGTCGTTGTCATCATTATCATCATCATCCTCCTCCTGTATCAGCTTTCGTGCCAGCTTAACCGCCTCGAACTCTCGATAATGGGCTTTGCGACGTCTCTCGAATTCACGACGTCGTTCTGTAACCAAATACCACAAGTGAATTACCGAAATCAACAAGCAAATTATATGTTTCTTACGTCGCTCCTCTTCGCTTAAGGGCTCCTCATCGCCGGAAGAATCTTCGTCACCAATGCTCTGGGAAGACTGTGTATTAGCGGCCAATCGTAATCTGTCGATTTTGAGATTATGTAATACCATTAATACCGTGTAATCCTCAGAATAGTAAGGTCAATCAAATCAAAAAGCAATTATTAACCAGCTATCTAGCATAACAATTGTTGTCCAGACATACTGAATTGATATCTTACTCAAGTGGAGGGATAGATTCCCTAAATTTCAGTTTAAAAAACAAACAAAAAAAACTCTGGCTTACTTTTCTACTAGCAACTCTGTGTCCAATTCGTCTCGAGTATCATCGTAGGCTTCCGTGTAATTGTAGGGCGTCTTGGGCTCGTCGATTTTCATATGTCCATAGTCCTTGTCGGCCGGATGAAATGTCTGCAGAACGTTCAGCTCATCAAACTTGGCACTTTTACGAAAACTGCAATGACCCAGACAAATGTTGTCATTTATGGAAGAATAAGTGAATTTACAGAGGATCAAAGGTAATGGGATTCAATGGCTTACCTGGCCCCAGACTTGTCAAAGCTGCGCGAAGTCTTTAAAATGCCCTTGCACGGCAACTGTGGGCTGGGATTGTTCTGCATCGCTGCTTATTGTTGCTGACTCTCGGCTGATCACTAGCTTCACGGCGACGTCAGCTGCGAGAGCACAATGTATTTATATATGTATGTGTGTGTATAAGATACTTGAACAATTACGTCAATACAGCGGGAACGGGAATTGGAACAGGTCGGTCAAATGGTGAATCACTGCAGCAGTAACAAAAACAGGCAATCAAATCGTGAAATTTACTTAGATTAGAATGGCACAGGTCTCAGCAACACTTACGCCACCGACGCCAGCGCCATTCACATCACCATCCCCAACATCATCATCATCATCATCATCTTCATCACCACCACCACACTGCGGCCGCGTTGCCCTTGGATCTGGGTTGGTGGCAAGTTGCTGCCACCCACTGGGCAGCAGCACCCATACCACCTCATGGCGCGTAGGTGGCCACCCACCGTGTGCAAACGCTCAAGCCCACCTGTCCCTCCCCCACCCGAAATAGGTAGCACACTATTGCAGTCGCATGTGAGGCATTAACAACGCCCTTCTGCCACTGGTCAGACTTTTGTTTTGCTTCTGTTACTGCTGCTGTCATTTTTGAGACGACAACTTACTTGTATATATTTCACTTGAGTGAACTTGAAATTTTTAAACTCTTAATTTAATTTCACGATACTTTTAATTTAGTTCAAAATACACTATATTTCAAATTGAATTTTGATATTATCTTATACTATACGCCTCGACAAAAATTTAAAAAACAAATAATCCAAATAAAATCCAAGTTAAGTTTTCTCGACTGGCCCGTTTTAGTGTGACC
Source organism: Drosophila paulistorum (assembly GCA_018152135.1). NCBI lineage: Eukaryota > Metazoa > Arthropoda > Insecta > Diptera > Drosophilidae > Drosophila > Drosophila paulistorum. Next base: position 4,258,139 of record JAECXG010000606.1, on the reverse strand, counting down.
GCCCACTACAACCTTCAAAATACTCCCCCTCTTATACAATAAAATACTAAAATTTTTAAAATACTATTTTCAGCCGAAACCAGTAACAGTCGCAGTGATTAGGAATATGCAAATTTGTTATACATACATACATATGTATACACTAAGAATCTGATTTCAATTGAATATTGGTTTTTAAATGCGATATCAAAATTGTTGCAGAGACTTCTGTTGCATTAGCAGCAGGTCACCCAAATGGCAATGTAACCAAGCACCTACAATTATGCTCTATCTCCCTCTTGTTGATGCTGTTTATGCTCTTTCACTCAGTTTCGTTATTTAACGATATAGAAAGAGACAAGAGATTGCTCTGTGACTATCTCTTTCTCATTTGAGACCTTATTGTAGAATGAGTTTTTCCAATAGTTTGTTTAAAGATAGATATATGTAGATTCCATTTATATAGATTAGATTAAAAGAATCAAACAAACATTAAATGGGTTTATTTTTTTGGTTTATTTTGTATGTCTGCACATCCTGTCAAATAGGTCGTATTCGGCTTTAATGGATATGCATACAATTTTTTTCCCCAAAACAACATACATACATAGATAATACATATATTTCTAACAATTTTGGGATCTAATGCAAGTACATTTTATAGGAAGGTATATGTATGTATATCCGAAACTGGGCATCTAATGCACATGTATGTAAATGGACTAAAAATCGTCTCTTTAAATTCTGGACCAAAAATATTCTTCAATCACATTTAATAGAATATATATGTATACTATACTTTTTAAGCCTCTTTTTTCACAGTGATCATAGTTAGTTATGGGTTTTCTAAATGTACATATATCACGTGCCAAAAAATAAAAACGAAAAACATAACATTTCATTTCATATCAAGATGAAAAGTAAAAATATGCTTAATCTATGAGAAATTTGCTTTAAATCTAGGAAAAACAAAAATAAATTTTCAATATTTTTTTGGTTTACAGTAATCGCATTTAAACTTGGTATAGAACTCATTCATTGAGCCTCATTACATATAAGGAAATGACGATAGTTTTTTTTAGGTCTGATATCTTTGACAATAATACGTATACATCAAGGTATATATATATATATATATATATATATATGTAAATAGACAACTATATACTTATTTCTGGTTAAGTTTGAAACATCAATTGTTAAGCTCGAAGAGTATCATAAAAACAAAACTAGTATTTTCCATTTAAAACTAAAAAATAAAACAAAAAAAAACCCTGGCCGGCCGCAATTTTTTAATTGTTTTTTGTAAATTCTTAATTTTCGATCGCAGGGTGTGATGATTCCTCCAAGAGTGACGAAATCGACGACTCGTCCATGATATTTTTTGGTGGAAATGGCATATATGCATATTTGGGTATGGCCTTATATTTGGGATCGTTGGTGTGCAATTGTACGCGGTGGAAGCCAATCTCGATGGGATCAATGGCTACATTGTCCTTGAAAACATTGAAGCATTGCATTTGCTTGTTCTCGTTTTCCACAAGTACCAGAGGATGTTCCGACTCTTCAGGATTAGTGATGGCTACCAGAATTATGCTTTCATAGGATTTCTTAGAATCCACAGTGGGACTTATTTTTGGTGACGGCTTTTCTGCGATTAAATTATCATCCATCGGTAGGTTTTCCTCCTTCTTCTTGTCATCTGAGTTGATGTCTGGCTTAAGGGGATTCTTACAGCCCTGGCAATTGCAATCGGAACAGCTATAGCCATTACTATAGCAATAACAACGATTGCTGCGGCATACATAACGTGTCTTTTGGACGACGTTCTGGCCGCATTCGCAAACTTTACGCTGTTTCTGATTGCTGACGGTTGGCTTAGAAACATCGTCGACAGGTTTGTCTGGGGGTTTTATCTGTATATATGACACAATAATAGGTTTGAGACTACGCAAAGGAATATCAGTAGAGTTTCTTTTATCTTTCACTGAAACTAAGGTTTCATTGGATTTTCTCTTACGGCTGGGAGGAGCCTGGACATCTGTCTCGGTTTTCTTGACTGGATTTGCTTTCTTCTGAGCAATTGATGATTCATTTTGGTTAGGAACCGTTGCCTTGACATTGCTTGACGGATTCTTCTTAATGTCTTGTTTAACCAACTTTTTAGTTTGGCTAGCACCCAATAAATCCTCTGCCAGGACATTTGTTGCCTGACTCTTCATCTCTACCTGGGCATCCACTATTTTATCAACTTTTTTTCCTTGAACGGAAACCGGCATCGTCTCGGGGTTTACCACTTGGGCTTTAGGTTCCAAAGATGCTTCATTCGGTTCATTCATAGCCTGATGCCGAGCTCTTAAGGACATGGCAGCTGCTAAATGCTGTTGCACGACATCCGCAGGCCAATTTTGTATGTTAGTCGGTGGCAGAGTTTGCTGGGCAGGCGGCAATAGCTGCACGAAGTTTTGTCGAGATGTAGATGCCAATCCATTGCCATTGTTTGACAGATTTTCGTTCCAATGCCGTCTTACGTACTCAGCGCTAGCCGCTACAATACGAATGGCTCTATTATAGGCGACCTGTTGCTCCGGCGTAAAAGATTGAGTTATTGCCATTGCTGGTAAGCATATTTTGCCCATCTTTCTGGCTGTGAGCGATGCTGATATCTCTCGCAAAGGTGATTGCAATGCTAAGCCTGCATTACCGCAAAAGAATGGCAAATCTGAGTCGTATAGGAATGTATACATGATGTCATCATAGTTGGAACCCTCATGAATAATATCATGAGTGGTCATCGTTGGCAATATTGCGGCCGGAACATCCAAATCCGTATGAGGAACTGACATATAACCTTCTAGTTGGGCGAAGATGTGGCCACACATGATGTAGATACAAATCGACTTGTAGCATAGCAGAAGCAATGTTACAGCACGAGTCTCCTCATAGGTCTTGTAGTCGCCACAGTGGCGGCATTTCGGGCATTGCGGGACCAGACGCTTGCATCCATGAATGCATAGACGGCACACATAATGGCCACATTGAGGTCCTTTCGGCGCATAAGGATCAGTGAGCAGCCGACAACAGACCACACAGGATAGATGTCGGCGTAGCTCACTGATGCTCTTGTTTATCTCAATTAGACATGACTGGCTCATATGAAAGTCCGGACGTATCGTTAGTCGTACTATTCTCACATAAGCCATCTGTGCCGCGGCCATTGTGTGTGTCTGGATTTGTGTGTGTGTGTGTGTGCGTGTGTGTCTGTGTGTGTGTGGCTGGATCGGCGTTGTTCTTCTTCTTCTTAAGACACCTTTGCTTCTTCACGTGGAAAAAATAAAAGAAAAAAAATGTTAGTTGCTTTCGTAGTCTAGATAAAATAATTTATCAACTAATTAACTACTTGTAATAAATTCACATAAAGAAAAAGGAAGAAAAAAACACACAAAACTCAATTTCACCAGAAAAAAAAAAAACAAACTTCACAAAAAAAAAAAAAAAAAAAAGAACTCAAGTTAAAAACGCTCTTCACGTGTGCTCTGCAGAATTGCAGATCGCAAGAGCTTTCACTCGCAACTTGCAAATTGTGTACATTTCAGCAGAGAGAGTCTAAACATACCTGATCCAAAAAATTTCATCTCCTTTGAATTCTTCAGGTAAAATCTACGTCATTCACCTGAGGGTATACACACAGAGAGAAAGCAACAGAAACACGCTGACCGTTCTCTCGCACGATGTTGTCGCTAAAAGCTTTTTCTGCCAAACGCTTTTCGCATTTTTGAGATTTTCAAACTGACCAGTGAACGGCCACACTGGCAAGTTTATTAAAGTTCCTATTGTGGTAACTGTAAACCACAACGGACTATTTATTTAATTGATTCGAAATATAAAGTGCAAAATTATTCGCCAAAAAGTGTGTGAGAAAGAAATCTAAGAGGATCGGCGTACTATAACATCATGTTCAATGGTTAGACTTTGGATCATCTTTCACAGAAGGCCGCCGGTTTAATGGCGCCACAATATTACGCGATTTATGGCAATTATTACACACACACACAGAGAGCCACAGACATACACACATCAATCAAAAGAATGATTACCCGTATTTAAAACGACATACATAAATTGTCCATCAAAATTGTAGGGGAAAAACATAGATACATATATGTACATATAACATTTTAATTGTAAAATCAAGGTTAATAATGGTGAACGGAGAAAGTGGTGTGGTGGTCTGATTGGATGTATGTGGCCTGTTTATAAGCCACATAATCGTTTTGATCTCATTGAATTTGTTGAGTCATGGCCGACTCACTCTCTCGCCTGACACATTCGCAATTTTGCGGCACTTGTGTTTGCTCGAGAATGTGTTTATTGATTTCTTGGCCCCATTCCACATCCCTTAGACCACCACCCACCACCTGCTCCTCTTGTATCTAACATCATGAAACATCAACGCCGCTGCCTGTTAACTAACAATTGGCAAATATTCCTATGTTAGATTCATCATCATCATCAGCGCATTTAGATTCGTATACCAGGCATACAGAAAGCCAGATTACAAAGTTCAACTAACAGCAGCAACAGCATCCGCCATAACTAAAGCATTAAGAAATTCCGTTTTAATAATACGTATATGAATCATGGCGTGGATAGCCTTTGGAGCGCTCGCCTCTGGTTATGGTATTAGTTAACCATTATCACACTATGTATATATTCTGTGTCTATTTCGTAGCTAGTATGCTGTTTGTGTTGACCATCCAGTCGGCAAGATGAACTCAGTTTGTGTTACTTTGTACTTACTCGATGTATTTTTATTTTATTTTATTGCGAATCATGTTCAAAACGACTTGCTCTTTGGCCAAAGAGTTCCTAAAAGAGCAGTACGAATGTACTCAGACTGAGGTCATTTCCGATTGGGGGTAGAATGTTAGTTTTAGTTTTCAATCTTATCGTTGCTTAATTTACCTTATCCCATATTAATAACTGCCTATTTTGTTACAGTTATTCAGCGCTTGCTGGGCGGCGATCATCCGCCAAATAAAGTTGTGGAAATAAAAAGCGAATCTCTTGGCACTCTTCAAGTTTTACATCGCGATGATGCCATGGTATTGTTTGCTCCGCCCTTCAATAGCACTGACAAACGAGCTGTCTATGAGATTGTCTTACAACGACCCACCTCTGACGCGAACACCACATCATTTAGCCTGTTCCGTTCGCCAGTGCAACAGGATGCCGAGGATAAATTCGATGCATTTATGCAGCGTCTACCCGTATTTGTGACCATAGTCAAGGAGGTAAGGTTAAATCGCAGCCTCGTGGCAAGCAGCAGCTTCATTTAAGTTTTTCTTTCTTTTATTATTGTTAGTTCTACAATGTGAATGGAATTCAGAAAGTCTGTGATTGTCTTACCGAGAATCCCTCGTGGACGCTTACCCATCTGATTGCCTACTTCAATCTTGTCGATTACATCAGTAATCCCAAGGTGTTGCAATGCGTCGATACAGCCGATCCCACTACACTGATGTCACCATTTCAGTTGGCCATTAAACAGGGTCACATCGAAATGGTGAAGGTCTTGTTGCCGCTTAGCAAATTAGAGCATTTGGATATAAACAGCAATTCTGTATTCCATTATGCCGCCAGTACAACCAAAGAGATCGTTAATGTGAGTGCATACATAATGGCCGGCGGGGGCTTTAATCAATTGCTGTTTCTTTTATCCATTTCAGCTATTAACCGAAAAGAGTACTGTCAACCTGAATCATCTAAATTCGGATGGCTATACCCCTTTGCATGTGGCCTGTGTTACGGATAAGCCTGAATGTGTCAAGGCATTGCTTTTGGCCGGCGCCGATGTCAATCTGAATGCCAAAAATATAAGCAAATTGTATAAGAACTCCGCCCCAACATCAGTCGCCACATTTCTGCGGACCAATGCGAGTAAATTGTATACCCAGGACATGAAATACGGCGGGACACCTCTCCATTGGTGTTCGTCGCGGGAGACACTACGTGCCCTCATTGTCGAGGGTTGCGATGTGAATTCAACCAATTTCGATGGACGCACCGCATTGCATGTGATGGTGGCCAGAAATCGTTTCGAATGTGTTGTCACCTTGTTGGCCCATGATGCCGATATTGATGTACTGGACAAGGAGGGCAATGCAGCTCTGCATATTGCCATTGAAAAGAAATTAGTGCCGATTGTCCAATGCCTCGTGGTATTCGGTTGCGATATTAATCTTAAGAACAAGGATGGCAAGACGCCACGTCATATGGTGGGCAATGATACCAGTGGCAATAAAGAGGATGAGATTTTGTATATACTACATTCGGTGGGTGCCAAACGCTGCTCGAATTCCAATTCAAAATGTCCACCTGGCTGCAATGCCAAAGGCTTATACAATGGAATACCCCCAGAGGCACCAGAGTCAGTGGAACAGCGGGAGCACATTGAGAATATGCTTGCGAGCACCAGCCGTCAAGTGGTTAGCGGTTTCTTGGGAGCAGCAACCAATGGATTAATGGAAAAACCAGCAGTTCCACAGTAAGTAGCAAACTTCTCTCCCTCTCTCTCTCTCTTAAATGTTACAATTATCTTTTTCACTTGTAGAGTTCCAGTTGTGGTGGATACAGAAAAGGAATTGAAGGGCCAAAGCATTATGGATGCCCTGTTGGGTATGTTTACGACAAAGGTAAATGCCGAGGAGCTTAAGAAGGAGAACTCATCGAGCAGTCTTGCCAGTGCTCTCCCAGCTACACCCACCTCGGCCACAGCCAGTCCGGAGCAATTACCGTCGCCGACTTCACCAATTGCCGCTGAGGTCGGCGACAAGCCGTATGGCCGTGGACGTCTACTGTGTTTGGATGGCGGTGGCATTCGTGGCCTTGTGTTGGTTCAAATGCTTCTCGAAATCGAAAAATTATCGCGTACACCCATTATACATATGTTCGATTGGATAGCCGGCACCAGCACCGGTGGCATCTTGGCCTTGGGATTGGGCTGTGGCAAGACAATGCGCCAATGTATGGGTCTCTATTTGCGCATGAAGGAGCAATGCTTTGTTGGCTCACGTCCCTACAATAGTGAATATTTTGAAGCCATACTTAAGGACAATCTGGGCGAATTTAATGTGATGACAGATATCAAGCATCCAAAGATTATGGTCACCGGTGTGATGGCAGATCGTAAGCCAGTGGATCTGCATCTGTTCCGCAACTACACTAGTGCCAGCGATATTCTCGGAATAGTGACTTCCATCAGTGAGTAGCAAACTTGACAAATAGAGACAATGTTGATTTAATAATCGCCATCATCTTTATCTTTATCTTAGGTAATCGTCGCATCCCACCGCCTCCGCCACAAGAGCAATTGGTGTGGCGTGCCGCACGTGCCACTGGTGCTGCTCCTTCATATTTCCGAGCCTTTGGCCGCTTTCTGGATGGTGGTCTAATTGCCAATAATCCTACATTGGATGCCATGACTGAAATCCATGAGTATAATATGGCCTTGCGCAGTGCTGGACGCGAAGCTGAGGCCATTCCCGTATCGGCGGTGGTTTCTTTAGGCACTGGTCACATACCAGTGACTGAACTGAAGGATATCGATGTTTTCCGACCGGAGAGTATTTGGGATACTGCCAAATTGGCATACGGTATATCCACAATTGGTAATCTACTTGTTGACCAAGCCACCTGCTCCGATGGCCGCGTTGTGGATCGAGCTCGCGCCTGGTGCAGCACCATTGGCATACCCTACTTCCGTTTCAATCCTCAACTTAGTGAAGACATTGCCATGGATGAAAAGGATGATCAGAAACTGATCAACATGCTGTGGCATACCAAGGCCTATATGCATACCAATCGGAACAAGATAATCGAGATGATTAATTTTTTAAAATAGCGCGCAAGACGGATTTAGACCGCAATAATTTTGTTTCTTTTGGGATCGATTGCATGTCAAAGATCTAACGAATCGTTTTGTTTTCTTCTATATTTTGTTCAAAGTTTACGTCTTTTGGTTATTCTCTATTTGTGTGAATTTATGAATATCCAAACTTTTTTGATTTTAGCACCTTTCTGCGGTCTAAATCAGCACACACACACACACACACCTACACCAAATAATTTTGATCCTACCTATATAACTAGACGCCACACCCACCTAAACTCAAGAGCAGACATCTCGATAAAACAACAATTTCCAAATTATTTCATTGGTCTCCTCTTTTTATGTGTATATCTAGTTAACAATGGTGGATGGATGTATGAGAGACTCCTCCAAATCAAAAGCGCTTTTTATATTGTGTTATTGGTATATAAGTTATCCACCCAAATATGTATCACCTGTATTATTATAATATTGTTTAAATTTATTCATATGCATTCTGTATACATACATACATCCCCGTACATACATATGTGTTTTCTCTCCCTCCAATTGAATTGTGAATTATATAAATATAAAAAAAACAAATGCATGTGGTAAACATTCCGTGCCGCTTGTGTATTAGGTAATTAGCTAAATATTTGGCACGAATTTTTAAATAACAAATATAAATAAAAAGCATTTCAATGTTAAAGCTTTTCTTATCTGTTTGTCATCAGTAGAGGATTCGGAGGGGTTGACCAGAAGGAAAGTCCACAATTCATTTCGTTTCAAGGCTTTAATATGAATTATACATTTAGTATGTATACATATATAAATCAGAGTTGTTCTTATCAATTATCAACATGTACAAGTCCTTCTTGTAGAGTTCATTCTTAAACTATGCTTATTTACTTACTAAACAGATGATAAATCAAATCTGAACCATTCTATCTATAGAGGCACATTGACCGTGGTCCAGGCCTGTTTGAAGTTCTTTTTCTGGGCATGCTGCTTCTTGCGTAGACGTTTGGCTGTCTTCTTCTTTTTGAACCAAGCTGGATAGTTGCCAAATTGATCCTTTAGGGTCTTGCTATTGAAGACATGTTCCACGCCAGTCTTCTCATTGGTCACTGCAATCTTTTCGCCTGTTTCCAAACTCTCCTGGTGCTCATAGATCAATTCCTGTTCCTCTTTTGATTTAGCTTCCTACGATTGAATAAATACCTCTTAGTTTAACCCAATGTTGGGGACTAGTAACTTACTCTCTTGATTTCCTCGGCTGTCTTTACTTCGGCTACATCGCTGATATCTTTCATAATTTCATTGCCATCAGCATCGATGAGTCCCAGAGTTTTCTTAAGACGTATCAGTTCCTTCGCCTCGTAGCGTACCTTTTTGATTTTATTCATTTCATCGCGACGCTTGCGGGATCGGTTATTGCGACCCATTTTAATCGAATTAAACTCAAAAAACTATGTATTAATGTTGAAAAAACTACGCCGCCGAATGTAAACACGTGCCAATTGCTCTAAAGATGCCAGAAGTGACATATGCTAATGACAGGGTTGCCAGATCTATCATGTGGTCGTGACGTTGCCAGAACTTGTTAGCTGGCCGACCACCTAATTATTTTTGTCTGGCAACATTTAATTTAAAAATGAGCGGGTTATCTTAAAATTTTTTTTTTAATTGTGTAGCATAATTTCTATACATGTCTGTATATTGCATATTGAAGCCTTAGAGCTAGACACAAATCCTAAAACAACAATTAACTAACGCTTAAATTAAACAATAAAAGAGAGAGGGACCGGGCAGAAGGAGAAAGGTGATCCATTGCACGTCAAATCACAATCGGGGGTGGTGTATGAGTCGAGGTGGTTCGAGTATGGCTTACTGTATGGAACAATAGCTGCGAACGTTGCACATAACACCCGTGGTGGCAGCTTCCAGGCGTCGTGTATTCGTTGCCCAAATGTGCGTAGTGGCCAGGGCATTGTACTTATTGGGTCATTCGGGTTTCTCTTTGAGCTCTAATCTCTCACCCGATGCGTCGGTCTCCTGATTCGGATTGACCTCCTGCTCCTCAATATTGCCATGCATTACATTTGGATTCGATTTTAGTACTGAGCCGCCAGTAAAACCGAGAATGCCGCATCCAACAGCTGCCAAGCCGCCTGCCTTGATACCAGCAACAAGACCAATGGGTCCACCCACACAGGTGCCCAGAAGAGCACCCACTACTGGATACATGGCCTTCTTATAGGTTAAAGCACTGCGCAATTGCCGTTCGCCCTCTTGGACATTCTCCAGGGCCTCCTCGGCATTGTCTGCAATGGCCTGCACCGCCACCGATTGTTCCGCTGTGATTTGTCTCATGCCCTGGAACATGCCATGCAGATCATATATCTCACGTTGTAGGTTTTCCATTTGCGCCAGACAGGCCTCTCGTTGGGCCAACTGATGCTCCTCTAGTTGAAAATTTGTTTGCAACTGTGGCAGAGTCCTTTGATGGGCAGAAACTTGACTTATATCCACATCCTGATCCTGATCCTCATCGCTGAAAGTGGAACTCGGCGATTTCAGTTGCAGTTCTATTGAGACAGTATGAAAATATGATATGGCTCCAATTTAAGGCATCATAATGGGACTTACCTGAGAATTCTTTAACACCAGCCAAGGCCTTTTCTTTACCAGGACGCATTAGATTGTCAAAGCGTTCCAGATCCTCGTCTCGCACTTTTTCACGCAACGCCTCCATTTCAACCAAAAGATTCTTAATCTGTTTAATCACCCGCATGGCATTGAGCTCTTCCTTTTTTATCTTCTGCCAGTCGCCTAATGCCAGACTCTTTTCAATGTTGCTGCGATGATTTTGCAGCAATCCCAGATGATGGGGCACGGCCATGTCTTGGAATCTCTGTATGGAGACCTCTGTCTGCCTAAGTGGTAGCTTCTCGTCCCCAGTCATTGTTAAACTAATTTACAAAAAACGAAAGCGCAGATATCGCCCTTTGGTCTTCTTGTGGTTAAAAGTGAAATTAACAATTTTCCACCAGATGTGGGGTCACACACCTCCTCCGCACCACACCAGCTTTCCCCGATGGAAAATGTCGGGACGGACAGACGTACGGAACACTTTTCAAGCCGAGATATTTGTTTGTGTGTGTGCGTGTGTTTAGTTTTTGTTGTTTTTACACTGCGCAATTCTCTTGCAATGACGTCACTTTTTCTGGAATATTACAATTGGCAAACAATGGATCACTTTTTCCAATGTCGTCGAACTGACATGGTTTTAAATAAAATTTGTTTGCTTATTTATGCTGGTCCCGATCTAAAGAACTGATAAACTTAGCATTGTTATTGTTGTCGTTTCTCTCAGGGGCGAATCAGTGCATTTAGTTTTATGTAGCTCACCAAATGGAGTCAGTTTTGTGAGCTGGTTCCTTATACATACACCACTATCCACAAATCATATGTTTTGAATGCTCTCAAATTGCGGCCTGCCTCAAAATGAGCAAAACATTTGGCGGGACAACAATTCGAATTCAAATTCACCTTATTTTTCGAAGTGTTTTCTCTTTCAATGGTAATACGAAATTTTGATTCATTTTGAGATTCAAATTTCTTCACTTATGTCATTATAATAAAAAACTCTGAATGTCACACTGTGCGTACAGGTTATTATTGGCCTAATGAAGCCAAAACATTGCCTATTGAGTGAAATTTCCAACTGCCCGATAACCAAAGTAAAAATCAATGAAACACATATTAATACAATTTCTTTGTTATATATATATATATATATTAATATTTATATTAATTACTCCCTATATACATTTACATGCAAAAAAAAAGGCGAAAAAAATAAACCAGACACATACACAATCAATGCACAATACAATACAATTGCACACATGCAAAGCAAAAGCCATACCTAATGGCTTATATAAAAATGTTTAAACATCCCGATCTTTAGATCTGAAATATTTGTGGTCCAGTTGGGTATGAATTAAGATAGTTTTATGACACTTTTTGCTTAAGTACTAGTCTAACTTTGAAGGCAGTTTATTACTAAACAACTACGCAGAGACACTCGCGTTCGGGAATGGCTTGCAAGCAGGAGCAGGATTTGAGGACGAGTTGAACATGAAGAGATGTTTAAACTAACTAAATATTACATTTTCTTGTATATCGTAGAAAAAGGTATATATATTTATTTCCTTCTTTATTCTTATTTTGCATCTAGGGGCAGTTTGCATTCGGTCCGTTTCGGCATTTTAGGAGTAAATTTAGCATGCCCTCCAGTTTATTTGTTCGTGATTCCGTCTTATAGAGATTCGTTTGCAGGCGGTTCACATCCATGGCTTGTTTCTCCTGCAGCGAGAGAGAAAGAGAGATGGAAAGTTAATAAATTTTCAGATACTTTGAATAAACTGTAGTACTTACCAAGGTGCTAAGTCGACTCTTTAGGGTATCTACCATACTAAAGGTAGCCTGTAGAGACTTTTGCAGCTCATTCGTGTGCACTCGCTCATTGGCCAGCGAGCGTTCGATTTTCTGCAAACGCGTTGCCACCTCCACGTCGTTGTCATCAATATCGTTCTCCAGATCGCGTGCCTCAAACGCATCATCGGCATGGGCCGATGCCTTGCGGCAGCTCTGTTGATCCGCTTGCAATACGAAACCATGTCGACAGCGACAAAAATACGATCCCTGTGTATTGACACATTGCTGATCGCACGGTTTATCCACCTGACACTCGTTCACATCCGATTCACAATAGCGACCCGAATAGCCAGCCGGACAGGAGCAGGCACAGGTCTGTGGATTTGTATAATTGCCACCATTCTGACAGCGTGCGGCACAGACGGCTGTGATTGGACAGGAATTAGGAGGGATTACTCAACCAAAAAGGCTATAATTCATTCTCACTCACGTTTCATGCACGCATCCGCACGCGGCGTCTCCCGTGTCCAGCCGGTGCAGCAATCGTAGGTCATCTGTTGGGCCGGCTTATGCTTGATCACATCACGATAGGCCTGCTCGTGGACCAATTGCACGCGCGTGCACATCTGTCCAGCATGTGTGGGTGGCTGGCAGGGCGTGCTCACGTGTTTCCAAGTGGGTCGCGTGTAAACCTCCGTTGTCTTCACCGGCATCGTGATTGTCCGCTGTTGCACGCAAATGTGTCGCCTGTGGACCGAAAAAGTATATATGTATACATATGTAGCAGTTGTCTCTCTGTGTGTATTTATTTTCCTTTGCTATTGAACAAATCAACAGCTCATCTACAAAAGTGAAATTGACTTTTCCTCCCGTCCAGTCCAGGCCAAGCCATGGCAAGCCAGACCAGAGAGAGACCCAGACACCACCAGCCAATTACTGTCATAATAAACTGGACAACAGGTTGGCGTGCCCAGCGCAAACGCAGACACAGATGCAATGCCAAGGCATCAGCCACTTCACAATTGTCACCAACAACTGGACAAAGACAACTTGCTAGGCATGATGCCAACGAAAAATAAAAATGCAATGCTGAAGTCGTGGCAGTATCCGCCTATCCCCCTCCCCATTCCACCACTCATATCTCTATATATACTATTGGCAATACATTTAACCGAATTCGGTATTTATATAAAGGCTACTTGAGCAGGGTTCTAGCTATTTGAATATAAGATGTTTTAAATCAAACCTTGCGCTGAAGCCGGCTCGAAGTCAATCTTCAAATGGGCAGATATTTGAGGAACCACCAATGTCTATCATCTACAGACTTTGCTAAAGAACTTTAAAATCGAATGGCCACAGCATCTTTTAAACGCTAAAACTAGTTGGAAATTATAACTAAAGAAGATTGACACCGAGCAAGGATTTGAAGGTTTCAGCCACCAAAAGTCCATGATTTTTCTTTCAGTTTTTATGTGTCTCGCTTGACGATTAACTAAATCCCCTGATCCTGTGACCATTTCACAAACCCCATATACTTTGGTTTTTATACCCTTGCAAGGGGTATTATAAAATTGGTAAGATGTGTGTAACGCATAGAATATATATATATATATTCATGATCGGCATGAGAAGCTGAGTCGATATAGCCATGTTCGTCTGTGCAAATCAACTTCACGCCGCCATCTTAAGAGCTATCGGGATGAAATCCGGATGATATTTGAGCTACTTATAGCCCGAAGCAGATAAAGTAAGAAAATTGTCAGGATCGGACTACTATATCATATAGTTATAAAAGAAACATACATAGATGAAGAAATTGGAGTATCTCTAATAAAAAAGAAGAAAAAGATATGCATAATCGATTCGGTCTAGTTAAATTGAACTTAGATGCTCAGTTATTCTATTGGCTTATAGAACTTCTCCTGTAAACGAACATTTTCGTAATGTCCAATGTGTATTCATTTTCCCCAATTAATTGTAAAACTATCTCTAATTTTCTCTAATATTTAGTTTGTGATCCACTTAAGTAAACCCCAACTAAATCAGAGCTTTCACAACGAGGCATATGTCTCGAAAACTATGAGAAACAGAATACCAAATATTAAGATAAGTTAGAGCGGCCGATTATTCAATCGAAATGCTAAATGTTTATTTTCTTCTACGTACATACAAAGATGTCTTAACAATGCTTCACTATCTTTTAGGGCATTGTTGTGGACCCTTTTTAGATATGCCTTATGGGTTCTCGTTTAATGATCGAAGTGGAAACTATATTAGCATAACTTTAAACACTTTACTGTTGTTGCTGGGAGGGTGGGGGAGGGAGTGGGGATCAGTGCTTCTGAAACTTCGACACTCTTTGTTTTGAAACCTTTTTCCAGCCGCAAGCAGTAAAAATATAAAGAGCGCTGATAATAAGCGGTTTTTGATTTTGATTTCAGTTTTTTTTCTTTCTGTTTGAGGGCTTTTATTTGTATGTGTGTGTGTGTGTGTGTGTATGAACTGCCAAAAAACGCAAACTGGGCCCAGAGAGTCAAGTCCAGTCCGGACCAGCTTCAGTGCATTGCAATCCAGATGCTAAAGCTACTGAGATGCATCCATAAATTGCCCGAGTTTGGCTTACAATGCCAGGCTGCCTTCTCCTTTACCTCCTACTCCTGCTTCTACTCCTTCTCCTGTTCCTGCTGTTGGTGTCGTAATTGGCAAAATGCGGGCCAAACAATTGCAAACGCGTGACGTGGCCACTGACTGACTGACTGACGGACTGACTGACATTGGGTCTGACTACCGCTTCGTTTTTGGACCTGAACCGTTGGTTTTTTCCTTTGGCTTGCTGTTTGTTACTTGCCAATATTTGTGTCTTGGTCAGGGCAATAAAAAACGATATCGTAAAACTAACAATTCATCGACTAGCAAGATACCCAAGCTGTACGAAAAAAAAAGTTTTCTTAAGAAGAAATGAATAAATGAATCAATGAATCAATGAATGAATATCAAGAACAACTTATATCAAAAATGATAAAAGTACCTTAAATGGCACCTTATGTTGACCAAACAAAATTCATAACTTTTACACAAAATTAGGTGTAGAATTATTGTTTGTTCTATTCTATTTTCCAAGCAAAAAATCTTGTACGGTGTAATAGGATATAGTGTTGGGATATAGTCGAATATCATTTCCATATACCAAAAACAAAAACAAGTCATTAAAAACAAAATCTAATAACTCATAACTTTGGAGGGAAATCGTTGTAAGATATCGAAATTTGAACAGTTTCATAGGTAAAATCTCGGTTTTTGGGTAGGAGATTTTCCTCGTTACCCCTCCCTGACGATTCAGCACTGTTAATATCCACTCATTGACCTACATTGTCTAGCCAAAATTGAAATGGATGAATACAAGTATTAAGAATCAAATATTCTCAACTTAATGAATGAATTTTTAACTCTTCACAAGGGTTTTTCGTTCTTACCGTAAGTAGAAAAGACATTATATAATTGTTTTATTATTAAAAATGAAACAAATGAATTGAATTAAAAAAATAATACAATAATGTTTAGCATCTGCTTTGTGTTAAGTGTTGGGCTTAGTTTTTCATTTTTCTTTTCGCAGTTATATGAAAAAGTTCCAATGTCATATAGTTGAAAAGTTTTAAGATTCCTTCAATTGTGGAATATAATGTATGTATATATGCTGCATTAAGGACTAAACAATCTTTGAAACTAAGAGACTCCACTTTGTAATTGGTATTGGGATTACAGGGTGCCAAAGCAAAAAACCAAAAAGTGGCACAGTTGAAACGATCCTGTGACCGTTTGCAGCGGGACATTTAACAATTTCTTTATTGCACTACATGCATATTTATGTGTGGATGTTTATTTTGTTGTTGCTGTTGTTGTTGTTGTTGTTAACTGGCTTCTCTTGTACCATAATTCTCACGTTATTTATGCGCCAGAGTTCTCAGTGTTTTTTGTTTTTCTCTTTCTTTTTCTTAAGGGCGCCAGCAACAAGAGCAACATACAACATGCAGCAGCATCAACAACAACAACAATAGCAGCAGCAACAACAACAATAAGAAGAACAACAAAATGCGGAAGTTTTCTTTTCTTTTTTCGAAGAAACTGTGCCAACCAAAGTGCAACATGCTCATTCCAACAATGCCCATTTCCATTCTGCTGGCTGCATAAATCTCTGGATGCACATCCAGCCTGCTGGGTCTCCCTCATTCCATATACACAAACTCCCCATATATCTCGACAACTCTCTACATCCAATGGGGGTATGAGGTATGGGTTATGGTGTGTGTGTGTGTGTGTATGTGTATGAATGGCTTCATTGCTTTGTTTAGAAACGTTTAGGCTAAAATTAAATTTGAATTTTTAATTGTTAAACGCCTGAACACCTGTGGCTCACTCTCAGCCTTTCCGCTCCACTGACCAGTTTATGGGAATCAAAAGAAGTCTCACACAGTTATATGCACCTCTGGCTGTTGCTCTGTCTGCTGCTGGACATTTCGATCTTCTCATCCAACTTGACCCGTAAAATTATAAAAACATCAATCAAAATTGCATGTAGTTGTAAGACATTTTTAAAACTGAAATTGAAATGCCGGTTGTGGTTGGTTGGGCCAATTAATCAAAAATTAAAACTGTTAAATTTTACAAGAAAACGCAAGACAGAAGAAAAGTAAACCTCTTCTCCCCCGCTCTCCGCTAGCCAACTAAAAACCCATCCATTCCTGTTGTTACCCCCGTCGTCTTCTTCCTTTTCTTCATAAATCCCCCCACCCAACAACAACAACAACAACAACAAAAAGATACAGACACGGGACACGGTTTTTGGTTGAACTTTTTGGGTTTTTGAGTGCGGTTTATTGATTTACGATTTATTTTCATTGAATGCCTCGCGCAGAAATTGATGAGCCGCATACTGCAGGCCAAAAGGTGACCTCGCCGAGCGGGTGTGCGTGTGTGTGCAAGTGTGTGGGCTTAATGGACTGGCTACATTGCATCGGATCGCTGGACTAATAAATGGATGGCTGCCACATATTGATAGAGTTTCC
This sequence comes from Drosophila paulistorum, assembly GCA_018152135.1. NCBI lineage: Eukaryota > Metazoa > Arthropoda > Insecta > Diptera > Drosophilidae > Drosophila > Drosophila paulistorum. The sequence continues at coordinate 4,240,781 of JAECXG010000606.1, read as the reverse complement.
TCTTGACCGTTGTCTGCCTGTCTGTAAAGTCTGTGGTTCAGTAGGCAAAGAATAATTATACCCTGTAAAAACACGACACTTGAATTGAGAGAAGAGTACACGGAATACTGTAAGGCTAATGCATTCAAATTGCCTGGTAGGTGAATTTTCACATTAATAAAAGGGAATTTCAATTCATCTGAGGCGTTTTTTACGCTATTATTTACTGGAAAGTTTTTCTTACAAATTTTTCCAAATTAAAAGATTAACACCAGAAACCAGAGGATAGAGATGCGGTTATGATGCGCTGAATTCGAATATTTTCTCCAAATGTTCACATTTGCTCTGGTTTACGAAATGTCGAAACTTAAATGTGAAAAAATCTCTTTGAGAACATATTGAAATTCAGCTCGGTATGACCTATTAAAAATATATACTCTGGTCTCTGGATCTGAGTTTTGTCAGCCAGTGTTAGCAGCTTATATGTATTTTTATCTATGTACAAATTTTAGTCAAAGTTTCGAAAATTGATTTAATACTTTGCTATTGGAAAGTTTTTTTTGTTCTAGCCAGATTTCCGAAAAAAAAGTAAGAAACCGAGCTTTATCAAAATTCTTTTATATTCTAAACGAAGGATTTGTTTTCTATCTCCATTTGAAGTAACCTTTTCAAAAACATCCAGAGTATAAAGAATTATAATTGGAATTGAATTGGTTCTGAATTTTAATTTGACTTTTGATTTTTTTCAAATGTAAAATAAATTTCGATTTTTAATTTCGAGGGTGTGCTAAAGGCTTATCAGTCCGAACAACCACTTGGTGATATCATGTAAAATTAATTTCATTTACCTATAAAACCCTTTTACATACAGATAACCTTAAGGCCAAATTAATTGATATATATTAATCATATAAAATGTTAAGATAAACAAAAAAACAAACAAAAAGAATTCAATAACAACGACCATTTTTTCGTTTTCAATTTATGATGCACTTTACATTTTGGATAAAAACGAAAAAAAAAGACAACTAAAAAACCTTAAAAGAGTATTAGCAAATTTTGATTTCCATTTTGATTACGATATAATAGAAATTTTTGTATTAATAGCAGAAAAACCCTTCACAATGCCAATTATGCAAATCAAATTCAAACAATTCAAGAATTAGACAAAAGAAATGCAATTTCGGTTTATTTGTTTGCTCAACACTTTAGCTAGTTAAGTTGGCTTAAATCATTTTTATCGTTTTACGGGGTCATTTGCTTACAACCAGTTTGCATTTTGTCAACGGTTTTGGAGGGGGGCGAAAACAAAAACAGTTTAAAAACCAAATGAGCGGCAGCGAGGGAGAGGGAAAAAAGAAACTAAAACTAACAACTAAAAGCCGACTAGAGGGTCAAGTAAACTAAAGCAACTGACTAATTTTGAGGTACCCTAATGCGAAGTAAAAATATATTACGCATACGCCATGTGTGCTCATGGTTTTGAACGCAGCTTAACTAACGAATATTCCAATTGAAATATTTCATTTTAATTCATGTGAATTTTCATGGTCTTTTTACACATTTTGTGTGTTGTTTTTTTTCAATTGTTTATAAGTATTTAGATTTTTAAAAGAAGCTTCCTTTTGGCTTAAATAGGTCTACCTATAAGTGTTGGGACAAATAATTCAAATAGTTGAAACAGTTTACTCACTCAAACATTCACTTGTATAGTTGTTGAATTCCATTTACTCAACGAATCAGTGTTTCATTCAGTGACTCACTTATTCAATTGCTCACCGACTCCCTTGTTCAATATCGCCCTTACTTTACTGTAATCTGTCATGCTAAGAGAACGCTGAAAACCCCATTCTAGTATATATGGTCAGAGAAAACTTTTATTCTTTTCTGATTGCAAGAATGTCAATGAACAACTGAGTCCGTAAATGTCTCACCAAATGAGTACGTTTAGTATTAGTTGAGTATTCATTACTTAGCCAATAAATAAAACCCTCATTTATGATCGATCCAAAACTACGTGGCATTGTAACAAACGTGTGTATATAACTAATATGCCCACTTGTCTAGCGTATTAAAGAAATCAACAGTCACAAAAGTTGGCGACACTTAACAACTTAACAGCTAAAATATGCAAGCGGAAAAGTGCAAGCGTCTCATTTTTATAGATTGGATATATCTCTGTATATGTATCTCCCTGGGTGTCTATCTCTCACTCATTTGTGAATGTGTGAGTTTGTGTTTGTGTGTCTGTGTGGCTATCGCATTTCCAAATGAAAATGTGAAGTAAATTTTATAAAAACATAAAAATATTGTTGCCAGAGCTATAAAATAAATTTTACGGCCGCATTCAATGCGTATACATAAGTTAAATGGGAGAGAAAACTCTTTAAAGCAAAAAAAAAAGAAAAAACCATTTAAGAGCTAAAAGCCAAATTGATGAAATGACCGGCCATGCAGACAAGCAGAGACATTGTGCGGTGGGGGAAGCAGACGTGGCGGTGGCTGGTGTTTTCAAGTGCAGGACATGTAACTGTAATGGTCAAGAGACTAGACTAAAAAAACAACTTAGTAAGTACACGTGTAAGTATAAGACTAAAGTAATCTGATTTGTTACATGAAATTAGAATTTAAATTGGCCAGAGAATGCAATTCCAGCTGCCAGTATCCGCATTCCCGCACACTCTCTACCTGTGTGTAGATGGATGGAGGACAGGGCAAAGGAATGCATCATTAGTTGCATTTGCAACTACTGCAGCCAGCACCCACTGCACACAGTCCACCACCACACGAAAAGAGCAGCCACGGCCAGCGACAACGACAACGACAACAAGGAGAAGAACAACAACAGCAACAACAACAACAACAACGATGATGATGGCATGGCGACGACATGGACGAGGGAATCGCATTTTTAGACATGCTTCCTGGTGCCGGAATTCTGATGGTAGAGCCAAGGCAGCTGCCTCTTTTAGACTTTATTTGGTTGGGTGTTTTTTTTCTTTGCCATTTTTTCTTTCTTTCTACATTTTGTTCCTTTACAACGCCCATGTGACCACAAACCACAAGATGAGAGATGCTCATGACGATGACTCGACAGAGTTGGCTCAGTATTTCTAATAATATTTTAGCAATGTGCATTGCCAGCAAGTGCAGCCGCTGCTACATTTGCAGCTTTCAGTTTCTTTTACCATTTACCATTTTTCTTCCTTCTTTAACATTACTTTAGTTTCCCCCTCCCCCGTTCCGTTTCTGGTGCTTGGAAAAAGAATTATTATAGCACTCAGTCGGCGGCTGGTTTTGAATTGAAATAATATATCCTATATAGGCAACTAGATAAATACCTAAACCATATATGCAAACAATTAAGTGGAAATCATTAACAAAGCAAGGCATTTTCACATTTAGTGGCAGTTCATGGCAAAGATCAATATAGATAGAAAGTTAGACATACAGAGAGTTAGATAGATAGATAGATATATAGTTAGTTAAGACCAAGACTTTTAATTTTGATACATTTTGATTTATCTTAAATTTTAATTTTTTATCAAATTTGAAATTAATACCGTTTATTAAAAACTTATCATCTTTTATATCTATTCCATTATTTGGTTCTTTGGCCTACATAAAAAAAAAACTTCTATGTATTAAGTTAGTTTTTTAGGATGACATTTAAAGGTTTTCCATTCATATTTCTTCTAGTTTAAGCCCTTTCTAAGTCACAGCTGGAAAGCGTAAGCTAAAACACTAACGTTTACTTTATTATTAGCTTTAAATAAATTTATATATAATTTGAAAAAAGGAAAGAAATGAATTGAATTGAATAAAGATTAATGTAGATTGAGATTTTACATCAATGTTGGCATAAAAAAATTGTACACTTAGTGACTAAGTTTAAAACTGGCTCGATCTAGACATTTATATTTGTTGTGGTCGACCCTCTTTAGACTCTGAGACTCTTTTTATCACTTATTGTAAATTCAAATGATAAGTTATCCTAAGCATGGTTGTTACATTTGGCGCCTTGTTAACTTAATTATCATTTCTTGAAATTTTCACTATATACATTTAATAGATAAATTTAGTTTGTCAGTGTGAAAGGTTTCACAATATAAAAGGATCTGTATAGTATATTAATATCAAAGCCTTTATGCTTATATAGAATGAGAAAAAAGTTATTTAGCTGTGTTCTCCTATTCAATTCGGTCTAAATATCTCACAAACTGATTTGAAATCTTTACCACACTATTCTCCACTTGATTCGGCTTCAACAATTGTCATTGTTCTTCTTTCTTTAAAACTGTGCCAAAATTAAATATCATACCCTCTTCAGTGATAATAACATCTTACAAACGAATAAATTTGTGGAAAAATTTCAAGAGTTATTGATCCACCTTTTTTGCAACTTGTTCTAAATGAACACCTCCTGATTTTAAAACTACAAAGACATAGCATTAGGTGTTCTATTAAATTTAGATTCGAAATCAGGTCCTTTAATTTTTGAAATTCCAACTAGAGCTAGCAAAGTATCGATAGTGGGGCCCATTTACAGCATGGCAGCCTACAATTTGAACATTTTTTTAAACGTACGAAAATACTGGGGCCGTGTCTTTCACTGTATATATTTAACAATATGTTAGGATCCAATACAAGTACGTAGTTTCTTAAAAATAGTTTTTAATTTTCTATTTTAAATAATTCAGATAAATTAGAATTACATTATTATAAGCTTCTTTATGATTATTCAAAATGTCCATTACTATCGTTAGTGAGAAAAACTATCGATGGTTCTAGAGAAAAGCAAAAATTCGATATCTCGATGGTGCCATCGATAGTTTGCCTTCTCTGTACGTAAAGGCTAAACTTGTGGCTACTATTGTAGTCAATGTGCTCTGGTTATAGTGTATAGGCAACAAAAAAGAAAGAGGGGAAAAAATAAAAGAAACGCCAGTCACGCTTAAACGCAGCCAGCAAGTTCTAATTTGCCTGTAAATTTGTCTTGCTCTTATAGATAGATTATGCAATAAAACCAAGAGAATCTGGCGCACGTTCGCGTGAAAAGCGAAAAAGTGAAAAGAAAATTGCCGCCAAGTGTCAGACTGACACCACGATGAAACTGTGTGTGTGTGTGTGTTTTTGTGTTTGTGTGTTCGGATGCGTGTAGAGAGGAGTTTTTGGTAGTGGAACGTTAAATGTTAATGCCCAATGTCCGTTGTCCATTGTCCCTTGTCCGATATTGAGTGCCTTAAGCTGGAAGCGTAATGTGAGCTGATTATATATTCCCAAAGGGAGAGCAGCCAGCAATAGTAAGGAGAAGTTTGGGGGGCTTGGAGTGAAACTTGGACTTGGGGTTCAGTGGCCCGCCGGCCCATTGATGCTTATGCATTTTCCATATACAACATAATCGGGGCGATAAGCGATCTGTAAGTAGAGCTCCCCTCCCTCTCACCACAAAGCTTCTCTTGTCCCCTCACACACTGATCAACAAAAAAGAAGAAGAAAGAAAGAAAGAAAAAAAAAGCCTTTTCATCCCATAACAACTCCCATCTCAGTTTGCTGTCAATGCGGCCCTGCAGCGGATTTTGGAGCTGGATGGAGATGGAGACGAAGGCGAAGACGTTGTATGTGTGTCTGTGTGATGAGGCTGGCGTAAATCATGATTAATGCCCCAAACATGTTTAAACAACAGGCCGTGTCGAGCTGTGGCCGAAAATCCGATTAGTTGTTAACGTGCAGAAGCAGCCAAAAGGGAAAGAGAGTGAGAGGGAGAGGCGCAGAGAGAGAGAAAGAAATGCAGTAAAAGGGCAGCCGTAGCGTGCACGATTTCCATTTTTCTTCATTTCCAATGAAGCGCAACGAAAACTGAACGCACACACAAATTTTCATCAAATTAACATACAAGTATGTATGAATGTAGTGTAGTATATTGTATTGCTATTGCTATTGTTATTGTTAATGTTAATGTTAATGTTAATGGTAATGTTAATGTTGTTGCTGCCATTCAGATTGAAATCGCAGCGGCGACGAGTGAAAAGGCCGTACCAATTTTTTTTTTTTTTTTGAAAGCACTTCATTTGTATGAAGAGGAAGCCGATCCAAATTGTACGTGCCACAACAACAAGGAGAAGACGGAGAAGAAGTATAAAGGAGGAGGAAGTTGCACCAAAATAGACGGAGGCAGAAGATTAAGTTGTTGCATTCAACCCACGCCTAGACCCCAAAAACAAGTGCAGAGCAAGCAAGCGCCACTCCACTCCACTTCACCATGATTCCCCTCTCCCAACGATTCCCCTTACTATCCAATTCCAGGTAGTGTCTTGTTCGGCCTCATGATATCCAATTGCAACATAATTAAGTAAGCCAAATGGCGTGTCTCATTCTGTGCCTAGTGCCTAGCCTGGGTCTGGCCTAGGCATGGGCTTGGAATTGGGTTTGGGTATGGACTTGAGCTTTCTTATCTCGTCGCCTACACGTTAAGAAATTATGTTATAACTTTCTTTTTCTCTCAAAGCAAAGGATTGGCATCCTTCTGCAGAAGATGATCGCAATTTCAAATGCATTGAAATAATTGTGAGTTGTACTAAATTGGTGAAATTTTCTTAATTATTTGCTTTGCGTCAATAAAGTTAATGACTAAAGCCATATCATTGATGAGAATCGTTTCATGCATTAATTTTGCAAGTTGATGTTATTTTGAAATATATGAACTCATTTGTTGCACTGTGATAGCTGTTAGGAACTAAACTAATTACTGCTCTAATTGTAAGTTAACAGTTAAGTAACATAAACTTTGGTATAAACATACTTGTAATAGTTAAATAATTAGGTTAAATCATCAGCAGCCCACAAAGTTTAAAACTAATTTTCAATTCTTTTCTTTGATTCATATAATTAAGGAGATATCATGACACGACAAAGATCGCAAGGTTTTATCTATACCATGTACTTATAGGGTATATTAAAGTCGTCAAAATGTAAAGCATATATATTTTTATATTATTCAATTTTGCATTAAGTTTTATGTAATTCGAGGTATTAACCTCTAGGATTAAGATTTCAGGATGGTGAGGCAAAATAAAAAAGTAGCTAAAATTTATAATATGCTAAAAAGATGTTGAACTAGTGAGTCGTTTAATACATATTCTTGTGGACGTTCTCTATAGCTTAGTCGGAATCTTTGGCATCTAATTGCAACTTTTCCTTTGAATATACATACATACATATGTATATTGGCAGTTGGATTGAATTAGTTTTATAAAAGTTAGTATAGGTTTGTTTCAAATGATTTTCAACAATGCTTTGGAGCTCGAGTTGACTAATTTGTTGGTTGTATTATAAAGGTTTCGTGAAGATATTGTAGAACTTTTTGCTTGTATGTTTCCCATTATTACTACGTATCCAGGTGTCAGGATATACATATTCTCCATTGTTTTTGGGCTAATCTCAGCATTGGGAGCAAAAGTCTTCAAACTAGAGGTTTGGATTGTTCGTGTAAAATTTCTATTTGACAGTTAGCCAAGGCTATTTTTCAATGATTATTGCTTGATAATTTTCAATTTTTGTGAAAAAGAAATATGAAACTTATAGAAAAATGTTGTAAAGTAAAAATGAAAATTCTAAGCTCAGCCTACGAAATCATTATTACGGAAAAGGAATTTAAATGAAGGATTGATATTTAGTGTATCTTTCAATTGCACCCATAGGATGAAATGGTATATTAAAGTCGCCAAAATGTATGTAAGCAGCAGAAGGAAGCTTTTCCAATCCCATAAAGTATAAATATTCTTGATCAGCATCAATAGCCGAATCGATCTGTTCGTCGTTTTTTTCATTGGGAGTGCTAGGGTGCTCATATGCTTGATAAGTAAGATAATATGATATGCTTGTAAAAAGCATGTGAAAATTTGATATTATAAATTTAAAATATTTGTTTTACAGGTGCATGGTACACGTAAGACGGCGAGACGACTTACTTACTTACTAAGTGATTTAAAATTTTCGTTGATTCTCTAAAGCATTGGAAAATTGAGGATACAAATTGTTTCCTTCTCTGGCAAATATTTATTTGTTATTTCCAATTATAATTCAGGGAGTAGGTTTTTCTTCAGTGTAAAATTGTTTGTTGGAAATGGAATTTTGTGCGTCATGTTATTGCTCGACTGTTTTTTTAAATTTTTTGCAGAGTCAAGGGGGAGTGGGGAGGTCAGAGGGGAGATGGTGTCGTGTGTGGCACACACAGTTTTGTTGTCTTTTGTATGCCTGCAAGACAAAAGCAATGCAGAGACAACATCACCACACCCCTTTGCCCCCTTCTTGTTTCCTTCCTGAAACGGGTTTACATGTAATCTGTCTGGCTTGACTGTCTCTGTTTGTGTCTCCAGCCACTGTCCCCTCGCCAACCCCTTCTAACCGCTTCTCTTTTGACCATACCACCCCTTACAGCATTGCATTAACCCAATTTTCAACTTGAGATGCGAAGCTGAAGCTGCGTGATTTGCAAATTACTATAGCTGCAGCAACAGCAACAGCAACAGCTCCATTGTCCCCCAGTTTCAGATCAGTCCGTCAGCCATGTCTACTGTGTGTCCATGTTTTGAGTGACTTACTTGTGTTTATATGAAAAACTCACTAATTGCATACATGAGGGAAGTGGGGAGTGGGGAAAAGTGGAAAGTAGGTAAGTAAGGTGATGCAGGGGAAAGAGGGAGAAACACCACAAACCCAAATATTGTTGACAATAGGTGTAAATTTTCAAACCTTAAGTTGTGAGTTTTACATATTAATTTGATTCAGTTATTTATGTTACTGCTCCGATTTCATAGATCAACATTTTGATTATCGATTATGGAGCGTATTGTTAATTGGTATATCGAATGAAATGAAAAGGAAAAGTGCGATAGAAATCTTGGTCAACTAACTAACTAACTAGCTAAATAGGTGTCATAGCATTTAAATGTAAATAGACAAATTTTTGTCTTAGAGAAATTTCAATTCTTTATGATTATCACAATATACATACATATAGAAATAGTCAATATATATGTACATATGTGGGCAGAGATTAAATTTCAAACATTATTCGATCTCACAACTTTTTTTAATAACTAAAGAATTTAAAATAGCATAGATGCGCTAGATTTATGAGATTGGTCTTTTGATTTCAATTTTGTTTTCCCTTCAAAACTAGCAGATACATTATAAAAAATGTATTATATACTTTGAACCCTATAAGTAGCTACATACACATGTATATCACAAAGTTTAACGAATCTTAAATAAGAAATTGTAGTTTTATATATCAAATCCTGCTTATAAGCTGAGGTCAATCATACAAAGAAGAATATTTCATATGCATCACAAAAAGGTAAGAAAACTCTTTGTTTAGATGTATCAAAAGTTACCAAGTTCTTCTATAAATAAACGGGTTAGCTGATTTCGAATAATAAATCGACTTCGAATATAATGTTTTAAAGAACATAAAGAAAACACATTTCGTCGGATTAGCTTGGATTTTCCATAGAGTTTAATTAATTATATGTACAAAAATAATAATAAAAATAACAATAAAAATAACTCTTGAATGCCAAAGCTTTTACAATTTTAAATACGTTTCAAACCCATATCAAACAAGTTTACAATTACAACAAAATAAAGTAAAAGACGGATTGGCAAACCTTGCAAAATTAGACCTCAAATTTTGTTACAAGGACCTAATCTTAGTCTAAATTTTAAGGGTAGTTAAGAGTGAATGACTTCAATTTCAACAAGTTAATTTTAATGTCTAAAACATTTTCATACTCAAATTAGCAATAGTCAATAGTCCAAGGAAAGTAATTTTCCTTTTGAAAAAAAAAAGACAAAACAAATATTATGTGTCTTCTGGCAGCAATGAATGGATTAGATTGTTACACTATTCATACATATATCCCTAAAGTGTAACCAAATAGTGTTTGCTTTTTTTGTGGGTCACAAACTTTTCACTTTGGAAAGCTAATGCCAAAATCAACTGCATGACATATTTAAGGGGAAAACCTTTTGGTTTCTTTTTTTTTTGTTTTTGATATTTGAACTGTGGGTACAAAGTTCTCTTTTTCTACATCTTTTAGCTCAATGGTAATGACCCTGGAGAAAATGGGTCGATATATTAGAGTCTCTTCTCTGTCGATACAATTAAATCGAAAGTTATATGGGCGTGGGTTTATTTTACATATTGTCAACATGCAATAGAGTTTTGCACGTGTACATAAAAAAAAGGTTTTTTGTTTTGTTTTTAAATAACTCCCACAAGTCGTCTATGTATGTATAAGACTTTATTTTCAGTTTTTTACTTAGTGCCTTCTTAAGAAAAACTCATTAAGCATGCTGTAGGTTGCGGCTGCTTCTGCCTGGGCCAAGGTTTACCCTTGTCTGACTCCAACTCCATCTCCAACTCCTCTGGCTGCAGAGATGGGCATGACTTGGACTTGAGATAAGGCATGAGAGAGCATGAAGGCGGGAGGCGGGTTCTTAAAGGCACGCGTAGGCGTAACCATTGAGCACAATACTTTACGGTGCAAAATGTTAACGAATTTTCACAGGCCTCAGCCGCATTCTAAGTGGAGTTTTCCAAGCACATTCGTCACTCACGGTCCGCCGTTGCCGCAGTCAACCAGCCAGTCAGCCAACCAGCCTAGCTAGCTAGTGGGAGCCCCCATGCCCCATGTACGTAATTATCGCTGAGTCGACTCCAAGTTGCCTTCAATTGTTGACAAGCAATTTGCAGGCGGCTCCACCACCAAGTCTGACTCCAAGCTGCAACTCCATCCAGCTTTAGATTTGGTATAAGCTATAAGCTTTGAGTTTTGGAGGCTCAGCTGCTCTTGCCGGCTGTCTGGCTGGTGGATATTGAGAATTGGATATTGGTAGGGTCACAAAGTTTCTTAAAGTGCACATAACTCTTTTTGTGGCCGTTGTCTCATTTGATTGTCTATTTGCCAATTGTTGTTGCATTTTTTGTTGTTTTGCTTGCTAGTTTGAATTTGTAGCTTGTAACTGATTGAAGTCAAGGCCCTGCTTTGTTTTCAATATTTATTTCTTTCATGTATTTGCGATGGAATTATGAGATTGCAACTACCATAGATAGATAGATAGTTGACTATGCATACAAGTGGCCTTTACAATTTCAATTTTTTAACTTGCGCCCAAACTAGCGCTGGGACCGCTTTGCTAGGGTACAAGTATCAAATGCTGCAGGCGGTAGCGCCGCCCACCAAAAGGCAGATCTTTAATCAACACCTCCAAATGGACAGGCGGCAACAACCTCTAGATGTGGTCACTTACATATAACAGCCAACGCAGAATGCATAATTAATTCATTAGCTTTCCGCTTGTAGATCTGTGACGCAATCAAATGGCCGAGGTATAGCCAAATGTAAACGCAAATCAAAAACCAATCCAAAAACAGACATCAATCAATTGTCAGGTCCAACAACATTGCAAACAACAACAGCAGCAGCAGCAGCAACAACAACAAATTTGCCCCACAACATGCACAGGAATATGAACAGGATAGGACGGACAAGCCGACAGACAGACAGACAGACAAAATTGAAATCATCAACAGAAGCGCGCAATGCAGTCGTGCACAGTGGTTCCAAAACCAAGATCTTTTGAATATACACTGCCAACTTAGAAACAGCTCAGATCAGTTGAAGAGATACTTTGAGAGACTTATTAGCCCTTGAAAAAAGTTATTTTTGGCTATACATATAGTAAATATATGTTCTTGATTAGCACGATGTCTAAATCGATCGCCATCACCTCCCAGAGAAAGAGATTCTATGCCTTAAGCCTTGAATTAATTATTATTCAGATTTAGATTCAGATTTAGCATGGCCATCCCATTTTACTAGGTCAACACTAAAATTAGTTGGTAATTACAACTGGCCGAAGCGAAAAAAGGAATGCATAGCTTACAATTCCAAAGCGTCCTAAAACTTTTTACTTTAAGTTTATCACTGAATGTTTTTGTAAAACAATGCAGGATTAAATGACACTTCTAATTCTAGAAAAGATTGCATCAGACCGACTTAGGTTTAAAAAAACTTTGTCTAATTGTTTACTTTTTCATTTAGTCAATTTATGGCAGAATCTACTATTATATATTTGCCGGCTCTAGTTGCATATATAAACGACTTTTAATTTTCCGAATATATTTCAGATTCCTTCGGAGACCACTTACACGTTGGACTTTACATCTAATGCAGAGTATGTGTAACATACGCCTTAAAATTGATCCTGTTTATTCACTAAAAAACGATTCATATTTTTTGAAAATTCTTTTATATAAAAACTCTAGAATTCAGTGAATATAATTTTCGGGCTTAGCATTTATTGAATTAGAGATCAAATGAAAACGATTTTCTAAATACAGAAGCATTATATGGTTGATGACAATTATAGATATTAAATGCAACATGATTGATTGCATTTTCAGTACATAAGAAAAGATGCAACTTGTTTTTTAACTAGAACAGTTGTCAGGAATTAAATGAGAATGCATTATTCGACCCACTGTGGAAAGGCGGGAATGGACACACTTCACTTTTATCTGCAAATCGGCGCGTATGACGCTGATTAACACCGGGCTCAAGTTGCAGCTCTCGGCTCTTTGGCTGCCTCACCACCTGCCTGCTTGCCTGGCAACTGCAATTGAAACGTTGCACTAACCATTAGCTAGGCCCAGGTCTAAGCCCAGGCTAGCAACTTGCAACTTGCAAATGCAGCGTGTGAATATCTATGATGGTGATGGTGACGGTGATGGAGATGGAAATGGCGATGGCGATGGAGATGGAGACGGGCCTGCCAGGCCATATGAGAAGTCATTTTCATATGCAACTGTTGCAACTGTTTTGTTGGCGTTGCACGTGCAACGCTTAAATAAATAGAAATAAAAGATGTAAATGGCAGAGAGAGAGAGAGAGAGAGAGAGATAGAGACTCAGTATTGGCACAGTGGGGAAAAAAGGCAGTTTATTTGCCAATAAAACAGTTAAGAAATCCATAAATATGTTAAAATTCAACATAAATGAATGCCGGCATTCGGAGGTGATCAAAAGTAATTACAAATTTTATTACTCATATTCATTATGACTTTAGGTTTGGCATCAATGTGTACCACTTAATTTGTGGACCACTGTGCTATTTCAACTAAATTATGACTGATGATATGCCTTTAGCCGCTGTTTTGGTATAGTTGTTGCCTTGTGGCACTTTTTTTTTGGCACTTGGAGCATAAATCAAAATGTGTCATAATTTGCAGTAACCTGCCATACTTTGATATTGCGTATACGCAGCATGGCCACTTGCCTTGTCTCTTTCTCTCTCTATCTCTCTACCACTTATGTCACTCTGTCTGGTTTGATTTGGCATGCCGTTTTGCCCTTAAGTAGACGCACATTAATTCCAATTAGAAGACTTCAACACTGGCAATTGAAAAGTCGTTAAAGTTCATTACCTTAAAGCGACGACAGCAACAGCAATGGCAGCAACAACAAGAGCAGCAACATTTCAATGCCATTGCAATAATCTTGGTTAGAAAATCAAAGACACGACACAAAGAGACACAACAAGATATCGGACATTATGGACAATGGACAACATGGACATCCACTTCGATTTCAGTCAGCTTGCTTAATGTTACATTTAAGGAGCCAAGCCAACAATTGCAATTGTTTTGTTACAAGTGCTCATTGATTTGTTGCAATTGACACAGCGACAATTGAAACTCAAGACTTCGTGGAAGTTGCCCATCCGGCAATATATAGCCTTGAGGCTAATTTTCAGTTTTCAGTTGGCCTGGCATTTGATAGCGACTAACAAACGATCAGACAGACAGACAGATAGACACAATGACTGTGAAACAGAGGAAGGGGTCAAAATAGTCAGCTGCCTGCCTGCCTGACTGCCTGGCTGCCTGAGATTGGGATGCTATTTGGAATGACATTGAAAACTCGGCATGTCATAATATTCCAAATAATTTATGAGCGATAAGATAAGCCTCGCTTAGCATAGCATATGCATGCGGATGGTCGATTGGTCGGTCGGTCGGTTGGTCGGACAACAGTTCGTTGGCCAAAAGGTAAACTAGCAGCGACAGCTTTTTGTTTAATTTATTGTTGCATGGTCGCTCAACCTTGAACTGTGTCTGATAAATGCAATCGGACACGCCCTAAAACCCAAATCCAGTTACGCTTAAAGTTCAACAAATAATAAGTATAATATATACATACATATGTATGTATTTATATGTACACATAAAGATGGGTGTGGTAGTTAGTGGATGGAAAATCATTATTCTTATAATCTTCCCATATGAACTTGAAACGACAAACAAGGACTATTTTAAAAAACAAAAAAAAAGGGAAGACTCTTTAATGAATTGCTTGAGGTGATTAAGGTAAAGGTTAAACAATCATTTTTCTTATTTTATAGAAGATTGAAAATTGATCTACTATATGCAAGAGGTAAAATTATATCCAAGAGATTAACAGAATTTAGATTTTGAATGAGATGTGAGTATCAATTAAAATGCATCTGGAGAGTCACTGAGACAAACTAGTAATCTTCTCAAAAATTCGGTGAAAACTTTCGAAAACTTTTTCCAATTTAAAGTACATATTTGAAAACATTCAACTTACCTTTCCATTTCCTTGGGATCTGTGGGATAATTGCGTCCAATGGTATTCGTCTCGTAGGGATCATCTGTGACGGAAGTTGGTGCTGTTGTCGTATAGCTATAGCCACGTCTGGCCGGCACTAGAGGTGGAACTGTGCCCATGCTGCCCAAACCCGGCGAGGCAGAGCGACGATTCAGATTCGGTGGCGGGGCTGTAGTTGTGGTAGTCCCAGCCGGATAATAATCATAACCACGTCCCCTGCCATGAACTCCAATGAACTCAACATCCTGAGTGTTATCCTCACCCTTGCCAGCCTGCGTTGAGGATGTCGATGGGACTGGCGGTGGCGGTGGTCCATAGGTATTAGTGTAGACATTATAGGTATTGTAGTCCCATTCATTGGGACGGGCTCCCTGATGATGGAGTCGATGTGTCACAACCCCCTTGTTGTAGGACCCCTGTGGATGAAGGCGACGCAGACGTGTCACCTCAGTCGATCGGGGAGGTGGCATTGTCACACCAGGCAGCAATTCTGCATCGGCCTTGGCATTGTGTTGAACCATTTTACGCGAATGCGGCGTACTCGCGTGATGACGTTGTCGATGGCCATGGCCACGTCCATGTCCTTGAGTTCTAGCATTGGAATTGCTACTCGAATTGGTATTACTATTGCTACTGCTACTTCTACTACTACTACTACTAGTTTGGCCACCTAATACCTCTGTGAGTAGCAACAGCAGAAGCAACATGTAGCTTAATTGTAAATTCTTGTGTGTCATCTTCATCTTGGCGGTGGGATGAACTCTCGATTATTGTCAATGTGGAACTGCAAAAACAAAAACAAAAAAAGGGGAAGGATGCAAATGTTATGTCTTTATTAAGCGCCAAATCAAGTTGTCTCTACCAGCCATTCACTTTCATTCGTCCGTAAACTCATTCAAATTCCTAGTCATTTTGCACGCTTCACTTAATATAAGCAACAAGGCGGATCCAAACGAATTCTCGTTGTCAGAATTCTCGCCTGGATTGACTGGCCGGACTGTCGGCCTGCAGACTGACTATGTGGATCCTCTCGCTCATTAAGTATTCCTTTGTCTTGCCAAGCCGACCTGTCCATCATATTGGTTCGGTTTCTCGTACAGAGTGTGTATGTGCTTACTATTGCATTGAGTGCGTATAATCGAAAGGTAGCATAAATTTAACAAAAATTTAGCTTGACCCAAGAGAATACTAGATACCCTTACAAAATCTATACATCCCCCTTTCATTATTGCATTGCATTCAGGGAATCTTTATTCTGAATCTTTATTCGCATTGTGTCTGCAATAAGATTAATTGCAACAAGATATAATAACGAACTTTTCTTTTTTATTTTTTTTGTTTGTTTATGAGTTTTTCCTTTCACTTGGTAAATTATTCAAGTGTATATATCTATATATACGACATCTGTCAACATGGACAAGTACTGCAACGTAAAAGGCACTGGCAAAATGAAACTATATATACAATATGCTTTTTGAATACCCTTTTGGAAAAACATTGAACCATTTCTGGGTCATGGTGCAAGAAAAATCTATTGTGTTCGCAATGAAAACTTTGTGAATTTTTTGTGCATTTTTGTGAATTTTAAGTAAACTTCTCTTGTCTATAAGATCCTAGGGGGTTTTCCTTTTTTGATAGGGTAACATGCCCTATCTGATAGTAGGTAGAGAAGTTGTTGATTTTGTTGATGGGGCCATTGCTTTTCATGGTCGAGTGGCAGCAGCAGAGCTTCCAAGTTCAAAATAATTTCGACCTGAGTTCGGGAGACAAAGGCAATTTGTACAACATGACGGTGTGGCCAGAGTGATTATTATTCTTATTATTTTTATTATTTGTTACTGTTGTTATTGTCGTTCTTATTGTTGTTGTTGTTGTTATTGTTGTTGCCGCCTCAGTTAACAGTTAACCAAAAAGTAAAATAAGCAACAAAACGAAATGATAAACAACCAAATTTAAAGCAAAAGTCAAAAACGTAGCCGGAAGCAATGCTTTTGTTTTCGCTTTAAACATTTCTCAACAAAAATTTCACGCAGTTGGCGCATCATTTGTCAACATCTTTGCCCCATTCCAACCCCCCCGGAATCCGTTAACCCCCGAACCCGTGGATCCTCCAGCCCCCTCCGCATTTCACCAAGACAATTATTGCAATTGCTCTCAGTTAGCATATTAATATTCATTGCCCGTCTTGGAGTCATCGCCATCGTCTGCCATCATTTCAAATTTATGATTCTGCTCATTAAAGTTGGCCTAACACATGTAGTCGAGTCCAAAAAAGCCACTTCAACCCCATCCAAACCGTTTCATTACAATCATATCCCACCACCAATTACAGAAAATATTGCAATTGAATTTGAATTCATACACCAAAAAAAACGAAAAAATTAAAATTGAAATTAAAATGAAACAGTTCGAATTGCTGAGTTGGTGGGCATTAGCAACGCTAATTAAAAAAAAAAAAAAAACGGACAGCAAGCAAGAGAAAAATAAAAGGGAGAGGGACAGATCGACGACATTGGGGATTGTGAAAGAATACGAGTGCGACAGAGAGAGAGAGAGAGAGAGTGAGAGATGTAGCCAACGAGATGGGAACCCTTTCGAATGGATCCAAGTGAAGACCCATCAGGTGCGGCCTTTAAGCCGCTTAGCTTAGTAAGTGAAACCCTGAAAAGGATTGGACTGCCATCGTCAGACAAGCCATCCATCCCATCTTTTTTTTCCTCACCCCCTCAATTCCCAGACATTTCAGTTGTCATAACTTTGAAAGTTCCAAGAAATGCAAAAACCACAAAAATATAAAAATACAATAAGAAAAAGGTTATCGGGCGCCGCACTGTGGCCGGGGAATTGTACACTGAACCAAAGAAAAATTTGGATTGGAGTCAATGAATGTTTTGCTTATATATTTTGCCAAGATATTATAATTGATTATTTGATTATTTCTCTGACGGAGTCTAAAATTTATATTGCAAAAAACAAATAATTTTTATTATGGATCTAGTACCGCAACTTTTAAAGGTTAAAAAAAGGCCGATAAAAGATCAAGAGAATTTAACCTGTCATTTTTAAAAAAGAGCTTTAAAAATATTAGTGAAAGAAATTTACAAACAGACGATCAAAAATATCAAAATCATTGTGAATCAATCGAATTTTTAAATACTTCTTTAAGTAATGACAAAATTTCTCTAAAAATAAATTGCATAAGGATTAAAATAGATTATTTTGAAGGTAAATAGTTCATATTTCTAAAATATAATATATCCATGCAATTTTTTTATCAAAACTTTTTCCTCAAAGTGGATTAAGTCAAAAATTATTATATTATTTCTAAAAAATATCAAAGTAAGCTTTGCTTACGCCAAAGTTTATATACCATTTTAGTGCAAGTCAACGCTGGCAGCTACATATGTATGTATATGGAATATGTAAGCTATACATATCTAGCTGAGGACGTGAAGTTGATTCGCATAGACGGTGGCTATATTGATCACGAATACATATGTATGTATATATTTTCAACGTGGTAGGAGATGTATCCTTCGCGCTACAAGCATCTGACTACTTCTAAAATAAAAAGAATTAATAAATATTTGAAATCTACATATATGTACATACATATCTAATCAAGAAAATATATTATAACCAATATCTATTATATATATGTATCTATCTATTATATATAATTAATTTTCTTAATCTCTTGTATTATGAACTGATTTCAGACCACTATGCAGTGACTTAATCAAAACTGCAGACATTAAATAAGAGCAACATTCACAATCAGAAGTTAAAGTTTCTAAAACAGTGGGAGAGACAGAGAGAGAGAGAGAGAGAAAGAGAGAGAGTGAGAGATAGGGGGGTATGGACAAAGAGAAAGAAAGAACCAACCGACACTTTTATTCCATTGAAATCTAAGCGATTCAAAGTCGCGTTGACAACTTCACCTTGACCTTGCTGAATTGCCAAAAACGGTCAGGCCAAAGATAAATCAATCGAAACGGCGCAACAGCCCACAACACAACCTGGCTCCGGCTTAAAATTATCCGAAATATTTTGATATATTTCTAATTAATAGCTCGGCATTGGCTTTTAAAGTTTTTCGTTTTGTTTTGTTTTTGAACACACAAAATATATATATGTATGTACATATATACATAAATCAACTTTTGAGTCCGACAACGATTGCGGTTGCATTTTAGCTAGAAATTTATGCAAAGGCTGACGTCAATTTCTGGAGAAGGTACATCCACATTCATGATCCATTCCCTATGCGAGTGTATATGTGGGTTGAGGAAATTAGTGTGCGAGTGTGTTTTTGTGTGTGTGTGTGTGTTAAATGTTATTGATTTGTTTTCCCAGCACATAAATCACATGTTAAATACAGCATGGAAATGGGATAGAGGCGTGGACAGCAATGGCAGGCAGCATCATCATCAAATATCTATAGTCAGTTTCAGTTTTTGTCTCCGTCTCCCTTTTGGTCTCAGCATGAAAATGTCAACTTTATTTTTGTCAGACTGACAGACGGAAGAAACTGTGGGTGTCCCATGGACCATGAAAACACGGCCAGCCGTAATATCAGCAGCAGCTATGTTGGAGGAGCAGCATGTTCCTGTTGTTGTTGTTGTTACTGTGTGCTGACCCAGACATGAGCTATGGCCAATGAATCACAAAAGATGCGAGAAACAGACCAAAAAAAAAAATATATATATATATACATATATAGAGATCATAAAAGCTAAATACAGTAAACACTCGACAAGGAAAATGTCAAATAGAGTAACCTTAAAAAAGTCTCTATTAATTAAAACTAAAATAGTTAATTAAAAGAGAAAGAACAATAATCGACTATTGACATCTTTTAAACTAGTTTAAATATTGGATATTTTGTACAACTTATTGAATTGCCATTCAAATTTAAGTTCTTCATATACTTTCTCTATATCTTTGCTTAAATCATCTGCAATATATGTACATATATGCTTTATACAATACATATATGTACATACATATATTGTTCCTATGCTTTGTTGTTGTCAGATATTTTCCGGGGCATGAATAATCCAAATCATTTTTGTGTTACTCAATTAATCATGCCAAAAAGATTGTGACTAAATCAGTGCATTAAAACAAATTGTAATTGCAATTACTTAATTAACACAAGCATTATTTTGTTTTTGTTTTTGAGAAATTTACAAAAACACATTATATATACAGATTTTTCATTGTGTATATTTTGTCTGATCGATTCTGTTTACACATTTTGCCGTGATTCTCTTGTAAAATTTAATAACAATTCCGATTTTTGGTTGTGTTCGTTTTTTGTTTCATTGTAATTTAATGTAAGAGCTTTCCTTCTCGATGCGTTGCCATTTAAATGTTAATTAAATGCCTGAACTGCCTCGAATTGTATTCATCTGAAGAATACGATAATCAAGAAGAAGAGCAGCAGCGTGAAGAAGAAAGGGCCTGGTTTTTTGCCTTGGCGTTTTGTGCAATTGAAACAGCTGCCACTTTAGCATGCGTTTTTATTTATGTTTTTGTGTAATCCACCAGTTCACAATATCCCCCACCCTTACCCTTACCCCTTCTCATTCTGCCTTCTGCCTGTGCCGCCACTCCTTCAGTTCTTATAATGATATAAACTAAGAGCTTAACGCCGCGTCTGCAATTCACTGAAAATGTTTGGTAACTTATGCGCCCAGCATTTTTATGGCAAGTTGAAAATTAATTTTTGGTTCAACTTTTCTTGTTTCTTTTTGTGAGTTTGTGCAAACAAAATTTCAGCGCCGCTTTCATTAACATACAGACAGATAGACAGACAGACAGGCAGGCAGACGAATGGGTTGGTGGATGGGTGGATCTCTGTTAATAGCAACAGAGATGAGCTGTAAAATGTTTTAGATCTCCACCGATCCTGGGGGCATGCATATCATTCACAAGCAATCAGAACCACCACCACCAGCTTTTAGTTCGCACCTTGTGTTGGAGCAACTAGACCACCCAAACCAAAATTACCCATCCGCCTAGGCATCCAGTCGCCAACTAGCATATTTCTGGAGTTCAATAACCCTAAAAGCTAAAATGCCATCAAGTCATTTCGGATATATCTGTATCCGTATCTCAATCTTATCTCTTTTACTCTCTGACAATTGGCCAAATATTTGCTAAAGTTACACATTTTTCTCCTTGCCTCTTTACCAACATCTTCAACTTCATCTTTATCGTGATCAGCATTATCTGCTTCTCGCTTGTTGACTTCATCGAATTCCCACGATCAATATATATGTGCCAAGTTACAAAATATTTTGAATTTCATTGCCACCAATTTGTAATAGTTTTGGACTCACATTCAACTCTTATTTCATTATCATGCCAACATTATTTTCTTATTTGTTGCTGTGGCTGCTTTTTTTTTCTCTTTTTGAGAGAGAGAGAGAGAGATGGAAAAAGACGACTTTGTCTTTAATATGCAAAATCATGACACATAGCTAGCCGGGGCGTTCCGTTTGTATCTCGTTTACTTTGACGTTTGCACATTTTTATTTAATTTTATGTTTTTTGCCCTCTTTCTTTGGCATGTTGTTGTTTTTCTTTAACAAGATCAACAAACTGACTGCCTCTGGGATGGGTTCAGTATGTATGTGTATATATAGGGGAATCTGTCAATCTTTTCTTTAAAACAATACCCTAGATAGTTCATAAGAGAGCAATATCAAATCTATTCGCTTGTCTATAACAAGTTCAATGAACATCAATTTAAGTACTTAGGACTTAGGCGAGACTATGGTCAAGAAATGAAAACTGTTAACTTTCTTAAAATGAATTTACTTACAGGGTATTGCCAGTTCGTTATATAAACAAAGCGGTTTATATGAAACATTTTGTATTGTTTACACTTTGCTTTACGTCCAATTAAAGGAATGTGTTTCAAGTCTTTCACTATGCCCAACTGCCGGGTTTGTATTTTCTACGGCGTTTTATTTCATTTTTTCTTCTTTCTTCTCCCTCTCTTTCATTTCTTTCAATTTCAAAGTCAAAAGAAAACTATGCATGTTTAACTTCGATATAGACAGTTTGACATTTTGGCACCCCAGCAACAACAGCAACAAAAACAACACTAACAACTACAACAAGAGCAAAAGACTCTTCAAATTTCAACAAGTTCAAAGCTTCAATGCTGCAAAAATTTCATTTCAATAACAATTGCAAAATGGGGGGGAAAAAAAAAACTGAAAAAGTGAAGAAAAAAACCCTCAGCCTACCTCCACCCACCACCACCTCCTCGGCAAACAGTCGTTGAAATTGCTTGGTGTATGGTTGATGTTGTTGTCCAGTCTAATGCTAATTGCTTTGCAGCTGAAAAGGGGCGTTAGTCACACCCACGCGCATAGACTTGGCCAATAGCTCTCCATATAGTATGCATTAACTGCCAGCTCAAGTCTAGAGTCAAGCAAAAGTGTTGCCAGATTCAAGTTTAGATCGCTCCAATGGCCAAGCATACAAAGACTTTGTATATCTGCACAAACATACCTAGTAACATATGTATGTAAAGTACATAAAACGCAGTTACCGTTAGCTGCGTAATTTATGCAAATGACTTTGGTTAATTAGAAAACCAGAAGAAGTAAAAAAAAGAACCAAAACAAATTCCAAATATGGTTGCAACCGACTTTGCCTGCCACGAACTTGCAATAACCTTCATAGCACGGGAAGAATCTAGGATAAAGAGTTATCCTCTTATTTTCAAATACTATATTTTCATTTCTGAAATAGAAGCGATCTTAAAAGGATTCTTTTGTGGCCATTTTTGATCAAAAAAATCGTTAATAGATTACGATAAATGTCATAACATATTTCTATGTATATAGTTTAGAAAGTATTCTATAAAATCTACAGAATCAGCTGACTGACGTTGAATCTGATATTGAAAACATTGAGCTGAATACAATTTCAGCTAAAATTGTTGGCCAGAAATTTTAAAATAGAAAGAAAACTAGGAAAATATTTTCGAAATTTCATTAAATTTTATTGAGATGTTAATTTTCTATTAAAACAATGTAAATAAGTGTACAAAAAACAGTCCTCGGTAGATGAGTTGTCTAATTGTAAGTGTCCCAGTCATTTAGTCAACTGAACAACGAGTATCCGGGTTCGAATCCCAGGCTATAGTGTTTGAATGTTGTTTTCGTCTAATCCTTATAGTTGCCAGTGCTTGTAAAATATAGTTAAGTTGATAGTTTACAGCGTATATCCTGTAATTTTATAATAATAATAATAAGTCTACAAAAACATAACCAATATAAACGGCAACAAAAGCTTGTTTTCCATTTTTTTCTCTAAAAAAAAACACTAATCTTTAGCGAAAGGGTTTTTTGTATATATAACTGTATGAAGCTATATTTTAGGTTCAATAAAAATGTTAAATAGATTATTTGTTGTCTGTTTCGCTTAACATAGTTTTTGTTCGCCTTACACAGATCTGTCAGGAACTGATATATCGTGCAAAGCGATGTACAGATGTACTTTAAAACAAAACCAGAGGGCCGGGTCTAACTTCAACCACGTCAAAGTTTGTATACCCTTGCAAGTTTTTTGCTACATTTTGTCTACCTATAGCTGTCAAAGTGGAAAAGGTTTCATATAAGTTCAATGCTGGCGAAAGAACGGCCTACAAAAAATAAACGAAGTTATTGATTAAAGTCACTGTTTATCACTGACCATTCCTATAGAAGGTATATGATATAGTCAGGGCCATCGAGAGGGGAGGGAGAACGGGTGGGTTTCCCCCGGGCCCGCAATTTTCAGAAGGGCCCGCGATACTTCACAGTCGAAAATAGCAGATTTATTTGAAGGAAGTAGGGGGCCCGAACATGGTTACCCCCGGGCCCTGATTTTCTCTCTGCGGCCCTGGATATAGTCACCCGATCTTTATAAGAATCGGCACAGTCTTTAACCGGTATATAAAACTGATAAGCGGCAAATTTTAAAGCAATCGCATCATAAGTAATGAAGTTATTGACAAAAGTCACTGTTTTCGACCGATCGTTCCAATGGGACCTATATGATATAGTCACCCGATCTTGATAAAATTTGGCATAGTCGTTTATAGGTGTAATAAACTCACCAATATTAAAAGATATAGACGCCCGATCTTTTAAAAATGTGTCATTATCATTGATTAATGTATTAAGACAATGGAAATTAAATTTTTTAACAATCGTTTAGTTAATAACGAAGTAATCAATCTAAGCGTCTATTTGATCTTACGGAGCCTATATTATATGGTGGTTCCATCTTGACTAAATTTGGCAAGAATCTTTCGATGCACAATGAAAGTTTAAGTATTGAGTTGACTGATATTGATACTGATTTAAGTGATAATTTTCTATCGATCGATCCTTTGGGAGTTATTTGATGTAGTGGTTCGATCTAGCTTAATTCGAATTATAAATTTGTCTGGTCATGCCTGGTCAGAAGTTGAAACTCCCAATTAAGATAAATTAAGATATACACGATAGTAAAAATAAACTTGGAATACACAACTATGATGGAGCAACTCTTGTTAAATTGATTAAGCTCTTTAAAAATGAACTATTACTTTTTTATTTGATAATGTGCATTTGCAATAATGTCATAACATGCAATTTTGCCAATGGCAAGTTTTTTGAATGTATCACTATTCTACATATGAATCAATGGGTCGCCATTAACACGATCGAATTGAGAACGTTCGTGCCCATGACACAAAATTTTTGGATCACACTCACTTATGTTCAAAATAATCGTCGAATTTATTTTATTACTATTTTGTTTTTTATTTTTTACCCTTAGTTTGGAATGTGCAAAACCTTTACCGTTTCCTTCTGTTTATTTTTTTTTTAAGGTTTTCGATTTTATTAAGCTTTTGATACTTGATACTATACAAGAAATTCGATATAAAATTATGTAAAGTCACGTATGATTGATTCAATTGTACGACATTTACATGGTGAATGTATTCGAAATGTCGGGATAATGCAAAACATTAGTATTTGATTTTTGCATTGACAATGTTAAAACTAGTTAAGAATTGTAACTAAATGAAACAATAGAAATATTTCTACAATAATTTCAGATAAATTTATTGACATTTAAATATTAATTCTCTTAAGCCTGAAGCTGAAGTTTGTACTTTTATTAACAGGAAATTTCATTTCTAATGAAATCACTTTTGGGCTGACATTTGTTGACTGTCACATAAGTCGGATTGTTCCTTGTAAATATTTATTGTGAATTCCTTTCTTGTTTTCAAAAAGACAAATAATAAAGACACCTTTTCGATGGAATTCCCTTATTTATTTATTTTTTGTGGACATTTGTTTTGGCATTCATGTTTTTATCAATTTGTATAAAAGGTTTCCGTCAATTCTGTCGAAAGTCATGTTGCATTTATAAATTGTTTTTCATATATGTAGAATATGGTTATAAGGAAAAGACTTCAGTTTAGTCCTAAGCAATGTAATCGATAGTGTTGGTTGGGCTCGATGATGGCGAGTCTCGCGGATTTGCATTAGTAAATGCAAATTGCAGTTAAGGCGCCACAAGTGGCATGTGCGAATATACTATTACACCATATTCCATATTCCATCGCCTCCCCCACACTCCCCTTCCCATATGCTATCACCCCCCACCACAATGTCCAGTGACAACATAGATATGCATATGCGATTTTGAGCAAGATAAATGTACTAGGAAGTATTGGACCGTCAGTTGACACACATTCAATTCAATAAATAATTGCAATTAATTAAAAACATTTGCATTTAACTCACAGTTTACAATAAATCCAATTGACCAGTCGGAGAGTTCTGTTACTTTTTTTTCAAGTATATATGTATGTAGATGAGAGTTCAGATTCGTTGCTATTGTCCTATGATAATCGCGGCCAGTGGCTCCTTATCCGTACATATATGTACATATATAAGTAAATATATTACTTAACAAAAAAATATATAATAACAGAAAAAAAAGATGCTCGAACATAAATCAAAATACACAATTATGTCAAATTTGCAATCACAAACAATAAATTGAATTTCTTAGCTCCGACATTAAACAGATACGAGCGGCATTTGCCTTTTGCAATAAATTATACTATATACGATTTTATGTTTGTAAAAAAACAAAACAGCCAACAAAAAAAAAAGAAGAATCAATTACGAATGGACTTTTAATTAGCATATATATTTTTAAACATTTATTGGAGCGTGCTTGGGTTCGGGATTCTCTTTCTTTATGTTTATTTTATTTTTTTGCGTTAGCAGCTTCCGTGTCCCGAACAAACAAAAATTTCGTATTTCTCGTTGATGAGAAATATATATTCTGATATTGTCTAATGACGCGGCGGAGCTAACACAACCGATCGCTTAGAAGTCCCGAGACGAACTGGTGAACGCATTGCCTCTGCTTTTGCCTTTGCCGCAGCACAAACGGCCGCAGCGACAACTGCAGCCGAAACCGAAAGTCCAGTTAGCGATCATTTCAAATGGTCAGTGATGGCTCGAATAGGCAATAAAAATGGCTAAAATGCAAACAATTTTTATTCTCTTAGAATCACTCTGTTTCGATTTTGGTGTAATTTTCGTTTCTAATAAGAACAAAACTTAATTGAATTTACAAATAAACCAGAGGGACGGGGTTAACTTCGACCGCGTCGAAGTTTGTATACCCTTGCAACTGTTTGGGTAATTCTTTCCTTACCCATAGCCATCAGAGTGTAAAAACGTTTTATCCAAAAAGTCTAATGTTTGCGAAAGAACGGCATTCAATCTTAGCATAGGATATAACGAACTTTTTGATGAAAGTCACTGTTTTCCACCGATCGTTTCTATGGGAGCTATATGATATAGTTACCCGATCTTTATCAAATTCGTCACAGTCATTAACAGATATATTTAACTATCAAATGTTTAATTTGAAAGCGAAGTTATTCAGAAAAGTCACTGTTCGTGACTTTGACGTTTGTATGGAAGCTATATGATATAGTGGTCCGATCCGGCTGAATCTGAGATATACAAACCCTGCAGTATATACAAGCCTACATGCAAAATTTCAGCTCTGTAGCTCTAACGATCTAAGAGGAGTTCGCATCGATCCAGACGGACGGACGGCCGGACATGGCTATTTAAACTCGTCTCGTGGTGCTGATCAAGAATATATATACTTTATATGGTCGGGTATGCGTTGCACACTTCAAAGTTAATATACCCTTTTTGCAAGAGTATAAAAAGTAACTACGTGATCGTACCTTCAACACAGGGGTATCGATGATTCCTTAAAGCATGCAATAGGCTGGGAAAGTATTAATTATTTGCAAGAAATTTAAATTATTTGAAAATTGGCCAAAAGCAATGCTTGCATTGAGGATTTTCTTTTCAACAGAATATTTTAAAACTTTTTTATATGTTTCAAAAAGCGAATTGCTGGACTGCTTATAGCATACTTTTGGGGGCAAAGTTCCCTCATTTCCCTCTTGCAAATCAGCTAATGACCTTTAACCGGCGAAAAATTAAGGTTTTCCTTGATAATTCCTTTCCTTTTGTTTTGATAAAATTTAATCAATTGTATCTCATACCAAATTTAGCCATTGCTAGCTTAGCTTGGTATAGTCAGAGGAGGGCAGCTGCTTCCCCCTAGATTTATAAATTTTTTTTAGGAATGTACTTAATTTAATATTGAATTTTGTTAAATTTTCGTGTTTAATCATTAATTTAGGAGATGAAGCTCTATTTGACTTTTTTTCTTTAAAAAACTTACACTTAAAACTCATAAAATTGTTCCTGCTCCTGATTTAAATCGTGGCTACGCCCTTGTACAGGGGATCCGATAGCACAACAAGGAGCCTTAGAAAATATATTTTGTTATGTTTTTGCACTTTACCTACCACCCTAGTGTATAAAAAAGTATTTGGAATTGAAATTTGATAATGCAATGTCCATAATTCTCATTTTACATAGATTCTAATGTTGTCAACAAATGAAGTGATTGATGCTGCTAATAATATATATTTAAAGGGTCGAAAGCCAATTTTGATAGAGTTATAGGTACAGGCTTTATAGCGAAAATAGATGCTTTTAAATCAAGAATTTCAAAGAATTCTATTATCTTTTTTAGTGACACTGGGCACGGGGAAAAACCGCTAAATTGCCAACACTGAGAGTCGGAATTCAAGCCGAACGTGTGCCAAGCACGACGATCTTGCTTACAAAATTGGGCAGTCGTAGCCGTAGAACAAGTTCGCTTTTTTCTTTCTTTTTTTTTTTTTTTTTTGTTGTGTTTTGTTCGATGACGATCTGTAGCTGTAGCTGTAGGAGGGAAAGTGTATGTGTATGTGTGGCGGAGGTTAGGGCGTCTGCCCTCGGCTGGTCGTTGCCTGAGACAACAACTGAAGATGCAGATGGGTTGGGGCTATGGGTGGAGGGCATCTTACCAGCTGTTTTGTTTATACGGCGCGCCCCCGCAACGAAACTCCAAGCATATCTTGTATTTGCGGTTTATGCTTTTTATGGCCTGCTGCCGTTGCTGCTGCTGCTGCTGTTGCCGTTGTTTCTGTTGCTGATGGTGGCGAGTTGTGAAGTTAAATATTTGAACGCTGCTGGGCAGGCGGCAGTTTAGTGCATGGCTCGCTGATCTTTCACAGAGATGTCCATACAACAAGAACTTGTTTCTGTGGCCCTTGCCCATGTTTGGAGCTCTGTCATCATAAGCGGCAACGGTGGCTACTACGTTGCCATTGCTGTTTGCTGCTGTTGCCATTTGCCATTACCATTGCACTGTATTGCCATTGCACATGTCAAAAGGATTAGGCCTAGGTACAACACAAGCGACAATAACACCAAAAACAACACCAAACTGAAACTGGTTGCGTTTTTAGACCCAAGCCTTAAGGCCAGGCCAGATCATAAATCGAATGATGTGCCAAGCATTTGGCAGCTGCTGCAACTCGCTTAACTGCACCACAAAGGTGCAGCTAGTATTGAAGCGTTGTTTACCCCAACCAACCCAACCCCTCTCACTCTCTCTCTCTCTCTCTCTCTCTCTCTCTCTCACACACACACACACACACATTCATTCATTTTGGTATTTCTCTCATTTCTTCTTCTTTTCATATCACAATTTATTGGGCTATTAGTTGCCACTTGTGGGGACTGGGGAACACCCACGCTGCCACATCAAATGAAATCAAATAAAGCATAAAAA
The DNA here is from genome assembly GCA_018152135.1 of Drosophila paulistorum. Taxonomy (NCBI): domain Eukaryota; kingdom Metazoa; phylum Arthropoda; class Insecta; order Diptera; family Drosophilidae; genus Drosophila; species Drosophila paulistorum. Next base: position 4,211,869 of record JAECXG010000606.1, on the reverse strand, counting down.
CTGATAACAATGAAGAGGTGAGTTAATGGCAAGGCGAATGATGATGAGAAAAAGCAGAAGAAGGTGAAGGAAGTAGAGGGTTTGGAGAAGCTCGGACAATTAACTGATAACAATTCATTAGCATTTCATGTGGGCCGGTCATCAACAACGCTTCATCGTGTCTTTAGTTAATTTGACAGTCAATTTTCCCACTGACTCAGCGTCCATAGGGGGTCAGCTCGTCTCTGAACTCTATTCTCCTCCCAATCCCATTGTTTAAATGAAAGAAAGAAATAAAACGATCTCACATCTTGTTATATATTGTTATATATTTATATGACTGGCTCGTACAACATTCGTTCTGGATCATTATCAGAGATCTAGATCATCAACATAGCATTAACTTTATCAAAATGCATAGATGGACTTCTATTTAAGGATCCCGCAACAACAATGCCACAAAACGAAACAGAAAGATGAGTAAATAATACTTTTTTCTCATAAAAATACACCTTCTCGATCATCGTAAAAGATAATATGTTAAAATTACATCATTGCACATATTTATAATTTAAAATTGCATATGTCTAAATATATACTTTTATATACCTATGTATGCACATGTAAATATACATATATGTAGATGTTGGTTGTCCAACATGACGTATAAGTGTTAACATCTTAAGTTAACATCGCAAGTGTACAGATATTGTCTTTAGTTTTCCCGCTTTATTAAGTTATAATTCGCAACTGCTTAGCTTTAATCTTCAATGGGTAATATGGCCATGGCAATGGGAAATTGGTGGATCCAGATTACTTATTTATGCTGCCTAAGATTAACCTCGAGATGTAATAAAAGCCAGATTATAAACACACAATACTTACACTTGGACAAATACTCGTATATTTAGTTGCGGAAACTTACAAATGATATTCGGGAAGTGTTATTAATTCTTATGGATTGCCATCAATTTACTGTTAGAATTTGAGTCACTGAACGAATTGATCGTAAATTTATAAATTTTCTTGCCCATAAACCCATTCCATTATGCAGAATTTTTGCAGTTTTTTCTTTTTTGTTGTTTTTTTTGTTTGTTTGTATTTGCTTCCTTTGGTGTTGTTTTTTGGTTTTTGTTTATTTCCTGGGTTGGGCCAATGGCCAATGACCAATGAGCAATGAGAACGTGCGCACGCGTTGCCAATTTGGGGCAATATGTAATGCCATTTGGACCAGACCTCGAACAGACTCGACCCGAACGACAGACCGAACAGGACCAGGTCCAGAAGACATGACCATAAATTCAAACGAATGTGTCAAATGTTTGGCAAATTTCCTAAAACACAAACAAAAAATGTGCTGAAATGTTCTCTTTGACACTGACAGCAGCTAGCTGAGCTGAGTTGAGTTGAGTTGAGTTGAGTTGAGCCCCATATAACCCCCATATAATTTATTTGATCACGAGCGTTGACGGAAGCGCACGAATTGCATTGCAACTTGAAATAGTCAAATGCTCATCCTAAAACATTCAACTCGCATAACAAGCGACTGATCTGGCAGCCTTGAGTGCAGACCATATACAAATACATATAAGATGTTGTTGTTGTGGTTGGTTGGGTCAGGGGGGCAAGGGGCAAATGAGGAGAGACATCTCAAGTATGAATGCAACTTCCACGTTCATTCAGGATATGTACATACCTACATATTGTTGTCTTCGATGATTAGCCAACACCTGACAATATTGACAATCATGAATTTGAGAGAATTTTAAATGATGATGCAACCGGTTGCCTATGAAATTCTTGTAACAGATGAGGCCTTGATATAAAACTCAAATTGTTTTGTATGTTTTATGTTTTAGAATTTGAATAAACAGCATTCAAATTCATAACAACAAAAATAAAACAGCAAAAACTCCAAACACACATTTGTTGTAGGCAAAATTTTCCAAATTCTAAAAAGAGGTCATAACCAGCGACCTAGAAAAATTAAACCAACATTTCGATACGATGTACAGTTTATGGAAGCCTCAGGTGAAAAAGCACCAATGTGAGAATGTCTCGCAGATCTGGAAGGATTTGAATGCAACATTTGTAACGTAAGCAATAGTGTATCCTTTTTCTCTATCTCTCTTTCACTCTCAATCTGTCCAGCTTTCTCGGTTTTAGTTGGCTTATTTATATATTGGCCCTACTCCTTTTCGCGGCTGCCATTTATTATGCCATTTGTGAACGTTCCCGCCGATCCGAGATTGTAAGACGCCGCCGGGTTATACAGCGTGCCCAGCAAAGGTAAAATCTACCCTATCATTATATATATATATATACGTAAATTAGTATATAATTTTTGCCTCTATATAATATTTGATAGACCACCACAAAAGCGTCGCCCAAATGCCGCATACCGGGATCATCAAATTTATCGACACATCATATTGAGTGTGGCCAAGTACATGAAAAATTCGGATGGGGTGCGTCCATTTATTGATCATATGGATCAAATATATCCAATACCAGATTCATTGGCTGATCAGCAGCAAGCGACCGAGCTTTCATTGAATGAGAACGGTGACACCGAAGGAGCCGAGACAAATGCAATAGAGGACTAATTTTTTGGCTGGCATATAAGTTTTTTTTTTTAATTTGTGTAAATTTCAAATAAATGCCACACCGTGTCAACAGGACAATATCCAAAACTAAAGCATGGCAATCAGATTTTACATATGGCAAGGAATTCATATATCGCACTACCCATACATTGCACTACCTTTTGGCCTATAACAAGGAGGAGCGACAGCTAATTCGAATGATTAGCCATGGACAGGAACAAGTTGTAATCATTTGGTGCTATTGCCGTATTATATAGTGGATGCAAACTTTCAACCAATCTACTAAAGCTTCTGACAAAAAGCTAACGACGCGTCGTGTGGCTAAAGTTGAGATAAGATGATTCGAAATATATAACTGAAAGCTAGCTTTTCGAAAACTTATCTTTTGAAATAAACTGTTTACGCATCGTTTTTCTCGACTTCAAAGTGTAGTATTTATTTTCGGTATTATGATGCACCCAGCATTTTATATAATCTCTGATCATATGCGAATCATAATATCCTTTTCTTGATTAAAATAGTCCTAAAAGATCCTAGTTGAGCCCCTTGTTTGGAGACACCTGTGATTTCTTCTTTTACTCAGCTATCGTATTTTAAATCATATATTTATATTTTGAGCACAAGAAAGAACTTTTGTCGTATATTCTTCTGATTACAAAATTCTGTTAATATTCTCTCAAAGTCGACCTTTTTAAAGTCAATAGAAATTGGATTTTAGCCATCTTGGGGTGAATATGATTTTGAATCTTATTTATAGGCTAAAAACTAGTTTTGATTCTCCGAAATATTAATCTATTACTCCGATGCCTCCTGGTCCCAATTGGGATTTGGGAATTGTCGCCAATTTTATTAAAACAAACTCCTGATAAAAATTGCAGGGCATAAATTATCTTCTTATGTTCGCTGATTCCCAATCCCTAATGATTCCCAATAAAAAGATCGAGCTTTGAACCCAATTTTGTTCTGTACTAAGGCGAAAACCCATTTTTTTAAGTACATCAACTACAGTTTAGAAGCTAAAGTCTTGAAATTGTGCAAGTGCATTTGCTGCTATTAAATCTGTAAAATTTTAACCATATGCCTACTCTTAAAACTGCTCTCCACTTTAGTAAACATTGAACTTATGTTGTACTTATGTTATGTTATACCTGCAAGATATGTATGCTATCAGATTTAGTACAGCTTAATACAAAATACCATTACGGCAATTCCAAACACATTTGATTTTCAGCCTAAAAGTATGTGTTGAAAACAAATAACAAGAAAGCCGAAGGGTGAAACATTATTTAGTTAAATGCCCGAGGCCAACAGGTTGATTTAACTGCAAATTTAACACTCAGCGACTTGACAGAAGTTTAATATTTATTATTTATTAGAAAAGGGTAACAATTACCCACTTCCATTTCGTGGGTCAACGACGCAGTGCCAACATTTTTACCTGTCCACGAACATAAACAAATGCCATGTGCGTTTAGAAAAGCTTGCAGCAGCCTAAAGCTTTGTTTGAAAAGTAGGCGAAAGCTCGTGCTGGTTTTTCCTGTTGCGTATTGTTGTTTTTGCTGCCTGGAACTGGAATTTGAATGGCATCTAAAAGGCTATCTCTCTCTGCTTTCTCTTTACTTTCTCTAAGCACTCTCTCTATCCATCTGTTGTTGCTGTTGCCCTTCTGTTTATCCGATAGATTGCTCAGCACTATCAATGAAAATACTTTATATAGATGAACATTAAGAAATTTAAATAAAGAAAGCTTATTTAAGTAAAACTCTTGAATATCTTAGCACTTTTAGTCAGGTTCACTTTTTATTAGATTTATAAATTTCTATAAAATACTATGAATTTCGAAATATTGTGACATATCAAAAACATATTGTTCATCTTTAAAGATCGACATCGACCCATTTGGGGCTTCTTTTAAGTAATTTCCACTACTCAACATATTAGTTTTAACCCTACATAGATCTACCTAATAAAATAAACTTTGGATCTGCTAACTTTATGTTTTTTTTGTGATTGAAAATATTTCGTGAAAATGTATAATTAGCTGAGCCCCTAACACTCTGTGATTTCTACTCCAGAATAATGTCTTGAAATTTATATAAATATTTGACTCTGTTTGTAGTAAATACGCTACGCGGCAATTCGAATCCCACGACAGGAAACAGCCTCAAGGTATATTTTGAATTGTATTTCACTAAAAGTAGTCAAAACTACAAAAAAAATCCAAGTTCTTTAGCTATAGTTTCGTCATGTTTGGTGGTATAATATCATTCCAACACAAAATGAAATGCGATGTCCTTATTTAGAGCATTCTTTCAAAATCGCTTCGATTTTGAACCAAACGAAGCTTTTCTATTTCACCCAATAGGTATACTATATATTTTTTCAAAATTCGTTTTTCCAGTTAGTCTGACCGATTTATTCGATACCAGGGACTATGCCAAAGCTTTTTGTGAAAAGAGAGAGACCTGCTTAAAAGAGACAGAGAGAGAGAGAGAGAGAGAGAGAAAAAGAGCGGGAAGAAAATCAATAGAAAGTAGCAGTAGCTGCTTCTGCTTTTGCTGCTGTGCAGTGGCCAAGTCTCTGGTTTAACCTGGCCTGGCCTGGCCTCAGTCGCCAGTCAGATAGTGAGCGTGTCGCACATACCGCACGCAAAGAGCAGCAGCAAATAGCAGCAGCAGTAGCAGCAGCGCGGGCGCGTTCAGTGGTTGTTGTTGTTGGAAACAGTCAGACACACACACACACACAAACACCACACTCACACACCAACACCAACACCAATACACAGACATATAAACGCATAGTATTATACCCAAGCGGCCAGCAAACACAAATTTCAGTGCTGTTTTTTGGCCAAAAAACAAAAAACAAAAAAAGAAATAATAAAATACAATTTCTTTTTTTGTCACGTTGTTTTTTTTTTCTCATTTTTTGTGCATGTGTGCCTCCATGTAAAAGTGCAGAAAGGAAACAAAACCCAGACAAATTGAAACAAGAAAAGTTAATAGTCTTGTTAATAGTTTTGGTTTTTTTGTTGTTGATGTTGTTTAATGTCGTCTGGTCTATGGAATGAATTGTGAAAATTATGAACAAATAGAAATATCAAGGCACACACCTGCGCACATGTCTGTGAGAGTGTGTCCATGTGGGTGTGTGTTTGCTAGCAGGATGCATGTGTATATGTGTTGAAGGCTAAGGCACCAGCAGAAGCAGCAGCACCAGCCAAAAGAAAAGCCAACAAGTAAAGTGCCAAAACCAAAAAAAATAAAAGAAAAAGTTTTCCTTTCTAATCAAAGATATTAGAAGCTCTATGTTCTTCCCCTTAAGTCAAGCACAAATTCAAAAATCTCTTTTAGAAATTCTACTAAATAAATATACATAGGACAACATGGACAGAGAGATTTGCTGAGCTTAGAATTTGTCCGATTTCAATGTCGATATCTTATCAATACATTTTGGTGCATGTATTAAAATATTTCAATTGATTGATTTATTGCCTAACATTAAATCAAAGGCGGTTCGATTAGGCGGCCCCTCTCTGACATTCCTCCACAACTGAAGCGTAAAGACATTTATCTAGATATTTAACACCTTTTGCCTAATTGCAGCCAAAAACTAAAACGAAAAAAAAAAAATTATAAACACATACACACAACAACAAAAAAATATATATATATATTTAAATGAAATACAAGAAATTAACCAAGTGATAAAGACAAAGTGTTCATGACAAAATGTAATAACTATACTTAATTATAATATACAAAAACCAAAAAACAAACATCAAAAAAGTAACTAACTTAACGAATTCGGCAAAACGAAACTAGAGCAATGTATTTGGACAAAACGAACTGCTAATGATGTTCTATCTAAGGTGAGTGCCAACTGAAAAATCCAACGAAACCCAACCAAACCATCCCATTATGCCAGTGTCTGTTTGCTTCTTGACAAGCATCCTAGTTAGTATCCTACCTCAACACAAAAATAAATATGCCACCAACAACAACAATAAAACACAAACGCAGAAATGCGAATAAAAAAAAAAAAGAGAAAAAGAGGAAAACCCGCAAACGAAACATGAGCAAAGGATACAAGATACATAGATAGCTGTATATACATACATATACAATATATATATATACATATATACAGTAGGTTTGTAGTTATATACACGAATAGGCTGAGCAAACAACAAAATTTAAGGGAAAAGCTCAATACAAACCAAACCAAATGGAACACAGGAAAAAGAGAAAAAGAAAGAAAAGAAAAAAAAAACAGAACACAGAAAAGGCGAGAGCAAAAATGAAGAAATGAAGGGAAACCCGAAAGAAAAAAAAAGAAAAACTGTTTGGCAGCAGTTAGGATTAGCTAAAAAGCCAAGTCCTTAGGCAAATACTGAAAAGCTCATTCAAGAAACGCAGCGCTAAGGCTTTAGGTAGCTTTACTTAAATGATTTTCCACAGACAATTTTCCATACAGTACAGCATAAAAAATATTATGTATATACAAACAAATAGAAGAAAAATACATTATTTGCAAATGGTTTCACTTATGCCTCAAAACTTTTTGTCACTGCCTGCTACTTAAATCTCATTTGGTTTTACAAATAAAAAGCCCAAAAAGGGCTTCTGTATTTCTATCTCTAGGGATTACCTATAGTTCACAATTCAGACAAAATTGAGTATATATCGTAAGCTTAATAAATCTGTAAGGATTTTGCACATTTCAGAAAAGAATAAATACTTTATTGAAAATATATGATACAAACTTTATTAAATACTATTTACTTATTTAGTATTATATCATATTAATGATATTTATAGATTTATATATGATTCTTGTTTTTAAAATAGGATACTTTTCAAGAGCAACAGTGAAGTTGAGAGTAAATTTCGGCAGCTGCCATTTGTTTTTATTGGTTTATTTTTAAAAGCAATTTGTTATTTAGCCCTGCCATCATCAATAACTTTGGCATTCCATCATAAAACGAGCTCCACGCTCTTATCCTTTATCTAAGTAACAAAAAACAAAAAAAAAGGTCCAGGGCGTAGGGCACAGGCGTTGTCTTGCTGCCGCCAAGTTGTTTATTTTGTCGTAAATTTGCCTTCAAGGACGCGATTGGCACACACACCATTTGCCCCACTCCCACCCACACATGGCACATTTTTATCGATCACACAATGGGAATTTTCACACGTTGCTGCAGCAGGTCGGTCGAGGATTCGAATCCAGTTAAGTTGAGTTGAATATTTAATTACATGCTGCCAATTTGCCTTCTTCAAGGTTGCCTTCTTTGGCCTGCGACTGTGGCTCAATTTGCCATCAACCCATCCACCCACCAATTCCCAGCAATCCACCCAGACATTCCCCCTTTTTTGGGGCCAAGTGGCTTTTGTTCTTGTGAATAATGCAGTTTGCTTGCTGCTTGCCATTTTCACACATGACCGACTGACTGTGGCGTTGGCTTTAGTTGTTCTGCCACTAGCAACATTTCCCACATGTCCAGCAAAATTGTATTGCATACTTCAAGGCTGGCTTCCTACAAACCCACTCGGTGAGTATTTGTATGTATATGTGTGAGTGAGTACTGATGTTGGTGTCGGCATCGTTCTCATCTAATTTACATGCCAAATGACGCGCTGCTTTGCCACTCCCTTTCTGCTGACGCCCACTTTATCCTTTTCTTGTATTTTTTTTCCTACGGTAACTTTTACCCATTGTAATTCTTGACGGTTTGCGGTTTTGCTCTGTTACCCATTTATGACTTGTGGGCGCGTAATTGTTTCTTTTTCTTCATGTGCCTTTTTCTCTCTCTCTCTTTCTCTCTCTGTGGCTGGTTTTTGTTTTCCATTTTCCCCCATTTTGCCTTGCTGCCCACGTATTCAATTACCTCCATGGAACAGCAAACGTTTGTCCTTGAGTTGCATGCAACTCGCTAAGCCCTTTCAATATATTTAAGCCTTTGAGAAACTTCTATTCTCTATGAGTGTGAAAATTTAATATTAATCTATAAATAACCAAATACAAAACTCAATATGTATGCATTTATAATAAACACAAGACACAGAAAAGGAGTTCCTTTGGACAAGATTTAATGTCATAACATTTAGGATTTCGACTTTAATCCCAAAGATTAAAGTTTGCAAATATTTTGCCGGCAACTTGTCTGCAAATTTTGTATTCAACTCAAGAATGATAAAAACGAAAGTGAATGAGACTTGTTCTCGTTTTCTATTTGCCAAAAAATGGTCATAACCTCTTCTTGTTTTCCAATATTTTACAATAATACCATACAAATACATATAAGTTAAAGCCTATTTATTTTTAACATATTGGCAAACTTAGTATTGGTTGCCCAGAATAATGAGTAGAATATTCTAAAGACATACGCTTTATGCAGTCGTACTCTTGATTCCAAAACTTTTTTATCGAAATATAAGTTTATTGTCACCCAATGATCTTATTTTCATTTGAATATCACGCAAATGGACTTTTAGGACTTTTGGACTTAGAGACTTTTCGTCGATCAATTGAGGGTTTTTTGTGGCATAAAAACAACAATTTTGTTTATTTAACGACTTCCACAATTGACAGGTTACAACTGAACAATGATGATTAAAATAGTCCTAAAATTACGTTTTCAATCCGGGCCGATCTGGTATTAGTCGGTTGCGGATGCATTCACTTGATTCCTAGCTTGAATTTTTCGACTGATTTGAATGCAAAATCTTCATTCCCATATCGCTTGATAATGAGCAAAATTAACTTGAAAACCCAAGTGATCTTTGATTTTTGGTTTCAGAACGGGTTAAAATTGTAAAAAAGACTTGTTTATCAAGTTTTATATGGAGTCTAATTAAAAGCCTTTGTTATAAGTATTCATTTTAAGGATTGGCGCGGCCGAGGTTATTTTGGATAGCGTTTTTTCAATATGCACCAAGTTTTTTATCAGCAGACTTGGCTACACATTCTGGAATTGTTATGTCATACTAAAACTTTGAACGCCAAAACTAGTTAAGAATTACAACAAGATGTTATAAAGTTTATCGTATTTGTTCTATATAGACATACTGCTGATTTTTTGTACATATTCGCTGTCTGCTTACTGGATAACCGCCAAAATAGCTCAAATAATAGTAATAATAAATTATTATTAATAATTATTAATTATAATTAACGTCTCAGCAATAACAAGTTACTACAAAAAAAAAAGTTTTTGTTTTAGAGTAAATTGACAAAAGCCGATACAAGAAGAATACAGAACAAAAATATTCTAGAGTTAGGAAAATATTTATTGGTTACTTCTGTGTGTCACTTGATTTTGATTGAAAATTTGAAAACAAGACTCGATATATGCCAAGTCAAATGAAATGAAATAAGTCTAATATATATACATACATATATCATATCAAATACATATGTATATATTTAAAAGATAAATATGTTCTATGACAGACACAGTTGCTGACGATCGATAAAACTGGATAAATATATATATATATATACGTATGTATTTAGTATACAGAAAGGTACAATAGAGAAAGAAAAAAAACAACATAAACATTTGCACTTACCCCCTTAGTATTGTTCATTCCCACTTGGTTATACATATATATATATATATATATATATATATATATATGTATGTATATGTATATATTTGTGGTTGTTGATATTTCTGCTGATGTCGCGCCTACGCTAAGATTTATGAGCGCAACGTGTATGATTTGCTCCACGTCGTGTGGTACTATGCTCCGTTGCTGTCCTGAAGCGACCAAAATACAAAAACAAGAAAAGATCAAGCAAAATACATGAAAGTGAGAGTGAAATGATATTATATTATATGGTAAAAGTACAGACAAATTTATATATCTATTATATGGAATGGCAAACGTTTTAAAAATGAAACGAAATGAATGAACAAAACAAACAACAAGCAAACAACAACAACAACCAAAATATCAACAACCACAACAAAATATGTCAGCTAAATATAAATAATCTTAAAATACAATAACAAAATGTTGATATACCAAATTAATATTTGTCGTTTTGGCAAATCGAGTATGGGCTAATTGATACCAATTAAAATATTAAAAATTGTATTAGAATTTAAAAAAAAAGTATGTAAAACTTAGGGCTTAAAGTTGAAAAAGCATTTTCAAAATTTTTAAACGTTAAAACAAAAAATTTGTAAAATCTAAACCAAAAGAATCAAAAGACGATTTCACAAATCGCATTTTTGGTTTGCTTTCAATAGTTCTGCCCCCATCATCATCATCACCATCATTAACATCATCATCATCGTCGTCGACGTTGTTTAAGTCATCGTCATCGTCATCATGATGGTCTAATTACTATATTTTTCTGTGGGCTGGTCCCTGTTTTTTGATTTATATAGATTTATTGCGGGGTGTGGCTAGCTAATTGCCACAAAATAAGTAAAACCAATGAAAGTAGCTAAATGAAAGACAATTAGTAGAAATTCGTTAAGAACAATCGTATGATTGCTAGGATATCAAGCGATATCGAATGCAATATCAACTGTGCCAACTATATACATGTAAGTATATATTGAACTAACGCCAAGTGAGGACTACAAATTGCAAATCGAATAGAAAAGGGGAAGAGTAACAACAATAGCAGGAGTGAAGCTTATCCAAGAAGAGAGATAAAGAGAGTGAAAAGGGGCAAAGAATAGCAAGAAATAAACAAGTTGCAAGTTTAACCTAGACCGCATCACAAAATGACAAATTGATGCATGGATGTATGTATGTATGTATGTATATACATACATATATTGATTACCACAACGACTGGGGCAGGAACTGGCTTTGGCTTTGGCTTTGGCCGCTTTGGCCCGATTTCCTTGGCTGAATGTCAAGTCTCAGCATTGAAACAGTTTCATTTTGTATTCGTGTTTTACTATTATTGATTGTCCTAGTCAGTCAGACAAGCAGTAACTCAGTCAGTCAGCCAGAGAGTCAAGTGTATATGCATGTGTGTGTGTGTGTGTGTGTGTATGTGTGTATTACCAATACATATCCTTAGCGTAAATTTCAATTATTACGCATACGCCATGTGACCATATTATGTAGTATGTAGACCTTGACCAATGCAATTTCATAGATAAACCACTCACACACACACACACTCACAAACACACACAATCATATGTAGGACACATGTATTTTTTTTTTATTTGATTCACTGGGCATCGAGGGAAATTAAAATCAGTATAGAACGCTCCAAAAAGTAACACAGACACACAAAGGGGAATAAAACAATATAAAACTAAACACACGCGCTCGTCGCCAAGGCGCTGTTTGTCCTTGCCCACCCATCCAAAACAAAACAAAGCAAAAAAAGAAAAAAAAAAATAAAAATAATACCGGGACTCAAAATAAAGCCCACGCACAAATACATATACATATATGTATATACATACATACATATATCGTATTTAGGAGCTAGCAACATTCTTTTAGTGGGTGCGGAAGTTTCTATTTATGGGTGCAGCAGTGGAAGCAGGAAGCACGTGAATCCAAGTGGACTCAATCACGCACAAATTATTATATACCAGCATATGCAGATATATATATAACGGTATACATATATATAGCATTTGCAATCGACTCTCATTTAATATATATTAAGGCATATAGGCTAAAATCTTATCTATTCGAATCAAATCTGTTTTGCTGAATTATTCAAGAATTAGTTTGTAAGAAATAAGTAAATACTTTTTATGCTTTACTTTATATTAAATATTACAGATATTCTTCTCGATTAATCGATTTATTTTATTGAAATTTCAAATCCTAGCAATTAGCCCCCGATTTTGCTTTTAAAAGTTCTGTTCTATTGCATAGTTTAGGGACTCGTTAACTATATTTTCTTTTGCCAAAAAGATGTTAACAGTGTAAGGACTGTCTACAGTCAACGCTAGGTCAAGTCGTTAGGAAAGTACTCTTCATCCAGCTGCACTCCGGCTTTTATCTGGAAAAATACGTTTTCTCATTCGCCTTAATTTGTTTTCCCCGTAAGCGTGTGATTGGAGAAGCACGTTGTAGTGCAATTTGCAATCCAAATTGTGAAACCGTGTGTAGTCGAGATGAAAAAGTACTTCATTCTCCGCCAAATGGAACTATTTATTCTATAACTAGTTGAACAGAATAGGGGTCTATGACCGTTTAGGGCTTCTCCAGGTAATCAATCTAGGTCACACTTTATCAATCTCTGAAAACAGATGCCAATAGGACGATGTTCTCTTTTACAGACCACAGTCGCAGGATAAAGCTCTCCATTTCGCTTGTTTCATGGTCCCGGGTATATACCAGTGAATCCATACTTCGTCCACATTTAAAAAAACAAAGTGAAACTTTTTCAAATCTGGCTTAAGCAACGTACATTTATATGTAGATCACAGTGGATCTTAAGTAAAAAACTTTATCTCACATATCGACGGGTTTTAACAAATAATTTTAATTTGTCTTTACATTATACATGTCTCTCGTCGTGCTGATCAAGAACATATATGTTTACTTTATGCGGTTGAATATGATTCCTTCTATGCTATATTATTAGTTGTTATGAAAGTATCTTATGATTATAACTCTACTTTATAAATTTATTTTCAGTTCTACAACGATTAAGTAAACAAAATTGATAATAATTCAATTTAATTGCAATAAATGAATTTCGCATATTTAAGTTCGACTCGAACAAAAAAAAAAAGAACGACTGTAAGTAAAAATGCCATCAGGCATTTCAGGAGAATTGAAAAGCCTTTTAATTGCATTCACTTGCAGGCTTTTTGCGTAGAGAAAGTTTTTTTCGTGGGTAAAGTTTTTGGTCTTTTGGCCAAGCAACAGGCAGACAGAAAGTTCCTAAGCCACTAAGTGACAAGCTGACTGTTTCCGTCAACGCACTACCCTCTCCTTCCAATCGCTCTTCTGCCTCTTGGCATTATTGTGGGAACAAATTTTGTTTTTTTTTAACCATATGCGACATTAAACAAGCGTAAGCATAAATTATGCATATAATAGCAGAACAGCAGGAAAAATATAAATAGCTAACGACAAAAAAAGGCAAAACGCAAAACTAAAGCAAAATGTAAACTCAACAAATGTTTGGGAAATCTACCTAACATGATTTTGCCAAGGTATCAACCTTTGGGCCGCAAGTGCGATATAGTGAGGTCATGCCTTATATAAGTCTTCATGTTGATGATGACGATGACGTGGCTAGCTCTTCCTGCACCTTTCTGGCACCCATTCGCAGCAGCCTTGCGCTGTTGCCTAACGTCATCAAATATATATATAGATGAAAGTATTCTATAAGTGTGTCTGTGTGTGTGTGTGTGTGTGGGGATCCTTCTCTCTGACTGCCTGCAGTTGCCTTGGCCTTCGTTGCGCCAGTTCGCATTTATTTTTAGCATACCCAGCTGGTGAGAAGCCCTTTTGTTTTTGGTTGGTACCCAAACCCACCTGCCCTGGCATTTAAATATGATTTTATGGCAGACCTTAGGCGACGACGATGACGACGACAACGACAACGGACTTTTTAGACCACCTTTTTGTTTGTTTTTTTTTTTTTGGTTTTTGGGTTGAATGAGTGTATGTATATGTGTTGTGTCACATTCACACATGACCAAGTATTTGTATTTGTAACCATATACTCGTATCTCTTATTGTGTCAGTCGTAAACACGCATGGGATACAGATACATATTTTATGGCTTCAACTGTAGATACAAGCGCCACCATGACAAACATAACTTTTACCCCTCCAAAAGCCAACATTATTGAATAAAGCACAACCACACACACAGAAGGAAAAAGACAGAAACTGTGACATAGAAAGAGAGAGAGAGAGAAAGAGAGACATTGAAATACTTATTTCAGTTACTTTTGTTAATAACTTTTTGCATTGAAACTTGTCGAATGAACAAAAAGTTTATGTTCATCATTAAGTTTACATTGTTTTTCTTTCACACAAAGCTAACTAACATACTAACTAGAAAGCATTTAGTTAAGTTTCTTAAAAGGATTATGACTAATAACAAACATCATTCGGAGCTCAATTACAACCAAGCAAAATTATAAAACTAAATCGGCGAATATGTATACCAATGGCGAATGGACGCGTTTCCAAACTGAGCAAGTGTATAAAGTATTAAATAGTATTATTATATATCTTAGATTTTAAGAGCTTAAGCTGTAAAATCACGTTTAAAATATGATCTTAAAAACTGATTCAATTTTCACTAAAAGTCACATAATTAAGGGTGAGCGAGATGGCCGATATATATTACAGCGGTGTTGGGTTCCATTTGAGCGAGTGAATAATATTCAGTAAGTAAGTGAACAAGTACAGTAAACTTGTTTCTTTTCGACTCACCCACTTGTTCACTCAGTGACTTATTGATTCAATTGACTCAGTTGTTCACTTGCTAGATCACTGACTCACTTATTCAGTTGCTCTCACACTGAAGCTACATACCATGAACCGAAACTGAACTGGCCACTTATACGAATGAACCAGGAACATTTCCTTCTATAGTTTTAACAAAGACAAGCTAAAAATTATTTCTGATTAAATGATTTCTTGATTTTATAATCATTGAATTGACTACATGGTTTAGTCAGAGATGACTTAATAGTTGCAAACTTTCGACTAGTGCCAATACATTCTTTTCACAAGAGCCTAATCAAATGCATCAATCAATCAGCAACTGAGTGTGTGAGACAATAAACTTATGCAGTCATTAAAAAATAACTCAGTCAACTCGTTCATCAGAATGAGTCGTTTGGCTTAATACTGCAAAATTACTTCAGCATTTGTCGAATTATTTTTTATATGTACATTGAAATCAACTCAGTCTTAATTAACTTGAAGATTTGATTTTACTTAATACCAAAATCGCCGAAAGGAATTGGAAATTGTTACTAACTATATCTACATAGGTATTCTTGTCCTCAAAATAGAAATTTGGAAATAATATTAAAAGGTTTTATTTGAAATTTAATTCAAAGAAAAACTAATATGTAGGGTTAAAATTAACCAACTTACTTTAAAATATGTTTATATAGAAATCACATGAAGTACTCATGAAATTTCCACACTGACATCCTTAGACTGAATTCAAGTAATCATAGTTACTTTTACTATCATTAATGTAATAAAAGTCTTTCTAATAGTAGAAACTAAATCTAGGCCAAACAACTCACAACCACAATGCCTTTATCTGAATTGGAAAAGGAAATTGCTCTAGAGGGAAAATATGTATGACCACTTTCACAAACGCAACTCACAAAACACAAAACGAGAATCTGGGTTTTTGGTCGGTATTTTATTTTTTTTATTTTGTCATAAGCCCTTAAGACATGAAATTTTGTTGTTTTTGCGACCTGCATGAACATTTTTTTTTTATAATATAATAAAGCTTTTCAGTGGAAAATGGATGGGTAAAATGAAAAGGAGCATTTTTCTTTTAATTAAGCCAGAGAGTAATGAGCGACCTCCCCGAATGGTAATCAAAATCACATCAACTTGTTAGCAACAAAGAGTTGAGTGCGAGAGTATGAGAGTGAAGTCCTCTCAAAGGCGCAAAAAACAAAAATAAAAATAAGGAAAAAAACGCAGCCATAACAATGAAAATATTTACATAATTAATCACATTCACGTGCTTATTGATTTTCATGTGGACGACACTCAAGTCCTTGGCTGTAAATGAGGCACCAAAAGGGTGGGGCCTTTTCCTCTCTTTATGGGTTCGCTGAACTCATTTCGTACTTGTGACTGTGCCTTGTCGCTCATTATGTGAGCTTCAATTGCCGTCTCTGGGACTTGAGTTCATAGCAATAAACGTAATTTCAATGTGAATGTGAATGCGCATGGATTTGTGAGATACGTATGTATGTAGATGTTTCCCCATGATGACTACCGTTTAACAGTGGATGCACAATCTCATTCTGTTACGCAATCATTCACAATTTGTGGGCGTGTATGTATGTGTGTGTGTGTGTGTGTGTGTTAAAGATAGGATAAGCCTATTTCAGTGGCCGTCTAGCTTAATGCAATTCATTGATATTTATCACCTGTCAGCTAGCAGGCCAAAGTGAACCCAATTCTAGTTCAGTTTGCCCCCGTTAGCGTTAATTCAATTACCAAGTTGAGAGACGATGTAAGTGACAAACTTGTTACCTTATACAATGGTCTGTCGATTTCCTTCTCCGACCCACGACCCAGGGCCCATGGGCCCCTCATCATTTCCCCCTTCGAACTTCCTGCATAGCAGTTTGTAGCCACAGCCTGATGGCGCCCCACTGATGTCTAATGGCATTTGATAATGGTGTTTGTGTTTGTGTCTGCGTAGAAAATGGCTCGATGACGTCGCAAATGATGACCAGGCCAGACCACACCACACCACATCACACCAGGCTCTTCCCGGGACACTGGCTCCGACTGGGTCGTTGATGATGCTGATCGATTGCAAAAATCACTAAACAATTATGCATATTTTGTGTAAAAATAGAATTAAATCACCCAAAAATTCTTAATAATTAATTGAAATTACAAAGGATAAATAATAAATAATTGATTTCGCATATAAAGTTTTAAAAAACAAAGTTGTAGCTAAGAGAGATTGTTCCGAGAGATTGAAACCGAGAAAACATTTGCAAGCTGGATCAGAGATGTTTAAGATATGTGAAAAATTTTACATCAATCTTTGAAAAACTAAGTTCTGCCTTTACATAGGTAGAGGTTTCGGAATATCTACTGAACAATTTTCTTAGCGTTATCATGCTCCCAAAATCTGCTAATAAGTGACTCAAGTAAATAAAATGCATGATTCAAATCCAAAGATCTATTAAAATTCCTGAAGAAATTAACCAAAAAATGGTTATGAAATTGTTTACCAAACCGTAGAGTAAAAGTAGATTACGATGTTAAAGGCAATCAGATTTATATTTTTAAAAAATATCTTAGTTCATATTATAAAATGAATATCATCCCATGTCTATTCTTACGAGGTCCTTTGGCGCATAATTTATCCAATTAATAATCTATATTTCATATAGATTGTTCATATTATGAATATAAACAATATTCACGCTTCCGTTTTTTCTAAAATTTCAATAATATTTTCAAATTAAGAACTGAGAATTGAAGTGGAAGTTGTTTTACCCTTTTTTCCTTCTTTAAAATAAAAATACTCTATTCTCTTTTGAATCTAATAAATTTAAATTTAAAAAGAGCCTTTGGCCCGTCAAAAAATAAGCAAAGCCCTTGGTGTATCCTGGCTCTAATTGAATGTAGTAGGCAAATCTGATAAATATGTAACTGGCTTTAAAGAAAGGTGAAGAATTAAGGTGCAAGCCGGCTTAATGCTTTGAAATGTATTCGAATGAACTCGAATTTATGTATTTGTTTAATTAAAGACATTTTGAAGTAATTTTATCAAAAATTGATTGGCAAATAATCGATAGGTGAAAAGAGAAATTGCTGGCTATTAAAAATTTATGGTTTCGGAGGTGATAATTGTAAATGGTATAAATCGACTTAAAGAGAACAGTTGCCTTATTGTCATGGGATATTCGTGAATCTAACTTTTCTATATTTGACTATTGCTACACCTGATTAAGAAAGAGAAGTCAGTTCCGTCGGTGTTCAAATCCAATGACAACTGTTTTATAGACCATCTGTAACGAACTTTATAAATACCTACTACATAGTACATAGAATTGGGATTCGAATGCATTCGAATCCTTTGCTATGCTTCAATCAATGGTCTTAAATTCCTGCTCATTCAATTCGTTTTTGAGACTTAGTGTAACGTCAGCTCGATTTTCATTTTTATTTAATTCATTTGTTTCGGTTTGAACATTTTTAACTTAAATTGATTTTCCTATCATGCATGGAGCTCCTAATTGTTAGTCATTTTTGAAACAATTTATTTGATTTCATATATCAAATTGCTAATAATGTTATTTGTAAAAAGCAAAAGAAATTATATTCTTTCCTCAGACAGTAAAAAAAATGCTTCAAGTTGTTATGACAAAAATAAAAAAGAGTATCGAATCGACAGAATTGATATATGATTCACAATACACTTTACCAGTTCCACTTTATGCTGTCATTGTCATTTTTGGCTTGGACACAGTTTGAGCAGCTAGCTGTGACAGCTATGGCTCTCAAACTGTGTCAAGTGCCCGGTAAAGTGGGTCATTGCAAGATGTAGATTGGCAAAGAGGGCAGCAGCAGAGCTGAACAAAAGGGGGGTTTTGTGGGTTGGGAAATGGTGGGAAAAGCAGAAGCAAAGTGGCAGGCCAGGATAAGTATGCTTATGTAAAGCGTTTGTGCGGCTTTTATCGCCAGTCAGCCAGCCAGCCAGCTGACCAGCTATGTGAATCATGTAATATAATAAATAGCTGAGCTTCTAAACTCGTAATAATCATAATTTATTGATTATGTATGTATATCATATAGTTTGTTGATTATTTTTAGAAGTTGCATTTCATATATACTCTTCCTGTTCTTCTTTTGTTTCTCTTTAATAACGCAGATGCGCACAATTAGCTTAAACTGACAAACAACTACAACAGCAACAGCATCAGCAACAGCAGCAGCAACAACTACAACTACAACAACAGCAGCAGCAACTACAACAACAACTTATACATAGAGCCAGAATTTACAAGCAAAAGGATAATCATAATCACCAAAAGCAGCGAAAAATATAAACAAAATACAAGCAAAACTGACTAAAAACAAAACAAAAAAAAACAAGCGAAAAACAAAAATAATTTTAAAATTTCTTAAATGTAGCACATTAAAAGCCTTACGAATATTTCAAAACGAAGAAGAACAAAAACTAACAAAAACAAAAAAAAATTGTGCTGTGCTCTAATTATAGTTAAAAAAAAAAATCAACAACAACAAGGCGCGTAAATAATTAATAAATGGAATAATTAAATTCTAATTATAATCATTATTCTTCCACTTCAAAGTTTGAAATGTGTAATTTTGAAATTAATCTTTGAAATTTAGTAAAACCAAAAACCGATAAAAGGAATCAACAAAAAAACAAAAATTTAAATATATATATATATACACGGCATACTTGATTATTTGGTAGCAAAACTAATAATATATTTATATATATATATATTAATGTTCAAGGATAAAATTATTAACATAAAAAATTTAACTAAAATTAACAAAAGAGAGTTGTGAATTCAAATAGAAAACAAAACAAGAGAAAAATTTAAGCAAAAACCAATAATTGTTTGCAATCCTCTAGCAAAAAAGCAAAAAAAGAAAGCAAAACCAAAATCTAATCGCAATTAGTAGTTTTTAAACGGAATTTTAATCAAATTTTTAAACGAGCTTCAATACAACAACACAAACACATACACACAATCGCTGGCAGACACAACACACAATAAATTGCCAACATTATCCTTAACCTTAACCAAAAGCCAGCACACATATACACACACACACACACACACACATACAGTCTAGTAGGGGGACATTGAGAAAGCCAAACAACAATCAAATTACACACGGCGACTTGGCTCAACGCCAGCCTAAAAAGCAAACACTCATGCACACACACACACACACATAGAAGAACAAGAAAAAACGTGAAAGTTTATATATTTCCCGGTGCTCTTAAAAGAAGAGAAGAAGAAGAAGACGGGCACGGCACGGTACAGCACGGCACGGCACGGCGACAACGACGAGGACGAGGACGACCACACGACCTTCGCGTGTACAAAAAACGGCAACGGCAACGGTGGCAGAGAGCATACAACATTCTAGTTAAAGCAAGCAATAATAAAAACAAAACCAACTGCAACTGAGGCCGTCATGACCGGAAGTGAGGTACGGTCACGCCCACTGGCTCTAGCATAGCCCTAAGACCCACCCAAAGTCCCTCTATCCCCACCACCACCACCACCACCAACATCATCATCACTTTCCCCATTCCGTAAACCGAAAACCAAAAACCGAAAACAAAAAAACAAGTCTGAGCACTTTCACTTGCAGTGGGCAGAAAAATGCAGGAAATGAGCTACCTGCAGGATAATTCCAAATTGGAGGCACTCACCAAAGCCGTACTCATCTCCATACTAGGCGTGGCAATAGTGTTATCGAATCTACTGATTATAGCCACCTATGCCAATTTCAAGGGTATGTGCAATATATATGTATGTTTGATTCTTTTTTGTTCGTGTTAAAGCTACATTTACTTTCACTCACTGACACACTCTCCCTCTCTTGCAACTGGGTAATTTTGTGTAGCATACTTTTTTGGGGGGCGCACCAAGACTCAAGGCTAAAAAACTGTTGCAAATTGCAAAAATAATCAAATCGATAGGAAGAAATTTTATGGTTAAATGTTTACTTCTTATTTTCCTTTTAAGATTTATAAACTTGAGTTGAAAGAGCTTAACTTGTTAGTTTATGGGCTTTAGAATGTATTTTTATTGGCCAATTTGCAAGTGAAGAAATTGTTTCATGTGAGAAGAATTTACATTTATCTTTTAATCAGTAAAATATAAATTTATCAACAATCGAATAATCCAACTGAAGTGTTTGGGGGCAAGTTTCAAAAAAAAAAAAAACCAAAACCATTGAATTAATTGATTTTCAATAAAGATAAGAAAATCTAAAACTATAGAGATCAGAAGACAAAAGCTTTTTCACAAGTAAAACATATGGGAGGAATTGAGCAAATGAGTCATCAAAAATCATTGAGTTAATACGTAAAATCATTATACTTCTTCTTGTAAAAAGTCAAATTTTGTAGCTTGTCAAAAACATATATAGAACTCATTGCTAAAACATCGTTTATGTTAGCTAATTTAGTTTTAGTTTTGTCTCAGGCCTTTAGACTGGAACAGTCTTACCTACAATAAAGTTCCATCATTAACAAATCCAGTTGAAGATTTTTCATTCATTCTTCATTGAATGCAATGATGGGCAATGAAATCTATCTAATTTATGTCGGATTTTTATAAAAAAATGTATTATTTGACGGGAAAATCAATTTACTTTCATACGTTGATCAAGAAAGAAGTACTTTAGTTTAAATTGGTATCGTAAAACGGAGTCAAACCAAAAGACCTCAAGAATTACATGCAAAAACCCAAAATTGCGATTGGCCCCAACCCAAATACTGCGGCTAAAATTAAAATTTTTGGTACACAGTTTATCTTAGATTACCTACATCTACGACTTCTTCAAAGAATACACATGTCTATCTATAATGTTAAAGATTTCGGAAGGACGGGGCTAAGCTATTGGGCAGAATTTTCTTGCTTTTACCAAAATACAGTCTGAGAATCTCTTAACTTGGCTAATCTGTAACTTTGGGAAATTTAAAGACGATTTTCGAAAATTTATATTAGAATTTGAACAAAAAATGACAAAGATTAGCTTAATATTTCAATAAAGTTTATAATTTTATAAAATTTTAATTTAGTCAAAAATTTCAATTTAAAATTGCTAAAGAACTTGAAAGCTATGTTCTTGTCAATTTTCATTGATATTGGGATATTGGGGAAAATATAGTCTGAAAAAGGGAAAACTTAGTTCATATACAAACTTTTACAGTGGAAAATGATATTTAATTGAAAATGAAATCCCTAAAAAGATTGTTAATGTTTGATATTCTGACCTCATTGCATTGTATTTAACTATTCATAATACATTGTTTTATTATGAAGAAAGAAAATGAATTGAATTAAAAATTTGTCACACTTGCCTCCCGCTCTCTCTCTCTCTCTCTCTCTCTCTTTCTTTCTTTTATATAGGTCCCACAGAGGTTATTAATTATTATCTGCTATCACTTGCCATTGCCGATTTGCTATGCGGCCTATTGGTAGTGCCATTTTCCGTTTATCCAGCACTGACAGGAGAATGGATGTACGGGGATATAGTTTGCCGTTTTACTGGCTATCTAGAGGTCACACTGTGGGCCGTCTCCGTATACACATTCATGTGGATATCCGTTGATCGTTATCTGGCTGTGCGTAAACCCTTGCGCTATGAAACAGTGCAAACGAAGACAAGGTAAAGAAAAAGCTAACTTGACCGAATTTTGATTGAATTTTGTGTAATTCTATTTGATTTTTACTTGCAGATGTCAGTGCTGGATGGTCTTCACATGGATATCGGCGGCCCTGCTGTGCTGTCCGCCTATATTGGGTTATTCAAAGCCCATTGAAAACAATGTGACACACATTTGCATGCTGGATTGGGGCAATATGGCCGCATATAGTGCCACATTGGCAATTTTAGTTTTAGGTCCCAGCCTCATATCGATTGTACACAACTATGGCTACATCTTTGTCATGATGCGTAAAATTAGGTCCGGCGAGCCAATACACGATAAAGAATATGCAACTGCTTTGGCTGAAAATTTATCGAACCCTAGTCATATGATGTCATTCGCATTAGTCTTTGCATTCTGGATGTCCTGGCTGCCATGGATCTCGTTGCGTCTGTATGAGGTGGTCACGGGCGACGTTATACAAAGTACTCTTATCAATTTCGCAGTCGTTTGGATTGGCATATTGAATTCATTTTGGAAAATTCTAATCATGACCAGTATGTCGCCGCAATTTCGTATCGCTTTGAGAGTATTTTGCTTAACAATTTGTTGTAAGACTAAGGGCCGTTTGCAAGCTGAGCTAATCGGGTTGGACCCAGATGACTAGAGTTAGATTTAGATTTTCATTGAAATTGAATCCTCCCAGTAAAACAAGATAAACCCTGCTCCGTTCCACACCCTTCCCCCCCACACTTTCTCTTACCCTTATGCTCTCTTTCACCCTCTATCTTTATCTCTCTCTCTCTCTCTCTCTGTCTATTTCTGTCTTCAAACTATCTAACTAATACAGACTACACCTAGATATTGAATCCAATCCAAAGTACAGTCCCCATTAATACCCCCCGATTCCCAATCCTAAAAGAAAAAAGCAAGTAAAAATTGGTTGTAAATCGCATAATTGAGTCATCTAAAACTAAACACTACTTGCCTGTTGCCATATAGTTGCATATTTACGGCCCGTTTGGAGCTACGCGACACAACTCAATCACAACACAGCAACATAGCAACACAGCGACACAGCAACACAGCAACACAGCGACACAGCAACACAGCCACAGACAAGTTGAAAGACATATTCATTTTCTAGTCGTAAGCTATCTAAGTCTAGCGATTAGATTTAAGAGATTTTTAGCATACATACATATAATTCTGATTGATGATTATTATTAATTATTGTGTATTTATGAGCTTAACACATACAAAAATATATATACCTAGATGTATGTATGTCTGTATTATATATTCAATTGTCGCCCTAGTTTAGCCATACCTAATTCGAAAACCAAAAACAAAAACAAATTTTATAATTCTGAAACATAGAAATATTTAACCAGGCAGTTAGCAAAAACTCCAAAAACATAACAAAACAAAATTCAGGCAGTTCAGATTTTTCATTTTCAAAAATAACATTTTGCTAGGCACACACACACACACACACTGACAAACATATGCAAATTGGGCGCTAAGCGCGCATGTATTGTAAAATTTTTCAAAGTCCATATTAAGTAGCATTTAGCAATTTTACAAAAACCAAACGAAAAAAAAACAACAATGATTAAGTAGAGTTTATTAACAATTTGCCAAAAAAACAAAAAAAAACAACAAGAACACAGTAAAGAAAATTTCAATACCAAAAAGGAAAACCCAAGAAAAAAACTGAAGGCGACAGACAAAAATTAAAACAAATCCTTCGCACGCTTCGGGAAAATAAAATTTCAATAGCGCTTTCTAAAACATTCAACAAATTTTTTGAAGATGGAGACAAAGGCAGTATATATAGAAATCAAGGCAGAGAAACCCAGATCTTTATTATATCCATACATAAGTACATTATACATAATATGACTATGTAATTTTCAATTCAGCAGAAAAAGCAAAAAAAAAAAACAAAACAAAGAGAAAGTTATAAACAAAACTAAAAACATTTCCAGTAGTTTTTAGCAACTTATATATATATATATACATATATGTATATATATATATATTGTATACCTATATCTAGGTGTAAAACCCAATTTAAAGAAAGATAATGATTCAAAAGAACGTAATCTAGTTTAACAGCAGGTATTGTACGATAAATTTAGATCTAGAAAATGTTTGAAAAATACTATAAAACATATATTTACATATGTATGCATATATATTTATATATATATATATATATATTATTTTTTATATCTGTATTATTATGGTCAATCATTTGATTTTTGTTCCTAATCCCAACTCTAACCCCCTGGTATAACATGGACGCTATTCATTCTGGCCAAGGCGACAACAAACTGTTGCAATTTTGCCTAGTTCCCTTAGTTGGGTTAAATTCAAGCCATGGCCAGGAGTAGTGTCCATGTTCCAATGCCATGTGGGAGTGTTTCTCTGCTTCTGTGTATTTTGTTTTTTTTTTTAATTGCTTAAATATTCATCAACATGCCAAAACAGCGACAAAACTAAACTAGAAAACTTTATGTATGTATTGTATATTCTGTTGTTTGTATAATATTTTTTCATTAACATTCTTTTTTTGGTTGTTTTTTTAACTAATTTTACATAAGAGAAAAAGAATTTGTTATGGATTTCGAGTATAAGGAAAATTGTTAGAATCGTATAAACAACTAAAACAAAAACAAATGAAAGAAAAACTTAAAACAAACTATATATATATAAAAAACAAAACAAAGACAAGGCATTGAAAATTATATATTCAAAATGAAGGCAGCAGTAAATAAATCAAGTAAAAAAAATGAAGAACAGGTATTTTATTCGAGAATTTCATTTCACTTCTTTTTGATTTTTTTTTTTTTTGATTTGGGCCCTAACTAAACAGGATGATATAGTGAATAATAAACAATAAACAAAATGATGGCAAGTATAAAGTGTAAAAGGTTAATACAATGGTAATAGGAAGTCTTTGTAGCTCGTGGAATGGATTATGTAGATGGTTTCCGATCGGTTTCCAATCGATGAGATCGCAAGGTATTCCAATGTTGACGTCGCTTTTGCCAGTGCTTGCCTCTTGGCAACTGTTTTGGCTTTTTGGCTTCCGATGGTGCCACACCCGCCGGTTTATATTGATTATCCAATGAGGAACCATTTGAACGAACTGTTATGAGATTACATTCGTTAATTGTTATATGATAGGTGAGTAAATATGTTCTACAGAAGCTCTGGTTCTTTCCAAAATTAGCCTTTTGTCTTGATTGCAACTCAGTTACCAAAGAGTTTGGCAGGAGTCGCCCCTCGGTGTGAACTACCCACTTTTTCGATGCCTCACACCATTCCTCGGTTCTATTTGATGATGTTGATTCCTCTGAGCATATAGATATCAGATCACTGTCAATGTCATCAGTGTTCCTCTCTTGTTCTGCTAAAAAGTCGTTTAGATCAGCAATTTCATGAATATACTCTTCAGGTGAATCCATTCCGGAACGATGTGAGTTCTCTGGGCGTTGTATCTGTTGTTCCTGCCGGAAAAGAGTGGCTATAGCTTGGATATCCTCTGAGGTTGAGTGATCCAAATCTTCTTGATTGTCAAAATCTGGCGATTGTGCTGCTTCTGCAGGATCCCGATGCATTTCGTTTGCATGTGTTTCCATAATTGACTTTGTTAGCAGCGATGGTTGCAACTGAAGGAATGTCTGACCGCATTGTAACCTTGCGTCAATGCCACAGAGAAAGTCTAGGCCTAATATAACATCGCTGCAAATATTGGGCAAGACCAGCAAAGGGAATTGCACATTACGATTATCTAGACAAACATTGGCCCACAGGGATTTGGTGGCCTTCAAACATGAACCCTCGCCCGTGTATATATTCGTATCGATGTCATGTAAAAAATTGTGGTTATTACCCATAAGTTGGGCAACACGATGGCTGACAAAGCTTCGAGTGAATCCTGTGTCAATAGTGGCACAAAACGGTTGGCCATCGATAGTGATATCAGCTACAATCCTTCCTTGATTGAAGGACAATTTGTGCTGTTGCCTCTGGTCCTCATCTGGATATTCGGCATCCATTTTCGGTGAAACGATTGCTGATGTTTTTGTCACAATTGCTAAAACTGTTAACGCCGCATAAAATCTAAATCTAATTCATCTGGCTACATCTAGGTTACACTATTTCTGGTATTTATTCAGTATTTAAATACTAAAAACAACTGTTTCATCTTTTTTCATGGCATCTTAAGGTAACCTTAACTAAAGCACTTTATGACGTAACAACTGCTGTTCGGTAAATAAAGTTCCATAATAATTTAACAGGATTTTACTGTAAAAAGGGTAATGAAAGTTAAATTTTCATTAAATTTTGTCAATATGAATGAAATTGCCATATTTTTCAAACTATTATTACAAAAAGAAAAACGGTAATATTAAAACTTTTCATTATATTCATAAAACAATTCCCAAATTAATTACCACCCAGAAAATGATGCTTGAAAAATTATCCCTATAGTTTAGTATAGTTTCGAACTGCATAAAAGAAAAATATGTATGTATATCTGCGATTTTGAATAGTTGATATGAAAGAAGAAAAAAATGTTCTGTATATACAAATTTAAGGTTAAAATAATTTATATTTTAAGTTTGAAAAAAATCAAACAACTGTATCATTAAAAAATATGTATTGAAAGTAAAGGAATACATTAACAAATATCTTTCTTCTTTTAAGGAAATTTACAGCCTTGGCAAAAGTTACAACTAATGACGTAGGTAGCAGGCCTTCGCGCCCGATCCGTAAAGCTATCTTACGTGATTGTGTCATGTTATTTGCCTCGCCGACATGGAACACCGTGGAGATCCTGGTGCTGTCCAGTATGGAAACTTTATGAACTATTACCAATTCAATTCGGCTTCCGAACGTGTAAAACTGCTGCCCGACAAAGAAATCTGGGATCCATCGGCCAATGATGATACCAATGACGTGAGTAAGAAACCTTACTTGGTCTTGGATGTTGGCTGCAATAGTGGAGTCTTTACAAGATTATTGCATGGCTTTCTGGAGGAACAACTAAAACGACCAGTGTATATCCTTGGTGTGGACATTGATGATCGACTTGTGGAACGAGCAAAAGCTGAAAACACAATTGACGATAAAATAAGCTACTCCCGAGCAGATATACTCAATGAGAATGATTTCAAGACTATATATAATTATCTGCGGCAGCATCAGCATGATAAATTCGATGCCATTTGCTGCTATTCCATTACCATGTGGATACATTTGAATCACCATGACGAGGGCTTGCAGCAGTTCCTGCGAAAGCTGTCACAGCTTGCTCGACTTTTTGTGGTCGAACCACAGCCCTGGAAATGCTATCAAACAGCTGAACGCCGCCTGAAGAAAGCTGGAGAAGTGTTTCCACTCTTTTTGCAGCTTAAATGGCGTTCCGATGTGGAGCAACAAATTGAAATGTATATGGAACAGGCCTTGGATCGACGAAAAGTATTCGAATCAACTCCCACAAAGTGGCAAAGACGCATCTGCTTTTATCGTTGATCAAGTCTATGTATAATGATTCCTATAAGATTCATACATACATATGTACACTGCGAACTTAAGAAGAGCATCACTTCCTTAGGAAATGTGTTGAAAGGATTCATAGTTTTATTGAGAGGTTAAAGGAACATGTAAATACGTTTCCAAACGTAGAATATTGCCTACTAAGCGGTTTCCAAATTTTTTAAAGAACTTCTTGACATACTTAAAAAATACCCGAAACTAAAATAGCACCACCTGCAGTATTTTGCAAAATACCGTTATATTTCGCAGAATTGCATTCTAAAAAACACATGTTCAACAGTCCCTGGATCAAAGTCAATTTTAATAGCACTAAAAGAATCCGAAACTTTTCAATAAAATGGGTCGAAGAAAACACTGCTCTGTAAAAAAGCGAAAACTCATTCAAAAACCAGATTTTGGAGGGATAATCGTATCCTTAAGTTTGAAAATTTGTTGGTTGTTCGATCATTATGATTCCGAATGCGATCAATTTCAAACAGAAGTCTGAAACTCGCTTACGAAACTGAAGCAGCTAGAAGTCGGTTACTTAATCCGAGAGAGCAATAGGGATCCTTTTAAGGCTGTAAGCG
This sequence comes from Drosophila paulistorum, assembly GCA_018152135.1. Taxonomy (NCBI): domain Eukaryota; kingdom Metazoa; phylum Arthropoda; class Insecta; order Diptera; family Drosophilidae; genus Drosophila; species Drosophila paulistorum. The sequence continues at coordinate 4,183,077 of JAECXG010000606.1, read as the reverse complement.
ATCAGGAAAAGGACTTGAACATCTCGACTAGCGCCCAAATAGTTCGCAAATACCTTCTGAAGAACAATTTAAAAGCCTGAACCCCAAGAATGGTTCCACTTTTGAACGCGAGACATATTCCCAATCGCCTTAAGTTTGCTAAAGATCATGAGAATTGGCCTGTCCAAAAGTGGAGACACCTGCTATGGACTGATGAAAGTAAAGTTGTAATGTTAGTGGAAAAGGCTCTAGAGTATACCTCCCGCATCCACAGAACTCCAAATACACCCTGGGCACTGTTAAACTTAGCGGATCCAGTGTCATGTTATGGGGCTGTTTTTATTATTATGGTGTCGATCTTATATAGTGCTCAAATCCATTATGGATCGGCATGTTTCTGTAAATACCTTGGAGACGGTGATGCTACCATATGCTGAGGATAATATGCCACTTATACGGGTCTTTCAACAAGACAACGACCCAAAGAAAAGCCAAGCAGTGGTTCTCAGAGAATTCTCTAAATATAATAGATTGTCTGGCATGGTCACTAGGCCTAAAGCCTATTGTAAATCTTTGGTCTGACATTGTAAAAGCAGTTGCTGTTGTAAAACCAACTAAAAATATAAAGTAATCCAGGAGTCCTGGAAGAAAATAAACTTTTTAAAAGTGGTGCCATTTTTAGTTTCGGGTATTTTTTGAGTGTGTCAAGAAGTTCCTTAAAAAACTTTGAAAACGCTGGATATTGGTGTAATTTTTTGGTTTCTTTCATTAGTAGGTAATATTCTACGTATTTACATGTTCCTTAAACCTCTCAATAAAACTATGAATCCTTTCAACCCAATTCCTAAGCAAGTGGTGCTTAGGAGGTGCTTGGTGCTTGTTAAGTTCGCAGCTGTATGTATGTACGAAATGCATCCATCTATGTTAATAATTGTTCTTTTATATACAATCTAAGAATGAAAATCATTTAATAATAATAACAAAACAAACGGCAGAAAAAGCAGCAAAATAAATTCAAAGTATGTACATATGTATATGGATCCTAATCCACATTGAGTTTCCTAAAGGAACCTTCAATGCCAAACAGACCATCGAAATCAATTGGTTTGCCAGGACGAAGGGATTCCACTGTCTTGTAATTGGCATTATCCTTAAAGTAATCCCTGTATTGATCGAATTTCTTTTCCCACTCGGCCACAATTTCATCAGCAGAGCCATTCACGCCGCCATACTCTTTGGGTAAATACTTCAATGGCACCTGCTTGGTAAGCAAATCCATTTTATCACCATGGACAAAGAGTCGTGCCTGTATTTTCTTCGACATCATGGGCTTGAACATATTGAAAATGGGCTCAAACCCGCTAATTGTATTAACAAAATGCTGCGCCTTTGGACGCAGTGGTAGAGCCTCTTCCGAGAAGACTGTCATCTTTTTGGCCAATGCTGGTGTCATTTGCAACAGATGTCCAACTGTGGCACCCTTCATATCCATGATGAAAACAATGCCATTAACATTCGCATAGTCATCCTCGATAAGAGCAATCTCCTGCATTGCCTGGGCTACCTGCATAACCTCCAAAATCGTATACTTGTCGGCCGGGCTTAGGCCCATACGCCACAATCCAATGCGTGGGCCATTATCATGTAGAGGTGTGGGCAAATATATTATCGTGCTATTTTATTATGGGGGCGGCAAGGGTATTGGAAATGAGATAAAATATTACACACGACCTTCGAATTCGATTTATGTATGTATGTGCTTACCCAGTCTTGTGAATTTCACGAAATTTACCACCATCGACATCAGTGACATTGAAGATCTCTGGATATTTGGTACGCAGCGTATAATATTGATCCAATTTGGACTTGGCTCTCTCCAGGCTGTATTTGCAGCCACGTAGAAAGGCAATCAGAAATTGATCATCTGTACGGGGCGTAAGATGAGGTTGTTGCGAAATCCATGTCTTAAATGCCTCCAGGTCAGACTCAATGCGTTCGGGCACTTCATGCAGCAGCTCATTGGCATTCTTTTGCAACTCGGGCGTGAGTGGACGAATTTCTGCTGGCATTTTGCGGTGTGGATGTGTGAATGTGATGGAGGAACGCAAAACCTCTTTTTTACCGCTCAAGTGCCAAACTATAACTAGACGATATCTTGGATTTTCAATAGCAAAAGGTGGCATTAGGTTACGTTGCTGATTTGATTATTGGTATTGGGGTCTATTTTATCAATTTTCTGATAAGGTTTTTTTTTTCTTTTAACAATATGCCATAAACTTAATAAAAAGACAAATAATACCAAACACTAAACGTGATAAATGCGAAATTTCATAAGAGTATTCAAGTAGTGGTCCTCCATTACATGCAATACAATCGACTTGGCCTTGAGTTGGGGAATCACCATCAAACATATAGGCCAATCAACATAATATTAATTTAATAATAATAACATTTTTATTTATCCTCTCTTTCTTTATAGGTATTTGTGATTTATTTCTGGAACGGATAGTAATCTAGTCCTGAATTATAATTGTATTTGGGTTTCTGTTTCCGTTTGGCTATGTCAATTAGCTCCTGAACATCCTTACGATAGGCTGGCGGTAACAATTCCTCATGCAGTGTGCATTTGTGATCCAGGGGTTCCTCCACTTTAAAGACATATCTGCGCACAATATCAATATCACGTCCGAATTCCTCCTTCAGATCGGATATTTGAGTGGGCGCCGAGTCAAAGGCGATGGTAAAATGTGTTCCAGTGCGGTGGACAACTCCATGTTCGCTGAGCTTGTGGGGCAGGGCTCGGTTGCCGAGATTTTCTAATTTCCGTATAATGCCCCCCTTGTCAAGTATCGCTTCAGCTGTCCGTTTGATGACCGATATCAATTCCGTCTGATCGTGGGATAGACAGAGAGAGCGATAGCGGCTTATTATTTACTTTACATAACTTCTCATGAAATGTATATATTACCCGGGGTAGCTGGCGGAATACCAGGGCTAATTCATAAGTAGGCATAGCGGGTAGTGTATGATGAGCAGGTTTAACAAGTCCTAATATTCGATTTCTTTTATATTTAAAGCAAAAATAACATTATATTCAATAGCTAAATGCACACACACATGCAACTTTAAAAGGTTCGTGTTGCTTAGTGTTGCTAAATATAGAGAAAATAAAATCGATAGTTTTTTTTTTGTATTTTTACAGCAAGTCGATAGTTCTTTATCAAAACGGAAAAAAATGGCAAATATTTACTTCAGCTCTCGGGCCCGAAACGCGCCTAAACTACATAAATTAAGTATCAAATCGCCTGGGCGATTTATTATGTAATTTTTTTGTAATTAATAAAAGAAAAACAACGCGCCAAATAAAACTAAAGACTGGCAACACCATAATCCATTAAAACCAGCAATTTTCAACCCTGAAATCTATCTTTGGTCGATTTTTTCACTTTTCAACACTGAAATTTCGAATAGCTAAAGTGTAAATATTTACCAAAGTATCTATCGACTTTGTCGCCCTCTATTGTGAATTCTTATTTTTGCACTGTGGCGCCTCTACAATTTACAAAAAGTATCATGTGCTCGACCAAAATAACCAAATTTGATCAAAATAAAGGGGTCACTGTTGGGGACTTAATCTTTCAATAAATTCTTAGGATCGTATTTGAAATATTTTTTAAATAAACAGTATTTATGTGCACATATTATTACATTTAACAGTTTTTCAATATAAGTGTAGTGTGTTTTAATAATTGGATTTGTGCAAATTGTCTTCTAAAGTTTGTTGTCAATAAGGCCCCTGAAAACGTTTGCTGTGCCTCCGCCCCTGGCTAAATAGTTCCCTTGCGGTTGCACAACGGTCGAAATTTAGAGAAAACTAAATCGAAAGATTTATTAATTAAATTCACAAGAAATGCTTCGTGCAGGCTGCCAGCTATTGGGCCAAGCTTCTGTGGCCAAGACAGGTAGCAACAATTTCGCCCTCGAATTTGTGCGTTGGCGACGAAAGCCACGTTGGTTGCCGGTTGCCAAAAGTAAGCTATTCCGTGTACCGGAGCGCAAGAAGCAAACAGAGGAGGAGCGCACAGAGCTCATGAGGCTGCACAACCAATACAAGTATGTTCATAGACTAAATGATTACCGTCTAAATTTGCAATTTATTTAACTCAACAATCTTCAATTGTGCATACAGAACTCAACTCCGGTCAGTCCGTCAATATTTGCGTGAGGAAGTCATCCGATATGAAGAAACATCGACAGCTGATCACATAGTACTTACGCCCGAGCAAGAGGAGGCCGAATTCCAACGTTGTCTGGACGAGAATGCCGCCTGGAATGCAGCCATTGCCAAAGAGCGTGAAATCCGTTTGGCCAAGGAACGCGATGCCAAGGTGGTCTATGTCCAGGAGCGCTTAGAGGCCAAGAAACTGCGCGACGAGGAGCGCATTGAGCGTGCAAATGCCCGAGTGTTACGCGAAATTGAACAATCCAAAACATTTATCACACGAGAGAATCTAGATGCTGCCATTGAGACTGCCCTGGCCAATCCTGTGGACCATAATTTTGCCATTGATATGGGTGGCAATCTATACTATGGACGCAATGCCACACAATTTCCGCAGGAAACCGCCAATGAGCCGCCTCAGCAGGCTTTAAGTAATTGATAAAAAAAAAGAAACCTAGATTGTACGTCGATTTGTTGTTAAACATTAAAAAAAAAAACATCTTTTTTTTTCATATGAAAGGAGATATTTCTTTTTTTTTTTTAACTACATAAATAGCATTTGCTTTGCATTAACTCTATAAGTTTTAAAGATTTACATTCTTTACATTGAATGATAATGTTTTCTTGCCAAATTTCATCATACTTTTCAGATGATGTATGTACCTACATATTTTTATTCTTGTTCTATGTTCTTTATTTAAGATCTATCCCGGGGACAATTATTGAATTTGATTATAGGAGAAAGAACAATAAGTGTGATGATATGTAAACAATTGATAAATTTGATTTGACATTAACATTTGGAAGACATTTAGTACGGACTGATTAGGACAATGTCAGTGTGGAGCCTTAGAGGCTGCTCATCTCAGTCGGAGAGGTAGGTCTAGAGGGTAATGACATTTAAGTCTTCTGCTGTGTAGGCTGTTGTCCAGTAGGTTGATCGCTAGGTTGTTTTCGTGGTTCCTCAGCCGCTCGATATGGTTCTTCCACCTCCAATTCACGATGTAGGATTTTATTCGTCACGTAGAACAGTGCACCAGTTATTGTCGATGTTGGAGGCGCTAGCTGTGTCCCAAAGTTGAGCTCCGTATGCCCATATTGGTCTCAGCACCGTGGTATAAAGCAGGATTTTATTTTGGAGTCTCAAATTGGACCTGTCACCCAGGAGCCAGTTCAGTTCTCCCAGTTTAACGTCTAGCTGTTTACGTTTGTTTCTAATATGGAAGACCCAGGCTAGGCGCCTGCCCATGGTCAGTCCCAGGTATTTAGCTTCATCCGATCTGGGTATAGTTTGACCATCCAGCGCTACTGGTGGGCAGTCGTCTCTTTTCAGAGTGAAGGTGGTGTGTTGCGACTTTTTAGAGTTAATCCAGCCATGGATTTACCAAATTGAGTTGTTCTTGGAGGATTATTGAAGCAGCCAGGAAGGCAGTGTCGTCGGCGTATGTGGCAACCAGAACCATATGATTACATGAGGCAAAAACAAGTTATGAGGAGTGAAAATGAGTGAGATAGCTGAAAACATAATTGTGGAATTTTGAATTTCAATCAAGTGCATCTCAAAAAACTCTAAATCTAATGATATATTAGGTAAATTCAAATTCGTAAATGAAATCTATTATAAAAGTTCCCTAAAGATTTCAAGTTGCAGTAGATTTTTAAATTGCTGTCCTGGGCACTAAGAATATAATATATATATCAAATATAACTTAAACTGGTTGTGAAATGAAGAATACATGTTCCAGTACATTAATAAATGAGATTCGGACTGGTTATCTGGGTTTTTATAAAAATTTGGCACAATTGTGCCATTTATTATCAAGTTTAATCTTTATAACTAATTTTCCTATTCTTTGGACCAATAGAAAAATATTTGATATTTATATTTGAAGCTTGTTTTTATGTATTGATTTAGATATTTAAAGTTGTTTGTCTGTATTAACCAATTTTGAAATTTGGATAAGAATATTAGTATATAATATAAAATTGAATCATTTTGCCCATATTTTGAACCCAGAGACTTAATTTCTGTTAAAATAAATTTATTTCTTCGATTTTTGGTTATTTGGTCTTATAAAGTTTGTCTATTTGTTTGTTTGTTTCTTTTTTTGTTTATTAAGTTTTAAATAACTTAAGAAATAGGCACGGCCTATTTACAAGAATTATTACATTTACACTAAAAATTATGGATGAGGAGGAAGCAGCATGTGATTGGCAACAGGAATATATGTATATGTATATATGTACATATATATGAATGAAATCTCATGGAGTCTATACTACGTGCTTGATGTTGTTGTCGTTGTTGTTGCTATATTTGTTGTTGTTTGTAATATGCTTGTTGTTGTAGTTGCCGATGCACGATTTGCCTCTTGCTGCTCAAATAGATGAACCCAATCGGGTGTGGCCTTAAGCTTAGCCTGAACGGGTCCCAAATTAATCATATCACCACTGCGTTGCTCCCGATTTGTTGTAATTGACATGATTTCCTACAAAAAAAAAAAACAAAATAAATGAAATAAGAGAGAAAAGAGAGAGAGAGAGAGAGAGGACCAAGGAGACCTACCTGAAGAAAACCAGATTCCAGACCCATATCCAAATCGAAACGAGTATCACCAAGCAATAATTTAACACGTCCCGAGCGGTAACGTAAAATTTTGCCAATTTGCCCCTCCTCCAGTTGATTGAGCACAGTCAGCTTGGGTTGGTTTATTGTAGCTGCTGCCGGACTGGACGGTTGATCTGCCGGGGAGTTGGGAGCAGCAGCAGCAGCAGCACCTCCCACTCCGCCCTCTTCCTTAATAGATACTGCCTTATGACCATCACTGGGATCATCTGTGTCATCGGTTACACAGGGCAACACATCGGGCAATTGCATGATAAACATTTGCGATGATGTTGCCTCAAGAAATGCCCCAATTGAACGTGGATAACGTCCAAATTGAGGCGGTGGTTCTTCGAGAATCGCATCTTGGGCAGTGACATGAAGTTTTTGTAAATGCTGAGCAATGGCCAAGGAATCTGGAATGTGCATATGTTTAGACATATTCATCTTTGACAAGGTCCATGCTTACCTTGCTGATTTGTGCTCACTGAAGAAGATGGCTCTTCTTTTACCACAGGTTTCTCATTGTGCCAAAGACCTTCCTTTAGCGCTATAGGCTTAAATGCCAACTCAGTCTTATCCCCATCCATTTCATGATCACTCAATGAGGCGGGGTCATTTCCTCCATCTGAATCATCCGATTCGCCTAACAGTTCCTTTACACTCAATTGCTGTAATTTGTTGTCATCTTTACGCTTGCGTGACGACACCGAGACCTCATCCCGAGCATAAGCCGTACCATTTCCGGTCGATTTACGCACTTGATGGGCACCGACTCCTTCGGAGAAGACACCAGTGGTTTGTATTAAGGAAGAATTGCCACTGCCGCCACCACGTCCACCGCGTTGTGCTCCAGTAGTCGCGCCACGGCCACCGCGTCGTCCATTGCCACGTGATTGGGTAAAATCTTTCGAGGTTTTCACATTGCTGAAAACAAAACAGAAAGTTGAATTATCATTTTGTTTCCAAAGTCCATTGACCATTATAAACTTACGTATTTTTGTTCCTCACAGCGTTTAGATTGGGAGCAAAAACCTTTTTATTGCTAGCTTTGGGTCCACGTCCGCCAAGAGTAAGATCTCTGGCTGGTGTCAATCTTGTCAAGCCATTAAACATCTCCAAGGGACGAGATGCGTTTACATTAAGGCCCCCACCCAGTGTAGCTCCAGATGTTGGCCCAGAGTTTGGCATTGTTGTTGTTGTATTTGGTAGTCCTGGTGCTGCTGCTGTTGCTGTGGTTTGCGCTGGTCCAGTTTTAGCTGCTGCTGCTGCAGCTGGAGATGCAGCCGACCTTGTTGCTGATGCCGTTGTTGCTGCCGATGCTGTCGATGTTGTCGTTGTGACAGTCGTTCGCTTGGCTGGCATGGCGTCCTGCTCCACACCAGGTGCCCCCCAGACTGGTGGCTAATACGCTAAATTCACAGAAGGTTGTCTCACTCTCTGGCAATTCGGCAAATTTCAATTCAATTTGCATTAAAGCCCTTTGAGGTTAATGATTGTGGAAATGTTGTTGCTGGCGCACATGCCGATTCATACTGACGTGCGAATATATCGATAGGCCGTTACTCATAGAGATGTGCACATTTTGTGATTGTGACTGTGATTGATATATGTATATTGAAACCACAATAACAGAAAAAACCAAAGAAAACTAATCAACGTAAACAAATTAAGAAAATAAAATAGAATGCAATATTATTAATATTATTCGAAACATTCAACATTTATTTTGGCCCCAATTTAAGGTGACTTTTGCGCTTTTAATGAGTGTCATATATATGTTGAATGCCTCACTTTCTTTCAAAATGGTTACATGCTCACTCTATAGCGACTACAGAATAATAAGAAAAACAAATCAATAAAAAAGCATATTCAAAAGTTTCTCGTCATAATTTAGTAACTGTTTTGGTCGCAAAGAATATTTTACAAATTTATCGATAACATAGAACACAAGTATATCGATACAGTTTTTTGTAGTTAGCCGGCAACTCATGTATTCGTTAATTTACAAATTGTGCGGGAAAAATTGCAAAATTAATCATTTTAAATATTGTGCGCGTTTTGCTTAGTTCAACTGTTGAATCACTGCTCAAGTGATAGTTTTTATAAATATATTTGAGAAATATTATAAGTAATTGAAAAAAAAATGGCGGGAGGATCACCCACTTGCGGTAACTTTTTACGCCAATTGTCTACTGATCCACACACACTTTTCCCACCTACCTGCATATGTACATAGATACGTTCAAATGAAAAAATGTAATTTGTGTACTTAATTTTCTGCCTATCTACAATTTATATGTAAAGATAGATAAATACCGATTCAACAGGTTGTTGAACATATGTATGTACATACATATGTATGTATGCATTTCATTTATTATCGTCTTATATATTTTTGCTTATACTCACGGCTTTTACCGTTAAGTCTGCGTTTTTATGCCTGGAAACCATTGAGGCATAAAAGATAGATATATATAGATACATACAAATGTATCTAAGTTTTGGGAGTTCTGTTGGCGTTTGCTTATCTGACAAAACAAAACTTGGGGATACGATGCAATGAAAGGAGAGAAAGAGAGAGAGAGAAAGGTCACGAATTTTGGAGGTTATGCAGTGTAGAGAGCTTTGTTTTACAGTACAATTTATTTCATTTTTGTTTTTACCGAAATAATTTTGACTATCTTGTGGTTCCTCCCAGTTGCCCCCACTCTCTTTTCCTTAGTGTGGAGGCGTGGGGTGTGTGTTGAGAATTTTCTAAGTAATTTCAACATTCGTGTTGTTTTCTCTGTCGTTGATGTTGATGTGTTTTGGTCTTGTTCTGTATCCTGTGTGACAGAGAATGGCGAATGGCAAAAGGATCCCCCACCAAGCATATCCACATTTTGGGTGGCAATGAAATGAAATCCTGTTTCCCTCTATATAATGTGACCATGTTAACCACCTTAACGAAGCAAACGGCATATATTTTATCTGAAAATATGAGCACATACATAAATGAAAGGTTTCAATCTTCTGCCATCATTATTATATAAGAAAACCAAACACAAATAAATTTCCACGATCAGGACCGGTTTAAGAGAAATTGTGGCTTTGGGGTTGAGAGTTCCGAAATTTGCTAAATATAAAATAGAAATTCAGAATTCTGGCAATGTTTGGGCCTCATTAAAGCACACCAACCCCATTGGCATTAAGGAAAGCTTATCTGGTGTCTATTTTTTCTAATGGGCAAGAAACGCTAGGAAAACATTTTAAATTTTTGGCAATTTAAAAAGCATTTGCTTGGAATATATCGAGAATTTCCATGTGAATACTCATCTCAATCTGAGAAATCTATTCTCGACAATGTTCAATAAAGACAATTCGTTGAAATAGTAAAAAAAAATGTTGAAATAGGTTTGTGTTGTTCTGGCCAACTGGTGCAATTAACGTGGTCATGATGATTTACGTGATTTATGTGATTTACGTGAAATATGAAATTTTTGCGTTTTATCATTTATTTATTACAAAAAATGTATTATTGTTGTTGAGCAGCTTTATATTAATCACAATTGTTTTTAACTTTTATTGTAAAACTTGCAAAAGATATTAATTATGTATGTATTTTTGGTTTCGTTATCGTGGGCTTTAGCAATTTGTTATAAACAAGTTTAAATCCTCCGATTATATCCATTTTTTACCTGAATAGTGACCAAAATACAATAAAACAAGCATAATCAATTACGATCGCAGAGATTGGCCGTCTCTTTATTTCCAACATTATATAAGCCC